>OY992540.1:33485222-34685222 GCA_963921195.1 Pegoplata infirma | reverse complement strand
CTAAGTGGTCAATATCTTAAAAAAAGACATCTTCCAAAGTATTGATCTAAAAAAAATTTACGAATCTCTATCAAATAAAAAAAAAATAACACAATCGGTGATCCGTCAGTTAAATTTCCCATGGATTTGCTCATAAATTAAACAGACAATTATAAGGTTGGGGTGACTCGGCTTATCGGCCATATCGGATTTAGGTGTTAAATACTGGGTCAATAATTGGCGAACAAAATGTTTTTGCAATTTTTAATTTATTTATTTTTAAGAAACTATTTGATGTTTGCATATAAGAAGAATGTTTTTTATGCCTACCCAATGGTGGCATAACCTTGTAAAAATTTGGGTTTGTTAAATATTTTTTTATGAAAATATGTACGGTATCCATAAGAATACGAAATTATCTTTATTAAATTTAAGTCGACACGTATTTTTGCTCTAGACGATATTCCTGTTAGTTCGGGAGATATCGAAATTTTCCCGAAGATCTACATTGTTTCATAAGTAGAGAATGCATCCCGGGATTTCCCGTCCCGGGATTCCCGGGAAATTCGTCACTTTTCATTTCCCGAATTCCCGGGAAATTTGTGCGGGATTCCCGGGAATTAAAAAAAATGTACATAAAGAAGTCAACTGCTGTATTAAGGAAAATAAATTTTTAAATATTACAAGAAGAAGAAGAATTTTTAAATATGACGGCTCCGATTTTCATGCACTACAATATTGAAAATATGTGATTTGAATGTGCACTTAAACATCAAAAATATGCTCTAAAAATGCACTTAATGACTTTGTATCGACACAGAAGTTGAAGATTTTTTTAATTCAAAAAATTGTTTGTGTAATTAAAAAAATATCTTTTTATTTTAAACAGAAAAAACAAATTGCCAATGAGCCACATTCATAGTATTTATGAACAAATTCTTAAAAATTTATAAACCTTTCATAAATTTTTTTAACATTTGTTTTCATCAAAAAAAATCATAATATTTTTCAATTCCACATATTAAGAATTATTCATAAATACTATGAAAAAGTTCATAAATATTTTAAAGAAGTCAATCAACTCTTAAGAATTAGTTCATAAATTCTATGCATTTATTTGGGTACAAAATATTGTTTTAATCATGAATTATACAACTATAAAACTTCGTTTTGATGACTTTTAATTTGTAGTATTAAAATTTGTGAAATATTTTCAGTTTTCTTATCTATAACAAAATAAGAAAAAAATATGCATTTTCGTAAAAATCTGCAATAATATGCAAAAACAAATATTTTTCTCTTATTGTTAGTAAAATGTCTTTGCCAAAAACAGCAAATTGTATTAAGATTTTGAAAAAAAAATATATAAGGACGTTGTTTAATCTTTTTTTTTTAATATTGTTTTTAGCATAATTTGTTGTTTTATTACACTGAATTATTATTTGATTTTGCTTTTAAATGCTTTTTATGTATTGGACTTGTTAAACGTACCAATTTTGGAAAAAAAATATAAAAAAAATTGTTTTAAACGTAAAAAATGTATTAATGGTTTTTAGTGCGGGATCCCGGGAATCCCGGGAAATTTTAAAATTTTTCCCGCTTTCCTGGGAAATGAAAAAGTGCGGGAAATTGCGATCCCTATTCATAAGGAAACAACGAAACTTTTTAACACTGATATGGCCGACAAGCCATTTTATATTTATTTTAAGTTTCAGGCAAATCGGTTTATAAGGGTTGAGATACTTCCCTTGAAAGTCATATTGATGGATGTCTTAAATGTTTTCTCAAATATAGAATTATAAAATACGTAAGAGGTTTAAATTCCAAGAAATCACAAAATATTATATCCAAAAATTGTTTGAGCACCTAAGATTTTTTTTTACAAGAAAAAGTTTTCCAATTCTAAAACCTTCGCTTATATGTATATATTGTCAATCCAATCCAATTCTAAGATTAATCATCTATCGTAAATTTAATTAAATTTTCCTTTATATATGAAAAAAAAAAATCCTTCATTAACTTTCAATTAACATTTTTTAATAACACTCACTTGCTTAATTATGTGTATTTAATCTCCTTAAACATCATTTGTCATCTTATGAATGCAATTATAGAACATACCAACACACACACAATGACAAAAAGTAATGCATGTAAAATGATTTTGCATAAATCATTATGAGCATTTAAGACAAACAATTAAACATTGGTAAGTATTATATTACACACACACAGACACACTTAAACATATCAACAGAACAATAAAAAATAAATAAATAATGCAAAGAAGTGAACTATAAAAAAATTTATTATAAATTTACTCGGTTTTTATATACATTACCAGCAGCAAAACCAATAGTATAATAAACTTAAAAATAACACACATACAGACACATATCATACATTCACTACTACTACACTTCACAGACATCATGATGAATTTTTCTATATATGAAGTCAAAAAATATTTTATAACTTTAGTTTGAAGTTGTATTGTGTTTCACATACCCATACTTAAGCAACCATATGCTTAAGTGTGAATGTGTGTGTGTGTATTAAAACTAAAAGTTAATATAAAACTTGATATTCCATGCATTGAAAATTGTATGATGTGGTTATATTAAGTTTATATTTGTGTATATTACAATTTTAATGCTTCTTTATTGTTGTTGCTGCTGTTAAATTGCTTTATTGCATTGTTTGCTTTGGTAGCATTGTGTTTATGTGGATATGTATGTAAATTGCTGTTGTAATCGTAGTATTTTACAGATAACCATGAATCTAACCATTAAGGCTTGGTCATTGCAATTAAATTCATCTCTTGGTTCTAGATGTTCTCTTTGTTTTGAGTTTGTGATATGGTACCCACTACAGTGGTACCATATTACATAGGTTAGGATGCGAGTGGCTGCTGACGTTTTACGTCTAAGGTCTGTTGTGATACCACGGGACTTTAATAGGTTCTCCTACTAGTCCTCGCCGTTTAATATTATATTGAAATTTGACATCTGACAAATCAGAAAGATCGTGCAGCTCCCTAGATCCTAGTGAAGCAAGTTTCTGCCGGGCAATGCCAGACAAAATGTTCAATAGTTTCCAACTCCTCCTCATCCATGCAACCCTGCAACAGTCACTTGACGGCACATTTAACCGGTCTGAGTGCTTTCCTATAAGACAGTGTCCGGTAATTACAGCAACTAGCGTTGAAACCTCTCCTCTTAGAAGCTATATAAACTCTTTTGTGCACTTCTGATTAGGAGAAGGCCAAATCTGTAGTCTTGGTCATTGCAATTAAATTCATCTCTTGGTTCTGGATGTTCTCTTTGTTTTAAGTATGTGATAGGGTACCCACTACAGTGGTACCATATTACATAGGTTAGGATGCGAGTGGCTGCTGACGTTTTACATCTAAGGTCTGTTGTGATACCACGGGACTTTAATAGGTTCTCCTACTAGTCCCAGCCGTTTAATATTATATTGAAATTTGACATCTGACAAATCAGAAAGATCGTGCAGCTCCCTAGATCCTAGTGAAGCAAGTCTCTGCCGGGCAATGCCAGACTAAATGTTTAATAGTTTCCAACTCCTCCTAGTCCATGCAACCCCGGCAACAGTCACTTGACGGCACATTTAACCGGTCTGAGTGCTTTCCTATAAGGCAGTGTCCGGTAATTACAGCAACTAGCGTTGAAACCTCTCCTCTTAGAAGCTATATAAACTCATTTGTGCACTTCTGATTAGGAGAAGGCCAAATCTGTAGTGTCCATCTCTGATTAGTCTATATCGCGAAACAAAGCCGTAGATTTTGCTTGCAAGTTTCTAGAGGCATACCAACACATTCCAGTTTTGTTGAAACCTGTAAGATAGTTCCCAGTCTTACAATCTCATTGGCTTTGCAATTCCTCGGAATATCTCTGTACCACAAGACCCATATGATTCGTATGTCAAGCTGCTTAGCCATCTCATTTAAAGACGTGTGGCAGTTAGGGGCAAATCTTATTTTCAGAAACGTTGACCACAGGGACTTGACCGGTTGTTGCGGTTGTAGACAAGACATTGCAACTTAACCAGTCAGCTGGATTTATAACTCCATAGTAAGACCAATCTTACTGTATGGTGTTATGGTCTGGTATAACGCACTGGAGCGTAATGTGACGCACTTAAAATTTCAGAGAATTCAACGTCTCATGGGTTTATGCATTACAGGCGCTCTGAGAACAACATCAGCGGAATCTATTGACACTCTGCTGCACCTGATTCGAATTGACATCTTTGCTTCGTCTCAAAGAGTAAAATTTATTCAGGCAACGCAATTTCGACACAGTAACATGGACAATTTAAATGATATTGCCACCGATTATAGAATGCCCAAACTTATTTTCGACTGGAAATACGTCGTAGAATTTCCGACTCGAGAATTTTGGTCAAACTGGCAAAACCCCCCAATGAACGCTGTTAACATATTCACAGACGACTCCAAACAATCCGTGGGAGTCGTTGCAGGTTTTTCAACGAGTTTGCACGATTTGGAGAAGACTTTTATCTTTCCATTGGACACTAGCATTTTCCGGGCCGAAATAGTTGCCATAAGCAGGGCAGCTTTACAGTTCGGTGATGAGACAAACAGAGAATTAAACATTTATATTGACAGCCAAGCTGCTCTAACAGCTCTTAAAAGCTTTTATATCAAGTTGAAAGTTGTTTTCGAATGCTTCGAGAACTTACAAAGTTTAGAAAGTAGGAAGAAGGCATGCTACAATCTGAGGAAAACTAACTATTTACTCTCACTCACCAGTTGGAACTGCCGTGTACTTACTGGAGTGATCACCGGGCACTGCTTTATAGGTTATTATAGAAAGAAAACGGGACTTATTTCCGATGCCAGCTGTAGAAGGTACGATGAACCTAACATTGAGGAACAGGTAGAACACATTCTTTGCCAATGTCCGGCTTTGGCCAGAACCCGACTGCACATATTGGACAGACATCACTTCGAGAGCTTGGAAACGGTTTCGAATGTCGACTTAAGGCAAATAGTATAATTCGCGATGAGGACAAACGCGTTCTGTCAGCGTCGCTGAGGAATAATTGTGGTTTCGCTATGGACCATCCGGTCTATGTGAGGAGTCTATAACTCCGTCACCTCTAACCTAACCTGACCTAACCAGTCAGCCACCTCCTTTATTGCCAGAATCTCTGCCTGGTTAACACTGCAATGATCTGTCAATCTTCGAGCCAGGCTCAAGCTCTTCCGAATAGATTCCCCATCCCACTTGTTCGTGTAGCATCGATTCATCTGTGTACAAATAAATGGAGGATCCACTACTTGCAATTCCCCTCATTCAAGACTCCCTGGGTGGTGTCATAGCGGTAAATTGACGCTCAAAAAGGGTCATAAAGGGAGCGCCTTCCAAATTTTGTGGCATTTTTTTTCTTCTTCAAGATCGTGCTATTCTGTTTAATTGCCATTATAGCCACATACTGCCAACACAATATGTCCAATGTTATTAAGTGAAGGACGATTTCCAATGCAGCGGCAGATGCAGTACGAAAATCACCAGTGATATACATCGACGCCATTCGCTGTACCTTTATGATAAATACACAGTTCCTTGTGTCTCTAAAGCAGGCCACCAGACAATGGCTCCATACAGCAGAATTGGACGCACCACTGCTATATAAATCTAATGAACGACTTTAGGGCTAAATCCACATCATTTTCCATGATCCCTTTTACAGAAACATAAAGTAATCGTTGCTGTCCTCACCCGTGCCTCAATAGAACGCCTAAAATTCAACTTCTTATCTCTCCTTCTGAGAAGGCGGTTTCCAAAAAAAAAAAAAAAAACATGCTCCGTTTTACTTGTATAAACTCCCAAACCACAGCCTCTTGCTCATTTAGACAGATATTTCAGAAAACCCTGAAGTATGTCACTTAATGTTGGCAGGTGCTTTTCCTTTATCGCTATCGCAACATCGCCAGCATATGTGACAGCACGAAAACCAAATTCTTCTTGATAGAGCAGCAAGGTGCTGTGCAGTGTTTCAGAGTGCAAGGTTCCAAAGAAGCGGTGAAAGAACTCCTCCCTGTGGCGTTTTTATATTGACATATCAGAATACGATAGACGCACCCAATTTAGACGTTTATTGACAAATAAATTTTCCATCATTAAAATTATCTCACGCTTCACTCCCAGACAATACAATGCCACAATTATCGAGTCTGGGATGACATTATTAAAAGCCCCCTCTATATATTCCACCAAAGTCTACTCCGTTACCAAAAGCGATCTCTCGATGGTACCAACGAGCTCGTGAAGAGCAGTTTCCGTTGATCTATCCTTACTGTAAGCATGTTGCCTAGTCGACTGCAAACTCGGGTCAATCACTCTACGCAAATATGAGTCTATCACTCGTTCCATTGTCTCTAATAAAAAAGAAGACACACTTATTGGCCTGAAACCCTGCGGATTTGTGAGCTAATTTTTCCAAGCCCTCAGGATAAAAACGACTCTGGCATCCAATTCAAACTAATATACGAACAGTTTATGTATGCTGTGTATCTCAGCCGGGATTACATCACCAGGTCCAAAGGATTTATAGGACATGATGCTTTTAATCACCCAGATTAATGTTAACATATATATTATTTCCGTTCCGATTCCAGATGCTTGGGCGTCAGAGCGTTTCGAAGGTTGAAACGTTTTCATGGAATTGTCCCGAAAATGCGTGTTCAGAAGAAGATCCAGCGACTTCCCACTGGAGGTAGATCACACCAGTAGATTCCTAAAGGTATCCCAGGGTGCAAGGAGAAGAATCCAGAATTTTGCGCAGCCTGGATACCTCAGAAATGTCTTTCATATTTCCACAAAAGTTTGTCCAAGAATCACATTTGGCAATTCCTATAATTTTCTTTTAATGTTTAAGTTGCAGCCTATATGAACACCAATCCTCGTCCGCTCTAAAAGTTTTGCCGTATTTAAAACCTTTCTGCAAGAGTCTCTACTCGTCTGCAACTCATTTGACTTGGGAAAAGGGCTTGGGAAAAGGGCAAGACGCATCCAGCGATCTATTAAAAAAATTTGCTGTGTGGTCACCCAGTCATTCAATTTCCGCCGAACTATGCGGTTTAGATAAAGGTAGATCATCCAAAATCCCAGAAAAAATCTCCCTATATTTTACCCAATATGTTTTCTTTAGATTTCAAGAGACTTTATAAAATTCAACCTCAACCGGCTCTATTCCACACTATAATTAAAATGCGATCAGTCGCCAACTATAAATAGGGAAATTTTAAAAATATTATGTAATTCGACATGAATTAGCTGAAATTTCCCCGACTTATAGTAATTTATGCTTTCAATTTCTTTAAATTAACCCAATTTATAAACGGAAAATGTGATAATTTAACTAGAATGTAAAAACTTTTGGAATACGACGCAATTCCCGATATAGCTGTTATATAGCTGTTGCTAAAATTTTTGCCCATCCGATTTTGAGGAGTTCGACAACACGGAATTGTTTTAAATTGTAGTTCCTTAGTATTTTTTTACTCCAAAGTTTACTCCATCGAATTTAAATGAGTTTTGTTTAAGTCCATCCCACTGTTTCATATATCTTTGTAATTATCTGTTAACATAATTTAGTAAAATTTTGTATTCTTGTTTTGAATGTTGTGTCCATTTTGTTGTTTGTCCATAATGCAAGAGAGTGAGTGAACAAGAGAGTTCTTGGTTAAAATTTGTTACCATAATTTAATGTTAATTTATTGTTTTCTTGCTAATGAAGTTTAAAAACACAATCTCCTCTTTTTGTTTGGGGAAAAACACTCTGGACTACTTGTGGTCTACAGCAGCATTAGCAGCATAAACTCATGAATGTAAAACATGCTCTTGCAGTAAAATTATACTGAAATTTGTAAGTGAATGACGTTAAATAAAATTAAAGTGGCCTTAAACAGAGAAAGTTTCAAATTGAATTTTAAGTGGAATACGAAAAGTCTTCAAAAAAAATTTAACTAAAAATTTTAACGTTCTTATAGTTTTTATTTTTTATTTTCTGAAAAAAAAATCGGTTATAGAAAATTTTCCATATAATTTAAGTCTTCTTGAATAAAAAGAAACACTATTATTTAAACAATTCTTCAAAATCTTTAAAGTTAAGCAAAACAAAAACCTTCTCCTTTAAAATTTCATAAGTTAAGTTAGAGCCTTTTGCATTTTAGCTAGCTATACTCAGATGCTGGTTGTCATACCAGTTACATACATTGGTATACATATCATACCTTCATAAACATTATAATTTTATGTTAGCTTTTTTTTTAAGGTGTCCTCTCTTGGTCACTGACTTTTTAATAATAATTGTTTTCAAGTGGCACTTAACACTAAGTTTACCATGATTGAAAATTAACAATTATCTCTTTTAAACGATTTAGAAAGGGTATGTTCAGTGACTTTTTTGGCATTTTGGTACAACACTGAACGTAGTTAATAACTCAAAAGTCAACAAAAAAAATAATTGCGTGCGGTTGATAAAGGTAAGAGGTATCGGAGTCAAGGACTCCTCACATACACCGGATGGTCAATAGCGAAACTATTATAATTTCTTAGTGACGCTGACAGAACGTGTTAATTTTCATTGCGAATTGTATTATTCGAAACTATTTTCAAGCTTTCGAAGACTTGTCTGCCCAATATATGCAGTAGGTTTTTGGGCATAGCAGAACAGTGTTGAAGAATATGTTTGACCATTTTCGCAGTATTAATTTGGCTGGCATCGGAAAAAAATTAAATTTGAATTAAACTCCAGATAATTTACCCAGGTGGTAATTTATAATACTCTCCATGGTTTGTAGCCTCTCCCTTTTTGGGATTGGTTGATTGATTAATGCCATCTTCATTGTATTAGTTACTGCCTTTATACTGACATACATTATTGAAAGCACCTTCAATGTTTAATGAGAAATACAGGAAGATCTTGAATCATTTTGATAAAAAAAAATTTAATATTATATTTGATTGACAAAAAAATATTCTCTAAAATCTGCTGAAGATCCCTTAGGAAGGTTGAAATAGATGTGTACGGATTAAATATAATATGTCTGTTTGTTTACCTTACTAAAATCTACTCATGTTTACTACTTTTACTACTGCTGGAAAATTTCAATACAAAAAGTAAACAAAACTTTCCAGTTTTATTAAAAATAGTAAGAAATTTGAGTAAACAAACAGACCTAATATGAGTAACTTTTTTAAAGCAATTAAGGAATAATCTCTTACGAGAATTTTTGGGTCTCGAACTAGATTAATACTCTGCACAAAAGTCAATAAAAACCGCATTTAGCTCTTAGTGGGAACAAGCTATTAGAATAAAAATCCACTTTATTGATCACTTTATTACCTTGTTAAATCTAGTGTTAAACACTTACATGTGTATGTGTAAACATACTCCACAAATTAGCTCTTCATATCTGTTAATAAACATAAACATTTTACTACTTAAATCAGAGCTTCTCACTAACTTTTTCTTCGCGACCCCTTTTCAATATTTCAAATTTTTCGCGACCCCCACATAAAAAAGTAAGTGAGAAAATTAAATTCGGTCTAAACCGACCATATTATACTATACACCAGGTTTTCCCAAAAATGGGTCTCAAGTCCAAATATGGACTCATTAGATCCCTAGTTTTTGAGATCTTTAATTAGTGTAGAAAACACACAGAGGCGAAAATTGAGGAAAATAGGCTTTTTTTACTGCCAATAGACCGATTTTACTAAATATCGAGCGAAATTTTTATATGAGAACTAATAGTAAGTCTAAAAATGGTTTAGTTATGATCAGATTTGATAAAGTTACCAAAGTACACGTTTAACAAACACGACCAACATTTTTGTCAAATATTTCCTTTTCATAAGTTTTGCGATATTTTTACGAACACCGGAAGGGTGGTTTGTGGGGACTACAAGTAAAATTTGGAATCATTCTATGTAAATACTTTAAAGGCATATTCACACTTAAGCACAGTGGCCGAAATCACTGATCCAGCGGCGTTTTAGTCAAAATTAAAAAATTAAAACTGATAAATGTTTTGCACTGTATCGACTACCTATACTTTACAGAGAAAATTAACGTTTTCACTTTTGTTTTTCTCTTAATATTCGCACAGCTGTAAGCTATCAAATATACATTTTCTGCACCAAGTGTATTAAAGGAATTTGGGGCCTAATTACTCAGTGAGTTTTTCTTGACACTTTTAAGTCAATTGTTTATACATTTTGAGCCAAAAAGTTTTAATTGAAAGTAAAAGGTATGTTTTAACCCATTACTGGCCACTGTACACAACCGTTTACACGTCGTTAAAAAAATCATTAAAATTTAAACGTACAGCATTTTTATGTTTTATTTGGACAAGAATGATCATTGAAGGGTTATCTTTACGATATATGTGTTCCGAAAAATAAATTTGCAAACCGAAGGGGTAGACGCAATATTTGTTGGCATAACCGAAATTTTTCAAATAACGTAAATAATTTTAAAAATAAAATAAACGTTAAAAAATGCTAAAACATTGAATAATAGTTGCAAAAGCTTTCTCGAAAGCGAGTTGTGTAGTACTTTTCTGTAAAAAAATACAAAATTAAAATTTTGAAAAAAATTTAACTTGTTCGGGAGATATTGTATGTGAAAGTTTTAAGTTTGATTGCATATATCTCCGCTAGAGGGCGCAGTAGACCAATGAAATCAACAAAAAAGTTTTCTTTAGTATAGATCAACATTTTCACAAAGTTTGGTCAAGAAATTCCTTGCCAAAAAAATTTGGCTTTTAAAGGGTTAACTAAAAAAAAAATGTTTGTGGCCTGTGTGTATCTAGTTTATTATTAGTTCATTATGGAAGTTTACATTTGTGATATAAATTATAGTTTCATGGACTGCAACTTTTGAAATTCGATCGTATTCGGTCCAATTCCTGTTTTGTTTATTATTTTGGGTTATATTTGTTGTGACGTTTCAGTATGGCGTGCTAGTTCGCGCAAGTTGTTTGGTTTTTAGGGTCCATCTGCCTGTCCAAATAAAGAGTATAAACGCGATACAGACCACAATTTTCAATCGATTTGGCTGAAATTTGAAATTTAAGTTTCTTTTATCGCAAGAACAAAACCTATCTAATTTTGACAAAATCAATCCATGTTAACCCATAGCCCCCATGTAAATGTCCCCTTCATGTTTTACTTAAATACCCCTAACAATAGTATTCAAGATATCCTCTTGAAATTCGACCGATAAATGTTTTTTATATTCATAAACAATCGCTCTAAATTTTAACGGAATCAGACCATTTTAATTTCTAGGCCTCATACAAACCACCCTCCCAATATTCACATAAATTTCCCAAAATACATAAAAATAAATAAATATTGTTTAAAAATTAATTCTTTATAAATTTTATAATCGCAAATTATCATTAGTCTTTATTATTTTACATTTCCGAATTAAGCGCCGCTAGATTGGCCATTTCGGCCACTGTGCTAAGGTTCGAAATCTCGTTCGAACGAGGTTTCCATATGATCGAAATCTCGTTCGAACGAGATTTCGAACCTCATGTATCATTTTATACACAACCATATCATCAAAATCTCGTTAGAACGATATGTCACCTCAAGTGTGAATTGGGTATTACCTGCTAAATTTCGAAAGCATACTTTTTATAATACGGTTTTAAGAGTTGTTTTTTTTACAAATTTAAAGAGACGTTTGAATGTGGGCTATATCTAAACATGGACCGATTTTTTTCAACACAGTTTTTTTTTTTAATTTTAGCTGTTTTCAAATCCCCAACTAAGCAAGAATGCTGATAACATGTAGTCCTGGCGATCATATCCTGAAGTAGTCAGATTTAAAAATTGTTGGATTTTAAATTGTTGGACTTTGGGCGGAAAAATAATATGAATTATGGTAAAATTGTGTTTTTTTTTTTATATTCACACGGACCGGGATTTTTCGGTGTAAGGGTGGAAAGACGAAAGGAAAAAGTGGGTAATTCTATCTTTTCCAGAGTTTTTTTGAATCCGCTCGATAAGCGAAAAAGATACAAATAGGCATAAATTGGCAAATCCTAACGTAGGCGTAAATTTTTATTTTATTTTTATTTTAATAACTCAGGAATTACCAAAAAATTATGATTTGCTTTTATATTTTAGAAATTTTAATAATTTTATCATGTTTACTAAACTTTTCGCGACCCACTAGAAATGCTTCCGCGACCCCCTAGGGGGTCGCGACCCACCGTTTGAGAACCATTGACTTAAATACTATTCTACCATCTACGTTTGTAATGCTAATGTACCACAAATGCTCCTGTTCCATTTACTATTTATCGCTAAAGTGTGTTAAGAATTTTAATTAAAATTGTAATGAAAACTTTTGATTTATATAAAACAAACAATTTTTACACATACAGTCGCATACATACATAAGTTTTTGTATTCCCTAGTAAAAAAGTTTTGATATAATGATATATAATTTGATACAATCATATTAAATTATATATGACTATTTATATGTTCAGATCTAATTTTATCTAAAATTTATTGCGGCTCCATTTTCTTATCTGAGGTTATACATAAATATATCTGACTCTATGTAATTATATAAATCTATATTAATTTATATAAAATAAGATCAACTGGATTTAATTGGATGTGACCAAAATTCGGATCTAATTGTATAATTTTTTATATTTGTGTATCTAAAATAATACAATTAGATCAATATCTGATCCAACTTGATACAGCCAATTTTGAGATCAAATTAGATCTAAAAAGTTTTTTTTTTTTACTCGGGTTGTAATTATCTTTTTCTACTACTTAGCCTCTTCTCTCTTCCTACCACAAATATTCACTTGTACTGCACAGTTTATGTGCAGTGTGGCCAACTATTTTGGAGTAAAAAACAGCTTTATAAAAATAACACCAAAAAGCTTTATTGTAGAATAAGAAAGCTTAAAAAAGTACCAGGTTCTGTTTCCTTAATATCAACAAAGTAAAAAATATTTAAAATTTAATTTAAAAAAGATAAATTCAACCGTTTCAAATGGCACATATCATCAGAATACCAATATTTTTTCGGAAATATTGTTTAAATAGTTATTTTCATTCTGTTTTGGGGGCCCATTCAAAAAAAAAAAGTCATAACTCAATCATAACTCAATTTTTTCCATGTGGTTGTTGCAAACAATCATAAAAAAATTCAAACTTTGTTTGAAAATTTCAAAAAAATAACGACCTGCTACCCACATCGTCTCAAAATTGACAAATAAATTTAAATTTTGAGACTTTTTATGATTGTGTTTACAACAAAGACAGGGAATATGAAGTTTAAAAATAATAAAATTAGTCATAACCAGACATAACTGTGAAAAGGTCTGTTAGTTTTAAATTAAAACAAGTTCAAATTCTGATTTATTTTTATTAAAAAAATAAAAATTGTCTTATCCGATCTTTACAATATTTTATTTTAAGTAGGTTTGTTCTAGCTCGAGGTAATTATTTCCTTTACTAATCAAAACTATGATATTCTCAAATAATAATTTTCAAGAAAATTATTTTTCTGTTTTAAATTTATTTATGTTGGTCATTTTTTGCAAGACTTTATTTTTATTTTTGCTAAATAATCTGACAAATTCCGAAACACGTGTCGATTAAGTCTTGCAAATAAATGACCAACATAAATAAATTTAAAACAGAAAAATATTTTTTTTTTTTTTTGAAAAATAATTGTATGAGAATATTATAGTTTTAATTAGTAAATGAAATATTACCTCGAGCTAAAATATACCTACTCAAAATTCAATACAAATTATTAATTAACCATATATTTTTTATAAATTTTTGTCCACACATAAAGACTGTGAGCATGGACGTATACAGGGGGTGGGCACAGGGGGCCCCCTTTTCGATTTGAAAAATTTTAAAATTTAATAAAAAATTTAAAAAAAATAAAAAAATTCATTTCTATCGAAATTTCAGTAAAATATGTTTAAAAACACGTAATATTGGTGTTGTATCTAATAAAAATTTCTATAAAAATTGTTCAAACTATAAGATTCTAAGAAACTTTTTCTATTTTTCTATATTAAAATCTGAGATATTATATATATAAAGAAAATCTCAGATTCTTAAAAGTTTTTTCTATAGAAACATTTTTAGGTTCTACTATATTTTTTCATATGGCTCTCACTATAACACAAAAAAGAGAATATCGGAAAAAATTCTTTACGCTTGAAAAGTTTGGTATGATCCCAGTTGGCAACTTCCTCGAGCCATCCTCAGTGACGGAGCGGTGACATGTCAGAGTCACTGCTGACATCCACAAGACATCTCTATGTACTGGGTTGAGGACAGTTTCATACAAATTTTCAAAATGTCCTCACTCACAGTCAGCAGTGGTCAGGGCTGATCATCTGGGGACATGTCACCTAAGACTTCTTTGGGGAAATGTCTGACGTAGGTCATGCGAAAATACAAAAAATTTTCGTATTTCCTTTAGTTTTTACTTTTATCCATTTTGCTTTATTAATAATCTTTCTCATATTTAGAAAAAACTTTTCGCCTTTTTTAGTCCCAACTGGATTTGAACCTGGAACCTCGAGTTTATTAGTCCCATACCTAACTAGTTATTCCAAACTTTATTTTGAAAATTGTTTGTCTATTTATTACTTTTATTCTACTTGTTAGATTTTGATTTTATTTTAAATAAATTGATAATATTGCCATCTTTTTCTTGGAAATTGAAGAGTTGCCCAGATTTAAAATTCTAATTTAATATACTGCTATTCTGAAGACATTTCCTTTTAGACGTCTTAGAGGAATTGTCCACACTCTTAAAGAAAATATTCGGTGCTGAAAATGTTAGGACATGTCATCAAGGATTGCCTATGATTTGTCAGAACCTGAAGACATTTCCTCAAGGAATCACTGTGGAAATTTCCTCAGTGACACATTTTCCAACTGGGATGATTTGGAATCAGGAATTGAAACTAGTGAAATCTAAAAAAGTGTTTCTCATATTTTACAATATAATGGATTTTTGCAAAAAGTACTTAACCGAAGATTTTGATATTTATCGCAAATACAAATTTTCGTCAAAAATTTAGTTTTACGAATGAAATTTTTTCTATACAAATATTTTGAGATTGCTAGACATTCTTTTATAAAAAAGTCTGTATTCCAAAAAATATTTTGATATTTATAATGATAAAATCGTGATGGGGGGGGGGAGTTAGCCAGGGGAGTCCTGGTTAAAAATAAATACAAATTGATGAAGAAAAAAAGATTTTGGAAGTTGTTGCCCCCCCCCCCACTTTTTTCAAATTCCTGGATACGTCGCCGGCTGTGAGGTTCGTTATATAGATATAAAAGTAACGCAAAATGATCGCATTCAAAAATTTAATCAGACTGTTTCATATTTTTTAAATTGGTTTACTAGGCAAAACTCTAATAACAATATAATTTTAAACCTTGTAATGGTGACTTCATTAGAATAACAGGCTTGGCGCCCCAAAAAGTATTAAATAAAAGATTTTTTCATTTGTGTACACGATTTAGGGCGGATTACTCAATGAAAAGTTAGCTGCTAACTGCCAATTTAACGGAGCCTTATGTCAAAATTTGTATAAAAAAGTTAAATTTAACGGAGAGTTATTTTATAACGGAGCATTGAGTAATCCAATCTTACTCAAAAATTGTGCATTTTTTGATATAATAATTTTTATTTTGAAGGGTATAATTAAATCATTTTAGGAAAATTTGTAAAAGCACTAATGAAAAAATGCAAAACCTTTTTCCAATTTGGCACTTAGGATCTAAATTTGGAGTTTTGAGGCAGTAGAAAGCACTACAAATAGTGGCAAAAGCACTAAGTTTGCATCACTGTATATCTGTATGAGAATGCCTCACGTTGCATCTGTATTGTTTTAGTGGACATTTCATTTTAACGTTTTAATAGCTTAACACAATAACAATAACAACAGCAAGAAAATATCATTAATTTAATTATATACGCATAAGTATGTGTAAAAGGTTGGAGTGATTTGTACTAAATATTAGAGTTTATAGTATCAAAGACTATCAATACTTAAAGATATGTGAAGTCTCCCTTCTTCTGTTAAACCCTATCTTAAATTCCCTTTGCTAAGTCCGCCATCGAACTGGACGTTTGATCAAACCAAAAAAAATCCCTTAAGTTCGATATAAACAAAAAAAAGTGTTGCAGTTTGGCGATTTTCAGACTAAAGCTAGCGTTTTTTTTTTCATCTAGCTGTAAAAAATTTTTTTTTGTGGATTATCGGGAAATCCAATGACTTTTTATTTGCTGACAATTTGTTTTAAACACTTTTAAAGGTATTTCTTAAATAATATTAACATAAAAATTATAAATTGATACATTTTTTTAAAATTTATTAAGCGCTTTTTCGATGTAAAAAGTTAGCATTATTTGTCAAACCAACAATGTTAATTTAACATTATCGTATTTTCCTCGTCCAACAGTTTTCGTACCTTCTGTTATCAAGTTCCAAAATTTTAAGAGTGGGAGACAAAGAGCTTGATAGTATAATTTTATACCAAAAATTATCCATTGAATCTCAAAAATGATTCATTGAAAATCGAAAAAAAAGCTAAAATTTAAAAATTCGAAAAAGGTCAATTAAAATAAGATATATTTACAATTCGAAAAAGTCATTAAAATTTTAAAAATATATAGACTAAAATTCGAAAAATATCAATTGGAATTCGGAGAAAATTGAAGCTCAAAAAAATAATAAATAAAATTTTAAAAGTGATCCAATGAAATACGAATAAAAGATTCGTTAGATTCTTATTAAAACTTTGGAAACTCTATTTGAAAATCAAAAAATCTGAATTGATCTTTCTGAATATCATTTGAAATTTGGAAAAAACAATTTATAAAAACAAAAATTTTAAAAAGCTTTTGTAATTTTTTTTTCACCAAAGTTTATTTTTTCTGCGGAAACTTTTTTTAATTTTTTTTCTCAAAATTAATTTCTTTTGTCAATTTTTTTAAATAAAACTTTTTTACAAGAATTTTATTTTAAATATCTTTTTAATTAAAGTTTTCTTCATTTTTTTTTTTTAATTGTTAAGTTTTCCAAATTTCACTGGGATTTTTTAAATTTAAAAATTAAATATTCGGTTATCAATGCTACCTTCAATTTTTAATAGTAAGGAGCTCCGGTCTAATGTACACCTAACACAGGATTTACAAGGCAGCGCCACTTTGTGCGGTTTAAAAAAATCGAAACTGTTTTATTTATAAAATGACTTAAATAATCAGAAAAACATCCATTAAAAATTAAAAATTTAATTTTCGAAAAATCTTTAAAAATTGATTCTGAAATCTAGGGACTGTTGTTTTTGTTAGTACTCATTAATTTTATCTTCTCGTTTTTTATCTGTTGTTTATTGTGGTTTTCTGTAAACCTGAGTGGAAACTTAAAATTACAGAGCAAAAAAAAAAGTGAAAGATAAACATACTCAATTTAAATGACACTTAAAAAGTTAATTAGTATGCATTATATCTATCGTATGGACCTTCATTAAAAGATTTATATGGGAGAGTTTACAAATTATAAGAACACATTAGG
Source organism: Pegoplata infirma (assembly GCA_963921195.1). Taxonomy (NCBI): domain Eukaryota; kingdom Metazoa; phylum Arthropoda; class Insecta; order Diptera; family Anthomyiidae; genus Pegoplata; species Pegoplata infirma. The sequence continues at coordinate 34,667,584 of OY992540.1, read as the reverse complement.
GCGATAATTAGTTAATGGAGATTTGATTTATTAAACTGCTTAAACGGAATTTTGGTTTGTGTTTGCTATATTAGCATTATTCAAAGAGCAATAAACTAATTTATACTCGTACGTTAGGGTTTCAATGGGAACAAATTTTAAAGTCAGATTTTCAGTTCACATGAAAAATTTTCACCGAAAAAAACTTAGCTTTACTTAATGAAAATTAAAGGCAAATAATAAAATTGCATTAAACCCATGGGAAATCGAACGGAATATCTAATAGAAATAACATGGAACTGAAACAAGGAACAAAATGGAATTAGACCTTAAATGTTTTCTGATGATTATAAAAATATCTGGATTATATGAAAGTAGTAAAAGCGAACCAGGATGTCTTTAATTTAAAAAAAAAAAATAAAAATTGTTTTACATTTTTCAAAATAAAAAATTTTAACACCTTCCAACACCCAATATTAAACATAAACCGGATGATATACGTCTGAAAGTAGAGATTAAAGGGAGTAAAATTGCATTAACAATTTTTCATTTCGTGATCCTGTTTCCTTTTAAAATGACTTTAAAGTTTTAATAGATTACAATTTGTAAATAGTTTTTAAATATATGCACTTGTATTAGGATGCCACTGCGATGGCAAATCAAAGGGAGGATCTCCCCTAATATCAGGATTAAAGGATGTGAATAATGTCTTTTGAAAACTTAATCAAAATTTTTTGTGGATAATTTTACATGATATTAAAGGATAAAGTTTTAAACGGACGTAACTTACCACCTTTTTCCTGATATGAAAAAATAATTAGATAGGAAAAAAAGGGGAGATCCTCCTCTTTCATTTTCCATCATATTTTATACAACTTAATCCTCTAAAACTTTGAAATCCTTTTATAAGGAAACAGGATCACAAAATGAATAGCTTAAATGCAGTTTTTCTATATTTAGTCTCAAAATTCAAAGGTTTATTCTCCAGTTCGTGTTTAAAAACTTTTTTTTTCATTTTTGTTGGACTGTGTAATTAATTTCTGTCTTTACATAAACAAAAAAAAAACGAAATGGAATTTATGGCTGTAGGCAAAATCGCCCAAAGAAAAATAACCCAAAAAAGAAAACGAAAATTCGCCCAAAAATTTTTCATACAAATTTGGGTCATATTTCATATGAAAAGTTACCCAACATTTTTGGGCAAATTTTCATAGTTTTTGGGCAAAATTTCAAAATTAAAATTTGGGTGATTTTTCATTACGAAAAATTACCCAAAAATTATATGTGAAAAATTGCCCAATTTTATTTTGGTTTTATTTTTTGTCAAAATCTTAAAATGTCAAAACTGAAATATGTGTGTCACAATAAATCAGTATATTATTATTTTTAGAAACAGTAAACGCATATCGTGTTTTTTTATAAATTATATATTTAACCAAGAATAAGCTGAAGCAAAACCGTTCCGTTGTTGCTAACAAACAAAGGCTCTGGTGGGAATCGAACCCAAAACCCCTGCTCTGACATGCAGATTACCACGCTATATATTAAGCTATCGCAGCGCAGTAGAAAATCAAAAGTAATGAATTTAAAAACAGTATGCAACTCCGATGAAAGCGTCGCAGGCGAAAAATTTTACCAACAAATTTTAACAAAAAATCGCGCAATTTTTTGTTAAAATTTGTTGGTAAAATTTTTCGCCTGCGGCGCTTTCATTTCAGCTGATTTCAATTTTTTTTTATTTCGTTAAAATTTAAGTTTCACACTTAAAACTTTTACATCAATTGCATATGCATTTTACGGGCTGTATTCTGAAAACAACGATCTATAAAAATAAATAATGACCACTTAACCTATGGCCTTATCTTAAAAGTTTTTGTCTTTGTCTTAAAATTCTTCTGCGTAGCCGGCCTTCGGCCGGGCTTAGGGATTACAGACTCCATGCCTTAGACCCACCCTCTCCGCAAAAGAAAGCTTTTCTGTGTAGAATGTGTTTTGAAAAAATATGTTAGAAAAAATATTTTTTTATTTTGGGCCATTTTTCATTTCTTTTTTGGGTTTTTTTTCGTTAATTTTGGGCGAAGTTTCGTATTTTTCTTTTTGGGTCATTTTTCATATTTTTTGGGCATTTTTGCATTTGGGCGATTTTTCATAAAATTTTTAGGGCGATTTTTCTTTGGGCGATTTTGCCTGCAGCCGGAATTTATATGAAATGTTATTGAATTGAGTTAGTTCGTGATACATTTTAAAAGACATCAAATTAAATTAAGCCGAAAATTATAATTTTTATATGAAATTAGTATGAAATTTACTATTGTTTTATGAAAATGAAAGCCATTTCCATTATTTTGACTTTTTAACACAAATATAATTTTCCTTCAATTAGCTGCACAGTGTTATAAAATTAATTTCTCTGCAATGTGTTGACTTAATTTACAGTTACAATTATTTTAATGCACTGCAATTCCATAGAAATTTATTGATCATATTATGCTTAATTGTTTATATATTTTAAAAATTAATTGATATTCGGATTAATTCGCAAAAAAAAAACAATTTTTCATATTCATGATTATTAACATGCATTGAAAATTTCAATATATTTTTATGAAGGACAGTGCGAATAATTAATATTGAGTTCATAAATAATAAAAAAAAAATGGAGGTGGGAAGGTAAAGCAAATATTTAATAAAATCCAAGGCACAAGAGTAGCAAATGTCCTTCACAATGTCACAAAGGTTATTTGAAAAAAAAATTAAGTAAAAAAAATTTCAGTGAAAAAAAAATTCGCGAAAAAATTTTTTCTAAAATAATAGGTATGTACTTGTTAAAATACCATTCCGTTTATTATTTGCAAAAAAAAATAAAAAAAAAATGCAGCGAAAAAATGGTTTTTAGTAAAAACAAGTAGAAAATTTAAATTCGACTTGGCGGAATCTACGAATCCCTCCACAAAACATTATTGATTAGAAATTTTTTATTTTGTGTAAAAAATCTTTTTTTTAGTAATTTTTGAAAAAAAAAAAATTATTTACAAAATTTTTTTTTTGGTGTAAAATTTTTTTTTGAGTGTAAAATTTTTTTTGAGTGTTTTTTTTTAGCGTAAAAATATTTTTAGTGACAAAAATACGTTTTAAAATATATTTGTGACTTACCAATGTTTTTAAAACATATTTAATAGGTTTTCAAACATGAATTAAGGGTAAAACTAATCTGAAATTCACGGTTTTGCTAATAACTTTTGAACCACTGGACCGATTTGGCTGAAATTCAATTCGAACCAGGCCAGGGGAACGACAAATATATTTGCCAAGCTTAAGCGTGGTCAGAATGCCTTTCAAAGTTATCGTGTTTTTTATCTCGTAAATTCACAAAAACCCCTTGCCGAAATTCAGTCTTTTGCTCATAACTTTTGAACCATTAGACCGATTTCACTGGATTTCAATACCAACCTGACCAGATAAATGCCCAACATATATGCCAAATTTCAGGAGCCTCCGTAAAGTGTTTCAAAAGTTAGCGTGTTTTCAATAGACATACAGACAGATGTCCAGACGGACGGACGGACATCGCTAGATCGTCTTAAAATCTATCGAGGATTATGAAGATATATACTTTATAGGGTCTTAGACCAATATTTCGAGGTGTTACAAACGGAATGACAAACTTATATATACCCTCTTTCACTAGAGTGAGTATTTAAAAAAGTTGTTATAATATATAAACGGCGAGAAAAGTTCAACTCTGTGAAAAGTTAAGTTTTATTAAGTTCGTCCAAAATATTTCATTTGAGCAGTATGAAATGATTTATTCTCATATTTACTCAAAGATTCATTTAAATAAATAGCACACAATAAGTGTGACACTCGAAAAGTGCTGCTGACGAAAAGTTTGCACAGCAGAGCTGATTTTTGTGTTAGCTTTTGGAATCCAAAACCTTACATTGGGTAAAGCAAATATAGCTTTTTCGAAAAAGAAACAAAAATAAAAAAAAAAAAACACGTAAGAAAATTATAGTCGGTCAAGACCGACCATATAATACCCTACACCAGGGTTTCCCGGAAAATGGGTCCCAAGTTCAAACATGGACTGATTAGATTTATATTTTTCAAATCTTTAATAAGTGTAAAAACACTCACTAATCAAATTTGAGTGGGATAGGTTTCTTTTTGTTGACATTAAACCGCTTCAACTGAATATCGGGCGAAATTTTCACATGGGACCTAAGTCCAAAAATGGTCCGATGATAATCATATTTGATAAGGTTATTAAAGTATGCGTTTAACATACACAAACAGAATTTTTATTAAATATTTTCTATTTTCATGAAATTTGAGAGATTTATGAGAAAATCGGGAAGGTGGTTTGTATGGGGTCTACAAGAAGAACTGGTCCGATTTCTTAAAAATTGGAAATGGTAATTTGTGTGGATGAAACATGATTACCTGCCAAATTTCGAAAATATACCTATTAAAATGCGGCTGTTAGAGTCATTTGAGCCAAAACTAAAGAGGACCTTTGTATGGGGGCTAGGTCTAAATATGAACCGATTTTTTCCAATTTCCATAGGCTTCGTCCTTGGGCCAAAAGAGGCTTACGTTTAAAATTTCAAGTCAATTGATTAATTTCGACCTGCATCGTGTTTACACCGTTTACAGACGGACGGACATAGCTAAATCGACTCAAAAAGTGATTCTTTGTCGATCGGTATACTTTAAAGTGGGTCTAGGACCAATATTTCGGGTAGTTACAAACATCAGCACAAACTCATTATACCCTGTACCACAGTGTGGTGTAGGGTATAATTACAAACCAACAATTTTTTTTACCATATAAAAACGGAACTTACCAATTTTAAGTCAAAAAAAAAGGAACCCAAAGTCATAACACTACAGGTCCAATATTTTTGTGAGTTAATATCGACCCCAAAAGGCAACTTTTCCGACCCCGAAGTTTTCGAAATTCGAAATAAAGCTATATTTGCTGCACCATATTATACATACTATGTAAAAGTTCCAAAATTTACGAAAAAAATTTTTTTTGATAAAAAAGTTTAGTAAGTTTATTCTAGCTCGAGGTCATTATTTCCTTTAGTAATTAAGACTTTGATATTCTCATAGAATAATTTTTAAGAAAATTGTTTTTCTGATTAAAATTCATTTATGTAGGTCATTTTTGCAAGACAGGTGTTTTGAAATTTGTCAGATTCGATTGTCAAGATTATTTAGCAAATAAAAACAAGTAAAAAAGTTAAATTCGGCCTTGCCGAATGTAGTGATACCCTCCACAATTTCCAAAAGATTATTGCAAAAAACATTATTAAAAAGGAATTTACTTAAAAAAAAAAAAATTTTGGAAAAAAAATTTCCACGAAAAAAAAATCTGCGATTTTTGTCAAAAAATATGTTCGTACTTGTTTAAATACCATTTGGTATTGTTTAAATTCACATATGAGGCATTCCACACCAAATGTCCAGCGAAAAAAAACACGTGTACCATAAACTTCTGAATAGCTTGTATGGATAGCCCTATATGGAACTTAGAAAATGGCGTTTTCGGTTTTTAAATTTTTCAAAAACTGGGCTTAGGAGGCGTGGTCAAATATTGGAAAAATGGTCAAATTTGTGGCGAGTTGCCTTGATTAAATATTTATCACATTAAAACGAAATGCACCACAAACTTAAAAATTTACATTCTTATATAGTTTCGTATGGGCTATCGAATAAAATTTTTTTCCAAGAAAAATTTTCAGAACCCGTTCTGAAATTTTCCATTTTTTAAAAAAGTCAATTTATCAAAAATCCGGCCACTTTTTTTTCTTTTTTTTAATTTTTTTTTTTTAAAGTTTAGATGTTTGTCCATCCACACAAAAAAAATCAGAAATGTATTTTTCGTTTCTTCGAGAAAATCGCATTTGAATTTTAAATTTCATAACAATTTTGTAATTTGCTTGTATTTTCTTGTGTCAACAGAGCGTATGACGAATATTTATGCAATTAATATTACTCATTCGCAACTTTAAAACAAAGAAATACAAGCAAATAACAAAATTGTTATGAAATTTAAAGTTCAAATGCGATTTTTTCGAAAAAAAAGATGAACGTTTTTCTGATTTTTTTGTGTGGATGGACAAACATCTAAACTTTTAAAAAAATAAATAAAAAAGAAAAAAAAAAGTGGCCGGATTTTTGATAAATTTACTTTTTTAAAAAATGAAATATTTCAGAACGGGTTCTGAAAATTTTCCAAAACAAAAAATTTTAATCGATAGCCCATACAAAACTATATAAGATCGTAAATTTTTGACATTGTGGTGCATTCCGTATTAATGTGATAAATATTTAATCAAGGCAACTCGCCACAAATTTTACCATTTTTCCAATATGTGACCACGCCTACTAAGCCCAGTTTTCGAAAATTTGAAAAACCAAAAACGCAATTTCCTTAGTTACATATAGGGCTATCCAAACAACCTATTCAGAAATTTACGGGACACATGTTTTTCTGTAGCGGGACATTTGGTGTGGAATGCCTCATATGTCAACCAGAAGGCGAATTAAAGCATTTTGTATTTTTAGGTTATGTTGAATGTTCTAACATTTTTGAGGTGTCCTTACATTTTCGTTCATAACTTTTGAACCGCTGAACCGATATCGCTCAAATGCAATACAAAACTTCTCAGTGGAACTTCTAATAAATATGTTAAGTTTCAGTCATCTCTGTCCAATATTTTGTCCGTTATCACCATTTCCACAGACAGACGGACAGACGGATATCGCTAGAATGTCTTAGAATCGATCACTGATCAATAATATATACACTTTATGGGGTCCCAGACCGATATTTCGATGAGTTACAAACGGAATGACAAACTTATATATACCCTCTATCACTAAGTGGAGGGTATAAAAACCTATAAAACATGTAGCAAAGGGAATTTAAATGAAAAAATTGATACACATTCAACTCTACTCCCATTGAGAATTATAAGACGAAAATTGTACTATTGTAGGAATATCATGATCGTCAAATAACTAACAGCGAAATATTAAAAACAGGTTTACTTACGATTCTCCATTGGACAATACAAAACGCTGTTTTTGCAAATACTCAAATATATGGGCTAAGGGCCGCTTTAAGTAGGGATATTCTAGCTGGAGGTAATTTTTCTTTACTAATTTTAACCTGATATTCGTGTGGAATAATTTGGTTGTAATGATACTATTTTTATCTCAGAATCTGAGACTTTACCTTTTATACTTATTGAGATAAAGACTCTGAAGATTTTTGTTTCTTTAACGCGTGTTATGCAGATAGGAATGACACCTACATGGAACGAAATAAAATTGAACGAGGAACGAAATGTAATGGAGCTTCATAGAATTCAATTTTCCAATCAAAATTGTTTTTTCACTTAGCTTTATGTGAAAGAAACATATTTATGAATCCTCATAAATATGTTTCTTTTTTGAGTGTAGTTTTATAAAAAAAAATCTATAAAAAAAAACATTCGAATTATTAAAAATTCAGTCATAATTAAATCTTGTACTACAAAAAAGAAAAATAAATAAATATTGGAGGCATTTTGAGAAAGATTATACTTGACAAATACAACATTAAAAATTCGTTAGAGTTAAAAGAAAAACTAGAATTCGTGTCTTTGGATGAGAATGAAATTTTAATTTCTCTTGACGTGGTATCGTTGTTCACCAACATACCGATACATTTGGCTATAAACAATATAATGGCCCAATGGAGCACCCTAAGAAACCATACACAAATACCCAGAACACATTTCCTTAAAATATTACAGTTTTGCTTAAATGACAACAACTACTTCATCTATGATAAAACAATTTTCAACCAAACTTACGGAATGCCTATGGGTAACCCACTATCGCCCACAATAGCGGACATTGTATTGGATACATTATTAGAAAGAACCACGGAAGAACTACGGGAGAAAAATGTACACATAAAACTAATAACAAAATATGTAGATGATCTTTTTGCCATCATTAAAAAGAGTGATGAAAAAATTATTTTGGAAACGTTTAATAAATACCACAACAAACTTAAATTTACCATCGAAAAAGAACAAAACGGATCGATACCATATCTTGATATGAGAATTTATAGGGAACACAACGGCATAATTACAGATTGGTATACAAAAAACATCGCATCGGGACGACTTATAAACTACCACTCCACTCAGCCAATGGGACAAAAAACAAATACGGCCATCAACCTAATCAAAAAAGTTGTAAAAATAAGTGACAATAAGTTTTTACAAAAAAACATAACTAAAATTAAAGATATTTTACTTAATAATAACTATCCACAAAAAATCATCACCAATTTAATTAAACGGGCAACTAATGAAGAAAGTCGGGAAAGTCGCATGAATAAAACATCTGGCATCACCAAATTTTTAAGTCTCTCATACATACCAAAACTCACTGAGAGCAAACAAATAAAGGAATTGATAGATGATGAAACAGTTTTAGTAGCTCACAAAGCTAACAACACAATCTCCTCACTATTCACAACAACAAAAACGAAAATAGAAAAAATACAACAGAGCAATGTTGTATATGAAATCGAATGTGTGGGCAATGATAACGAGACGTGCGGCAAAGTTTATGTAGGGACAACAAAAAGAAGTTTAGGCACAAGAATAAATGAACACAAAACAGATATTGAAAAACAAAAATATACAACAGCTTTGGCGGTTCATTGTTTTGAAATGAAACACACCCCAAACCTCACCGACGTAAAAATTCTTGATAGGGAAAGGAAGATGAACAAGAGATTTACATTGGAGAGCCTACGAATCCAGGAGAGAAATAATCTTGCCATAAATAAAAAAGAAAATAAAGACAATGCAAATGCAAACTACAACTTAGCTTTAATTTAGTCAATTTTAAACTGTGATACAAAAAGAAAGAAAGTTCATCTGTGATATATTTTATTTTATTTTTATTATTTATTTTATTTATTTTTGTGTTTTATGTGGTACTTGTTGTATTGTTTAAAAACAAATTTATTTAAAATTATAATGTAAAGATTATATGTAAGTGGAATTATTCTTTTATGTTGTGTTAGTTTAAAAAAATTATTAAATTAAAAAAATATTGTTCTTTATTTTCCATAACGTTGCCAGATTCAATAAAATTTAAATCCCTGAGGAAGTTGAAAAAATCTCAACGAAACGTCGGAGGAGTAAAATTATGAATAAATAGTCTTTTATTTTTCATTTACTGTGACCTTGAAAGCCTGACTTAGATAATTCTAAGAAAAAACAACATAAAATTTAAATTGGTTACAGAAACTAAATGAAATGGTTTAATTAAAAATCTCATGTTAATTTGAAAAAATAAAATAAATATATTTTTTATAAAAAAAAAAAAACATAAATTTATATTTTGATCCGTTAACCTAGTTTTACGTTTCTTACGAGTGTGTGTTGGAAATAAAAGGAACAAAAATGTTCGCATACATCAAGCAACCTGTACGCGGAAACTTTATTGCATTTTTAATTTACAAAATTGAAATTTTATAGGGCGAATTCGCAATAAGCCAGAAAGGCAACCAATATGTATGAACGAAAGAACACAAAATGTCTGAAACGACTTGTAATATAAATAAAATACAACACCAAAAAACCTTTATTTAAACTGTTACAATATGCAAAGGCAATCAACAAGCAGAAAAAACGAAATAAACGAAATCCAAAATACAGATCAATGAAATTGTAAATGCAATACATATGTGTGGATATGTAAAAGTAAATGTATTAGAGTGGTTAAAAAATTACACACAAAAAAAAATTTTCCAATGAACGGTTTCCATATGTATTTATGAACAAATTCATTCAATTTATTAACTTTTTCATAATACTTATGAAGTTTTTCATACTATTTATGAAAAATGTTAAATATTTTTAAAATTCACATATTAAATATTTTTAAAATTCACATATTATTTATAAATACTATGAAAAACCCAGCAAAACTTAGATTACCAAATAAGGTATAAAATAAGGTATATGATCTTTTATTTTATATATTGCAGCATTGATGATTTTAACAGGCGATGAGACTCAAAGTAATGCATCCACATTATCACATAGAATACCAGTAAGGTATAAAATAAGTCATAAATTTATAACGAAGAATACCAGTATGGTGTAAAATATATGATATTTTATAGGTTACGAGTAAGGTATATAATATAGCATACCAGAACGTAATATATAAGGTGTTACGAGTAGTGAAAAAGTAATTTTGTATTAAATTTACTCACGTGATTGTAAGTGAGTGTAAGTAGATATAATATGCTAGTGAGTGTGTGTCGTTAGAAATTTCTTGTCGTGAGCCCATCTCTAGTTTAAACTTATGCATTTTTTTATAAAATAATTATTTTTTATGTTATTGTAATGCATTATGCATTTAATTCTAAATAATGCATTATTTCAAACTTTTAAATAATACATAATGTAACCAAATATAAATCATCCATGATATAATGTTTAGAAATAATAAATATGAAATACATTTTTCCAATAATCATGCATTACGTAGCAAATTATTAGTAATGCCTTATTTTTCACTTTAAAATAATACGTTGTGGAACAAATGTTTGGTAAGACATCCTAAAATAATGCTACAAATAAGGTATATACATTACCTGGTAATGTGTTATATAATCACTACCCATTACCAAAGTTTTGCTGGGAAGTTTATAAGTATTATGAAAAATTTAATAAATTGTATGAATTTGTTCATAAATACTATGAAAGTCGTTCATTGGATTTTTTTTTTTTGTGCAGTTATTTAAAAAAAAAATATATAAAAAAAATACCAGAATTAAAAATAAGACAAACCAACATTTTAAATCCTACTGATGATAACACCAACTGGAGTGTTTGAAACCGGTATGGAAATATCAGAAATGTCTATAACTTTAAGAATAATTTTCTGCTGCATTTATCAACATCTAAAACAATCGATCTGAACTAACAGAAAAAAAGAAAAATCTTACGGATTTGTATAGAGTCCTTAAAAGTCCATTCTTGGAACAACATTTTATGTTCAAAGTTTTATTTATATTGTTCATATTTTCATAAAATATTTTCCCACCCTCTCTAATGTACTCACATATACTTACATCCGTTCATCGCAGGCGATATAAATAATATACAACTGGCTTGATTTATGATGAATACATTTTTAAGGTTTTTTTTTTAATATACGCCCACACTCGTATTTGGATGCAAAACCAATTAAAATCAACATACTAAATGTAAATTTTACAAAAGCATTTTTTTTTAATTTACCAAGAAAATGTCAATAAAGAATAAATTTAAAAAAAAGCCAGATTCAATACAACAAAATGTTTATTCATTAAATTTTCTTTTTACAAAATGAAATGCATTGTATTTTCAGTGCGTGGAAAAAAACCTTAAAAATTCTTTTAACGTATTTCACACAATTTTATTTCTGTGTAGTCGTAATGTTTTACAATTTAACCCTTAAATGCAACATGTATTTTTTAAGATACAAGAAAAAGTTAACTGAATATCATAGTTTTAATGAGTAAAGTAAATAATGACCTCGAGCTAGAAAAAAACCTACTCAAAATATAATATTTTAAAGGTCGAATAAAATAATTTTTATTTTTTAATAAAAATTAATCAAAAAAGTACTTTTTTCTGGAAAAAAAGTACTTGTTTTAGAAAAAGTACCTTTTTTTTAGAAAAAATTAACTTTTCTTTAGAAAAAAGTACCTTTTTTTAGAAAAAGTATTTTTTTTACTTAAAAAAGTACTTTTTTAGAAAAAGTTACTTTTTTTTATAAAAAAGTAATTTTTTAGAACAAAGTGCTTTTTTGCTAAAAAAAAGTAAAAATTTATTTTTTTAAAAAAGTACTTTTTGTTTAATTTTTTTTTTTCTTCTAAAAATTAATATATTTTCTAAAATAATACTTTTTAGGAAAAAAGTACCATTTTTTTCTAAATAAGTACTTTTTTCTGAAAAAGTACGTTTCTGTCTTAAAGGTGATATAGTACTTTTCTAAAATAGTACTATTTCACCAAAAAAGTGCTACTTTTTCTAAAACAAAAAAAAATCTTTCTAAGTAAAGTAATTTAGTTCTGCTTCTGTGATACTTATGCTCTGTTTTTCAATAAGTGGATTTATTTTATGATTAATCTTATTTTGTTTAAAAAAATTACATACCAAAAAAAAAGTGAAAAATTTGTTCCATGATCTACGCTAAATTAGCAATTATAATTCGAAAAAAATAGCAAAAAATTTCGAAAAATGAAAAAGATATAAATAAATTAAAATTAATCCAAAAAAAAGTAATTTTTTCAAAAAAAGCTAATTTTCTAAAAAAAGGGACTTTTGTAGAAAAAAAAATACATTTTTCTAAATAAGTACTTTTTTCTAAAAAAAAAGTACTTTTTTCTAAAAAAGTTGTTTTAAAGTACTTTTTTTTAGAAAAAAAAATTAATTAAATATGTCCTTTTTTCTAAAAAAAAGTACTTTTTTCTAAAAAAGTTGTATTAAAGTACTTTTTTTTTAGAAAAGTACTTTTTTAGAAAAAAGTGTTTTTTTTAGGAAAAAAGTACTTTTTTCAGATTTTTAGAAAAAGGTATCTTTTTTAGAATAAGTACCCTTTTTTAGAAAAAAGTACTTGTATTAGAAAAACATAGTTTTTTAATTAAAAAGTGCATTTTTAGAACAAAGTACTATATAAAAAGTTCATTTTTAGAACAAAGTACTTTTTTGCTAAAAAAGTAAAAAAAAAAAAATATTTTTTGTCTAAAAAGTAAATTTTTTTTAAAAATAAGTTTTTTTTAAGAAAGTACCATATTTTCTCAAATAATACTTTTTAAGAAAAAAGTAAAATTTTTTCTAAAAGTACGTTTCTGTCTTAAAGGTTATATCCCAGCACAAATTTTGCTGAACAGCTTTTGAGCAGCTTTTGGAAAGGAAACTCGAGTCGAGGATCGCATCCAAACCTGCTGAATTCATGCATGATTCTCTAAGGCGATGTCACACTTTAGAGCGCTAGTTGGATACACCGAAAAAGCGCTCTTAAGATGAACTCTGAATTCGCATCTCTTTAGAGCGTTGAAAAAATCGCTATAAAGATGCAGTGAATTCATGTATTTTTTAAGAGCTGAATTAAGCAGAATAAAGATGAAGCACATTTGACTATTTCTGAAATACAAATTACAAAATCTGAAATACAATTGACTATTTCTGCATAGAATTGGAAAATCTTAAGTACAATTGACTAATTCTGAAAATCATTTGACTCCCTGCAAGCATTTGAAAGAAATATCGCCTAAGAGATCCAATTACATTTAAAAAATTTCCAATTATATTTCGAAAATTTTAAATTATATTTCAGAAACTTCCATTTATATTTCAGATATTACCATTTATAACCAAAAATTTTTTTATTGCGTTTCAATATAATTGGACATTTTTAAATATAATTGGAGATTCTAAAATGTGATTGGACATTTGTATACCTCCAACTACAGTATGGAAATATACTCACTTTGTTATTCAGTCGAAATATCGGTCGAGGACCCCATAATGTATATATATTATTGATCAGTGATCGATTCTAAGACATTCTAGCGATGTCCGTCCGTCCGTCTGTTCGTCTGTAGTTAACACGATGCAGTTCAAAATAAAATAGCTAGATCCCTCAAGTTTGGCGTGAATATGTGTTATGGTCCTAGGCAGGTTAAGTTCTGAAACGGGCAAAATTGGACCAAGGGGAAAAAAGTTCCCCCTTGGAGAACTAAACCAACCTAAGAAAAAGCGCATTTTTTGCAGAGTTTTTTTGTACTTTTGCTAAGCAAATGCAACATTCTTGTCTCAGATGAAGTTCAAAATCGCAAGGGGAAGGTGCTCCCTAACGTCTCCCACCAACCCCCCCCCCAAAAAAAAAAAGACGCCCTTGGATTTTTTTTCATATTGTTTTTTTTTACATTTTGGACGGTATAAAAGATTCGGCACAGCCGAATGTTACACTCTCACGTGTTTTTTCTAAAATCATTTTAATTGACGTTTTAGGAATTTAAAAACATTTTGTTATGTCTAGGGATGAGATTTTCATGCACTACAAAATCGAAAATATGCGCTTAAAATATGCGCTAAAAAATTATAAATATGCACTAAAACCCTTAAAATATGCACTAAAAAATTAAATGTGTGCAATAAAAATCTTGTTTTCATTGGAAAAACTTCTAACGAAGCAAAAAATAACGCCGGGTTTAAATAGTAACAGTTCAAGCTTTATGTAAGCAAGATTTTTCAGAAATTAAAAAAATCTACAAAAAAATCAAAAAGAAAAAAAAATTTTTTCTTATTTTCAAAATAAATTTTTAAAATTTAAAATAAATTTTGGAAAAAACAAATTTCAATTTGTGTTTTTGCTAATTTATGCCAAAATATGCAAAAATATGCACTTAAAAGTTAGAAATATACACAAAATATGCATTTAAAATCAAAATATGCAAAAATATGCATTTTCACCAAAATATGCAAAAATATGCAAAAACAAATCGATGCCATTTTAATGCAAATTTCTTAATTCGGAAAGATAATTGGTCGATTTCGTTTTTAGACTATCGACAAAAAACATGCATTTGCATGGAAATCTCATCCATAGTTATGTCCTATTGTCTCAGATCGGGAGAAGAGTTTTGTTATTGAGACAATTCAGCGAAAAGTTAAATTTTGATTCGTCATGTAAAAGCCATTTTAAGACATTTAAGTGATATGCTCGTTTTTACCAGTTGCGAGATAGGTAATTTCGGACCGACCGACACAAATTTTCTTGCAACGAAATTTTTCGTTTCCCATACTTTTTATCCAATTTGTCTTGTTAAAGGGTTAAACTAAAAATTTTAGAAATTCCTAAAAAATCCCATGAAAATAGGAGCTTTGTGAATAATGTCAAAATAAATTTTAAAATTGCATATCACATGCTATCAATGCTAGTTTCATCAAAAAATATCATCATCACCAAATTTAACTCCCCGTGATATGTTTAATAAAAAAACCAGAAAACAGAAAAGCAGGAAAACAAATTTTCACATACATACTACACTCAAGCCCTAAAACTATATTCAATTCAACATTTAGCGAAATTAAAGAAAAGGCAATGAAAACTAGATATAAATCAAACGAATATCCAAGTAAGAAGAAAAGAGTTAAATAATGTATCGAAATACTAATTAAAAGATTTGGAAAACTTGTCTTCAAAATCCATGAAATTAAATTTCTTTTTGTTTAGAAATTTAATTTCATAATTAATTTCATAATTATTCAAATTAGTTATGTAAAAATTACAGTCTACTTTTTATGACCTCTACTTACGAGGAAAGTACCCTAACCATTACACACCGATTTACCTGAAATTTAAATCATATATATTTTTTTTATTTTGAGTAGGTTTTCTTCTAGCTCGAGGTCATTATTTCCTTTACTAATTAAAACTATGATATTCTCATAGAATTTAATTTATTTATGTTGATCATTTTTTTGCAAGACAAATCCCGAAACACGTGTCGATTAAGTCTTGCAAAAAAATTACCAACATAAATAAATTTAAAACAGGAAAATAATTTTCTTGAAAATTATTCTATGAGAATACCATAGTTTTAATTAGTAAAGGAAATAATGACCTCGAGCTAGAAGAAAACCTACTCAAAATGTAATATTTTTAAGGTCGAATAAAACAACTTTTACTTTTTAATAAAAATTAACCAGAACATTTTTTTAAGTTAGAAAAATTGTTTCAATTCAAAAATTAGGCAAATTTAATTTGATACATATTTATAATTAATTCAAATAAAAAAAATCATACCCGGCTATGTCTTTTATACGCTCCACTGTGCAGGTGATCGCCAATCACCAATCTCCCTTATTCAAATTCCACTAACTGTTAATTGTTTAGAACTATCGCAACCTTATGGATAGCCAAAAAAACGCACTCATTTACCCACACATACCCCACACTCTTGCATCCACCAAAAACGTCAATTGAGATTTTGTGTCAATTTTATGCAACACTAACAATAAAACCGCCATCACTTTGCCACGCAATACGTATAACAACCATTACTACTACAATTCTTGAATATGTATGCGATAGTTTTACCATGAAACTATGAATGACTACACCATTTTAAGATTTTGATTGTAAAAAATTAATAAATTTTCGTTTTCATTTAAAACTTAAAAATTTCATTTAATTTTTGGAAATTTAATAGATCTGAATTTGAGTTTCAGTTCAGCTTTTTGCATTTTATTGATCTTTTGCGAATTTAAATTTATCTTTTTTTTAACATGATAGTGTTTTTAGGTTGGTGTCTAATTTTAAAAAAGTTGCAGGGCGCCACCTCAGTTTGACTATATAAGCTAACAATTAACGAAAAAGAAAACAAGAATTATTATTTTCATTTTCTTAAAACCAAAAATTTTAATAACTTGGGTTTGCAACTTGGATAATAATTCACCTCGTGGTGAATAAAACCGTTTTTCAACAGCTGGTGAATGAAAAAAAAAAACATTTTTTCATCAAAACTTTTTTTCACCAAAAATTTTGGGTTCATTAAATATTTTTTAACATAATTTTGTTTTTCGTGAAAAAAAAAAATTTACCAAAACTACTTTTTCACCAAGTCTAAGCTTTTCGCATAAAAATTTTCCATTTGTTTATCAAATGTACATAAAACAAGTGAGAGTGGTATATTCTTTGGTGCCAAATCTTTTATACTCTCCAAAATATAAAAACACTTTTTTGCACTTATTTTTGCACTCACTTACGAAATGCATAGCTCTATTGGATTTTTAATGGGGTCCTCGACTGATATTTCAATTTGTTTGGCATGAAATAGCAAATTAATATAACATTATTTTTTCTAAAAAAAACTTTGCTTTGGCAAGTACACCCAAATCTTCCGCAAAACATTATCATGACTTAATGTTTTGGGCAAGAGTACAAAATTCGAAGGCATTTTTTGATTTTGACTGATGAACTTTTCATAGCTTTCTGGTTTCTATGAATTTGTTTCATAGATTCTATGAAGGGCATCATTGGGTGACTTCTAATGATATTTTCATAGAATCAATGTACGTTTTCATTGCCGTAATGAACAAATTCTATCGATGTAGTGATAGAGTGTGATAACCTATGTAGGTAGGCTTTGCTGTTCCATTAACCAGCACGTTTAAAGCAGAGGACTTTAGTTTTTCATTTCAATTTTGATTATAAAAATCCGATATTTCCCAGCAAAACTTTGGTAATGGTTAGTGATTATATAACACATTACCAGGTAATGTATATAACTTATTTGTAGCATTATTTTATGATGTCTTACCAAACATTTGTTCCACAACGTATTATTTTCAAGTGAAAAATAATGCATTACTAATAATTTGCTACGTAATGCATGATTATTGGAAAAAATGTATTTCATATTTATTATTTCTAAACATTAAATCATGGATGACTTATATTTGGTTACATTATGTATTATTTGAAAGTTTGAAATAATGCATTATTTATAATTGGATGCATAATGCATTACAATAACATAAAAAATAATTATTTTTAAAAAAATTCATAAGTTTAAACTAGAGATGGGCTCACGACAGGAAATTTCTAAAGACACACACTCACGAGCATATTTTATCTACTTACACTCACTTACAATCACGTGAGGAAATTTAATACAAAATTACTTTTTCACTACTCGTAACACCTTATACATTATCATCTGGTATGCTATATTATTTCGTTTCTCGTAACCTATAAAATATCATATATTTTACACCTTACTCGTATTCTTCGTTATAAATTTATAACTTATTTTATACCTTACTGGTATTCTTTTTGATAATGTGGATGCATTACTTTGAGTCTCATCGCCTGTTAAAATCATCAATGCTGCAATGTATAAAATAAGAGATCCTATACTTATTTTATACCTTATTTGGTAATCTAAGTTTTGCTGGGTTACTTAAGTAGTTAAAGCTCTTCAAACTACACAACTTTTTAATTTTTTTGAGATAATTTAAAAATCTAAATCGCGAAAGTAGAGGACTTTAGCTTTTAATTTCAATTTTGATTATAAAAACCCGAAATTACACCACTTTTTAAATTAAAAAAAAAAGAAATGAAAATCGCGAATAAAATCGCTAGTTTTTGGTATTTAATTAAAATGTAAATGGGAATGTCTAAATGACTCCATAGAGCATCTGTGTTCATAATATAAAAAAAAATCTGAAGACGTCCAGATTTGTGGTTTTGTACGTAATTTTGACCGATAGCGAAAAATTTAAAATATCAATACTTAATATTATTGATATTTTAAATTTTTCGTTATTTTTTTTAAATACACCATTTTGTTACATTACATTTGCATGCTATTTGCCAATTTTTCGCTAACAATAAAACAACAGCAACGATAACTCGTTTCAAATGTTACAATCAGTCAATTTTTACATGCAAATACATCAACAAAACGTAAAAGCTTAACATGTTTGGTTGTGTGAGTGCTGTTCAATATGTAAATGTGTGGGTGTTGTTCAATGCACTTTTTTTTTTTGCACAAAGTAAGTGGTTTTTGAAATTTTGCATACGCCAGCTTAATAATGAACAAACACAGGTTAATCTTTAACAATTGCATAAGTTATACAGAAATAACGAAAGCAATTAAATACAACTGATGTTTATTAAAAGAGAGGAAGAGAAAACAAAGTGCAATAAAATTTTAGATGTCAAATATTTCTCTAAGGGAAGTTTTTTTTTTTGTTTTTTTTGTTAGGACAGATCGAGCTCCGGCTCATTTTATATTTGCTCAAAGAGATTTAAGTTTAAAACTGCAGAAGAAAAATTAAATTTCTTAAAATTCTGCTTTAATTTTTAAATTAATAAAAATTATTTAAAAATTATTTATTAATAATAGTTTTGATCACATGATCAATTATTTTTATTTATTCTTTCTTTTATTGGGCCATTCCAAAAAATTTAGCTCAAATTTTAGTCATTTTTGGAAATGGTGTCTCAGATTAATTTGAACCTTGACACATAGATAGCCCTCATAAATATGATATATGTACCATATATCGTTTTTTTACATTTGGTGTATTTAACGAATTATGGCGGGTCAAAGATTGACTTTTTAAGCAAAAGTAAGAAAAATACATCACGTTTAAAGAGCTGTAACTTCTTAACCAATGACCCGATTTTCACAAATTTAGGCTCATGTGAAAGCTGGGGTTCTTCTTTTAGAAAATATTTTTAAAATAACACAGTTTTTTTTACAGAAATGATGCAAAAATGCAAAAACATTTTTTCTTTTCGAATATTTAAAAAAACACATCTTCGATTTTTTTTTAAAAAATTCTGGTGAAAAATAACAATGTTTTGTATAACATATTCAAAATTCAGAGTGGGATCTCCATGGGATCAAAAAATATTCTGTTTTAAGTACGAGGTTCTCATATTTTTCCCTTAGAAAATTTAAATTTCTAATGTTTTGAATGTTTTCAAAATTTTAATAGTATAATTTTCTTTGAAAATTTAAATTTTTATATTGAAGAAACATAAAATTTTAATTTTCTAAGGTAAAATTTAAGAACTTCGTACTAAAACCAGAATATTTTTTGATCCCATTGGGATCCCACTCTGAATTTTGGATATGTGGTACAAAACAGTATTGTTTATCACCAAACTTTTTTTAAAAAAAATCGAAGATGTGTTTTTTTAAATATTCGCAAAAAAAAAATGTTTTTGAATATTTGCAACACTTCTGAAAAAAACCCGTATGCTTTGAAAATATTTCCTAAAAGAAGAAGAATTAAGCTTTCATATGAGCCATTATTTGTGATAATCGGATTACTAGTTAAAAAGTTAGAGCACGTTAAACGTCATGTATTTTTCTGACTTTTGCTAAAAAAGTCGAACTTTGACCCGCGATAATTTGAAAACTACAGCAAATTTTGAAAATCCAAAAATGCTACATATCTCATATAAACGTGAATATTTATGAGCCAAATTCTCAGTGGCGTCCAAAGTCATGTTTCCGAACAGTGGGGCGAAAATTTTTGGAATTACCCTATTTACAACTCATTTTTAATAAATTCAACCTAATCAAGAACTGGTAACAATGACCGTCGTCTCGTTGTAGCGAAAAAAACCAAGGGTTCTGGTGGGAATCGAACCCACGACCTCCAGGTTGCAAGGCTAGCACGCATAGGCTAGTTGGTAGCGTGTTATTTATTATTGAGCTAGAATAATCAATCTAAAGAAATAAATTTCTAAAAATTATAGACATTTCTGGTATTCCCACACCTGTTTCAAACACTCCAATTAGTGTTATCGTCAGTATGATTTAAAATGTCGGTTTTTCTTGTTAAGGGAAATTGTTGTTCATATGTGTAAATTTTTTACAAACATGTACCCCACGGATACTTAATATTGTCATATTCATACTATTAACAACAAAGGCTGACCGGCACCTTAGACGATACAACCACCACATAATATAGTTTCTACAGAATAAATGTTTAAAGTTTCCAACACAACAATAACATTTCTAGTAATCTCAACTTTACTTTACACTCTCTTTTAAAATGTTTATCACTTCTGTGGCACCTATCCATATATGCGCCTATGCGGCTTTAGACTGGCATTTTTTTGTATGACAGAAGAGAGTTTCTTCCGATTTTGAACGTCAGGGCAAATTTTTATTCTCATTGGCCTTAAACTTATGTGGTACAAATTTGAAGTCAATCGGATAAAATTAACCTGTGGCGCCCGGCGATCAAAGTTTAGGATTTTTTTAAATCAAAAAATTTTTAAAATTGGTTGAACGATTTTCGAGATATCGCTATTTGAAATTTGCCAAAAATGGAGGTTTTTTCCCAAGTTCTAGAAATTTCTTTAAAAGAAAATCTGAAAGTTTCTTTCATAAAACTTGTAAAGTTGACTCAATATTTTATTTAAACTTAATTTGAGCCAAATCCGATCATTTTAACCCGTGGTGCCCTTCGATCAAAGTTTTGCATTTTTGGACAATTTTCACGACAATTTTGGATTTTTGACTAATAAAATATAAGAAAAAATACATTGTTTTTTGATAAATTATTTTTGCAAACTGAATAAGAATACCAAAAACTATCTAAAATCGGTCGAGCAGTTTTCGAGTAATCGTCATTTGAGATTTGTCAAAAATTTCCAAAAATTTCGGTTTTTTCCTACATTGAAGAAATTTAAAATCTCAATTTTTTTTTTCCGTTAACTATTTTATAGACCTAGAGCCGAACTTTCATTTTAACTTTACTTGAGCCAAATCAGACTATTTTAAACCATGGCGCATTTCGAACAAAGTTTAGTTTTTGATAAAAATTAGATAAAAAAGCAAAACTTTTGTCAAAGGGCGCCACGGGTTAAAATTATCGGATTTTTCCCAGATTAGGTATAAATAAAATATTGTCTCAAGCTCTATGAAAGGAAGGAAAATAAATTTTAAGATTTTTTTTTAAAAATTTCTTGAACGTAGAAAAAAACGCCATTTTTGTCAAGTTTCAAATAGCGATATCTCGAAAACAGTTTGACCGATTTTAATTTTTTTTATATTTGTGTTCAGCTTATTAAAATTAATAAGTATGATGTGTCGAAAGACATAGTTTTTTTTAATATCTTTTTTTTTTTTTTTTAATTTTTAAAATCCAGGCGCCATTTAATCCGATTGACTTTAAAATTGTACAACAATTTTTTTATGTATTCTACACAATAAAGGGAGCTTGTCCCAAACTGATCCAGATATGAAACAAGTAAGAAAATTATAGTCGGTCCATATAATTCCCTACACCAGTGTTTCCCGGAAAATGGGTCCCAAGTCCAAACATGGACCGATTGGTTTTATATTTTGTGAAATCTTTAAAAGGTGTAGAAAACACTCACAAACCAAATTTGTGTAAAATAGGTTTCTATTTGTTGCCAATAAACCGCTTTAAGTGAATATCGGCGAAATTTTCATACACAGAAAAAAATAAATAAAAAATTTGAGTAAATTTTTAATACTATTGAGTAAAAAATTACTCAATTTTGCACCAGTAAACGATTTAATAGTATTGAGTAAATTTTTAATAAAAAATTATTAAATGCTTACTAAAAAATTTTTAATGTATAGTATACTATTAAAAATTTAATTAAAAATTCTTCAATTTTTTAAGTAACTTTTTAATTGTGTCAAGTAAAAATTTACTCAAAATTTATCAATTTATTTTTTTAAAAAGTTTAAAAAAGTTTCACATTTTTTTTCGAAAAAAATTTTTTTCAAACTTTACCAAATATATTTATGTCTTGAAGACAATGGAAAATTTCATAAAGATGATTTCAAACTTTCATTTACATACACAAAAAACTATAAACTAAACGAGAATTCAAAACACGAAGAGAATAAAAAAAAAATAAAAAAATTATTAAATTTTGTATTAAATTATTTACTCAAATTTTTTTTTTAGTTTTTGAGTAAATTTTTAATTGCGTCAATTAAAAAATTACTCAAATCTTATTTAAAAATTTAAACAAGTGATTACTCAAATTGTTTTTCTCAATATTTTTTTCTGTGTATGGAGTCTAAGTACAAAAATGGTGTGATTGTAATCAGATTTGATTTATTTATTAAAGCACTCGTTAAACAAACAAAAACAAAATTTTAATAAAATATTTTCTATTGTCATGAAAGTTTAGAGATTTATGAGAATATCGGGAGGATGGTTTGTATGGGGGCTACAAGAAGAACTGGTCCGATTCCTTTAGGTCAAAACATGGACCGATTTTTTCCATTTTCAATTCGAATTAGGGTCAAAAGAAGCTTAAGTTTCAAATTTCAGACAAATTGGTAGAAAATTTCGACCTGTATCGTGCGCACAACGTTTACATGGACTGACGGACAGACGAACGGACATCGTTAAATCGACTCAAAAAGTGATTCTGAGTCGATCGGTATGCTTGAAGGTGGGTCTAGAACCAATATTTCGGGTAGTTACAAACATCAGCACAAACTCATTATACCCTGCACCACAGAGTGATGTAGGGTATAATTATCGGCCCTTGATCCTAGGTCCCAGGATGGGTTTACATCGTGGGATAGTAATAATCCCCAAAAATATTCCCATGTTTTCCAACTTTTGCTCTTTTTTTTAAACCAAACTTGTATTTGTTTTATGTACATTGAATTTCCATTGCTATAGTCAAATATGTGAAATTTTATGCCGTTTCTATTTAACCTCAAACCATCTGTTTTGAAAAACCCAAAGCCTGCATTATTAAAACCGACTTTTATTTTTATTTGTCACCGTGTATTCAAATGCATTGATATGAATCAAAACATGTTTGTATTTATTATAAAATTCTGCACAATTTCTCCATATCAAATGGATTGTATAAAAACCACATAATTCTCAACTACATATGTACACACAGCAACACATCCAATCATAAAAGAACGCATTGAAAATGCAGTTAAATGATTTTTGTATAGGTACACTCATGGTAATAAATCTGTAAAAAAAAAATATTAAATTTCAATTCTTTTACAGAGTTTTTAAAATTAATTTTGTTGTTACAAACAATAAAGTTTTACTAATTACATCTGTCGATTTCGATTTCCTAAACTTATACTTATTTCGATTTCTTGAGCTTTGCTTCCCAATGATATTATTCAAATCAACAAACACTTTATTTTGAGTGTATGCACTCTACTGGCATACGGGTAAATGTGTACACACACCAGCCATTTAGGCGTCTGTGGTAAATGATAACACTCTAAAAGTTCTGTTGGAAGCAACAGAAAAAGCAACAATAATACAGTAAACTCCATATAAATGAAACCAAAAAATTGTGTTTATTTCATGGTCAATTAAATTAACAATAGATGGTCTCATTTTGTTCAAGCTACACCAGTGAAAAAGTCAATAGATTGTTTTTTTTTTTTTTGTATTATTTTGTTTTCACTCGTACCGCAATACCACTATGTCTAGGGTGACCATTTTTTCCAGAACTCAAATCAATACACCCATTTTCCTAAAAAAATTCTGTAAAAAGTCTTGCTGTAGAAAAACAAATTTTTAAAGAATGTTTTAAGCTCTCAAAAATTTAAATTACTAACAATTGTAGTTGTTTGCGGCCAACTAGTATTACAGCAAAAACAACTGACATTAACTGTTGTAGTTATTTTACTGAAAGCTGTAAAAAAAGCAGTTAATCTCAAACAACTTCATGATAATTTTATTTCTTTAGAAAATCCCGCAAATTCGGATTTCTTTTACCTTAAGTTTTGCGATATTTTCATTTAGGGAAACCTCCCAGATTATGAGCACATTTTTTTTAAAAAACTTTGATCTTCGAGCTTCTTTTAGACGGAAAAAGCTCAGACTTAGTGTATATTTTTAAGGAATAAACCCCCTAAAATTATTAGGACTTTATTATCGAAACATCTCAGTTTCATTTGGATTTATCTAAAATGTACAAAATCAATCATTTCCGACAAGACGCTTTGATAACTTTTTCGCTAAAAAAAATCGAATTCACACACTCCAAGATCCTTAGAATTTGTGAAATAGAGCATATCTCAGACCAAACTTATATAAAACTTTTTCGATTCATTATTTTATAGAAATTATAGTTTTAGTACAGAATTTTTGAATATTTTTTTTTTAGCTAAAATATTCAAAAATCAGTAAAATCAGTACATATATAAAAAAATCAGTACATATATTGATCAAATCACCTACTGGTGAAAAAAAAAACCCGTTTTTCACCAGCTGGTGAATAAAGGGTTACATAATTATTTTTCAACATAAAATTTTTTATTTATATATTTTTATATCAATTTTTTTTTTCATCATATTTTTTTTATCAACATTTTTTTTTCATCAAAATTTATTTTTTCCTCAAATGTTTTTTTGTTCAAATGTTTTTTTTATCAATTTTTTTTGTTTTATCAAAGTTTTTTTTTTCAAAAAATTACCAGTACCGGTTTAACCATTAGGGCACACTTGGCACGTGCCCAGGGCCCCCGACCTATGGAGGCGCTGACTGGCCAAAAAAATTTGCTTACAGGAATATGGAGCAACAGTTTTTTTTAAATTTGGTTTAAAAGAAAATTTCACATTTTCTTACAGAAAAATTCTCTTACAGAAAAATTCTCTTATATCCTATATCAAAAGTCTCAAAATTCATAGACACAAAAAAAATCTCCATTGAACGACTTTCATAGTATTTTTGAAAAAATTCATAAAATTTATTAACTTTTTCGTAATACTTATAAACTTTTTCATAGTATTTAAGAATAAATCATAATATGTGAAATTTAAGAATTATTTAACATTTTTTCATAAATATTATGAAAAAGTTCAAAAAATTAATGAAAATGTTCATAATTTTAACGTATTTAACGTATTCATAAATACTATGATTTTCATTTTGAAAAAGTCTCAGATTCTCAGACATTTTTTGTATAAAAAAAGTCTCAGATTCTGAAATATTTTTCGTATAGAAAAAGTATCAGGTTCTGAGGAAATTTTTGTATAGAAGTCTTAGATTCTGAGACATTTTTCGTATATAAAAAGTCTTAGATTCTTGGACATTTTTTGTATAGAAAAAGTTTCAGATTCTGACATTTTTGGAATGAAAAAAGTTTCTGATTCTGAGACATTTTCCGTACAGAAAAATTCTTAGATTCTGAAATATTTTTCGCATAGAAAAGTCTCAAAATTTGAAATATTTTACGTGTAGAAAAAGTCTCAAATTCATATACATTCTTCGTAAAGAAAAAGCCTTAGATTCTAAGACGTTTCTTCTATAGAAAAAATCTTAAATTCTGAGACATGTTTTGTATAGAAAAAGTATAAGACGCTAAGACATTCTGAGACATTTTTCGCATCGAAGTTAAAACGTAAAAATAAGTCTCAAACTAAGAGAAATTTTTCGTATAAAATTATTTTCAAAAAGTCTTAGATTCCGACAGATGTTTCGTATAGAAAACGTATTAGACACTGAGAAATTTTTCGTATAAAAAAAATCTGAGATTCTGAGACATTTTTTGCATCGAAGCTAAAACGTAAAAAAGAGTCTCAAATTAAGAGACATTTTTCGTATCAAATTATTCTCAAATTCTGAGACATTTTTCGTAAAGAAATAGTTGCAGATTCTGAGACAATTTTCGTATAGAAAAAAATTCTGATTCTGAGACATTTTTCTTACACACAAAAACAACCTTGTCAATTTACTAGAAAAAGTCTCGTGATCCCATTTAACCAATATTCGACAGTTTTCCTTGTTTTTTAACAAATAATTTTCGATCGAAACTTACATTTTTTTTGTAATTTTACAGTTTTTCTTGTAATTTTACAAATTTCCAAGATTTTTTACAAAAAAAATCTAGTTATTTCGCCAAAAAAGTTGTAAATTTACCACTTTATTGGTAAAAATCTTGTAAAATTACGAAAAACTCACAATTTTTACCATGAATTCTCGTAAAAAAGGAGGTAGCAAAAAATCTAGTAAAATCACGAACCTCCTTGTTAGTTTTATCGCATAAAAAAATTCGTAAATTTACAACTTTAATTGTAAAAGGCTTGTAAAATTACAAAATTATTGGTAAAAACCATGTAAAATTACAATGGATTGTTGTCAAATAGGAGGTAGCAAAAAAAAAATACAAACTTTTCTTGTCGTTTTACAAAGTTTTTTTTTTTTGAGTGTATAGAAAAAGTCTTAGTTTCTGAGATGTTTTTTGTATAGGAAAAGTCTCAGATTCTGAGATTGAAAAGGTCTTATGAAAACCAAATTTTTCTACAAGAATAACATGGTTATAATTAGTTAAGAAAAATGACTTCGAGCTAGAATATCACTACTCAAAATATTTTTTTAGTTTCTTCTTCTTAAAACAGATTTTTTTGTCATGCAACTTTTTATTTTCCAGCGGGGCTCCATATTCTTGTGTGCCCAGGAGCCCAGCCATACCTTACCACAGCTCTGAAAACTACTTTTTCACCAAGTCTACTCTTCTGACATAAAAATGTTTGATTTGTTTAACAAATGAACATAAAACAAGTGAGAGTGTTATATTCTTCTGTGCCGAACCTTTTATACTCTCCAAAATGAAAAATACTTTTTTGCACTTAAGAAATATGCAGTAGAGCGTCCCGTTAAATCTAAACTTTTGAATTTCGTGTCGTAATACCTGCCAAACAATGGCCACGTAAGAGCTGATTGTAGGAAAATTTATGAACAAATTTTGCAAGGTCATCTTCAGTCGGCAACCAGCGGTCAAAGTTAGCAAAAATGAAGTATTTCGACCAAAAATTTATGTCCGAATTTTTTGACCAAATCCGACACAAAAATTCGTAAATTTTGCAAATATTTAAAAAATGACTTTTAAACATAAAAATGATTTTTTATCCAAATTCGTCTCAAAAGTTGTAAGATATTAAGTATGTTATCTAAAAAATATTTAAAAAATAACAAGTGGAAAAGCTAAATTCAACTTTGCCGAATCTATGAATACCCTCCACAATGCATTTTTTAAAGGATAGTACATTTTTTAACGTGAAAAATTAACAATTTTGGTTAGATATATTTTGTTTTGAGTAAAAAACACTTTTTTGTCCTTTTTTAAACTAAAAAAAAAAAAAAAATTACTAATTTATTTTGAGTGTAAAATTTTTTTCGAGTGTATTTTTTTTTTTACTGAAAAAATATTTCTGAGTGAATGCACGTACGAATGTACACAAAATATTGTCATTTTTGTAAAAAAAAACTACATTTTCTTTTAGTGTAAAATTTTTTTTGAGTGTAAAATTTTTTTCGAGTGTAATTTTTAAGTTAATAATGCTTTTAAAACTAAACAAGTTTAAAAATCATTGCTTTAAAACTAAACAAGTTTGAAAAGCAATGTTAAGTTACCACCAATGCTTTTAAAACTTGTTTAAACAAGTGGCATTTAAGATGAAACTAATCTGAAATTCAGGGTTTTGCTTATAATTTTTGAACCACTGGACCGATTGAGCTGAAATTTAATACCAAACAGACCTAGGGAACGGCAAAGATACATGTCAAGCTTCTGCAGTCTCATAATTGTCTTTCAAAAGTTATCGGGCTTTTTATCTCGTAAATTCGCGAAACACCCTTGCCGAAATTTACTCTTTTGCTCATAACTTTTGAACCACTGGACCGATTTGGCTGGATTGCAATACCGACCTGACCAGGTAAATTCCAAACATATGTGCCAAACTTCAGTAGCCTCTGTAAAGTCTTTCAAAAGTTAGCGTGTTTTCTACGGAAGGACTGACAGACGGACGGACGGACATCGCTAGATCGAGGATCATGAATATATACACTTTATGGGGTCCTAAATCAATATTTCGATGTGTTACAAACGGAATGACAAACTTACTTACTTAAAAAACGCGATTTTGGTTCAAAAATGCCAATTAGCGATTTTGATCTACAGATGCTACATCAGCATTATTGGACCAAAATATCTTTTTTACATTTTTTTTTCAATATTTTTTAGATTACATACTCAACATTTTCCAACTTTTGAGACCAATTTGGATACAAAATAATCTGTGGACTAAAGTCGAGGTTTTGGAATTTTTTTAAAATTTTTCCAATTAAGTACGCCAAATTTCCGAATTTTTGAGCTGAATTTGGTCAAAAAATTGGGAAATGAATTTTAGACGAAATAAGTAAATTTTTCCAACTTTGGTCGCCGATTGAAGACTCCCTCTCAAAATTTTTTCATAAATTTTCCCATAATTATCTCTAACGTGGCCATTGCTTGGCAGGTCTTACGACTCGAAACTCGAAAGTTTAAATTTGACGGTACGCCCTTATACACAGATTTTTACAGGTCTTTGGGTTTGGACTACATCTTGTTTACAACAGACATATAGACATATCACTCATATACTTGTATAGTGTAAAGATTACAATTGAAACTGGTTGTTCATTGAAAATGGTCGGTACATAGAAAATGCAATAATTACGTATTTTCTTCTCAAATGATGAGTTTTAAAGATATAAATACGAATACGACACAATATAAAGCATGATATAACGAAAAATGCTGCATTATTAACTCAAAAATCGCATTTTTTGAGATATGACACTATACAAGTAAATGAGC
Organism: Pegoplata infirma; assembly: GCA_963921195.1. NCBI lineage: Eukaryota > Metazoa > Arthropoda > Insecta > Diptera > Anthomyiidae > Pegoplata > Pegoplata infirma. The sequence continues at coordinate 34,638,363 of OY992540.1, read as the reverse complement.
GATATGTATATAAGTAGCTAGAGTGTCTTAGAAATGAATCAATAACACAGCGTGACAAAATCTTGGATGTTAAAAGTAACCTGACATTTGACCATCAATTTTATATATTTCGGACATGCTGAATCCAATGGTGCAAACCATTTTTAAATCTAAGGTACAGTTTTTTCGCGAAATGTCTTCAAAGATTTTCACGTCCCCGTGAACTTTTTGAAATAAAAAAGTTTTTGTATGCAAAAAAGTCCCTCTTTTGCAATTGAAATTGAAGGACTGTAACTGTAGCTAAATTTTAAGTACCATATCCGCTATCAAATGTTTGAAATTCAAGTGATATTTCGCGTTTTATCCCGTTTTTCCAATTTTTTAGCATTTTCGCGATTTTAAATGCTTAAGTAAATACCGACCTAAACAACCGCTTCAGATTAGTTTAAATGCACCAAATGGGATATATTTCTATGAAAATACGTTTCAACTATCAAGCGCATCACTCCAAAAATGAGCGATTAGTCAAAATCTCTCTATGACTGCATCACTTTCCAAGATGACCACAAGGTCCAGCTTTTGACATATTATGTTAAATCCTCAAAAAAGTAATTGTGTCAAATTTCAAACAAAAATGTTTTCAACTTCAAAAGTTATTGTATCAAAACTTTTATTTCACCTTACTAAATTAAATTATTAAATTTTAATTACAAAAACAAAAGGAAAACATTGTACTAAATACTACTAATTTAAATAAAACACTTGTTTAAAATAATTTAGTAGGGCGAAATAAATGTTTTTTTATTAAAACTTTTTAAGATGAAAACATTTTTGTTTGAAATTTGGCACAAATACTTTTTTGAGGTTTTTACACAATATATCAAAATCTGGACCTTGTGGTCCTGTTGGAAAGTGATGCTGTCATAGAGAAATTTTGACAAATCGCGCAATTTTAGTGCTATGCGATTGATAAATGAAAAATATTTTAATGGGAATATATGTCCTTTGGTGCAAATATACTAAGCTGAAACGTTGTTTAGGTCGGAATTTATTTAGGCATTTAAAATCGCGAAAATGCTAAAAAATGAGAAAAAATGGGATAAAACGCGAAACACTGTTAAAGTTTTAAACTTTTAGTAGCGGAATTTGTAGTTAAAATGTAGTTACAGATATAATCCTTTAATTTCAACTATAAACGACTGACTTTTTCGCACACAAAATATTTTTTATTCAAAAAATTTCACGGGGACGTGAAAAACTTTAAAGACGTTTTGCGAAAAAACTGTACCTTAGATTTCAAAACGGCTTGGACCATTGGAATCAGCATGCCCGAATTATGTAAAATTGATGGTCAAAACCCAGGTTACTTTTTCACCGTCACACAGTGTAATATATAAACTTAATGGTTTTGTCTAACGATATTTCAAATTATTTCAAATGGCAAATGAATATAAGATTATTTTTTTCTAAAAAAAACTTTGCTTGTCAAGTACATCCAAATCTACAGCAAAACATTATCATGATTTAATATTTTAGGCAAGAGTACAAAATTAGCAGGTATTTTTAATACCGTGGACTTGGAAAAAGTACTTTTTGGGATAAGTTTCAGTACCATTTTAAAATTTCAATTTACCATGGGTAACACATCAAGATAACTTGTAGTTTTTATAGTTAATCACTAACTTTTCAAATAATGCTGTTAATAAATTTAAGTGTTAAATATTCCTATCTAAGTTTATCGACTTGCAGTTATCCAAAATTAACTGTTATAAAATGCAATTGCAGTTTTAATATAAACTTTTATGTATGTACCCGAGTAAAAATTTTTATATGATGCAATACATAATGATATATAACACAATATATATTTATACGCAATTTAATCCGAATAATGGTGGATGTTTTTGCATTAAAAAAGATCAACTTGTATAAAATATGATTTGATTTCATCCGAGTTTTGACCAGACATTGACATATATTAGTGGATCTAATTAGATCTAATTGAATAAAAACATGTAAAATCCTGGTGTTTTTTGGTTTGGGTTGAGACACACCACAGGTCAACGATACATTCACCAAACATATAATTTTCTTAAACAAAAAAATGTTCGGGTACGCTTCGAACCAGATAGGTGATATACATAACCCTAACAAGGAAATGTTTAGGAACATTTTAAAAAGTTTCTCATACTTTGCCTTAAAAACTTAGAAAATTGTTGGTTAAATGGAAACATATAGTGTTATATATGGAACAGAATAGGATATATATAATTTTATATTAAATTATACAGAAAAACAAATTTTGTATTGACCCTTATATAATTTTATATAATTATATCAACCGTACACCTTTTAATCCGAATCATGATTCAATTATATATAACTACATATGACTGCATTTAAAAAATTTTGAAAATATCTCACGCGATGTATAATCATATATGATTTATTATGTTTGCATCTGGTTATATATTGTTATATATGTTTATTTTTACTCGGGTAGTTGTTTATTTTTATATTTTATTTTTCACATACTACTGTATACAAAAATCATATACCGTTTATAACGGCACATATATTTGCGAAGAGGAGAACAATTTGTATACAAGTGCAATAATAATATCATAAAATCTAGTATGTATTAAGTGTAACATCAACAGAATTTAAACGTTAGTACTCGTACATATAAATGTATCACATTTTCATGCAACTCTTATTGCCACCTTTATGAGCCAAATATTACTACATGTTAACGGAAATTTTCAACATTTAAACTTAAATTTATGCATATGAATTAGAGTGGCATTTAATTTAACATAGCAAAATGAGTGTAAAAACTTCAAATGGTATTCTTCTAAACTGTAATCAAACACTCACTTAACAAATTCAGTTGTCACAACCGTTGGTCTCATTATTGAAGTTGTTGCAACCGGTCATTGCGTAGTTATAACTACATTTCGGTTATCACAACCTAATAGCAGTTGCCACAAACACATTGTGTTTGCTACAAACACATTATGGTTGCCACAATCGAATTGAGTTTGTTACAAATTCCTCAGAAATTAAGCAATGATAACGTATTCTCGTACAAGACCTAACAGTTCGGCTCAAAAATTAAATTTGGTCAGAATTTCATTTTGTATTACGACCGCTCCCTATTTCCATTGCTTCTCCAATGTAAATGTCACCCTTATATATTTTCATATAGTAATAAACAGTATGAAACATATGTAGTAACTACAACCGAATACACTGAAATATGGTGTAAATGCTATAACCATTAAAACATCTCCCTTTCCCTCTATTAAGTAAAATCCACCAAAAAAAAATATATCGTTGTATAGGTGAAAGATAATAAACTTAAAACATACAAATACTCGCAAAATGCGTTAACATATTCTCGTCAAGCTTAAATGAGTTTTCAGAATATGAACAAATATGGTCATAATTATAGCAAAACTTAAAAAAAAATCGAATACATCATTGTGAAATGAATTTTAAAACAAATTAAGGGGCATTCAAAAATTTATTGAATTGAAAAACTCTATTAAAAATTTTAAAACTCCATTAAAAGTTTGAAAGTTTCGTTGTAAAAAGGTTTTTGAAACTTTGCTATTTTAATGTCTTCCCCTGTAAGAATGTAAGAATAATATAAATAAAATACCTGTGCATTATCAAGGATTTTTAAAAGGATTCATTGGTGAATACTTGTATTTAATGGTACGACTATTCGTTCGTCGTTTGGAAAATATGAGAATGATAAAATACATTTTATAAAACCAATCAATGGGTTTATCGTACAAAAAAAAAAGCACATACCCGAGAAAAAAAGTATAAACATAATCCCATTTATTTAAATGAGAGCATATTTGGATCAGTAGAGTAGATCAAAACATTAATATGAAAATGGACTCCGCAAAGCTGTTCCCACTTCTGTGGACGGAATAAATTTATGTATAAAATTTTTTGAAAAATCAGATTTTGTTTTTTTGCTTAATTTACCACAGTTTTTTATAATCTCGTCAAGCTTTCGAGACACAAAGTATTTTATGAAAGAATTTTTTTTTTATTTTTTCCCTCCTTTTTTTAAAAACTTTAATAATAACAAATTTTTTTTTATCATGGTTTTATTTAGTAAAGAAAAATGACCTCACGAATATCATGGTTTTATTTAGTAAAGAAAAATTACCTCGAGCTTGAATATCCCTACTCAAAATTTTATTTTTAGTCTCTTTTTTTTAAAACAGATAATAAATAACATGAATTTAATTTTTACCAAAAGAAGTTTTATTTTTGTCATGCAACTTTTTATGTTCCAGCGGCTCCTCAAATTCCCAAGTTGCCCTGAAAACTACTTTTTCACCAAGTCTAAAATTCTGACATAAAAATGTTCCATTTGTTTAACAAATGAACAAAAATACAAGTGAGAGAGTTAAATTCTTCTGTTCCGAATCTTTTATGCTCTCAAAAATGTAAAAATACTTTTTTACACTTAAGTAATAATCTCGTAAAGCTTTTGAGACATAAAGTTTTTTAAGAAAGTATTTTTGTTTATTTTTCCCCCTTTTTTTAAATAATTTTATTAATAACAATTTTTTTTTCTTTCTAGGTAAATTAATATAAAATTTAAAATAATACAGCATATATTCGGGTGAGTTATAACATAAACAAGTAAAAAAGTTAAATTCGGCCTTGCCGATAGTAGTGATACACAGAAAATAAAATCTTCAAATTTAAATCAACAAACAGCAATTGTAAATCAACCAAACATGATATCAACCAAGGGTCATTATTAGTGAAATCAATCATGAATATTTTTGACCCCCTCCGATATTGATGAAATTTGGTTAAGTTCTTACACTACGTAAAAAACTAACAAAGGCAAATTTTCAGCCCTCTAAGTCAACAGGGGCCGAATATACGGAAGGTCAAAATTTCCCCCAAAATCTCCCAGTCGCGACACTTTACACCGTAAAAACTTAATATCGTTGGTTCTATTATAGCTAGAAAGCCCATTTTTGGTTTGTTTTGAAGCTCATAATATGCTCTACAAGACCTACTTTAACCAACAAATTTTCGAAAAAAAATAAGGGTTACCTCCCTTATTTTAAGGTCGTGATAAAGGGAGGAGAAAATGGGGAGGATGGTATCCCCCGATTTTTTTTTTTACTTGATAATCTTATAGAGAAAGCCCTAAAGAATATATTCTAAAATTTTTAAGTTGGGACAACAATGGGATCACTCAAAATCAAAATTTTTCACAATTTCCTCTAAAATCTCCAAATCGCAACACTCTTGAACCTTAAAATTTTAATATCATGTGTGCTATTGTAGCTACGGAGTCCATTTTTGTTTGTTTTAAAGCTTATAGTACGCTCTACAATACCGACCTTAACCAACAAATTTTAGAAAAAAAGGAAGGGTGCCCCCCTTATTTAACGGTCGTGGCAAAGGGTGGAGGAAATGGGGGGAAAGTATCCCCCGATTTTTTTTTTACTTGGTATTCTCAAAGCGCAGGTCTTAATAAACATATCCTAAAATTTTTATGTTGGGACAACAATCAGATCGACCAAAATCAAAATTTTTCACAAATTCCCCCAAAATCTCTAAATCGCGACACTCTTGCACATTACAAATTTAATATCGTGGACTGTATTGTAGCTACAGAGTCCATTTTTGGTTTGTTTTAAAGCTCTTAATATGCTCTACAATATTACTATCACAAAAAAAAAAATAAAAAAAAAATTAGGGGTGCCTCTTGTATTAAATATTGTGGCAAGGGGTGGGGGAAATCGGGGGATAGTATCCCCCAATTTTTTTTTAACTTGTTTTTTTTAAAGAGTAAGTTCTAGAGAGCATATCCTGAAACTTTTATCTTGGGACTCCAATGGGAGGCGCAAGAATGTCGCGATTTGTTGTGTTTGGGGAAAAATTTTGAAAAATTTTGATTTTGGTCGATCCCATTGTTGTCCCAATATAGAAATTGTAGAGTACTTATGTTCATTAGGACTTGCACTTTGAGAATACCAAGTAAAAAAAAAATCGGGGGATACTTTCCCCCCATTTCCTCCACCCTTTGTCACGACCCTCAAATAAGGGGGGCACCAATTCCTTTTTTTGGATTTTTTTTGGTTTTGGTATGTCTTGTAGAGCGTATTATAAGCTTTAAAACAAAAAAAAAAATGGGCTCTGTACCTACAAAAGCACTTATGATATTAAATTTTTAAGGTTAAAGAGTGTTGCGATTTGGAGATTTTGGGAAAAATTGTGAAAAATTTTGATTTTGAGCGATCCCATTGTTGTCCCAACTTAAAAATTTTAGAATATATTCCTTAGGACTTTATCTATAAGATTATCAAGCAAAAAAAAAATCGGGGGATACCATCCTCCCCATTTTCTCCTCCGTATATCACGACCTTAAAATAAGGGAGGTAACCCTTATTTTTTTTCGAAAATTTTTTGCTAATGAAAGGTCTTGTAGAGCATATTATGAGCTTCAAAACAAACCAAAAATGGGCTTTCTAGCTATAATATAACCAACGATATTAAGTTTTTACGGTGCAAAGTGTCGCGACTGGGAGATTTTTGGGGAAATTTTGACCCTCCGTATTTTCGGCCCCTGTTGACCTAGAGGGCTGAAAATAAGTATGCATTAGTTTATCACTTAGTATTACAACTTAACCAAATTTCATCAAAATCGGAGGGGGTCACGAAAATTTTTAGCTATTTTTGATTGATTTCACTAAGACTGACCCCCAAACATTTAGTAAATACGGCCGCCTGTTAGTCTATAATACAAAACTTCGATTTTTTTCAACAAACTCAGTCAAGTAATTTTATTTCAAAATTATTTTATCATGTCAACAAATAGTTTTTGTGTTTGTGAAAACAAAAATACGATTTTTTACGTTTGTCAGATTAACAAATTGTGTTTGTGTTTGTTGAAAAAAAAATTAGATTTTGTAGGTTTGTCAATACAAATAATAATTAAAGAGAAATATTACAATCTCATTTATCAATTCTTTTTTTAACAATCAAAATTTACAAACGTTTGTTGATATTACAAATCTCCGTATAGGAGCACTTTCAGTGAAAAAATTAATTGTATTCATAAATATGGGGGTCAATATAACAATTCGTTTTTTTCCGTGTACCATCCACAATTTCTAAAGGATTATTGCAAAAAAGGAAAGGAAATTACTTATTAAAAAAAATGTCCGCGAAAAAAAAAATTGGTAAAAAAAAAATTTACGAGTTTTTTCTTTTTTTGTCAAAAATATGTTGGTACTTGTTTAAATACGATTTGGTGTTCAATTATGTTCACATATGTCAACCATTGAAAATAACCTTTCAGTTATGAACACAATGTTCAAACAACACCCGAGAAGGTTATCTACTTGGACAAGCCCAGGTGGTTTTTATAAAAATCAGATAGATTATATACTAGTTAGAAGGAGGTGGAAATCATCTATACGAAATGTTAAGTCAAAACCTGGAGCGGACTGTGATAGTGATCACAAACTACTGGAATGTATCTTTAAAATAAAATTCCATATGGTACGAAAGTTTGAAAAAACTGATTACATTAAAGTAGTAAACAAGTCTTGAGAAATACCCCCATAGAATTCCACACATCTCCAAATGACAACTGGGTCTCTGTAAAACATTGGATAACTAATGCAGCCAAAAAAAACGGCAAACTGAAGACAGAAAAGAGAAAGTGCTGGATCTCTGACGAAACTCTAAAACTAGTCGAAGATAGGAGAACACTTAAACAACAAAACACATCTGAGAATTTTACCGAAATCCAACAGCTAAACAAATTTATTAAGAATCGTGTAAGAAAGACAAAAACCTGTTTATAATGGAAACATGCAAAGAACTAGAAAAACATGCGGAAAGGTCGGAGTCTAGAAAACTGTTTAAAACAGTGAAACTTCTATCTAGAGACTTTAAGGCCCAAACGCAAGCCATCCAAAATGAATCTAACGATATCATACGAGATCCATTTGAAATTGCTAGAGTATGGAGAGAATATTGTATAAAACTTTTTGATAATAATTCGGCACCAAACGACATGAACACTCTAGTGGACGATATAGAATTGGAACTTTGCATACTTAGATCAGAGGTTGAAATGGCGATTTCCAGACTAAGGAACAACAAATCACCTGGAGTTGATATGATCACAGCCGAAACCATCAAAGCTATGGGAGAAATAGCTATTCAACCGATCCAGAGTTTATGCAACCAAATATGGAATTCTATGACATGGCCCGAAGATTGGGTTCACTCTATATTTATTCCAATTTACAAAAAAGGATCTCCCATGGATTGTGCTAACTACAGAACTGTAGCGCTAATACCACACATGAGCAAAATTATGTTGCTCATCATACATAATCGTCTTAAGCCGTTCATTATGCCAGAGATAGCCGAAGAGCAGAGTGGCTTAGTGCCCGGCAAAGGCACAAGAGAGCAAATTTTAAATGTACGGCAAATGATAGAAAAAGTGAGAGAATTCAACGTACCAGCCTACTTCTGCTTTGTGGACTATACAAAAGCATTTGATTCTGTGGACTGGAACCTTCTTTGGGATGTTTTAATGAGACTAGCTGTGCCAACTCATCTAGTACGGATTATCTATGAATTGTACAAACATAACACCGCCGCAGTGAAAGTCAACAACATAACATCGGATCAGTTCATAACGAAGTCTGGTACCAGACAGGGCTGTATCTCATCACCTACATTGTTTAACGCATATACAGAAATAATCATGCGTGAGGTATTAGAGGAGTTGGAGGGAGGTATTGCTATTGGTGGCCGAAAAATAAACAACCTTACACTCAAAAAAATACGTCAGTAAAAAAGTTTGTAAAATTGTTTGTATCCCAACTTTACAACTTTTTTACTAAATTGTACTAAAAAAATATTTTTTTGTAATTCGTTTTAGTAAACTCGCGTTACAAACTATTAATTTTTTACTGATTTTTTAATAATTTTTTCAGTTGATTTTTTAAAAATTTCGTATTAACTTTTCGGTTTTCTTTTCTAGAAAAGTAATGCACTAATGAAATACAAAAAGAAAATGTTATTAAAATATTTGGAAATTAAAAAGAGCATTTAAAAAAAATATATAGATAGTTATTTTTTTATTTTAATGGTAAAACTGCGCTTTGATGAGTATGAATATGTTTATAATTTTCAATATTGAATTACACTTATTTGTCTGCTTCATTGTAACTACTTTGTTTTCTTTCAAATAAAAAAATATATAAAAAAGGGAACAAAATGCAGTAAAGAGAAGATATGCAAAATTCAAAAAAACACCGACCTTTTTCAATTATTTTTTCTTTCTTCTCCACTTGCGATCCTTTTTTGTTTTACGCTATCTGCGATTTTTTTTCTTGTGTACAGTGTACACAAAGGGCACTGTTGCCAAGTTGGAGGTTTTTCCGCTAAATCTAGCGCTTTTTGTTTGGATTTAGCGGGGAAAAATTGGGTTTAGCTGGAACGGTGCTTTAGCGGGAAAATCTAGCGCTTTTTATTTGGATTTAGTGGGACAAAATTAGACTTTTTTTCCAATTTTTCAATCGAAAACGCCAAGTTTGTCTAATTTTAGCGCTTTTTTTGAAATTTAGCGGGAGAATTTTGTATTTTCCCGCTAAAATTTTTTCGACCGTTTCTTGCGCATTTTTAATGAAAAGTAAATTTTCGTAGAAAAAATAATTTGGATGTTTTTTTTTAAATTTTTCTTTTTTGTCAATCGAAAATGCCAAGTTTTTCGGTTTTCAGCGCTTTTTTTTGTAATTTAGCGGGAAATTTTTAAATTTTCCCCGCTAAATTAATTTTTGGCGGTTTCTAGCGCTTTTTTCTTGAAATTTAGAGGGTTTTGGTTAAAAATAGTTGGCAACAGTGACAAAGGGTTGATTTCTTAATACTCAGAATAGTATTGGTAATTTTGTGTACTTTTCTTCATGCCTTTCTTTCTATTATTCAGTTGGAAAATAGCATTTGAATGGACAACGTCGCGGAGCGGAAGAAATAAAAAAATGTACAAACAACAAAATATTACAACACAATCAAATGTTAAAGCATTTTTTGTTTAAAATTAACTCTTTTTTTAGGACAATAAATAAAACAAAATAGAAAATGATGAAAGCAGGTAACAACTGTATATTTATGTGTTCCATTTAAATAATATCAATATAATGTATTTTTTATTCTAGAACACCAATTTATTCAACACAATTTTCAAAGCATTTATTTTATGTGGTATGTAATTTATATTTTGTACAAAAAAAAATGTATTCAATATTTTCTCTTACATATTTTAGATCTAAAATTCAAACAAAATCTGACTTGCATTGAAATAGTAATGGCGACAACAAGCGTAATACGCAGTTTACATATAGTAAAAAAATACCAAAAATTTAAAATACACAATTTACAATTTTTTTACAAAAAAATTTAGTAATACTAATTTTTTTAGTGTTTTTTAAGATTGCTAATTTTTGAAAACCAAAGTTTGTAATGGTAACTGAAAAAGTTATCGGGCACAAATTGAAAACTTTATTAGTAATGGTAACAGACTTTTTTGTAAGGAATACTAACAAATTTTTATGAGTGTAGATACGCAGATGATATGCTTATAATAGCTTCTTGTCCTGATGAACTTGAGGATATTATGAAGAGGCTTCATATATGCAGCAACAGATATGGCCTTCAAATAAATAGAAACATGGACAATTAGGCAGGACGACAGAAGAAGAATCGAAAGCTTTGAACTGTGGGTATACAGAAGAATTTTAAGAGTTTCCTGGACTGAGTTTCGTACAAATGTTTCAATCTCGGAAGAACTAAATGTAACTGATCGATTAATGAAACGTATCAGCAGGTCATATTTAAAATACTTCGGACATATTGCTAGAAGAGAGGGTACCATGGAGCGATTAATTGTTGACGGCAAAGTAGAAGGAACCAGAAGAAGAGGAAGATCGCCAACAAGATGGTCAGATCAACTGAAACCGCTCATTGGGGCAACTTTAAATGAGGCGCTACACATGGCAAATAATTGACAACAATGGAGAACAACTAGCAGTCTTACTAATATTTAGCAGTGTGTCAAAGTTTTAATCAAAATTTATTTTAACATTAAAAAATCTTTATAATGAATTATAATTTTTTTATATTTAATACTAAAATGTATATGGGGGTTTTCGTGTCAACTGACACAACTTTTGAAACCGATGTCTTCCGATCGGGATGAAATTTGCACCAAGGTTAGTCCTATTGGATAGTAGTTCAGACACAATTTTTCAGCGAGATCGGTCAAGGACTCTCTGAGTTAGAGGGGGTCGAAATTTGACATTTTGGCCAAAGAGGTGTTTATTCTCATCCATGTAACTTCTTACCTATTGTTTTTAGCAAAATGTGTTCCAAAGAGTTTAGATAGCTATTTCTTCAGTCTTTCGAAAAAAAATTATAAAAAAAATAAAAAAATTTTTTTTGATTTTTTTTCTTAAAAATCTAAAACTTTTTCGACTTTTTCCTCAAATTGGGCCCTTTTTTTTTTTTTTTTTTTTGATTCAAAAGAAAGCTTAGGTCTTTTCCTTTAAGAGCTATGGGGTCGCTTAGTGGGATGCGAGTGGGATATCTATGAAAAAAATATTTTTTTAACTTTGGAACACAAAAAACGGTTCTTCAATTTGCACTATTAGGCGTGGGATAGCTAACCAGTTTTCGATTTCGATCCGCGATACCCTCTAATTTTTATAGGTTCGAAAAAGAAAGCACGAACCAAAAAATGAGGGCGGTGGGGTTGGGCCATATGGCTCCTCATCGGGGTCAAAATTGGGCGTAAAGAGGTTACAATCCTCAAAAAGCCCCACAACTGCCCTAGAACTTCCCACGGGGGGGTGCAAAGTGAAACCGACCTCTATTAATTTTCTGCCCCCAACATTTTTCTTGAATATACCTAACCTCTATTTCCACTTCCTAAGGGGGCTCCCATACAAAATGACATTTTTATAAAATTTGCTCCTACCGCTCTAACTGTCCATAGAGTGCCCCTAGAGAAGTAAAATATATGACCGACCCCCAATATTTTTTCATCTCCAACATTTTCTCAGAATATACCTACCCTTTATTTTCAACTCTTAAGGGGGTCCCCATACATTTTTTTTTTATTTTTTTATTAGTTTTTATATCGTACATATTTTTATAACGTATGGGAGCCCCTTAAGGAGTGGAGATAGGGTGTTATTATGTTCGGACAAAATGTTGGTAACTAAAAAATAATGGGGGTTGGTCATAATTTTTGCCTCTCTAGGAGGCTTGGTAGGGGCGGTAGGAGCTGGTTTAATAAAACAAATTTATAAAAAATAAAAGAAATGTATGGGGACCACCTTAAGGGTTAAAGATACATTGTAGGTGTGTTCGCAAAAAATGTTGGAATTAATAAAATAATGGGGGTCGGTCATACATTTGGCTCCACTTGGGGCACTTTAGGGTAAGTTAGAATGGGTAGGATCAAATTTTTTAAAAATGTTTTGTATGGGAGCCCCCTTAGGAAGTGGAAATAGGGATAAGGTATGTTCAAGAAAAATGTTGGGGGCAGAAAATTATTGAAGGTTCGTCTCACATTGCACCCCTCCAGGGGCGTTTCTAGGGCAGTTTTGGGGCTTTTTGAGGATTTTACCTCTTTACGCCCAACTTTGACCCCGATGAGGGGCCATATGGCCCCACCCCACCGCCCTTATTTTTTGGCTCGTGCTTTCTTTTTCGAACCTATAAAAATTAGAGGGTATCGCGGATCGAAATCGAAAACTGGTTACCTATCCCACGCCTAATAGTGCAAATTGAAGAACCGTTTTTTGTGTTCCAAAGTTAAAAAAATAATTTTTTCATAGATATCCCACTCGCATTCCACTAAGCGACCCCATAGCTCTTAAAGGAAAAGACCTAAGCTTTCTTTTGAATAAAAAAAAAAAAAAAAAAAAAAGGGCCCAATTTGAGGAAAAAGTCAAAAAAGTTTTAGATTTTCAAGAAAAAAAATCAAAATTTTTTTTTTTATTTTTTTTATAATTTTTTTTCGAAAGACTGAAGAAATAGCTATCTAAACTCTTTGGGACACATTTTGCTAAAAACAATAGGTAAGAAGTTACATGGATGAGAATAAACACCTCTTTGGCCAAAATGTCAAATTTCGACTCTAACTCAGAGAGTCCTTGACCGATCTCGCTGAAAAATTGTGTCTGAACTACTATCCAATAGCACTAACCTTGGTGCAAATTTCATCCCGATCGGAAGACATCGGTTTCAAAAATTGTGTCAGTTGACACGAAAACCCCCATATGTATATATATATATGTATGTATGGTATGTCACTATGCTCTGCCAAGAGTAGAGGAATAAAGAAGTTGTCAACCAGCAGCCAAATTAAAGCATTTTGTAGTTTTAGGTTATGTTGAATGTACTAAAATGTTGGATGTGCCCTTCCATTTTCGTTCATAACTTTTGAACCGCTAAATCGATATCGCTCAAGTGCAATACCAAACTTCTCGGGAGAACTTCCAATAAATATGTTAAGTTTCAGTCATCTCCGTGTAATATTTTGGCCGTGATCGTCATTTCCACAGACAGACAGACGGAGAGACGAACCGATGTCTTAAAATCGAGCGGGCATCATGAATATATATTCATGATCATGGCATTCCATGTCAAATCGGACACTTTGAAATTTTTTTTTTTAGATTTTCCCAATTTGTTTATAGTTTTTAGTACTCCTTCGTGGTAAATTTCCAGATTTTTTTGATGACCCGTTCAAAAGACATCGAATTTTTAAAAATTGGTAGTTTGTTCCTTTACTCAAACTTCTTTTAATCATTACTTCTTCAATAATGGTCCAAATTTCAAATTTTTTTTCAAAATATTTGTTTTTTACGTACTTTTTAAAAAACAAAATCTCAAAAAATTCTTAAAAGCGCTCTAGTATGTGATTTTTAAGTTTTAAAATTTAAATCTCATTTTTGAAAATGGTTTTACTCTTCGATTTTTTGAAATTTTTTTGTGTAAGACTTCTATCGATTCTATTATATTTTTTAAAAAAATTTATTGTAATTTTTCAATCTTAAAATCATTTCTACTGCTCCAATGGTGCGTCTTTCTTTGGAACAAACTAGTACCCTATCTCCAATTTCTAATGGGGCTCCCACACAAAACTACATTTTTTTAAATTTTCTCCAACCGCTCTAACTGCCCTTATAGTGCCCTTAGAGCAACAAAATGTATGATCGACCCAAAATATTTTTTTAGTTCAAGCATTTTCTCTGAACACCCCCTACCCTCTATCTTTAACTGTTAAGGCGGTCCCCATAAAATTTTTTATTTTTTTTGTAAATCAGCTTCTACCGGTCCAATGGTGCGTCCGAGAGGGGTCATTAGTGAGAACGGCCCCCATTTATTTTTACCCTCCAACATTTTTGTAAAACATACCTACGCCCTATCTCCACTCCCTAAGTAGGCTCCCATACAAATAACAGTTGAAGCAAATTTTATAAAAATGTAATTTTGAATATTCCGATAGATTTTAGTATAGTTTTATATATGTATAAAAGATTACCTACATTACATTTTTCACACGGTTTAATAATAAAATTTAAAGTGTAAAGGAAAATATACAAATTGTTGGATATAAAATTTACATACTCGTACACCTTTCAAGCCTTTGAATTTTAAATATGTATTTAAATGATTTTTCGAAACTTTTTGTTATTGTTTGTTTTCAGGGCATTTTTTTGCTCATGAAGATAAATTGGAAGTAAAATACATATAAGAAAATACAAAAAGAAAATAAGAAAAGATAAAAAGATAAAAAGGGTAACAATTTTAACATAACAATGAAAAGAAAACAAAATTGTTAATCTTTATTGTCTTTAAATGAACCCACTTAAAGAATTTCAGCTGAATTATATTAAATATAAATGAATTTATTTCTTTAAAAAGGTTTTAAAAATGTTTTTAAATGAAAAATAAACAAGATTTTAAGTTTTTCGTTTAAAAATTGCATATAAGAAGACTGCTCAACGCATGGTGGGCAGAAGATAGCAATTGGCTAAAGGCAATGTAAAGAGGACCAAAACTTATTATAAAACGCATATTTAAAAAAACAAACAAGTAAAAAAGTTAAATTGGACTACTCTGAATTCAGGAATACACTAAACGTAAAAAAGATTTTTTTTTTAAATTTTAACTAGAATTTTTTTTTTTTAAATTTCAACTTCTCGGTAAAAAGTGTTCGTGGTTTTTTACTTTATAAAAAAAAAAACTCTCAAAATTTCTTTCCCTTAAACCTTTTACTGATCTTGGGACAAAATAAATTAAAAGTAATAATTGAGAAAGTTTACTCCAGCTCGTGGTCACGTTTCTTTACATATTATTCCGATGATATTGTCAAAGTAACAATTTTCAAAAAACTATTTCTAAAGTTTGTTTGTTTTAAATTGATTGGTATGGTCATTTTGTAAGACTTACTGTATCGGAATTTGTCAAATTCCATTGTCAAGAGTATTTAGCAAATTGACAATTGCTAGTGGCAAAACATAAAGTCATATATTTGTATGTAAATAAACATAATGAGAATTTATGTACTAAATACACAACATAATACAGCTCTAAATTTAAAACAAAATGCCCCACCATACCATCTTTATTTGAAATCAAACATACAAAGATATGTCTAACATACCATTCATACATACATAAAGTAGATCTCTTATGCGAGTAAGATGTTCACTGTTTATGTTGTATTCCATCTAATTTATAATATGAATAGTGGGCAAGGCGTACTGTCCTTTAACTTAAATTCAGTTTTAATTTATAATTTAATAAAAATTATTTATTATTCGACCTATAAATTCTGTTGAGCAAGATTACTACAGCTCGAGGTCACGTTTCTTTACTAATTATTACGATGATATGTCTCAATGGAATTTATAGATCGAATAACAAATAATTTTTATTAATTCAAAAATTAAAACAGAATTTAAAAGTAATAATTAAAATTAATTTGAGCAAAATCCGATCATTTTAACAGTGCACAGTGGTAAATTCCGGCCAAAACCCTATAACTTCTTTAATTTTCTATGTAAACTTGTATAAAATGTTGTAGGTAGGTCAAGAATATAATAATAAACCAATTTCGCGAAAAAAAAAATTTTCCGCGAAGTTTTTTTTTCCGCGAAATTTTTTTTTTTGTTCGCGAAAACAATTTTTTTGAAGGTGTTTTAAGATGTTGTGTCTTAATTGTCAGTATTTCACCCATCTTCTTTTTGTATGTGTTTTCCACAGCTCAAAAAGCTCTTTATTTGATATATATGACCCAACTTTAAAAGGCTCTAACTAAAAGACTTGGTTAAACTTGGTACTGAAGTTAATTAGTACTTACTTGGGAACCCTTATACTAATTTGTGGTATAGCGACTTAAGAGCAATTTTGAGCAAAAAGTTTTTTTTTGGGCTTTCCAAAGTTTGTATTTTTTATAAATTTTTATTTTTTTAGATTTATTTTCACCACCACTGTTTAAATTGATCCACGCACTCGAAATTGCCGAAATGCATATGACATGTAAAAATAATGCTAAAATTTCAAAATATATCAATTTCGAGGCAAACATTTTTTTTTTTAGTTTACAGCCTACTTGGATTTCAAAGTTGCAAATCACAACTTTTAAATTTGAAAAATAATAAATACAAATACTCAACTTTGCTTCGTTCTAAAACCTAAACTAGTCAAGGGATTGGCACAAAATTTTGTAATCGCATGTTTTGAAGTGTTAGCTCTCATTTGGCATCAATTTGGAAAAAAAGAAAAAAATTTTTTTTTTTTTAGTTTTGGCCGGTTTTTACCTCTGTGCAGTGGTGCATTTCGATCAAAATTTTGGTTTTTTAGAAAATTTTCACCAAAAACACTTAAGTTCGATCGAGTTTTGTCGTGGGTTAAAATTTTTTGATTTGTCTCAAATTAAGTTAAAATAAAAGTTTTTTCTCAAGCTCTATGAAGTAGTCGGTGAAAAAAAAAAACAAGATTTTTTTATAAAAATTTCTTAAACGTAGAAAAAATCGCCATTTTTTCATTTCTTCATTTGTCAAAAATCCAAAATATTTATGGGCCTCGAGCTAGAATAATACTCTAATCGAATATACATATAATATATTTTTATTCTTTGTACTTTTGGTACTAAAAATTAAAACAACATTTAATACTTATGATGTTAAGTACGACTTATCCTACCACACAATTGTTTGGTTTGGTACTAGGGAATTCAATCGGGTAACCGTTAATCTGTTAACCAATTAATTTTTGTTAATTAACTGTTCTAACAATTTAAAATTGCCAATTCTCAAATAACAAATAAATCGGTAAATTTGTATCGACTAACCGAAATTTATTTTTTAGTATTTTTTTTGTTTTTTGAGTATTAATTTTTCAGATAAAATTCAAATCACGGTTTGAACTTTTTGGGCATACGGTATTGTAGTATGACCCTAGCTATGTGAAAAAACTTCGTCAAACAAGTGTTTTATCGAGATCCTAAAAGGATATTTTGTTAAAAAAATGTTAATGCTACCCTGTCCAAAATGTTTTATACGTTGCCATCACAAAAATGTATTTAATAGTTTTTTTCTCGCTGAATGGTTTAGAATTGATCTATCACATCGGGTTCTTGAGATGTTTTGGTTTTGGATTTACCCTTCTGAAAAAAACTTAAGTTTTTGTTGCGTTAGGGACTCTAAAAAACTGCGAAAACTTTTTAGTTCATTTGAAAATAAAACTTTTCTATTTTGAGTAGGTTTATTCTAGCTCGAGGTCATTATTTCCTATACTAATTAAAACTATGATATTATCATAGAATAATTTACAAGAAAATTATTTTTCTGTTTTAAATTTATTTATGTTGGTCATTTTTTTTGCAAGACTTAATCGACACATGTTTCGGGATTTGTCAAATCCCATTGTCAAGATTATTTAGCAAAAATAAATAAAAACCCTATACTACAAGTAGCAAAGGGTATTTAATGACAATCGTTAATGATCAAACTAAAATATTAATGTATTCGACTCTACTCCCATTGCGAATGAGAAGACGAAAATTGTAACATCGTAGTAAGATCACGACCATCAACTAACCAACAAACAAATATTAAAAACAGACATACATACTGATTACTAGGGCAAGTACTTTCATGCATCTAAAAAACGAAAATATGTGCCTATAATATGCGTCTAAAAATCCAAAATATGCACTTAAAACTTCAAAAATATGCATCTAAAAATTATTGTTTTTACTAAAAAAATAATTTGTCAACATAATTTAGGCTTTGTCCAATACTTTGAGGCCCTCGACAATTCTTAAAAATTTTATATTGAGTGGAAACAATTTTTTAATGAGTAAAATATTTTTTTGCTTGAGCAATTTTTTCTTTGAGTCATCAAGTGCTGTGCCACACGTTAGATGCCTGGGGAAGTTGTAATAACTTGGCTGATTTTCAACCGATTTTAGTTTTTCGTAACTTATTAGAGAGGCATTTTACTCCGTATTATAATGTGGTTATTCATAAAACCTAAAATATATTTAAAGGAGGTTTATTTGACAGATATTGCAGAAACAATTGTCAAATAAACCTACAATAAGTCTGTTATAAGTATTATGAATAAGTGCCTAATTCTGTAACCATCTGAATTCAAACTTAACTTAAAATACCAAAAAAATTGAGAAAACAGAAAAAAATTTATATTTTTCCTTGTAATTCCTTTTCTAAATTTCAAGGCCCATGCGGAACGCCTTACTCATGTCCGATCAACCAAAATTTTTGTGAGATATATTTTTATCCACAAATGAATACATCTAGAGTAATTGAGGGTCAATATCTACCCACCAAATCTTTTTGGAGCACCATATAAAATAAACCAGAGTCACAAAAAAGTGCAATTTTTAAAAGTTGAACAAAATTGAACGAAATGTGATCACGTCTCGAATTATGGCTTAAAAGTTGCGTAATTTAGAGTAGAATTTTAAGACTTTCTGATTAATTTTTATTAAACAATAAAAATTGTTTTATTCGACCTTTAAAATATTATATTTTGAGGATGTTCATTCTGGCTCGAGGTCATTATTTTCTTTACTAATTAAAACCATGATATTCTCATAGTATAATTTTCAAGAAATTTTTTTTTTTTTGTTTTAAATTTATTTATGTTAGTCATTTTTGCAAGACTTAATCGACACGCTTTTCGGAATTTGTCAGATTCTATTGTCAAGATTATTTAGCAAAAATAGAAACGATTTAGTAGCAAACGAGTCTAATGACAAATCGTTTGTGCACAAACTAAAATATTAATACACATTCGACTCTATCCACAATGGGAATTAGAAAGACGAAGAAATTGTACTATACTAGTAAGGCAACGATTGTCAACAACGAACAAAAATATTTAAAGCATTTTTACATATGATAGTCCATTGGACTACAACAATATATTATTTGTTGTTGTGAGTGTAATAATACCACATTAGGGTTATTCATCACTATGGCGTGCCAACCATTATGTTCAAATTCTGATTAATTTTTATGCAACAATAAAAATTGTTTTATTCGACCTTTAAAATATTATATTTTGAGGATGTTTATATCAATGAACTATCATATGTAAAAATATTTTAAATACTTTTGTTGGTTGTTGGCAATCGTTGCCTTACTAGTATAATACAATTTCTTCGTCTTTCTAATTCCCATTGTGTATAGAGTCGAATATGTATTAATATTTTAGTTTGTGCACAAACGATTTGTCATTAGACTCGTTTGCTACTTTGTAGTTAATCGTTTCTATTTTTGCTAAATAATCTTGACAATGGAATCTGAAAAATTACGAAACACGTGTCGATTAAGTCTTGCAAAAATGACCAACATAAATAAATTTAAAAAATAAAAAAAAAATAAAAATTTTCTTGAAAATTATACTATGAGAATATCATGGTTTTAATTAGTAAAGAAAATAATGACCTCGAGCCAGAATAAACATCCTCAAAAATTTGTTAGACTTTTTAAAAAAAAAATCGAAGGTTTCGGACTTTTTCAAAAAGTCGATTTTAATTTTTAAACGTTCAAAAATAAGTGAAAATTACTTCGAATAATTTTTTCATATTTTTTTCTGAAACTTCATTTAAATACCAACAAAACGTTGTCCATCTTTTTTTAAGATATCTATAATTTTTATTGGTCAAAATTAATTGAAAATTTAATTTTTTTTATTTTTTTGAAAAAATCGTCATTGTGCTAAATTGATTACTTAACACCAACTTGGTATAAAATGCTGAAAATTTGAGTGCAAGTTGTATTTAGTACTTACTAAAACATATCAAAAAAAAATAATCGAAGGCGTCAGGTCGTAAAGTAAGTGATTTGGCCTGGAATGCCACATATATATTTTAGGTTTCAGGTAACCCGGTGTATAACGTTTGGGATATTTTTCTTGTAAGTGGAGGATAATTAAATATAACTACATTCTTTTTCAAATATTTTATAAAATTCAAATCTTATAAATTCGTTTAATTCATACAATATTTATTAACTAAAAATAGGTGAAAAATATCCAATAAACTTGTTTAAGGTACCTAAGCCAGTTTATTAAATAACCCTAAATACTGTTAATAAATTTTCTTAAATTACCAGGTTTTAAATCAATCTCTGGTTAACAAACAAAAAACTAAGAACACATTTTCAAATAACAAAATCACATAATCATTTAATACACTACGATTATATATTAACATAATAAAAAACCTTAATAGACTTTAAACAGATGTTGTAAATCTAAAAATCTAAGTATTTCCAAAAATAAAAAATATACAAGTCAACTCTATGAGTAAAAGAAATATCCAAAAAAGAAAATAATCAATAAAGATTAAGTATAACGACCTTTCTTGTTCCTAAAAAACCAGGATTTTTTTTTACGAGCATAAAAATGGGAAATGGAATTGTGTATGTGGGTAAGTGAGTTAAGTGGGTGTGTGTGTGTGTGTTTGTGACTTTGCCAAAAAAAAAAGATTAACAAAATTGTAATATGTTCCGATTACAATCGATATTTATGGCCTGTAATAACAATTCAACATTGAGTTGCAACTTTTTTGAAAAAGAAAACTTCACATACAGACAAACAAAACTCTATTGAAACCTACGGAAATTGGAGTAGAAATGAATTGAAAAAAGAAACACACGACAGGATATAAAAAAGACATGAAAATTGATTTTTTTTGCTACCAAATTTATTTTTTCAACATATTAAATGTTTTTTTTTTTGTTGTGTTGCGTTGTATTCAATGTCTGTGGTAGTAATAAAATGCGATTTTATGGCATAATTTTATTATATTTTTTTTTTCTGTTTTCTCAATGCAGCAGCAGCTGATGACGGAAAATCATTAAACAATTTATTAGAAAATAATAAAAATAGAAGTGCTATATTCAGCTGGGTCGAATTTGAAATAACCTTTGTTATACTTAGTAGTTTGTCATATTTTTTTTATTAAGTTTCCCAGCAAAACTTAGATTACCAAATAAGGTATAAAATAAGGTATATGATCTCTTATTTTATACATTGCAGCATTGATGATTTTAACAGGCGATGAGACTTAAAGTAATGCATCCACATTATCACATAGAATACCAGTAAGGTATAAAATAAGTCATAAATTTATAACGAAGAATACGAGTAAGGTATAAAATATATGATATTTTATAGGTTACGAGTAAGGTATATAATATATCATACCAGAACGTAATATATAAGGTGTTACGAGTAGTGAAAAAGTAATTTTGTATTAAATTTACTCATGTGATTGTAAGTGAGTTTAAGTAGATAAAATATGCTCGTGAGTGTGTGTCGTTAGAAATTTCCTGTCGTGAGCCCATCTCAAGTTTAAACTTATGCATTTTTTGTAAAATAATTATTTTTTATGTTATTGTAATGCATTATGCATCCAATTATAAATAATGCATTATTTCAAACTTTCAAATAATACATAATGTAACCAAATATAAGTCATCCATGATTTAATGTTTAGAAATAATAAATATGAAATACATTTTTTCCAATAATCATGCATTACGTAGCAAATTATTAGTAATGCATTATTTTTCTCTTGAAAATAAAACGTTGTGGAACAAATGTTTGGTAAGACATCTTAAAATAATGCTACAAATAAGGTATACACATTACCTGGTAATGTGTTATATAATCACTACCCATTACCAAAGTTTTGCTGGATTTCCTTAATTTTATTGAATTTTATTGAGTTTTCCAGACTTTTTTTTTAATTTTCTAAAATTTTTGCTGAATTTTTCTTATTTATTCTTTCTTAGGTTTTCCGGGTTTTCCAAAATGTTTCTTATTTTTATTTCCAAATCAAATTTTCCATTTTTAAAAAAAAACCCTTGGCACTACTCCATAATTGTCTTGTTTTTATGCCCTCATTCCGTTTGTAATGCATCGAAATATCGGTCGGGGACCCCATAAAGTATATATGGGGCATTCCATGTGAAATCCGACACTTTGAAAAACTTTTTTTTTAGATTTTCCCAATTTACCCTTCGAAAACTCCTTCGTAGTAAATTTTCAGATTTTTTTGATGACCCGTTCAAAAGATATCGAATTTTTAAAAATTGGTAGTTTGTTCCTTTACTCAAACTTCTTCAATAATGGTCCAAATTTCATTTTTTTTTTTTCAAAATTTTTGTTTTTTTAAGTACTTTTTAAAAAAAAATCCCAAAAAATTCTTAAAAGCGCTCTAGTATGCGATTTTTAAGTTTTAAAATTTAAATCTAATTTTTGAAAATGTTTGTACTCTTCGATTTTTTTGAAATTTTTTTGTGTAAAACTTCTATCAATTCTACAAATTTTTTGCCCAGGAAGATCGTGGGATAACGATTATTACTATATTTTAAAATTTTTTGAAAGAATTTTATTGTAATTTTCCAATCTTAAAATCATTTCTACTGCTCCAATGGTGCATCATAGAGGGGTCCCCTATAAGACCGACCCCCATTAATTTTTACGTCTTAACATTTCTTTGGAACAAACTAATACCCTATCTGCAATTTCTAAGGGGGCTCCCAACCAAAACGACATTTTTTTATAATTTGTTCCAACCGCTCTAACTGCCCTAATAGTGCCCTTAGAGCAACAAAATGTATGACCCACCCACAATATTTTTTTAGTCCTAACATTTTCTCTGAACACACCTACCCTCTATCTTTAATTGTTAAGGCGGTCCCCATACAATTTTTTTTATTTTTTGTAAATTTGTTTTATTTAATCAGCTTCTACCGGTCCAATGGTGCGTCCGAGAGGGGTCCTTTATAAGACCGACCCCCATTAATTTTTACCCTACAACATTTTTTCAAAACTTACCTACGCCCTATCTCCACTCCCTAAGTAGGCTCCCATACAATATTACATTTTTATAAAATTTGTTCCAACTGTTATTTGTATGGGAGCCTACTTAGGGAGTGGAGATAGGCGTAGGTATGTTTTAAAAAAATGTTGTCCCAGTTGGCAAAATAAAACCACACCTGACATACAGCTGACTCTCCCTTTATGAAATCGCTGACATATTCATACAATTTTTCAAAATGTCATCAATGACATGTCAGCAGTTGGTCAGCAGTGTCCACCAGTATCGGTGGCCACTAACAATTCGTTTAAACATCTGCTGACCAACTGCTGACATGTCATTGATGACATTTTGAAAAATTGTATGAAAATTTCAGCAATTTTATAAAGGGAGAGTCAGCAGTATGTCAGGTGTGATTTTTTTTGCCGACTGGGGTAGGGTAAAAGTAAATGGGGGTCGGTCTCACTAATGGCCCCTCTCGGACGCACCATTAGACCGGTAGAAGCTGATTAAATAAAACAAATTTACAAAAAATAAAAGAATTGTATGGGGACCGCCTTAACAGTTAAAGATAGAGGGTAGGTGTGTTCAGAAAAAATGTTTGGACTAAAAAAATATTGTGGGTCGGTCATGCATTTTGTTGCTCTAAGGGCACTGTTAGGGCAGTTAGAGTGGTTGAAACAAATTTTAAAAAATGTCGCTTTGTGTGGGAGCCCCCTTAGAAATTGGAGATAGGGTATTAGTTTGTTACAAAGATATGTTAAGACGTAAAAAAAAAAAAGTAAAGGAACAAACTACCAATTTTTAAAAATTCGATATCTTTTGAACGGGTCATCAAAAAAATCTGAAAATTTACCACGAAGGAGTTTTCGAAGGGTACTAAAAACTGTAAACAAATTGGGAAAATCTAAAAAAAAAGTTTTTCAAAGTATCCGATTTCACATGGAATGCCTCATATGTATATTATTGATCCATGATCGATTCTAAGACATTCTATGAATGTCCGTCCGTCTGTCTGTAGATGGCACGATGCAGTCCAAAATAAAAAAGCTAGCGTCCTGCAATTTGGCATGAATATGTCTTATGGTCGTAGGCAGGTAAAGTTCGTAAATGGGCAAAATCGGCCCAGGGGAAAAAAGTTCCCTCTTGAAGAACTAAACCAACCTCTGAAAATTCACTTTTTTTACACGTTTTTTTGTATTTAAATAAATGAATCATTTGGTTTATTTATCGGGATGGGAGGTGCTCTTAAAATCCCCCACTGACCCCCATCACATTCCCCCCTACCCCCAACAAAAACAAACGCCCTTGACAATTTTTTTTTTTCAATTTTTTACATTTTGGACGGTATAAAAGATTCGGCACGGCCAAATTTAACACTCTCACTTGTTTTTTTTTTAATTTTCCCGAATTTGTCTAAATTTTCCGTATTTTCCTATTTTTTTGCAATTAAATTTTCAGGCTTTTATACCAAGTTGGTGTTGAGTAATAAATTTTTCAAAATGGCGATTTTTTCAAAAAAATTAAAATTTTCAATTAATTTTGACCAGTAAAAAGTATAGATATCTTAAAAAAGTGGGACAGCATTTTGTTGCCATTTAAATGTAGTTTTAGAAAAAAAAAATGAAAAAATTATTCAAAGTAATTATTACTTATTTTTTAACGTTTAAAGATTAAAATCGACTTTTTGAAAAAGTCCGAAACCTTCGATTTTTTTTAGGTCTAAAAATTATACTCTACGTTACGCAACTCTGAAGCCATAATTCGAGATGTGATCACAATTCGTTCTATTTTTTGGATTTTGAAAATTGCACTTTTTTTTTTACTCTGGTTTATTTTATATGGTGCTCCAAAAAAATTAAATTGGTAGATAGATAGTGAACCTAACTTACCCTAGACATATTCATTTGAATTTTACCAAACGGATTACAAGGAAAAATATGCATTTTTTTAAGTTTTCTCAATTTTTTTAGTATTTTAAGTTAAATTCTGGTTACAGAATTTTTATTTAAAGTAAAATTCCTCTCTAATAAGGTACTAAAAACTAAAATCGGTTGAAAATCAGCCAAGTTATTAAACCTAAAAACACAAAATGCTTTGATTCGGCTGCTACACCATTTCCAATTGTATTTCAGATATTATCAGTTGTATTTCAGAAATTATCAATTATATTTCAGAAATTATCGATTGTATTTCAGAAGTTATCAATTGTATTTCAGAACTTATCAAATGTACTTCAGAATTTCTCAATTGCATTTCAGAAATTATGAATTGTATTTCAGAAATTATCAATTATATTTCAGAATTTATCAATTGTATTTCAGAATTTATCAATTGTATTTCAGAAATTATCAATTGTATTTCAGAAATTATCAATTGAATTTATCAATAGTATTTCAGAAATTATCAATTGTATTTCAGAAATTTTTAATTTGAATTTTAGAAAATATTAATTGTATTTTAGAAGTTATCAATTGTATTTCAGAAATTATCAATTGTATTTCAGAAATTATCAGTTGTATTTCAGAAAATTTCAATTGTTTTATTAAGGTTAGTTTACAAATGTGAAGAAAATTAGATACCGAATGGAATTTAAGCAAATACAGATATATTTTTTTTAGAAAAAAAAACTTTTCGCGCATTTTTTCTTTTTCACCAAAAAATTGTTATTTTTGCTGATTTTTTTTTTTTTTTTTTGAAAAATTTCTTTTTGCAAATAGTCTTTGTGAAATTGTGGAGGGCATCCATACATTCGTCAAAGCCGATTTTTTTTTTACAATGCACTTTAGTAACCAACAATATAAAATAATATTCGATTTAAAAATTCCCTACTACTTACATTTAATTTCCAATAATAATCTACATTGCCTTTATTGTCTAACTCAAAACCACTTGCAATATTAAACAATTTTAAATTCCAAAAATGTTGCCACTGCCTACAGATATAATCATTTTATTTTTATTAAAATGATAATAAGCTATTTTGAAATGGTATTAATATTTCATTAGCATTGTTGCACATTAATGCAAAAATTAATCCCCTAATGTATGCAACACAAAAATTATGCAAAATACACCTAATGGTATGCTACAAACTTTACTAGATTAAAAATAAACTGTGAAAAACTACTGCATACATTTAAAATGCATATACATATCTATAGTATTTATTTTGAAGCTTTTATGTTAATTTTGTGATGAATGAGAGTTAACAACTTTTAAATGAAATAATTTCAGCACAACAACAAAAAAATTTGCATAATTTACAAATATAAAAAATTTTAAAGCTGATAAAGACAAAGTGATAAAAAAATTTACAAAAAGAAAATTAGATAGTAGAAAATTTATAATATCCTAAAAAATATAACACTCATCAAAATATATTAAAAAAAAAGTTCTTATCATTTCAACATTATTTATATCATCAAATAATTTTATTTTTAATTCTATGAATGACAATACGATTATTTGTTGAGCAGCATCTATTATTGAAAAATCTAAAAACTAATTGTAAGTTAACTTTATACTATTGTTGTTATTATTTCTTACTAAAAAAAAAACATAAAAACCAAACTTTTCCAATTTGTAATTTTTTCTTCTATATTATTTTTTTTTTTTTATTTAAAATCTCTTCTACTTCAAAGTAATACTACTTCATTGTACAAAGGTATGAGTACTCGTAGTATGGAAGTACTGCAATTATAGAAAAGAACCAACAGAAATAACATTAAACTACTTGTACTTGTTAAAATTGTAACAAAAGCATCCACAAAATATAAAATACAATGCCTTAAATAACAATAAAGGAAAATTCATATAATACAACGACGACTACATGAGTAGAACGGTACACTGAAACTGAGCAGATGGAAAACAAAACAAACATAAATTATGAAAAGAAAATTTTTTCTTTTACAATTTGGCGTATCATTGATACCCTATATAATGTAATATTTTATTTTAAATTTAAGATGTTGTTTGTTTGCTTTAATAATAAATTAGAACAAGTAAGAAATTTTTGCGGGCATGGCCGACCATATAATACCCTAAAAAATCCAAATATTTTAAGAGAAGTATATGAATATCGGAAGGTGGTTTGTATTGGGACTATCAGTAAAAATTATCCGAACACTTTGAAATTTATAACAACGATAAATATAAAATATATACCCTAAAGGTGTCCTAACGACTAAGGTAATTTTTCAAAATCACTTTTTAATACCAGGTAGGGTTCTAAATTGTAGTCTAAAAATGAGTGTGCCAAAATTTGGGGACAATCGGATAAAAATAACTGGTGCCGAAAATGGATTGAGGTTTTGGGACATTCTTATATGAAAGAAAAACCCATCTATAGAAAATTTTTTGCTATCGATATCGATAGAATTTTCTACAGAAAATTTTTTGCTATCGATAGAATTTTCTATAGAAAATTATTTGCTATCGATATCGATAGAATTTTCTATAGAAAATTATTTGCTATTGATATTGATCGAATTTTCTATAGAAAATTATTTGCTATCGATATCGATAGAATTTTCTATAGAAAATTATTTGCTATCGATAGAATTTTCTATAGAAAATTATTTGCTATCGATAGAATTTTCTATAGAAAATTATTTGCTATCGATATCGATAGAATTTTCTATAGAAAATTATTTGCTATCGATATCGATAGAATTTTCTAAAGAAAATTATTTGCTATCGATATCGATAGAATTTTCTAAAGAAAATTATTTGCTATCGATAGAATTTTCTATAGAAAATTATTTGCTATCGATAAAAATAGAATTTCTATAGAAAATTTTTTACTATCGATATCGATAGAATATCGAGATCGACGGAATTGTCTAGAGAAAATTTTATAGAGATCGACAGATTTTTCTATAGAACATTTTTTGTTATCGATATTAATACAATTTTCTATAGAAAATTTTTTGTTATCCATAGAATTTTCTGTAGAATTTTTTTTATCGATATCTATAGAATTTGCAATAGAAATTTTTTCGCCATTGATATCAATAGAATTTTCTAGAGATTTTTTTTTTTGTTATCCACATCAAAAGAATTTTCTATAAAAAATCTTTTTGTTATCGACATACAAAGAATTTCCTATAGAATTTGTTGGTTATCGATATCGATAGAATTTTTTTACAATTTTTTTTGTTACCGATATCGATAGAATTTTCTATAGAAAATTTTTTGATATTTACATCGATAACAATTTTTTCATAGAAAATTTCGTTATTGATAAAAAAATTTTTATAGAAAAGTTTATTATCGACAACAAATTTTTTATAGAAAATTTTTTTTCGATATCAAATTTTTTATAAAAAATTTTGTTATCGATAAAAAATTGTTATAGAACATTTCGTTATAGATAAAAAATTTTTGTAGAAAATTTTGTTATCGATAAGAAAATTTTTATAGAAAATTTTGTTATCGATAACCAATTTTTTTATAGAATATTTTGTTATCAAAAAAAAAATTTTTATAGAAAATTTTGTTGTCGATTACAAATTCTTTACAGAAAATTTTGATATCGATAACAAATTCCTTCCAGAAAATTTTGTTATCAATAACAAATAAGAACATTTTAATAGAAAATTTTGTTATCGATAACCAATTTTTTATAGAAAATTTTGTTATCGAAAAAAATTTTTTTATAGAAATTTTGTTGTCGATTACAAATTCGTTACAGAAAATTTTGTTATCAATAACAAATTCATTACAGAAAATGTTGTTATCGATAACAAATTCTTTACAGAAAATTTTGTTATCGATAAAAAATTCTTTACACAAAATTTTGTTATCGATAACAAATTTTTAATAGAAAATTTTGTTATCGATGGAAAATTTTTTATAGAAAATTTCATTATCGATAACAAATTTTTTATAGAAAAATTTGTTATTGATAAAAACTTTTTCACAGAAAATTTTGTTATCAATAACAAATTTTTTATAGAAAATGTTGTTATCGTTAACAAATTGTTTATAGAAAATGTTGTTATCGATAACAAATTTTTTATTTCTATCGAAAATTTTTAATAAAAAAGTTTGGTATCGATAACAAATTTTGTATAGAAAAGTTTGTTATCGATAACAAATTTTTTATAGAAAATTTCGTTATCGATAACAAATTTTTTATAGAAAATTTCGTTATCGATAACAAATTTTTTATAGAAAATTTCGTTATCGATAACAAATTTTTTATAGAAAATTTCGTTATCGATAACCAATTTTTTATAGAAAATTTTGTTATAGAGAAAAAAAATTTATAGAAAAAATTTTCTGTAAAGAATTTGTAATCGATAACATATTCCTTACAGAAGATATTGTTATCGATAACAATTTTTTTTATACAAAATTTTGTTATCGATATCAAATTCGTTACAGAAAATTTTGTTATCGATAACAAATTCTTTACAGAAAATTTTGTTATCAATAACAAATTTTGTATAGAAAAGTTTGTTATCGATAATAAATTTTTTATAGAAAAGTTTGTTACCGATAATAAATTTTATATAGAAAAGTTTGTTATCGATAACAAATTTTTTATAGAAAAGTTTGTTATCGATAACAATTTTTTTATAGCAACGTTTGTTATCGATATCGAATATTTTATATAAAAGTTTGTTATCGATAACTAATTTTTTATAGAGAAGTTTGTTATCGATAACAAATTTTTTATAGAAAAGTTTGCTATCGATAACAAATTTTTTTATAGAAAATTTTGCTATCGATAACAAATTCTTTACAGAAAATTTTGTTATCGATAACAAATTTTTAATAGAAAATTTTGTTATCAATAACAAATTTTGTATAGAAAAGTTTGTTATCGATAATAAATTTTTTATAGAAAAGTTTGTTACAGATAACAAATTTTTTATAGAAAATTTTGTTATCGATAACAAATTTTTTATAGAAAAGTTTGTTATCGATAACAAATTTTTTATAGAAAAGTTTGTTATCGATAACAAATTTTTTATAGAAAAGATTGTTATCGATAACAATTTTTTTATAGAAAAGTTTGTTATCGATAACAAATTTTTTATAGAAAAGTTTGTTATCGATATTATTTTTTTTATAAAAAAGTTTGTTATCGATAACAATTTTTTTATAGAAAATTTTGTTACAGATAACATATTTTTTATAGAAAATTTTGTTACAGACAACAAATTTTTTATAGAAAAGTTTGTTATCTATAACAAATTTTTTATAAAAAATTTCGTTATCGATAAGAAATTTTTTATAGAAAATTTTCGTTTTAAAGGACACCTCTAATATAACCGTCAAATTTTGAAAGATTACCTGATTTTTCACAGTCATAAGAAGAATTTAAGCCAAATTTTAAAGGGACGTTGTATGTTGGCAAATCAATCCTTGGGCAAAATGAAGCTTAAGCCTGTATCGTGTATACAACAATTAGATGGACAGACAGACGGCTGGACGGACGGACATAACCAAATCGACTCAAAAAGTTATTCTGAGTCGATAGGTATACTTGATTGTGGTCTAAGACCGATATTTCGGGAAGTTATAAACATCAGCACAAACTCATTATACCATGTAACTTAGAGTGGTGTAGGGTAGAACTTTATTAAGTTCTTTAAAAAAACGAACCAAAATAGTATTTTTTTTCTAAAAAGTACCAAAATAGTAGTTTTTCTTAAAAAAAAAAGTACCAAAATAGTAGTTTTTCTTTAAAAAAATACCAAAATAGTAGTTTTTCTAAAAAGTACCAAAATAGTAGTTTTTCTAAAAAGTACCAAAATAGTAGTTTTCTAAAAAGTACCAAAAATATTTTTAAACATTTTAAAAAAGTGCCATATCATACACAGAAAAAAATAAAAAAAAAATTTTTGAGTAAATTTTTAATACTATTGAGTAAAAAATTACTCAATTTTCCACCAGTAAACGATTTAATAGTATTGAGTAAAGTTTTAATAAAAAATTATTAAATGCATAATAAAAAAATTTGAGTAAATTATTAATTCACACAATTAAATCTTTACTTAAAATTTTTTAATATTTTTAAGTAACTTTTTAATTGTGTCAAGTAAAAATTTACTCAAAATGTATCAAATTATTTTTTTAAAAAGTTTAAAAAGTTTCTAATTTTTTTTTCCAAAAAAATTGCTTTTACAAACTTTACCAAATATACTTATGTCTTCAAGACAAAGTAAAATTTTATAAAGATGATTTCAAACTTTCATATACATATACACAAAACAATAAACTAAATGAGAATTCAAAACACCAAGAGAAAAAAAAAATAAAAAAAAAATATTAAATTTGTATTAAATTATTTACTCAAATTTTATTTTCAATTTTTGAGTAAATTTTTAATTGCGTCAATTAAAAAATTACTCAAATTTGTTTTAAAAAATTAAACAACTGATTACTCAAATTTGTTTCCTCCATATTTTTTTCTGTGTAGCATTTAGTATTATCCCAATGTATAATCCAGTGGGTTAGATGAATTTAGTGTGCCCAAAAACAAATTTTTTTTGGTCGGTTTTTATTTGGAATTTTTAAAATAATATCCTAAGGTCGCGCTCGCGTTTTTTACAAAAGTCTATAAATTTAATATAATATGTATCGTCCATTCCATAAGATATTGCCCATTCTTTAAGAAATTTCACATAATGGCATGCAATATTTCCTGA
This sequence comes from Pegoplata infirma, assembly GCA_963921195.1. Classification (NCBI taxonomy): domain Eukaryota; kingdom Metazoa; phylum Arthropoda; class Insecta; order Diptera; family Anthomyiidae; genus Pegoplata; species Pegoplata infirma. Next base: position 34,606,266 of record OY992540.1, on the reverse strand, counting down.
AAATCCCCCTAGAAAGTGAAGATTGGTTGGGGGGTATAGATAGGTTGTTGGTATGTTGGGGGGTAAGAGTTAAGGGGGTCTATCTTACTTTTTAGCCCTCTAGGAGGACCCCTTGGAGCGGTAGGAGCGGATTTCATAAAAAAAAGTTAAAAAATAAAAAGAATTTTTTGGGGACCCTTTTAATGGTTGAAGATAGATGGTTAGTAAGTTCTGAAAAAAATGTGGGGTTGAAAAACTATTGGACGTCGGTCATACATTTGACTAATCCAGTGCCACCCTTAAGATAGTTAGAGGTAGGAGCAATTTTATCATTGTAATCCTTGTATGGAAGACCCTTAAGGGTGTGGTATGTTTGCAAAAAATGTGAGGGAGGAAAAATTAATGGAGGGACATTTTTCCTCTTTTAAGTCAAGTCCAGGACAGTTGTGGGGCTTTTTGAGTTGGGCGTGTAGGTGTAAGAATTCACAAAAAGCCCCACAACTGCCCCAGAGGTTTCAAAAACGAGATAAAAATTTAAATTCCAGACCAAAAAAAAACTTTATCATGAAACACTTTTTTAGTAATGTCCGAACATAAACTAATATTTCAAGCCAAAAAAAGTTCAAAAAATTTGTATTTTCTCGTTGTTCGGAACTTTTCGATATTCTAGTTAAAAAGGACCCAAAGCCATTGTTCTACAGGTCCAATATTTTTGTGTGTTAACATCGATCCTAAAATGCAACTTTCCAGACTCGAACGTTTTCGAAATTCTGTAGCATCTGTAGAGTTTATTATAGTCGGTTCATTTTAAACATATTTTACTTATTTGACTTTTTGTTTTTATTGTGTATCAGTTTTTTCTATTTTTCTTTTTTTGTTCATAATGACTAGCGGAAACGTGAACAGCCTTTGATGATATTTGTTTCCCTGTTTTTGCCTTTTAATTTAACTTTAGAAAAAAAAAAAAAAAATTGTTACAAATTTGTATTGTTTTATACACAATCTCGAACATCAGATTGATGCAAATTACAGCACACAATATCGTATTAACGTTGGCTATATAAATTTTACTAAAGGATTTTTGGAAAACAACATGTTAAACCTTTTACTTGGAATAGTTTGCAACAAAAAAAAAAAAAATCATCAAAAAAATGCATTTAAATGACAAAATTTATTTAATTGAGACTTTTTGACAATCCATAAAATTCCCCAAAAAAAATACAAAAAATTGTTAAAATCAAAGTGAGAAAAAACAATAGACAAAAATTGCTTGAATTAGTTTAAATTGATGAAAATGTGTTGTATGTACAGAAATTGTTGTCAAAAAAGTGATTTTTTTTTTTTAACAAACTTGTTCATGTATGTAAGAGTATAATGTAACAAAATACAATTTTATATAATTTTGTACAAATATTCTGTTGAAAAATAACAGAAACATGATATAAACAAACAATTTTATACTACACATTGCACAGCAGGGTGTCCCGTCAAATTTAAAATTTCGAACTTCATGTCGTAATACCTGCCAAACGATGGCCACGTTATAGCTGATTGTAGAAAAATTTTTGAAAATATTTCGCAAGGTCATCTTTAGTCGACAACCGGGAGAAAAGTTGGAAAAATTACGTATTTCGACCAAAATTCAAGTCAGAATTTTTTGACCAAATCCAGTTTAAAAATTCGGAAATTTGCAGCACTTTATTGGAAAAATATTTAAAAAATTCCAAAACAGCGATTTTGGTCCACAGATACTGATTTTTAATCATAAAAATTATTTTTTGTCCAAATTGTTCTCAAGAGTGGGAAAATGTTAAGTGTGTTATCTAAAAAATATAAAAAATAATTTAAAATGCGATTTCGCTCCAAAACTACAGATCTGCGATTACGGTTTTATATTTTTTTAATATTTTTTTGATAACAAAAGTTGAAAAACGTAAGTGTGTTATCTAAAAAATATTAAAAAATTTTAAAGCGCGATTTTAGCCCAAAAATGCTGATCTTCGATTTTGGTCAATAGATTCTGATCAGCATTTTTGAAGCAACATCGTGTTTTTATATTTTTTAACATTTTTTAGATAACACATATAAAAACGCGATTTTAGCCCAAAAATGCTGATCTTCGATTTTGGTCAATAGATTCTGATCAGCATTTTTGAAGCAACATCGTGTTTTTATATTTTTTTTTAATATTTTTTAGATAACACACTTAACATTATCCAACTTTTGAGACGAATTTGCATAAAAATATAATTTTTATGTTTAAAAATCAGCATCTGTGCACCAAATCTCGGTTTTGGAATTTTTTTATTATTTTTTCCAATAAAGTGCGCCAAATTTCCGAATTTTTGAGCCGGATTTGGTGCAAAAATTAGGACATTAATTTTGGTCGAAATACGTAAGTTTTTTCAACTTTGACCGCTGGTTGCCGACTAAAGATGACCTTGCGAAATTTTTTTCATAAATTTTACATTTGACGGGACGCCCTATTGCACAGTGAGTTAGAACAGTGAAACACGATAGTGATTTAAAGATTAAATAGTCGTTGGTGAGAGCCAACGAACTTCCCCTCCAAAAACCTTGTAGGTGAAGTTATCGGTCGGATTAAAATGGTATAAATATGTTTAAAAAAAAAAAAAATTAAATCAAGCGTCAAAATACATAACGACTCTGTATTCCGTGTAAAGTTTAGATATAGATAAATTATGTTAGCTATTCCCCACTGTGCTTTGTATTTATCATCCACTGCTGCTAGTCAATGATGAGTTCGATGATGATAGTAAAGTAGCCTACTCTCATAGGTTTGTTCATATGCCATTCATTAGGGCATCACGTTTTAGAAGAAATTTTTTTTTGCGGAAATTTTGGCGTAGAAAAAATTCCGCTAAAAAAAAATTTGGGATAAAAAATATGTTTGTTCTTGTCTAAATGCCTTTCTCCGTTCAAGTCTGTTCATATATGTCAACCAGCAGCCGAATTAAATCATTTTGTATTTTAAGGTTATGTACACTCAAAAATTGCCTGTGAATTTTGTACTCTTGCCCAAAACATTAAATCATGATAATGTTTTGCGGAAGATTTGGGTGTACTTGCCAAAGCAAAGTTTTTTTTAGAAAAAATAATGTTATATTACTTTGCTATTCCATGCAAAACGAATTGAAATATCATTCGAGGACCCCATTAAAAAACCAAAGAGCTTTACATTTCGTAAGTGAGTGCAAAAATAAGTGCAAAAAAGTGTTTTTATATTTTGGAGAGTATAAAAGATTCGGCACCAAAGAATATAACACTCTCACTTGTTTTATGTACATTTGATAAACAAATGGAACATTTTTATGCGAAAAGCTTAGACTTGGTAAAAAAGTAGTTTTGGTAAATTTTTTTTTTTTTTTTTTTCACGACGACAAAATTATGTTAAAACAAATTTAATGAACCCAAAATTTTTGGTGAAAAAAAATTTTGATGAAAAAAAGTTTTAATGAATTTTTTGGTGAAAAGAAAAATTTTTCTTTCACACTTTTCTCAATTCAAAACCATATATAACAAATCAAAAAATTATAATACATAATTATAATTAGAGCCTGAGCTCGACTGTCGTTACAGAAACAAAAATTGAAAAATTTTTTGATTTAAAAAAAAAATTGATGAAAAAAAAAAATTTTGGTGAGAAAAAAATTGATGATAAAAAATTTGATGAAAAAAAATTTATGAAAAAAAATATGATAAAAAAAAAATTATGAAAAAAAATTTTGATGAAAAAAAATATTGATGAAAAAAAATTTGATAAAAAAACAAAAAAATTTGATGAAAAAAAAATTTTTGATGAAAAAAAAAAATTGATGAAAAAAAAAATTAATGAAAAAAAATTTAATGAAAAAAAATTGATGAAAAAAAAATTTGATAAAAAAAAAAATTATAAAAAAAAAATGATGAAAAAAAAATTTTAAGAAAAAAAAAATTGATGAAAAAAAAATGTGATGGAAAAAAATTTATGAAAAAACAAAATTGATGAAATAAAAAAAAAAATTTTTTGTTGAAAAATAATTATGTTACTTTTTGTTCACCAGCTGGTGAAAAACGGTATTATTCACCTCGAGGTGAATTATTATCCAAGTTACAAAAATGAAAAAAATAATTCTTGTTTTCTTTTTCGTTAGTTGTTAGCTTATATAGTCAAACTGAGGTGGCATCCTGCAACTTTTTTAAAATTAGACACCAGCCTAAAAACACTATTATGTTAAAAACATTCTGGAAAAAGTACTTTTTGAAAATATCGTTTCTAACAGGTGTAATAAATTGTACTTTTGGTACTTTTTATAGTTCCTAAAATAATGAAAATAATATTAAATGAAATTATGAATTTAGAATACTTAGATAAAAAAACAACATTTTGGAAAAAATAATTTTTGGAAATTCCGTTTGAAAGTGGGTAAAAGGGGTTAAAGAATAATTTCGGTACTTTTGATATTTCCTGGTCTAATTGTTATAAAAACTTAAAATTTCGAATGGTAATAAACATTCTGTAGTAATTTGTACATTTGGTACATTTTTTCCTAAATAAATTATCCTAGACTCTTGAAATTTTAAATGTAGGACACTTCGGCAAAAAAAAAACAGTCGGAAAAAAGTACTTTTTGGAAATTTCGTTTCATAGCGGAGTTATAATATATGGTGTACTTTTGGTTCTTTAATTTAACCTGAAATAATGATTACTATGTGCTTTAAATTGGGAAGATCCTTCGGTAAAAAGAAATCTGGAAAAAGTACTTTTTGGAAATTTCGTTTCTAAGCGGGGTTGTAAGGTGTACCTTTGGTACTTTTAATAAATCCTGAAATAATATATACTTGAAATTTAGAATGTCGAATTTTTTTGGTACCTTTTATATGTCCTGAAATATTGGTTCTAGAAACCCTGTAATAAACGTGTACTTTTGGTACTTTTTATATTTTCTGATAAAATGGTTCTAAAAACTTAAAATTTTGAATAAAGTTTTCTTCGGTGACAAAAAAACTTTCTGGAAAAAGTACTTTTTGGAAATTTCTTTTCTAAAAGAGGGGAAAAAAGTGTAAATGCTTGAAATTTAGAATGAAGAATCTCTTGGTGAAAAAACATTCTAAAAAAAAAAATTAATTTTGCAAACTAAAATTAAAAATAAAATTTGCAAATAGAAAGTTTAAGTGTTCTTTCGGTACTTTTTATTGGTAAAAAACATTCAGGAGAAAGTACTATTTAGAAATTCCGTTTCTAAGCGGGGTTATAAGGTGTACTTTTGATACTTTTAATATGTATAGAAATAATTGAGTTTTGAAATTTATTCGGTGAAAAAAAAAAACATTCTTGAAAAAGTACTTTGAAGAAATACAGTTTCTGAGGGTAATAAAAGGGTTAAAAAAGCGTACATTTGGTACTTTTTATTTTTCCTGAAATATTGGTCCTAGAAACTTTATATTTTCAATCTAAAAATAAGGTAATCCAGAAAAAACAAGTAAGAAAGTTATAGTCGGTCAAGACCGACCATATGATACCCTACACCAGTGTTTTCCGGAAAATGGGTCTCAAGTCCAAATATGGACCGATTGGATCTATCTTTTGTTAGATCTTTTTTTAGTGTAGAAAACACACACAGATCAAATTTCAGTGGAATTGGTTTATTTTTTTTTGCCAATAGACCAAATTAACTGAATATCGGTCAAAATTTTGATATATGGGACTTAGTCCAAAAATGGTCCAATTATATTCCAATTTGATTTGGTTAATAAAGCACACGTTTAACACCTAAAAATATTTTTTTTTTATCAAACATTTACATTTTTTGGAATTTTGAGGGAATTATGTGAATATCGGGAGGGTGGTTTGTATGGGGACTAACAGAAGGACTGGTCGGGCCAGTCCTTCCTTTGAAATTCGGAATGATGATTCGTGCATACAAAAGTTGATTACCTATTAAATATCAAAGCGATATCTGTTAAAATACATTAATTAAAGTCATTTATGTCTAATCCAAAGGGGGCGTTTGTATGGGGGCTAGGTCTTAACATGGACCAATTTTTTTTTTCAATTTCAGTAGGCTTCGTCCTTAGGCCAAACGATGCTTAAGTTTCAAATTTCTAGCCAACTGGTTGTAAATTGCGACCAGTATTGTGCTTAAATCGATAGATGGACAGACGGACGGACGGACGGAATGACGGACGGACGGACATCGCTAAATCGAATCAAAAAGTAATTCTGAGTCGATCGGTATACTTGAAGGTAGGTCTAGGACCAATATTTCGGGTAGTTACAAACATCAGCACAAACTCATTATACCCTGTACCACAGAGTGGTGTAGGGTATAAAAACAGTTTTGGATATTTTAATTCTAAAAGGATAAAAATTTGGAAAAGGGGGAAATGATTCTTTTTATAAATATTTAACTAAAAACCACAGAATTCCAAAATTTGCCAAATAGGATCCTCCAGCAGAAATAAGATTCAAGAGAGAAACATATTTTCAAATCTCAAATTTTTTCAATGATTTTAGGGTAAAAAGGAGTACCTAAATGGGTAAAATTGGTGTAAAATTAAGCGCATAAAATTAAAAAAAAAAGACTCCGTACACTCACCACACCCCTCTTCATGCAAGTTAAGGTTTTATAAAAATGAAAACAAAATCGGGTAATGGCATTTCACTCATCTTTATTTATAACATTATTTTCAGATATTCGCGTGAAAAAATTTTCAATCGCGAATATCTCTAAAACTGCACATGCTAGTTAAAACTTTTATATAAAATCAAGTCCGATTTTTTTGGAAGCAATGTAAGAAAATGTTACTGTGGACCCCAAAAATGAAATTTTTTTTTTTTGTTTTACTTTTTAACAGCGAAAATCTCTAAAATGGTACGTGCTAGGAAAATTTGGAAGGCAGATTTGGAATCATGAGAAGAAAATCTAAAAGAATCAGTTGGATATTTCTCTGGGAGTTTTTTGTTGTCGAACATTGTAATTATTTAGCAATAACTCGTAAACATGATCTGCTAGGATTTTCGTCTTCCCTATTCGAAGAGTAATGAAATGCGATTTTGTCACCATTTTTACAAAATCTATACTTGATTGTAGAGGGGTGTGTCACATAACAAATACAGCTGCCACAACCGAAAATAATCCAAGGTCATTGCAACCGGTCATTCGGTTGTTAAAACTTCATTTCGGTTGTTACAACCTCATGGCAGTTGTGACAACCGCATGACCGGTAACGACAAACTATAAAACGAGGTAGGAATATTTACGGTTGTTGCAACTGGATTTGTTATGTGGAGTGTAGGGGAAAATATGAAATCGGGGCTCTATTTAATATAACTGTTAGCGAATTTCTGGCGGACGTGCTTATTATTATTTTTAAATTATTATTATTAAATACACTGGCTAGTCGCAAAAATTAGCAAGCTTGGCAGTCTGCTGTTAAAGTTAATTCGGGTACGCTGAATTTAATGATGCTAGCCGTTTTTCGAAGTTAGCGCTCGTATTTGCGATATTCGCGATTTAAAATTGTAAAGATAAAGTACTACAAAAATTTAATTTGTAAGCTTTTGGGATAGTTTTTAAATTAAAATTTAGAAGGAAAAAAAAATTCCGCGAAAAATAAATTTTTTCGAAAAATTTTGTGCCTGTAATGTATTGTATTTTACACATTTTGATAAATTAATAGCAAAATAAAAAAAAAATCGCAAAAAAAAAATTCGAAAAAAAATTTCAGCGAATATTTTTTTTTTTTGTTTATTCAATAGAGTTTATATAATAAAACTTCAGCAAATAATATAAAAAAATATTTTTTTTTTACTTAAAAATAAAAAAAAAATATTCGCGAATATCGCTTATACGTACGCTAACTTTGAAAAAACTGATATTACAATGGGATTTAGTTTACACGAACTAACTTTACATGATGGCTGTCATAAATTCAAATCAATCAAATCAAATCAAAATATATGTATTGAACCAATTTTTTTCACGAAAATAAATATTTTTCGCGAACAAAAAACGTTTTTCGCGAAAAAAAATTCACGGTATTATGGTTTGTTACTTTAATTTAACAGACTTGAATGGTTTTTAATTTAAAAATTATCGCAAAAGTTTAAAAATATGTACTAATAATAATGTACTTGAGCATCAAAATTTAAAATCGCGAATATCGCGAACACGAGCGCTATCTTCAAAAAACGGCTAGCACCATTGAATTCAGCATACTTGAATTAACTATACGTTTAGGGTGCCCAGCTGGTTTAAAAAAGTGTCAAATTCGAGCACAGTGATATTATTAAATATTAATATTGTTCCTTTAAAAAGCAACATTTAAAAGTTCTGCATACTTTTAGAGGCATTTTTTTTTATAACAAAAAAAAAATAGCATACCTTTTGGGTTTGTTTCATTTAAATTAACAAAGCATACATTGTGGCATGTATATGACACACAAATTGAAATCAACCTATTTTCTTTAGATATTTTTCTAAGTCTTCACTTCAAAAAATTTAATCATTTTTTTTTTAATAAGTATCTCCCTAAGCTAAAATATACTTCAATATCCAAAAATTGTTTGTGAAAGTATATATAACAACAATTTCATGTATAAACAACAGTTGCAGTTGTCTTTTATATTTTTCTTTTTCAGGATTTTATTATTTTTTTTTTGTTGCAATATTCTTTGATGTTCAACATATTATACAATGTGTTCAATAACAATCATGCACAAAAATGAAAATGAAAAAAAAAATATAAATAAAAATAAAAATACCGAAAATTGTCATATAACAAGGAAGTCAATAGCACTGAACAACGGATTTGACACTAGTTCAATGAACTTTATTTTTCTTTTTTTTTACATATTATTCAACATTTACATTTTAGTACAAAAAATACTGTTATTTAAAAAGTTTTTATCTCCAGTTTCGTTTGTTGACTGTTTTTTTTTTTGTGTGGTGGTTCATTTAAGCTTTACTGCAATTCGTTCATATAAAAAATGCAGTAACAGTAACAGGTTTTGTTGTGTCAGCTTAAAAGTTTTTTTTATATTTTTTGACTATTGTCTGCATCATGTTGAGTTATGCATGAATTGTGGTTTTAATGAAAATTTGACATCTTGAAATCGTTTTCATTCAAATGTCATGTTATATTTACTTATTTATATTCATTTTTATGCAACGTATCTTATATGGAAGGTGCTGCATATAAATGGTATACAAATACTGTTGCATACTTTTAGGTGGATTTTTTTTTTGATTTTTTAAAGGAATGAGGGATTGAAATTGATTTATGAATTTAAAAATATTTTTTGTGGGTAAATAAAACTTTTAAAGATTTTGATACTTAAGTTTCGGATGTACTTGTCGAGTTTGAGCAAAAATTAAAAGTGTCTCCTGTAAATATGCAATAAACCATTAAATTATTCAAATTGAAAATAAAGCGTTAATGCTCCAACTTAGAAAACATTTTTTCGGTTTAATTTTACAACACGTCGGTGCGCCAACCAAAACTGCTATGTGTATTTTAAAATTTGTAACATGAAAGTAAAAGACTTAGGTTAGGTTAGGTTAGGTTGTAAGTGGCTGCTGACGTTTTACGTCAACACACGTAGACTCTGAGGTCCATTGTGATACCACGGGATCGTAATAGGTTTCCCTACTAGTCCCTGTCGTTAAACCAGTTTGAGCTTCTTATGAAACTCCTTAGATGTTGTATTTTGACATCCGACAAATCAGAAAGATCGCACAGCTCCCTAGATCCCAGTGAAGCAAGTCGCTGACCAGAAAGTGCCGGGCAATGGCAAATAAAGTGTTCGATAGTTTCCAACTCCTCTTCATCCATGCAACTTCGGCAAAAGTCATTCGACGGCACATTTAACCGCTCTGCGTGCTTCCCTATAAGACAGTGTCCGGTAATTATAGAAACCACCGTCGAAATCTCTCCTCTTGGAAGCGATATCAGCTCACTTGTGCGCCCCTGATTAAGAGAAGGCCAAATCAGTCGTGTTGTCTCACACGTCCATCCATTTGCCCATCTTTGATTAGTCTCCGTCGCAGAACAAAGCCGTAGGTTTTGCTTGCAAGTTTCTAGAGGCATACCAACACATTCCAATTCTGTTGGAACCTGTAAGGTAGTTCCTAGTCTTGCAAGCTCATCGGCTTTGCAATTCCCTGGAATGTCTCTGTGCCCTGGGACCCATATGAGTCGTATGTTAAACTGCTTGGCCATCTCATTTAAAGACGTGCGGCAGTTAAGGGCAGATCTTGTTTTCAGAAACATTGAATCCAGGGACTTGACCGCGGCTTGACTGTCAGTATAGATGTTGACTGCGGTTGTAGACAAGACATTGCAGCTCAACCAGTCAGCCACTTCCTTTATTGCCAGCATCTCTGCCTGGTAAACACTGCAATGATCTGGCAATCTACGAGCCAGGCTCAACCCAAGCTCTTCAGAATAGGCTCCAAAGCCCACTTGTTCGTGCAGACTCGATCCATCTGTGTAAAAATTTATGGTAGCTCCACTACCCGGACTATCCCCCATCCATGACTCCCTGGATGGTATCATAGTGGTAAAGTGTCGCTCAAAGAGGCTCAAAGAGGGAGCACAGTCCACATTTTGTGGTATTGTTATCTTCTTCAAGATCGCGCTATGGCCACAATCGCTGCTCCTCCATTGCAGCTTGCTATTAAGTCGAATTGCCGAAGCAGCCGCATACTGCCTACCCAATATGTCCAATGGTATCAGGTGAAGGAGGATTTCTAATGCAGCCGTAGGTGTAGTACGAAGAGCACCAGTGATGCACATCAACGCCATTCTCTGTACCTTCGTGATAAAGACACAGTTCGCTTTTGTTTCTAAAGCAGGCCACCAGACAATGATTCCATATAACAAAATTGGACGCACCACTGCTGTATAGATCCAATGAACGACTTGAGGGCTAAAACCCCATCGTTTTCCAATGGCCCTTTTACAGAAATATAAAGCAATCGTTGCTTTTCTCACCCGTTCCTCAATGTTACGCCTGAAATTCAACTTCCTATCTAGAAATACTCCAAGATACTTGGCTCCATCTGAGAAGGTGATTTCAGTGCCGTCCAGATAAATAGGATCAAAAGCAGGAATCTTATTTTTCCTTGTAAACAAAACAAGCTCTGTTTTACTTGGATTAACTCCTAGATCACAGTCTCTTGCACATTTAGACAGATCTTTCAGAGAACCCTGAGGAATGTCCCTCAATGTTGGCAGATGCTTCAGGAGAAGGTACTATTTAGAAATTCCGTTTCTAAGTGGGGTTATAAGGTGTACTTTTGGTACTTTTAATATGTACTGAAATAATATATTTTTGAAATTTATTCGGTGAAAAAAAAAACAGTCTAGAAAAAGTACTTTGAAGAAATACTGTTTCAGAGGGTACTAAAAGGGGTGAAAACGTACATTTGGTACTTTTTATTTTTCCTGAAATATTGGTCCTAGAAACTTTATATTTTCAATCTAAAAATAAGATCATCAAAAAAAAAAGTTTTGGATATTTTAATTCTAAAGGGATAAAAATTTGGAAAATAGGGAAACTAAAAATCCCAGAATGCCAAAATTTGCCAATAGCATCCTCCAGCAGAAATAACATTCAAGAGAGAGACATATTTTCAAATTTAAAATTTTTTCAATGATTTTAGGGTATAAAGTGGTACCTAAATAGGTAAAAGTGGTGTAAAATTAATGGAAAAAAGTTAAAAAAAAACAAAGACTCCACACTAGGGTGGGTCGATGAAATGCATATTTGCGAATCTCGGTTACTAATAGCAAAAACTCGACGCGCATTTTCGAGCTGATAACGGGAAAAATCATGAAAAAATTTTAGGAGGGTACTTTTAGGCCTCTACAAGCGGTTTTAGTTCGCGGTTTTCGGAAAAAAAATATTTTTTTTAATTTTTTAAAAATATTTTAAAAATTAAGTAAAATAATGCTTATTACGAAACAAGTTCCAAAAAAAATTTATCTCGCCAATTTTAGCCCGTGGATGCATTTTTATACCCAGGAAAGTTCGATTTATATATACAAAAAAAAAATATTTATTATTTCATAATAGCACTCAAATGGTGCATAATGCCGATTTAAGAACATGAATGATAAAAATTAAAAAATTGCAATCCACAAGTGCAAAAAATTCGCAAATTCAAAAAAAATAAATAAAAATGGGTATCAAAATTTTCGTAAAATAAAGCGTTTTAAGAAAATGATAAAAAAACAAAACAAATTGGCGGCTATTTATAACAATTCGCAAGTGCAAAAAATTCGCAAGTACCAAAAAAAAATTAAAAAATTGAAAAATGGGTATCAAAATTTTTGGTAAAATAAAGCGTTTTCAAAAACCCATTTTTCCAATTTTTAATTTTTTTGGCACTTGCGAATTTTTTGCACTTGCGGATTGTTATAAATAGCCGCCAATTTGTTTTGTTTTTTATCATTTTCTTAAAACGCTTTATTTTACCAAAATTTTGATACCCATTTTTAATTTTTTTTTTATTTTTTTTTTGAATTTGCGAATTTTTTGCACTTGTGGATTGCTATAAATACCCGCATTTTTTTAATTTTTATCATTCATGTTCTTAAATCGGCCTTATGCACCATTTGAGTGCTATTATGAAATAAAAAATATTTTTTTTTCTATATATAAGTCGAACTTTTCTGGGTATAAAAATGCATCCACGGGCTAAAATTGGCGAGATATTTTTTTTTTGGATATTGTTTTGTAATAAGCATTATTTTACTTAATTTTTTAAATATTTTTAAAAACTTAAAAAAAAAAATTTTTTTCCAAAAACCGCGAACTAAAACCGCTTGTAGAGGCCTAAAAGTACCCTCCTAAAATTTTTTCATGATTTTTCCCGTTATCAGCTCGAAAATGCGCGTCGAGTTTTTGCTATTAGTAACCGAGATTCGCAAATATGCATTTCATCGACCCACCCTACTCCACACCCCTCTTCAAGCAAGTTTAGGTTTTTAAAACATGGTGAAAAAATCGGATAATATCATTTCATTCTTAATTTTTAACTTTAAAACCCGTTAACACGAAAATCCTAGCTGATCATGTTTTCAGATATTCGTTTGAAAAAATGTTCGATCGCAAATATCTCTAAAAGTGCACATGCTAGAAAAACTTTGGAATAAGGAGGTCCATTTTATATAAAATCAAGTCCGAGTTTTTGGAAGAAATATAAGAAAATGTAATAGTGGGCCCCAAAAAGGCAAAATTATTAACATGATAATGTTTTTCGGCTGGTGTCTAATTTTAAAAATGACGCAGGACGCCACCAAAGTTTGAATATATAAGCTAACGACTAACAAAAAAGAAAATTATAATTATATAATTCATTTTCCTAAAATCAAAAAGGTTTGCAACTTCGATTTGTAACTTGGATAATAAGTCACCTGCTGGTTAATAAAGGCGTTTTTCACAAGATGGTGAATAAAACGTAACATAATTATTTTTCATAAAAAAAGACATTTTTTTTCGTTCATTTTTTTTAATCAATTTTTTTTTTTTTAATTTTTTTTTTCAAAAATTTTTTTTCATCAACTTTTTCATAATTTTTAATTTTTTCATCAAATTTTTTTTAATCATTTTTTGTATCAAGTTTTTTTCTTCAAAATTTTTTTTGACAATTTTTTTTTTTTGTTATCAATTTTTTTTTTCTATCAAATTTTATTTTATCATCAAATTTTGTTTTCATCAATATTTTTTTTCATCAATTTTTATTTTCATTAAAAACTTTTTTTTCATTAATTTTTTTTTTCGTAAATTTTTTTTTTTCATCAAAAACTTTTTTTTTCGTCAAATTTATTTTTATGAAATTATTTTTTTTTTCATCAAAATATTTTTTTCTTGAAATTTTTTTTTCTAGATTGTCTTAGAAATTGATCAATAGTATAAAGACTTAATGGCAAATTACATTATTTTTTCTAAAAAAAAGACTTTGCTTTCGTATGTTTTTTTTTATTTTTTAACTGCGAAAATCTCACAAACGGTACATGCCTAAAAAATGTTGGTGGCAGATTTGGAATCGGGAGTGCAAAATCTAAAAGAATCAGTTGTATATTTTACTGGATGGTTTTTATAACAGTGTAATATAACTCGTAAGCAGGATCTGCTAGGATTTTCGAGTTCACGATTTTTTTTTTTTTTTTTTTTTTTATTTACTTCATTAATAACACTACGTGACAGTTTTTTGACCAAATGTATCTGACACCTAATCTTTATGTAAATCCGAACGCTGAATCCGAATATGAAGTCAGAATGGCCAAAAGTAGAACAGTTTTCGAGATATTCGAAAATAAGCGTTTTTTGTGTTTTTAAAAAAGATGATGTCACTTAAATGCAAATATCTTCAAAGCTATTCGTCGATTTATGTATTTCTTTTTTTTTTAATGAAAGATAATAAAATTACTAAAATAACCATGGGTCGCTTGTGAAGATTAGTTAAGAAATGACAGAGTTACAGTGGACAAAAGTTCAAACTTCATGAAAAATTTGATGATTTTTTGCAATTTTGCTCTTTTCAAGTTATTGTTTTTAAACCAAACAATTAAAAATTATAATGTTTTATTACATAGGACATTATTTTATTTCAATACGAACATTTTGCGCCCAACAAGACCCAGATTGGTGCAAAAATGACAAAGCTACAGAAGATTTAGTGAATTAATCCACCTTTCATTACTAACATTTAGCTTTGTATATTTACTTGTGTTTTAAAAAAAAAAATCGAAAAGTGGGATAATTCAATTAATCTACTGTAACTTTGTCATTTTTGCACCGATCTGGATCCTATTGGGCACAAAATTTTCGTATTGAAATAAACTAACGTTTTAAGTGATAAAATTTTAAAAAAATTTATTGTTTGGTTTTAAAAAAATAAGTTGAAAAGAGCAAATAACGGTAATTTTCTCGATTTTCTCGTAAATATCTCGAAAACTGTTCTACTTTTGACCATTCTGACTTCATATTCGGATTCAGCGTTCGGATTTACATAAAGATTAGGTGTCAGATTCATTTGGTCACGACTTTGTTGAAAATTTGTGACACAGTGTAATCCAAAAGCCTTACGGCCTAATTGATTACATAGTATATCAGTGAGTAGGTTAACAAAAAAAAACTTATAAATAACTGAAACTATCCATTGTTCCCTATTGCACGTATATGTATGTATGTTTACAACAAAAATAAAAACCAATAGTAAAAGATTTCTAAAGTCCTAAACAAAGAAGAATGAAATGCGATTTTGTCACCATTTTTACAAAGTCTAAACTTGCTTGAAGAGGGGTGTGTCACATAACAAATACAGCTGCCACAACCTAAAATACTCCAAACTCATGTTTAAGGTTGTTGCAACCCGTCATTCGGTTGTTAAAACTTCATTTCGGTTGTTACAACGCAAAAATTAACAAGCAGCCTGCAGTTAAAGTTAATTCGGGTACGCTGAATTTAATGGTGCTAGCCGTTTTTCGAAGTTAGCGCTCGTATTCGCGATTTAAAATTGTAAAGATAAATTACTACAAAAATTTAATTTTTATGCTTTTGGGATAGTTTTTTAATTAAAATTTAGAAAATGCATTGTTATTTTTTTCCAAAAAAAAAATTCCGCGAAAAAAAAAATCCACGAAAAGAAAAATTGTGTCTGTAATGTATTGTATTTTACACATTTTCATTAATTAATAGCAAAATAAAAAAAAAAATCGCAAAAAAAAAAATCGCGAAAAAATTTCAGCGAATAATTTTTTTTTTTGTTTATTCAATAGATTTTATATGATAAAAATTCAGCAAATAATATAAAAAAATATTTTTTTTTACTTAAAAATAAAAAAAAAAAAATAAACGCGAATATCGCTTATACATACGCTAATTTTGAAAAAAACTAATATTACAATGGGATTTAGTGTACACAAACTAGCTCTACATAAATTGTCATAAATTCAAATCAATCTGAAAATGTTTGTATTGAACCAAATTTTTTCACAAAAATAAAGATTTTTCACGAACAAAAAATGTTTTTCGAAAAAAAATTCACGGTATTATGATTTGTTACTTTAATTTAACAGACTTGAATGGTTTTTAATTTATAAATGATCGTAAAAGTTTAAAAATAATTGTTTTTATTGTACTTGAGCATCAAAATTTTAAATCGCGAATATCGCGAATACGAGCGCTATCTTCAAAAAACGGCTAGCACCATTGAATTCAGCGTACACGAATTAACTTTACCTGTAGGGTGCCCAGCTTGTTTAAAAAAGTGTCAAATTCGAGCATAGTAATATTATTAAATATAAATATTGTTCCCTTAAAAAGCTTTAAAAAAAATGCTGCATACTTTTAGAGGCAAATTTTTTTATAACAAAAAAAAGTAGCATACCTATTGAGTATGTTTCATTTAAATTAACAAAGCATACATTGTGGCATGTATATGACACACAAATTGAAATCAACCTATTTTCTTTAGATATTTTTCTAAGTCTTCACTCCAAAAAATTTAATAATTTTTTTTTTAATAAGTATCTCCCTAAGCTAAAATATACTTCAATATCCAAAAATTGTTTGTGAAAGTACATATAACAACAATTTCATGTATAGACAACAGTTGCAGTTGTCTTTTATATTTTTCTTTTTCAGGATTTTATTATTTTTTTTTTTTTTTGTTGCAATATTCTTTGATGTTCAACATATTATACAATGTGTTCAATAACAATCATGCACAAAAATGAAAATGAAAAAAAAAAAAATATAAATAAAAATAAAAATACCGAAAATTGTCATATAACAAGGAAGTCAATAGCACTGAACAACGGATTTGACACTAGTTCAATGAACTTTATTTTTCTCTTTTTCACATACATATTATTCAACATTTACATTTTAGTACAAAAAATACTGTTATTTAAAAAGTTTTTATCTCCAGTTTCGTTTGTTGACTGTTTTTTTTTTGTGTGGTGGTTCATTTAAGCTTTACTGCACTTCGTTCATATAAAAAATGCAGTAACAGTAACAGGTTTTGTTGTGTCAGCTTAAATTTTTTTTTTATATTTTTTGACTATTGTCTGCATCATGTTGAGTTATGCATGAATTGTGGTTTTAATGAAAATTTGACATCTTGAAATCGTTTTCATTCAAATGTCATGTTATATTTACTTATTTATATTCATTTTTATGCAATGTATCTTATGTGGAAGGTGATGCATATAAATGGTTTACAAAAATTGTTGCATACTTTTAGGTGGATTTTTTTTTTTGATTTTTTAAAGGAATGAGGGATTGAAATTGATTTATGAATTTAAAAATATTTTTTGTGGGTAAATAAAACTTTTAAAGATTTTGATACTTAAGTTTCGGATGTACTTGTCGAGTTTGAGCATAAATTAAAAGTGTCTCCCAAAAACCCCTCTGAAAATTGATTAAATTTATTTTAACATGTTGGAGGGTATCAAAGATTCGGCACAGCCGAATTTAACACTCTCACTTGTTATTATTATATTCGTCTGCTGTGAGATTTAAACCTGAGGCCGCTTTGATAGATCAGCCAGAATTGCATCGAGTCTGGCTACGACTATAATGTGGTTTTCTAGAAGAGATTTCATCAACTAATTTTAGTCTGATACAAATTCTGATTATTTTTTATTAAAAAAAAATGTTTTATTCGACCTTTAAAATATTATATTTTGAGTAAGCTTATTCTAGCTCGAGGTCATTATTGTCTTTACTTAATAAAACTACTTAAAAAAAAAAATTCTCATAAAATAATTTCAAGACAATTATTTTCTTTTTATACCCTCCAACCACAGTATGGGGGTATACTCACTTTGTCATTCCGTTTGTAACGCATTGAAATATTGGTCGGGGACCCCATAAAGTGTATATATTATTGATCCATGATCGATTCTAAGACATTCTGTGAATGTCCGTCCATCCGTCTGTCTGTAGGCAGGTTAAGTTCGTAAATGGGCAAAATCGGCTCAGGGGAAAAAAGTTCCGCCTTGAAGAACTGAACGAACCTCTGAAAAAATACACTTTTTTTATATGTTTTTTTTTTTGTATTTTTGTTAAATAAATGAAACATTTGTTATATTTATCGGAATGGGAAGGTGCTCTCAACGACCCCCCACTGACCCCCCATCACCCCCCCAAACAAACGCCCCTGACAATTTTTTTTTACATTTTGGAGGGTATAAAAGATTCGGCACAGCCGAATTTAACACTCTCACTTGTTTAGATATATGTTTGTTGGTTATTTGACGATCGCGTTCTTACTATGATTGTACAATTTTCGTCTTCTGATTCTTAATGGGAGTAGAGTCGTATATGTATTAAAATTTAAGTTTGAACATTAACGATTTGGCATTTAATAATTTGCTTTTACTTATAGTTTAGGGTTTTTATATTTGCCAAATAGTCTTGACAATGAAATCTGACAAATTACAAAACACGAGTCGATTAAGTCTTGCAAAAATGACCAACATAAATAAATTTAAAACAGAAAAATAATTTTCTTGAAAACTGTTCTATGACAATATATAGTTTTAATTAGTAAAGGAAATAACGACATCGAGCTAGAATAAACCTACTAAAAATATTTTAGTTGAATCAAATTTTGAGGCCTAAAACTATGCTATTCAAAATAAGTGTATCGTAAAATGAAATAAATGAAAACTAATGTTTTTAGTTGAAGTAACACATCCTAAAACCTTTATGAGCAATAAGTCAGTACAATCTTTCATAATTCTTTAATGTTTTAAATCACATTTTAATAAAAATATGTTTGATTTCTGACTACTGTTTAGAAAATGTTGTTGCATACATTTAGGCCTCAAAATAAATTTATAACTGCTAGTTTTCTATTGCCTTAATCATGTGTGCTAATGTAGGTTTTACAAATATAAAAAAATGAGGCATACGTTGAGGCAGACTTTGCAACAAAATATATATACAGCTGCGGTCAAAAAAATAGCACCAGGATAAAACAGAATTTTCTTTGTTGGTTTCTTTTTAACAATTTCAACTTGTGTCACTGATAACGTGTCATAAGATACTTACAAGAGTGTGAAACAATATTACATAAGAAAAGACTAATTTGGTTTTTTATTTTATAAAAATTTTTCAGAGTTTTTAAAAAAACTTAAAAAACACTCAGTCAAAAAAATAGCACCACAGTACTTTTTGTATTAAAATTAAATTATTAAATTTGAAAAACGAATGGATTATGAATTCAGCATTGTTGTAATATCTCTAAATATTAAAAAAAAAATTGTCGAGTGCTCATTGTTGACAATTACCTCTGTGCAACGTTTTTGTACCGAATTCTCGAGATTTTTGGATCTTTAATTCGAAATTCAGTTCCAGAAATGCTGAACAGCCACCCAAAGAGCTTCATTACAAGTTGGTTGTATTCGAGACACTCCCTTCTCTATACATGTCCATCAACTATCGATTTGGTCTAGATCCGGGGACTGACCAGGCCATTCCATCACGTTTACTTTATTGTCCAGACCTAATTTTTTGCCAATTTCCCGTCATGCTTTGGGTAATTGACGTGCTAAAATACCTAAATTAGAGGCATTTGCTTAGAAACTTATTGCAACATTACTTTCTGAAGGATATAAACGTTAAGTGTATATCCACGGTTGTCCTAGTCCAATATGTGAGCCATGGTCCAATATATGAACCCCACTCCATAGTAGGAAAATATCCCTCACACCATAAGCACCATTTAAAGTTATTTTTATTTCGAATTTTGGATTGAATTCCGCGTTTTAGGGTCTTCTGACATAGGTATGTGATCCCATGTCTCCAAATAAAACAACATTGGATTCATTTGCCCATGGATCATTGATCCACTTTTAAGCTGGTCATTCTGAGTTTCTGTTAGCAAACTTCAAAGGACTAGCAGC
Organism: Pegoplata infirma; assembly: GCA_963921195.1. Taxonomy (NCBI): domain Eukaryota; kingdom Metazoa; phylum Arthropoda; class Insecta; order Diptera; family Anthomyiidae; genus Pegoplata; species Pegoplata infirma. The sequence goes on along the minus strand of OY992540.1, from coordinate 34,586,358 downwards.
ATGCTTAAGTAAGAGTAGGCGCACTTTTCCGAATCTACAAGCGTTAATATTGATGTTTTGTAATCTTTGACGAACATTTTCGCTATTTGCTGTCCTTTTTTAGCTCCGGAGCTGCCGTAAATGGGTCTTTCTTCCATTGTCTTTACAAACACCTAACCACTAATGGTGACAAACGTCGCTTGTGACTAAGTTTTTCAAGCTCCAAAGTTAATTTTGTTGAATTTCAAATCATTTTATAAGCGCATCCAACCAATTTTCCATTTTTAGAATATGGTTTATGTTCAGAAATCATATTTTTTACTAAAGAACGTTTTTGAGGACTGTAATTCTTTCCACGTCATATTTTTATGAAAATAAATATAAAATTTTGTAATGAATTAAATTTTTTTATAAATAAAAACTATCTTCCTTTAGTATTTAACACTTTTATTTTAATAATTAAAATATTACTAATTTTTTTTAAAGAAATTTTGTAATTCGGTGCTATTTTATTGACTGCAATGATTTGGAGTTTTTTTAAAATATCGATCATTAAAAAAGAACCGTCCACAATTTTTGGAAAAAGTAAAAACATTTAAGGGGTTTAGACTTAGTATAAGAGTATTGCATATTTACTTTAAACGAATACGCACATAATATTTTGTTTTAATTGAATGAATACAGATTTTGTCATTGGTGCTATTTTTTTGACCGGCACTGTACATGAATAGATTTCTTTTCACCAGAAAAAAATTCTTTAAACATAAAAAAAAATAACTCATTTATAAATATTCTTAAAGTAAATAATAAACATGAAAATAAAAAACTTATAATTTATTTTTTAATATTTTCAATTATTTCACTTAATTAATTAAATATTTTTTTCTGTTTATTTCAGGTAAATATTGATTAAAAAATAAATGCTGTCTACCTTGTGGTGAGCTCTTTATATATGAACATCTTCTAAAGACTTTTGGAAATTGAAGACACTTTTAAATTTTACCGGTAAAAAAAAATATGTTTTTGAGAGGATGAAATAGTTTTTCAAAGGAAACCTTTGAAAACATTAAAAATAAATAAAAATGTTAAACTTGTCAAACCTCTTATACCCTACAACATGTTAAAAAACTAAACATTTATTTTTGCTGGTGCATTATTTTTTTGTTGCGGAGGGTGTCGTCCCACTCAACGATAAATGTTTACAAACTCATTTGATGCGTTTTTAGCACATAAGTAATACAATTTTATAATTATTTCAATTAATTTTTTATATCCAAGCCCCCAAAAGGAGGCGCTCTGAAAAAATTACATTCTCTAATCCGCTGGGTCCAAGGGTCCTTTGAACTTCTTCTGATATAAAATCATTTTTTTTTAACAAAAAATACGAAAAAAAAAACATCAGAAATAAAATGACGTTTTTTCAGAGGTTGGTTTAGATCTTCAAGGGAACTTTTTACCCATGACCCGATTTTTCCCATTAACGAACTAATCTGCTAGCGATTAACATATTCCTGCCAAACTTCAGAAAGAGAGACTTTGAGGCACTACTTCCACATTTTTTAATGTGCTGGGTCCAAGAGCAGGACTTTGGAGTTCTTCCGACATAAAAAATGTTTTTATTGTTAAACAAAAGTACAAAAATTGACTGGTTTTGTTTTTTAAGGGGAAACTTTTTCGCTCCTTGCCTTATTTCGCCCATTCAAGTCTATGAAAACAAGACATAATTGTGTCAAACTGTAGAACCCTAGATATTTTGTTTGTTTTTTTCTGTAACGGACATCGAGAATGTCATAGAATCGTTCATAGACCATCAGAAAAATTCGAGAAAATTGTCACAAATATTAAAAAGTTCATATAAAAAGCTCAAGAAATTTCTAAAAGATCATGACCTTCAGAAAAAGTTAAAAAAATGAAAAATTTAGGAACATTTAAAAAAAGCAGGTAAAGTAGGAAAAACATGAAAAACATGAAAAAAAATCAGAAAATAAAAATCCTCTAAATCCTCAAAATCCTCTTGAAATTTGAAAATTAAGTCTATTTTGGCCCAAGGACGAAGCCTATTGAATTTGAAAAAAATCGGTCTATATTTAGACCTAGCCCCCATACAAAGGTTCCCAGCAAAACTTAGATTACCAAATAAGGTATAAAATAAGGTATAGGATCTCTTATTTTATACATTGCAGCATTGATGATTTTAACAGGCGATGAGACTCAAAGTAATGCATCCACATTATCACGAAGAATACCAGTAAGGTATAAAATAAGTCATAAATTTATAACGAAGAATACGAGTAAGGTGTAAAATATATGATATTTTATAGGTTACGAGAAATGAAATAATATACCATACCAGAAGATAGTATATAAGGTGTTACGAGTAGTGAAAATGTAATTTGGTATTAAATTTACTCACGTGATTGTAAGTGAGTGTAAGTAGATAAAATAAGCTCGAGAGTGTGTGTCGTTAGAAATTTCCTGTCGTGAGCCCATCTCTAGTTTAAACTTATGCATTGTTTTATAAAATAATTATTTTTTATGTTATTGTAATGCATTATGCATCCAATTATAAATAATGCATTATTTTAAACTTTTAAATAATATATAATGTAACCAAATATAAGTCATCCATGATTTAATGTTAAGAAATAATAAATATGAAATACATTTTTTCCAAAAATCATGCATTACGTAGCAAATTATTAGTAATGCATTATTTTTCACTTTAAAATAATACGTTGTGGAACAAATGTTTGGTAAGATATCCTAAAATAATGCTACAAATAAGGTATATACATTACCTGGTAATGTGTTATATATCACTACCCATTACCAAAGTTTTGCTGGGTCCTCTTTAGTTTTGGCTCAAATGACTCTAATAGCCGCATTTTAATAGGTATCTTTTCGAAATTTGGCTGGTAATCATGTTTTTTTCACGCAAATCACCATTCCGAATTTTAAAGAAATCGGACCAGTTCTTCTTGTAGCCCCTATACAAACCACCTTCCCTATTTTCACATAATCGCAAATTTCATTAAAATAGAAAATATTTAATTAAAATTCTGTTTGTGTATGTTAAACTCGTACTTTAATAACCTTATCAAGTCTGATTATCATCGGACGATTTTTGGACTTAGGTCCCATGTGGAAATTTCGCCCGATATTCAGTTGAAGCGATTTATTGCAAACAAAAACAAGCCTATTCCACTCAAATTTGATTAGTGAGTGCTTTTTACACTTTTTAAAGATTTGACAAAATATAGATCTAAGCAGTCCATGTTTGAACTTGGGACCCATTTTCCGGGAAACTCTGGTGTAGGGTATTATATGGTCGGTCTTGACCGACTATAATTTTCTTATTTGTTTTTTTTTTTTAAATCTAAAAAAATTCTCTGAAAATTTTTGAAAAAACAGAAATTCTGGTAAATTTAGAAAATTCGTAAAAAAAACTTTGAAAACTTCGAAATATTTCTGAAAAGTTCTTAAAAATAGTTTAAATTTAAAAAAAGTGCTCTAAATAAAAATCGATTGAAAATTTCTTCTAATTATTAAAAAAAGTAAAAAAAGTCTGAAAAATTTTAAAAAGTTCTAGAAGTATTTGAAAAAATAAGAAAGTTTTTTTGGAAGATTCAGGAAGTTTAGAAAAACTATTAAGCCAAATTGTGGAAAATTTATGAAAATAATTAAGTAGATTAAGTGAAATAGGAAAATTATTATAGAAATTTGGTAAAATTTGAACAAATTTTTTAAAATTTTTACAAACTAAAAAAGATTATAAAAATCTGGAAAATTAAAAGAAATTTTATTATAATGTTCATAAACTTGGAAAATATTCTTGAAAATTTCTGGAAAACCTATAAAAATTTGGAAAAATTTTAGAATTCAGAAAATTTTCTGAAATGTTAAATAAATTTAAAAAAAAAGTTCTAGAAATATTAAAAAAATTTGAAAAATTAAGAAAAGTTCAGAAAATTTAAAAAAATACTGTTAAAAGTTAAAAAAAAAATTGTAAAAATTTAAAAAAAAATCTTGGAAAATAAGAAAATAATGACATAAACATCAAAATTTTTTATTTTTTTTTAATTTGAAAAAAGTTCCTCTGACAACTTGTAAAAATGTTTAAAAACTTAGAAAACATTCCAAAAAGTAAAAAAAAAAAAAATTATAGAGAAGTTTAAAAAAAAATTCAGATTTCAAAAAGTTGAAAAAAGTCAGATAAAATACGTAAAATATGCTATAAATTTATCAAAATTTTGAAATATCAGAAAAAAATTCTGTAAATCCCGAAAATCTCCGTTTAAAAATTCTTAATATATGTGCAACTAGCTTACCATCCCGGTACTTCGTTACCGGTTGTGTTGAATACTGGATAATAGAAGGATCAGGATTACTCTATCGATTTCCAAAAAATTCCCCTACGTAGTCTTTGTTTTATTTACTTGTGAACCTTTAAGTCTTCCATAAAAAAATATTTCAATGAATAATTTAAACAATAAAATTTTAATAACTTCGCTGGTATGTTATCATGTTTGTTTCGGGGGAAAAATATATTGACAATTTTCGAGCCCTTATGTCGGGATTTTGAATGAATAAATATTTCAGTGAAAAAAGAAATTGGAATAAAAAAAAAAAATGAGTGAAAAAATATATAGAGGGAAAAAATATGTAGAAAAAAGCTAAACACGAAAAATTTGCGTAAAAAATATCATTCCATATTGTTCCCTGCTCTATTCCATTTTGTTCCCCGTTCTACTCCATTTCATTTCCAATTCCATCTCCTTCTTCTAAGGTCATTATTATAGGAACAAAAATAGTACCAAAAGTACACTTTATTACCCCCATTAGAAACGGAATTTCCAAAAAGTACCTGTTCCAGAATGTTTTTTCTTCACCGAAGTATCCAATACTCCATATTTCAATTATATAGGATCATTGTTAAAGCAAATATTAAAAGTACTTTTTATCCCCGTTAAGAAACGGAATTTCCAAAAAGTGCTTTTCCACATCTTTTTTTCACCGAAGGATTTTACATTCAAAATTTTAAGTTTCTGTGACCATTATATTTTTTGGAACCTTTTCCAATTTCAAGTTTCTATGATAATTATTTCAGGAAATAAAAAAAGTACCAAAAAGTGTACTTTCGGTACTTTTAACAAAACGTACTTTTTATAGAAGGTACTTTTTACAAAAGGTACTTTTTATAAAAGGTACTTTTTATAACAGGTACTTTTTATAAAAGGTACTTTTTATAAAAGGTACTTTTTATAAAAGGTACTTTTTATAAAAGGTACTTTTTATAAAAGGTACTTTTTATAAAAGGTACTTTTTATAAAAGGTACTTTTTATAAAAGGTACTTTTTATAAAAGGTACTTTTTATAAAAGGTACTTTTTATAAAAGGTACTTTTTATAAAAGGTACTTTTTATAAAAGGTACTTTTTATAAAAGGTACTTTTTATAAAAGGTACTTTTTATAAAAGGTACTTTTTATAAAAGATACTTCTTATAAAAGGTACTTTTTATAAAAGGTACTTTTTATAAAAGGTACTTTTTATAAAATGTACTTTTTATAAAAGGTACTTTTTATAAAAGGTACTTTTTATAAAAGGTACTTTTTATAAAAGGTACTTTTTATAAAAGGTACTTTTTATAAAAGGTACTTTTTATAAAAGGTACTTTTTATAAAAGGTACTTTTTATAAAAGGTACTTTTTATAAAAGGTACTTTTTATAAAAGGTACTTTTTATAAAAGGTACTTTTTATAAAAGGTACTTTTTATAAAAGGTACTTTTTATAAAAGGTACTTTTTATAAAAGGTACTTTTTATAAAAGGTACTTTTTATAAAAGGTACTTTTTATAAAAGGTACTTTTTATAAAAGGTACTTTTTATAAAAGGTACTTTTTATAAAAGGTACTTTTTATAAAAGGTACTTTTTATAAAAGGTACTTTTTATAAAAGGTACTTTTTATAAAAGGTACTTTTTATAAAAGGTACTTTTTATAAAAGGTACTTTTTATAAAAGGTACTTTTTATAAAAGGTACTTTTTATAAAAGGTACTTTTTATAAAAGGTACTTTTTATAAAAGGTACATTTTATAAAAGGTACTTTTTATAAAAGATACTTTTTATACAAGGTACTTTTTATAAAAGGTACTTTTTTTAAAAGGTACTTTTTATTAAAGGTACTTTTTATAAAAGGTACTTTTTATAAAAGGTACTTTTTATAAAAGGTACTTTTTATAAAACGTACATTTTATATAAGGTACTTTTTATAAAAGGTACTTTTTACAAAGGGTACTTTTTATAAAAGGTACTTTTTATAAAAGGTACTTTTTATAAAAGGTACTTTTTATAAAAGGTACTTTTTATAAAAGGTACTTTTTATAAAAGGTACTTTTTATAAAAGGTACTTTTAATAAAAGGTACCATTATTTCAGTAAATTAAAAAAAGTACCAAAAGTACACTTTTTTCCATTTTACCTCCGTAGAGTCAACATTGGCAAAAAACCAGCCTTGGTGAATATTTTTTTCGGGAGGTGAACCTACATTGCAAATTTTAAGTTTCTATGACCATTATTTAAGAAAATATAAAAGGTACCAAAAGTACAGTTTTTTACCCTTTTTACCCCTTAGAATCAACATTGGCAAAATCTAGCCTAAGTAGATTTATATTCCGGGAGCTGAACCTACATTCAAAATTTCAAGTGTCTAGGACCATTATTTAAGGAACTATAAAAGGTACCAAAGGTACATTTTTTTGCCCCTTAGAATCAACACTGGCAAAAATCCAGCCTTACTGGATCTATATTCCGGGAGGTGAACATATAGTCCAAATTTCAAGTTCCTGTGACCATTATTTCAGGAGATATAAAAAGTACCAAAAGTACTGTTTTTTACCCTTTTTACCCCCTTAGAATCAACATTGGCAAAAATCCGGCCTTACTGGATCTATATTCCAGGAGTTGAACATACAGTCCAAATTTCAAGTCTCTGTGACCATTATTTCAGGAGATATAAAAAGTACCAAAAGTACAGTTTTTTACCCTTTTTGTCCTCTTAGAATCAACATTGGCAAAAATCCGGCCTTACTGGATCTATATTCCGGGAGGTGAACATACTGTCCAAATTTGAAGTCTCTATGACCATTATTTCAGGAGATATAAAAAGTACCAAAAGTACAGTTTTTTACCCTTTTTACCCCCTTAGAATCAACATTGGCAAAAATCCAGCCTTAGTGGATCTATATTCCGGGAGGTGGACCTACAGTCCAAATTTCAAGTCTTTAGCTTCAGCGGTTTGGGCTGGGCGATGATGAATGAGTATATAAGTCAGTCAGTCAGTCAGTCAGTCACATTACTCTTTTATATATATAGATGTTCAAAAACTCAAAAACATCCTGAAAAGTTCAATAACAAATTTCTAGAAATTAAAAAAAAAAACAAGTGGGAGTGTTAAATTCGGCTGTGCCGAATCTTTTATACCCTCCAAAATGCAAAAAAAAAATTGTCAGGGGCGTTTTTTTGGGTGGAGAGGGGTTGGATGGGAGTCAGTGGGGGACTTTGAGAGCAACTTTCAATCGCGAAAAATATGCCAAATGTTTCATTTATTTAACAAAAATACAAAAAACATGCAAAAAAGTGTGTTTTTCCAGAGATTGGTTCCTCAAGGGGGAACTTTTTTCAACCTGGGCCGATTTTGCCCATTCACGAACTTAATCTGCTTATGAACATGAGACATATTTGTGACAAACTTTAGGAGTCTAGCTGTTTTATGTTGAACTGCATTGTATTATCTACAGACAGACGGAAGTACGGACAGACGGACATTCATACAATGTCTTAGAATCGATTATGGATCAATAATATATATACTTTATGGGGTCCCCGACCGATATTTCGATGCGTTACAAACGGAATGACAAAGTGAGTATACCCCCATACTGTAGTTGGAGGGTATAAAAATCAGAAAACTTAAAAAAAAATTGGAAAAATTTTTGAAAAGTCAAGAATATAAGGAAACGATCAGTCCAATTCGGTAAATTTTGGATAAAGTCCTCTGAATTCAGAATTATTTAGGCAAAATCAATATGTATTTTGAAAATTCAAAAGAATGTTCGAAAATTCAAACAATATTTTGAAATGATCAAAACATTAAGAAATAAAAGTTCTAGAAATGTTTGGATAAATTTAGGTAAGGAAAAATGTCTTCAATTTCTAGAAAACTCTTAATAATACCAAAAAACTAAAAATTAAAAAAAAAAATTCCTTAGTAGCTAATGATAAATTGTACTTTAATTTATGCCACCATATTGGAAGTACGAAAAATTAGCATTGCAGTTTCTTCCCCATATTTAAAACTCACAATTTATGATAACTATAAATAGTAGTTCAAGAACTAATTAATATTCCAATACGTATTTAGTTTATTACAATGGAAAAGGAAAAACAAAAGGAATTCACTTGAACAACCTTACAATTATTTAATTTGTTTAAACTAATGAGTTCAGTAGACCATTTATTGTTGCAACAAAAGTAGTACATACATATAGAAGTACAATTGAGTACTACTTTTTGATCAGAGGTAAGCCAAAGCAAATAAATCAGAAAAGTGGTGAATATATCGTTAGAAGGTTAAGGACGAGTGAAGGAGTACTAGAAGGAACTACAAAAATATAATTTTAGGGAAAGCAAAAATACCTTAAAGTTTCAAATTTGTAAAGTGCGATCAAATTTAGACAAATTTTTATACTGAATTTTCTGAATTTTTATTAAAATTTTCGATATTTGTATCAGAAAAAGAAGATCTGAAGATAGTTTCAAATATCATTTCTGTACCACCTGTATTACAAATTAAAGCTATTTTCATAAAAAATATAGAACCCAAGCTCGAAACTGAAAAACACGTCTGCGAAGAATCTACTAATATGTGTAAACATATCAGTAATAGAACAAAAAACGACTTTTTGTCAAAGCATTTCTTTTAAATGGGGTGGCTGTATCGTCTAAGGTTCCAGTCAGCCTGTGCTCTTAATACTATAAATATACCAAAATTTAAGTCGTGGAATTCTCTACTGAGGTAAATGTTTATAAAAAATTTATATAAAAATTAATAACTTCCTATTAAAAAAACAAACTGCCATATAAAATCCTACTATGAAAGCACTAACTGGAGTGTTTGAAACCGGTATTTCTAATACAAGTCATATCCCTAATTTTTAAAATTTAAATTTCCTTATCAATATTTTGAGGATGTTTTTTCTGGCTCGAGGTCATTATTTTCTTTACTAATTAAAACCATGATATTCTCATAGCATAATTTTCAAGAAAATTATTTTTTTGTTTTAAATTTATTTATGTTGGTCATTTTTGCAAGACTTAATCGACACGTGTTTCGGAATTTGTCAATATTTATTTTAAAGGTCGAATAAAACAATTTTTATTTTTTAATAAAAATTAATCAGAATTTCCTTATGAATTGTAGAAAAAATTCACTCTTTTGTCCCCATCAAATAAAATTTTACAAATTCTCCCTCCCTCGCTTTCATTAAAATTTTTCGTTTTACCATTTATTTCTTAAACTGTTTTGCATAATTTAATTTTTTAGACCAAACTAAAATTTCACAAATAAATCGTATTTACGACTGTTTTCAAATTTGATTACCACTTCTTTAATAGGACTCTCTACATATCCTTCAAAATCCATTATGGTACCATAAACAAATTCTATGTCCTTTTAAATTGTTCAAACATGACAAATGCATTTTCAATTTGTTCAACTTGAATATACACAATGACCTCCATGGCCTAAACAACAAATTATTTTCTAGTTTGTTCTCTATACATCCTACATACTCGAATATTCAATAAATGCAAAAATAAAAATAGAAAAACAAAACTAATTGGAACAAATTTTAAAGGAAACCATTACAGAAGTATCATAAGGAAAATTAAAGTCATATATTTTCTTAGACAGTTGTGTGGACAGAGATAAAGAGTGACAAACAAATTTTGAGGCCTTAAAAGAAAAAATAATATGAAAGATGACGAAAAATTTGAAATTGATTTAAAATGGAAATTTATTTTGTTTTAATAATTTTTTTTTTTTTTAATAAATAAAATAAAAGTTTTTTACACACAAAAAAATTTTTTTTTCCATGAACGATTTTCATAGTATTTATGAACAAATTCATACAATTTATTACTTTTTCATAATATTTATAAACTTTTTCATAGTATTTATGAAAAATGTTAAAAATTCTTAAATTTCACATATTATGATTTATTCATAAATACTATGAAAAAGTTTATAAATATTATGAAAAAGTAATAAATTGTATGAATTTGTTCATAAATACTATGAAAATCGTTTATGGAAAAAAAAATTTTTTGTGTGTATTATATCGGTGGTACGAAATTATGTAAAAAAATCCGTATATGGCGGCATAAATGTGTTGTTTTATAATGTTGCTGCAGCATTTCAAATAAATATGATACATTTTTTTATCTTACTATTCTTCATAAAGTATAATTCGTTTTCATATACCTTTGTTTAGATACAATGTAGCTAAAACAAATTTGTCACATATTCATAATGTTGCAACATTGCAAATATCTTAGCATCATTGTTAATTCATCACTTCTTTTTGCATTTTTATTCAAGTGTTTTCTTATAATGTTTCTAATAGAGTTTTAATGAAAATTACAAATTTTAATGTCTTGTTGTTGCAACATTACTTTTAATAAGTCTTTTATTTATTAAAATTTATACTTTTGTTGCTCAATAATCTTGACGCAACATTACACAAATGTTTCCCAACATTGTTTTTTAATGAAAATTTCAAAAGTTTTTTATTTAAAATAATCTTACAATTTTAAAATTGTTGCTGCAACATTTAAGTTATGTAGTCATGTTGCGCAAAGTACAACAACATGTTATTTGAATTAAAGCCTGTAAGTCTGGGTTAATCGGAAAAATTTTTAATTCAAAATCGAGATAATTAAATCTCTTTGTTCACATAATTTAAACTCAAAAATATCATATTTTTCGATTCCACCCGCTTTTTTATGGTTTATGCAATTTATTATTTATGTTTTTGCTCATTATTTTAAAAAATACATAGTTTCCTTTATTATGAGTAAGTCTTTCAATTTTTTTTATATTTTTTTTTTAATTTTTTGTCATTTCTTGTGTATTTTTTAAAACACAAGCCAAATCAATTGCTTTAAAAGTTGTTTTTATACATGCAAAAGTTAAGTTGCCATCACAAAAAAAAAAAAATGGGTGAACATACCCTATAAAGTAATTTGAAAACATTTTTAGTAGATTTTACGTTTGTAACAGTTGCGGTTGAAAAAAGTAATTTTTATTTCAAAGTCTTTCTTTTAATGAGAAGAAGTATGAAATAATTATTATTTCACAACGGAGCAGTAAGAAATTATTATTATTTCATACTGTCTCCACAACATTTGAAATGTACTTGCAAGTGTTTTCAAAATAATTTCTTAAATGTCATTATTATTTGATACATTTTTCACGCATCTCAAGCATTCTTGCTATAATTTTTGATAAATATTTGCAAAATAAAACCTTTTAATTATGATCGTACAGTTAAGTGTGTTTTTATGATAATGTTGCTGCAACATTTCATAATATGTGCTTAAAATGTCTACGTAATAATATGTTTACTAAATGATTCTTTTAAAATCTAACTTGAAAATTTATTTAAAAAATATTTGAATGTGTTTTCGCAACATTTTATATGTTATTGCTATCGGTTTTGATAGATATTTAAAAACAAATCATTTTTATCTTGAACGTACAGTCTCGTTTTATGATAATGTTGATGCAACATTTAATTATGTGTGCTTCAAAAAACGTATACTTAAAATTTTGACTTAGTACGTTTGTATACAATGTTGCTGTAAGTTGTTAATAAATAAATTTTTTTCTGAAACATTTTGAATATTTTCCCAATGTGCGTTATTAAATTTATTAATAAACATTCTAACTGTCAAGGCCATTCTTAATGTCAAGGCCATACTTGCTTACTTGCATACTGTTTTTCAAGCGTTTTCAAGTAATGTTGCATCAACATTTTTTATTTTCAATTTTTTTAACTTTTCAAAATTTTTTATAAATCGTATATTAAATGTTGCTAAATCATTTTTCTTAATTATTTATGTTTCTGTAACATATTAGTCTTTATTCACTAAAAAGCTTCTATTTAAGTAAGTGGCTGCTCACGTGGCCTCACGTGAATACAAAAAGACTCTGAGGTCCGTTGTTAATTATCTATACTTTGTTTTATATGCGAGGTTGTTAAAAATTCATGTTGATTATGTTTCTGTTACACTCTAAAAAATGCATGTAACTTTACTATTATTAAATTAGTAAATTTTCATGTATATTTACAGAAAATACGCAAATTTAAACACGTAGTGTTTGAACAAAATAGTTACACATTTATTTGTAAGGAATTAAACACAAAGTATAGTACAGTGTGTGTTGTGAAACATGTTTATAAGATTATAAACACTTTCACTTTAAATATACATTTTTTCCATGTAAATTTTGTTTCAGACACAAAATATGTAATCTATATATATAAAGTAGTTCCGTGACTGACTGATGACTGATGACTGACTGACATACTAATCACGCATCATCCCACAGCCCAAACCACTGAAGCTAGAGTCTTGAAATTTTGATTGTAGTTTCACCTCCCGGAATACATATCCGCTAAGGCTGGGTTTTTGGAAATGTTGATTTAAAGGGGTTAAAACGAAGGGTTGAAAATGGGGAAAAAGCGAGTACTTAGGTACTTTTTATTTTTTCTGAAAAAAAAAATCAATTAATTTGAAATTTGAAATGTAGGATCCTGTAACGGAAAAACATTCCCAAAAAAGGACTTTCTGGAAATTCGGATTCTTAACGGTAAAAAGGGGTAAAAAATGGTACTTTGGTACTTTTTATATTTTTTAAAATTAAGTACCTACAAAAATATTAAAATTTGCAATGGTGGTTCCAACAACGGAAAAAACGTACTTTTTCGAAGTTCCGATTCTAAGGGGGATAAAAAAGTGATTACTTTGGTACTTTTTATTTTTTCTGAAAAAAAAAATAATCCTATTAATTCGAAAATTAGAATGAAGGATCCTCTAACGGAAAAACATTCCCAAAAAAAGAACTTTCTGGAAATTCGTATTCCTAAGGGTAAAAGGGGTAAAAAATTGTACTTTGGTACTTTTTTTGTTTTTTGAAATTAAAGTCTTACAAAAAAATAAAATTTGCAATGTTTTTTCCAACAACGAAAAAATAACTGAAAAAGTACTTTTTAGAAATTCCGATTCTAAGTGTGGGTAAAAAAGTGTATTTTGGTACTTATTATAATTCCTGAAATAATGGTCCTGGAAACTTTAAGTTTGGAATGCATGGTCATTTAGCGAAAAAAGATTTCTAAAAAAGGCAAAGAATTTTTGTTTTTTTAGCGCATGTAAGCGCATATTCGGAACGGAATGAAAGCCACATAGGACTAATCGGAATGGAACAGGGAATCAAATGGAATAAAACATGGAACGAAATGGGGACTTAAAATTTGGAATGTAGGTGCGCCTGCCGAAATATAGATCCTTTAAGGCTGTGTTTTTGGAAATGTTGATCCTAGGAAATAGTGGTAAAAAAGGTATTTTGGTACTATTTATATTTCCACAAACCACTGAAGCTAGAGAAATTTGGAATATAGATGCACTTCCCGGAAAATAGGTCCCCTAAGGCTTGGGTTTTGGAAGTGTTGATTCTAAGGGGGAAAAATCTGCAAAAACAGGTTCGTTAGTACTTTTAATAGTTTCACAAACCAATGAAACTAGATATTTGAAATTTGAGATGTAGCTGCATCTCCAGGAATATAGATCCACTAAGGCTGGGTTTTTTTAAATAATGATTCTATGGAGGTATAACGGGTAAAAAAGGTATTTTGGTACTTTTTATATATACTTAAATAATGGTTTTATTAGCTTGAAATTACGAATGTAGCATCCCATGCTTAAATAAAGGTCATAAAAAGTTAAAATTAGGAATGCATGATCCAACAAATGAAAAAACGTATAAAAAATGTATTTTTTGGAAATTCCGATTCCGATCTAAGGGGATAAAACGAGTACAATGGTACCTTTTATATTTTCTGAAATAATTATGATAAAAAATTTGGAGTGTAGCGAAATAAAATATTCCCAAAAGAATAACTTTTGGAAATTCTAATTCCTAAGGAAATTAATTCAAAAAGGGAATTATATATGTATTCTTAAATAATGAGCCTATTAACTTGAAATTTTGAATGTAGCATCCTCTAACGGAAAAAAGTCCCCCAAAAAATACTTTATGGTACTGTTTATATTTTCTTAAATAGAGGTCATAAAAACTTAAATTAGGAATGTAGGAAACATTCCCAAAAGATTTTTTTTAATTCTGATTCCTAAGGAGTTAAAGGGGTACTTTTCTTTTTTAAACAAAATAAGGGGCAAAATAATTCTTTTTAATTTCATGATCTTATACCTAGAAACTCTTTTGTTCTTTAACGGATACTATTCGAAAAGGAATGAACACCACATTGAACGAAATTGAATGGAGCAGGTAACCAAACGGAATAGAACAGGGAACAAAATGGAATGAAACTGGGAACGAATTCAAATGAAAATGTTTTAATTTTTTTTTTTTTAATTTTTTTTACTTAAATTTTTTTTTTGTACTAAAATTTGTTTATCAATTAATTTTTTAGTCATTTTTTGTTTCATTAATACATATTTGTTCTTTTTCATTAAATTTTTGACTCAAAGTTTTGTTTACTCAATTTTTTTTTGCTCAAATTAATAAATCAATGTTTTTTTTTTAATAACATAAGACCGTCTTAAAGTTGACGTTGTATTCATTATATCAACTAATGTATTTGGTAATTTATTGTAAGTGTTGTGATCATTATAAGCACAGTTTTGTAAAGGATTAAGACATATCGTCACCTTAGAATTAGTTTGCTCTATAGGATGGTAAAAACCCCATCCTATGGAGCAAACCAATTCTCAGGTGACGATATATAAACATAGCGAAAAGTTCCAAAAATGGGTCATTTATTATCATTATGAAATTTTTCTCTATTTACGGGCAACAAAATCCCCTGCACACGCTAGTCGTACATAATTTAACAAAGTATTGTGGAAATTGTCAAAACTTCATTTTTAAAAAACAATTTGGAAAATTAGACAACAAAAATCACAGCTTGCAACTGAGGAATCTAATACCATAATCTCTGCTTCTCTTTGTAAGTAAATGAATTCATTTTGATAGTTTCGCACATGAGGGAATTTTGGTTTCTATGAAGATTCTTTTTCACGTGTGCTGGCCCTATTAGATTCAAATGTTTAATCTTAAAACTCGCATTTTAATTTTCTATTTCTTTTTTTTTATTTCTTAAGATCCTTTTGGTTTGAAAGGGATATGGAAATCATAGAGCGAAACGCATCTAAAATATAGAGCCACAATTTGCATCAAAATTTGGGTAAACATTTGAACCAATAGGCCAAACAATGTTCGGTGGAAGTATTCAACTTCAAGAATTTCAATATTTTGTGATATGGGGAATGGGTCGTTTGGGTAGGTTGCAGCATGTTCTAAAGCACAACAGAACAGAAATTAATTTTGATAAACCAACAATTTAAAAAAAGAATTGTTGTAAAATACAGATTGGTAAAAAAATCTCAGATTCTAGATATTTTTTATAGAAAAGTTTAATTCTCAGATTCTGAGACATTTTTGCTGTAGAAAAATTCTAAGACTCTGAGACATTTTTTCTAAAGCAAAATTCTCAGATTCTGAGATATATTTTTTTAAAGAAAAGTTCCCAAATTCCGAGTCATTTTTTGTATAGAGTATATTTCTATAGATATTTTTTTCTATCGAAAATGTCTCAGAATATTGTTTCTATAGAAAATTACTCTACATTTTTTTATTTTTATGTAGAAAAAATCTTTCAGAATCTAAAATTTTTCTATAGAAAAAAATGTCTCAGAATCCGAGAATTTTTCTATAGAGGAAATGTCCAGAATCTGAGAATTTTTCTATAGAGAAAATGTCTCAGAATCTGACAATTTTTCTATAAAAAACATGTCTCAGGAACTGAAAATTTTTCTATAGAAAAAATGTCTCAGTAACTGAAATTTTTTTTATAGAAAAAAATGTCTCAGAAACTGAAAATTTTTCTATAGAAAAAAATGTCTCAAAATCTGAGAATTTTTCTATGGAAAAAATGTCAGAATCTGAGAATTTTTCTATAGAACAAATGTCTCAGAATCTGAGAATTTTTCTATAGAAAAAATGTCACAGAATCTAAGAATTTTTCTATAGAAAAAATTTCTCAGAATCTGAGAATTTTTCTATAGAAAAAATGTTTCAGAATCTGAGAATTTTTCTATAGAAAAAATGTCTCAGAATCTGAGAATTTTTCTATAAAAAAAATGTCTCAGAATCTGAGAATTTTTCTATAGAAAAAATGTCTCAGAATCTGAGAACTTTTCTATAGAAAAAATGTCTCAGAATCTGAGAATTTTTCTATAGAATAAGTGTCTCAGAATCTGAGAATTTTTCTTTAGAAAAAATGTCTCAGAATCTGAGAATTTTTCTATAGAAAAAATGTCTCAGAATCTGAGAATTTTTCTTTAGAAAAAATGTCTCAGAATCTGAAAATTTTTCTATAGAAAAAATGTCTCAGAATCTGAGATTTTTTCTATAGAAAAATGTTTCAGAATCTGAGACTTTTTATATAGAAAAAATGTCTCAGATTCTATAGAAAAAATGTCTCAGAATCTGAGAATTTTTCTATAGAAAAAATATCTCAGAATCTGAGAATTTTACTGTATAAAAAATGTCTCAGAATCTGAGAATTTTTCTATAGAAAAAATGTCTCAGAATCTGTTTTCTATAGAAAAAATGTCTCAGAATCTGAGAATTTTTCTATTGAAAAAATATCACAGTATCTGAAAATTTTTCTATAGAAAAAATGTCTCAGAATATGAGAATTTTTCTGTACAAGAATTTTTTTGTAAAAATGTCTCAGAATCTGAGAATTTTTCTATAGAAAGAAATGTTTTTGGTTACATTTTTAATTATTTTTTTTATTTGTTTTAGCTTTTTTTATTTAATTTTAACACATTTGTTTTAAGCCTTCATTAGCCTTTTTTATTTTAAATAAAATATATAAAAATGCATTTATTGTTTTTGATATTTGAATTTGGAAAAGTTAGGGTGGTTTTATAAAAAGCAATTTCAATGTATATGTACATTATTTTCATGTATTTCCAGGCATTTCTACTTTAAGTTTACTAAATAAACATGTTTATTTACACACAAAACGTGTAAATTTTCCTGAAACATTTTTGTTGCGAAGCATTTTGTAGACACATGAATATGTACGTTTACATACTTTGTGTCTATCACTTTAAGCACAACAAGTATTTTTACACGGTTTATAGTAGGAGACAAGTTACCTACTATAAACAGGGTAAATTTACATGAAAATTAATTAGAGTGTACATTTTAAATGTCTTCGCAAACATTGCAATAACAGTAAGGATTTAAATGTTGCTGAAACATTTCTTTTATGTCGAAATGTTGCCAAAACAATAAAATATTTAATAATCACTTGAAAAAATTTACCTTATTCTGTTTGCTTTTTACGTTGACGTTATTCTTTATAATCAGAGACTGGAACTTCATGCAAATGCATGTTTTTTCTCGTTAGTCTGAGAAAATTGTTAATGAGATATCATTTCGAATCAACAAATTTGCATTAAAATGGCATTGATTTGTAAGTGCAAATTTTTGCATATTTTAGTAAAAATGCATATATTTGCATATTTTTGAAATAATGGCATTTTTTAGTATTATTTTGTAATATTTAAGAAAAAATTCAAGTTTTTAAACATTTTTTGTTACATTTTTTTCACAATAGTTTTTACATAGTATTTATTCGAATTTCAGTTTTTTGCCATTTTGACGTTTTTTTTGGTATTTTATGCAGATTTTTTTTAATCGTACCTAGAAGTCCTTTTTTTGTGTCCTGTTGACGTTTTTTTTTTAGAGTTGGCAAAAGAGAACTTGGTGTTTCAGTTGTCACTTTTTTCATATTAACACAAATTCCAAGAAAACACACTTCAAAAGGATTAGCCACGCTAAAATAAGCTTCAATCACATCCGTAGCTGTAGAACGATCATTTTCAATTTTTTCAATTTGTTTTAGATCGAATAGACTCATCTTTACTTTTGATAAGTTAAAGAAGTATTTACTTTTCAATATAAATATTTTTTTTGTAAGTTTTTTTAGTAGTAGTATTCTTTATTTTCATAAATTAGCAATATATATAATTACAAAATTTTAATATTCCCAGCAAAACTTTGGTAATGGGTAGTGATTATATAACACATTACCAGGTAATGTATATACCTTATTTGTAGCATTATTTTAGGATGTCTTACCAAACATTTGTTCCACAACGTATTATTTTCAAGTGAAAAATAATGCATTACTAATAATTTGCTACGTAATGCATGATTATTGGAAAAATATATTTCATATTTATTATTTCTAAACATTTAATCATGGATGACTTATATTTGGTTACATTATTTATTATTTGAAAGTTTGAAATAATGCATTATTTATAATTGGATGCATAATGCATTACAATAACATAAAAAATAATTATTTTATAAAAAAAAATGCATAAGTTTAAACTAGAGATGGGCTCACGACAGGAAATTTCTAACGACACACACTCACGAGTATATTTTATCTACTTACACTCACTTACAATCACGTGAGTAAATTTAATACAAAATTACTTTTTCACTACTCGTAACACTTTATATATTATCTTCTGGTATGTTATATTATTTCATTTCTCGTAACCTATAAAATATCATATATTTTACACCTTACTCGTATTCTTCATTATAAATTTATGACTTATTTTATACCTTACTGGTATTCTTTGTGATAATGTGGATGCATTACTTTGAGTCTCATCGCCTGTTAAAATCATCAATGCTGCAATGTATAAAATAAGAGATCCTATACCTTATTTTATACCTTATTTGGTAATCTAAGTTTTGCTGGGTTATATTAAACGCTTGACTATAACATATTGTCGTCGGTTTTTTGTAAGTTTCACTAAAGTAAATATTTTTTTTTTTAATCTGTAAGACTGAATTTTGCTGTTATGTTTTTATTTAAATAAAATTAAAAAATAAATGCATATTTTCTGAATTTTTGTTGCATATTTTACGATTTTTTATGCATATTTTAAGCGCTTAAAACAACGTTTTTAGATGCATGAAGTTCCAGTCTCTGTTTATAATGTTGCTGCAACATTTTGTATATATGTCTACTGTTATGTTGTTATTCAATAAGATTATCAAAGTTATAATGTTACGGCAGCATTTTTGAAAAATATTTATGTTGCGAATAATCTCCGGAACCATAAGAACACTTAAGCCAGTATTTGTAGGTTTTTATCTTAGACCCGGTAGATGGCGCTGAAGTCAAATCATTATCAAAATTAAAACATATTTTAAAAATTTAGCAATTATATTTTAGGAAATATAATAAAAATAATGACAGACATAAAAAGATTTCAAAAATTTTCACCCATGAAAAAATATTTCAAGAAAACTCAATAATTTTTTTTGCGAAAATTCGACAGTCATATATTTGATAAATTTTCGGTCACCAGCTTTTTTTGGCATATAATATAATAACTTAAATCATGGTGATATACAGGGGGAGGCGGAAGGGGTTTCCGGGAATTTGTCAGATATTTTTCATAAAAAAATTCATAGATTTTAAGACAATTTTAGTGTAGAGAAGTTCACAGATTTTGACTAATTTTTAGAAAAAAAAAAATCAGATTCTAAAAATATTTTACATTTATTTTGAATAATTTTTTTTCAATAGAAAAATTCTCTAATTCCAATTTTTTTTTTTTTTAGAAAAATTCTCAAATTTTAAGACATTTTTTCTACAAAAAATACCTCTAAGATTGTGAGACATTTTTTCTATAGGAAAATTTTGAGACATGTTTTGATATTCCTAGACATTTTTTCTATTAAAAAAACTCCAGTTTTGAAAATTCTCAGATTCTGAGACATTTTTTTAAAGTAAACTCAAAGACTCTAAAACATTTTACTGTAGAAAAATTCTGAAATTTCTTTACCATTTTTTGAACAAAAATTCTCAGATTCTTAAATAATTTTTCAATAGAAAAAATTTAAAATTCTTAAACATTTTTTCAAAAATTCTAAAACATTTTTTCAAAACTTATAAAACATTTTTCAAAATTCTAAAACATTTGTCTGAAAAAAAAATTCTTAGATTTCTAGTCATTTTTCTTATACAAAAATTCTCAGATTTTGATATTTTTTTACAAAAAAAAATTATAGATGCTGGGACGGCTTTTGTTTGAAACAATTTTCCAGATTCTGAGATAATTTTTCTGTATAAAATGTTTTTGATTCTGGGAGTTTTTGTTTTATAATAAAATTCTGAGATTTTGAAACGTCTCTGTCTCAGATTTTCTATAAAAAAGTTCATAGATTCTGAAACATTTTGTTCTGAGACATTTTCCAATAGAAAAATTCTCAGGTTCTAAAACATATTTTCTTTAGACAAATTCTCAGATTTCGAGACATTTTTCATTAGAAAAATTCTCAGATTCGAAGATATTTTTGCTATCAAAAAATTTTGTGAAATTTTTTCAATTAAGATAAACTTTTTTCTTTGTAAAATATTTTTCAGATTCCAAAATATTTTTCAGATTCCAAAATATTTTTCTTATACAAAACATCTTTGATTCTGAGAATTTTTTTTTATTAAAAATTATCATATCATTTATCAATTCTGAAAAAATTTTTTCTATAAAAAAATTTTCAGATTCAGAGAAATTTTTTCTAAAGAAAAATTCAAAGAGAAATTTTTAAAGAGAACAATTCTTAGAAGACAAACGAAAATTTAGAAAAAAATTGTGTAAAAAAATGGAGATTTCTAATTTTTTTTAAAGAGAATTTCTCAGAGTATAAAACATTATTCTTTATAAAAATTAAACAAGAACTCGATTATTTTTTCTTTTTTTTTATTTTTCCAATTTTTATTTACAACTCATTTTAAATTATTTTAACCTAACCGAGAACTGGTAACAATGACCGTCGTCTCGTTGTAGCGAAATCGACCAAGGGTTTTGGTGGGAATCGAACCCACGACCCCCTGTTTCATAGGCTAGCACGCTACCAACTAGCCTACAGGGGCCCCTTAAGAAATCGATTAGAAATTTATAGATTAAAAAAAAAATAAAATGGATTTTCACAAAGCCCCCCCCCCCCTTTTTTTTTCAGATTCTGAGATATTTTTCTTAAACAAAACTTCTTTGATTCTGAGATATTTTTTCTATAAAAAAAAAAATTATCAGATTTTGAAATTTTTTTTCTATAGACAAATTCTCAGATTCTGAGACATTTTTTTTTAGAAAAAAATTAACAGCCTCTGGGAAATTTTTTGCCTCAGAATCTGAAATTTTTTTCTGTCGTCATTTTTTAGACATTTCTTCTGAGAATTTTTTTTTACAGAATAATTTTCAGATTCTAAACCATTTGTTGTATTGAAAAATTTTTATTTTTTTTATAAAAAAATTCTTAGATTCAGAGAAATTTTTTCTAAACAAAAATTCGAAGAGGCATTTTTTTATAGACCAATTCTTAGATTCTGAGAAGACAAAAGAAAATTAAAAAAAAATATACTGTGAAAAAAATGGAGATTTCTAATTTTTTTTTTACAGAATTTCTCAGAGTATTAAAATTAAACAAGAAATCGATTAGGAGTTTATAGATTACAAAAATAAAATGGAGTTTCAGAGCCCCCCCCCCCCCTTTACAAATTCTAGGATGCGTCGTATACTTCAATAAAGCTTTTTTGAAAGTTGTTTATATTTAAGCGAAATAATGTAAAATGTTGAAAGAAAGTTTAAGGTGAGGTTGAGATTGCTAGAAATAGAATTGTAGTGCTTGAAACTGTCAAAATTTATTCTGAAGACGCAAGAAATATTCACATGCATATATAAAAAACAATTTCCATTAACAAGACAAACCGACATTTAAAATCCTACTGATGATAACACTAACTGGAGTGTTTGAAACCGGTATGGGAATACCAGAAATGTCTATAATTTTTGGAAATTTTATTTTTCTTCTGCATTTTTTCTACTTGAACCCTTATAAAAATGATTAATGTTTAGTTTTTTGTTTCCGAGCTAGGTTGCAATAATTAATGTTTCGTTTTATATATTAACCCAGCAATGTTGCAGCAACAATTTTTTCAACATTAATCTAAACAATTGGTCTAACAGCATCTCCCAATGAATAACAATAGCGAATGTAATTTTACAATGTATTGTAAATTTGATTAAATTTATTTATAAACAATGTTGCTGCAACATCTGAAATTAAAAAGTTGTTCTCTTGTGTTCATTCCGTGTTGTTGCTAAAAAATTAAAACATATTTTTAACCATTTTCTTATGTTTTTGTGATTTCTATTTTTTGTCTTTTTTTTGTATGTCTCTGCAACATATTTTTGAAAAAAATCTGCAACATTTTAAATGTTATTCCTTTGAATTTTCCTAATTTTATTAACAAAATTGCACCTTTAGGAAATCATTTTATTACAATTTGCTAATATTTAAACATGTTTCATAATTGTTTCTGAATTTTTGCTCCTCAATTATGTTTGTGTATCTGCAACATATTTTATGTTTATGTCTCTGCAACATATTTTATAAAACCGGCAACATCTTAAATATTATTTTTGAGAATTTCATATTTTTCTCAGCCAAATTGAACCTTTAAAAAATCATTTCAAAACAACTGGGTAACATTTAAAACTTTTTTCATAATTCTTTCTAAATATTATAAAAAAGTTGCTAATGAATGTTGCTTTTTAACTATTCTCTATAAATTTTTGCTAAAAATTTAACAATTACCAGCTTTTTTTACATTTTTGTTTATTATAAATTTTGAAACATCTTAAATATTATTACTTTGCATTTATTTAATTTTAAATCTACACTTTAACTTCTTAAAAAATCATTTCATATCAATTGGCTAAGATTTTAATCTTGTTTCATATGGATGCACTGAAACATGTATGGCTCCATACAATTCTTACCGCCTTCAATTTTTCATCTTGGTTTCTTGTTTCTTGTTTTGTTTTTTTAACATTTATTTTCATCATTTGTTTATTATGCTCTATATAATACTGCAGTGTATTGGTTGGTATTCCCCTTATGTGTATTAAAGTTACCGAGACAGAACAAGAAGAAAATTAATATTGAAATTGGTTTGGCAACGAAATAAGTTATGACAACAAACTACTTGCCTGAACGTGTACAATACTAGCCAAAAAATAATACGGAAAAGGAAAACTTATAAAAAAAACATCATTCAAGGAAATTTTTCGAATATGTATCTACTTTGGTACTACTCGTACATATTAAAAATCAAAAGAGAAAAATAATAATCATAAAAATCATGCATATGCAAAAAAAAAAAAAAAAATATTACAAAAAATAAAGAAACCTACATACACTTATGTATATTTACATATACATTTACATACGTACTTCTTTTCATGTACATACATATTTTCATATACATACATTATCAAATACCTACTGCATATAACAAAGTGAATATAATAGTTTAAGTAAGTGTATAAACCATATGTAACCACATGAAGGAAATGAAAACATACATGTTTTTTTTTATATAAAAATAGTACATAGGGTAATGGAATGGTAAGGGGGTAACATTTATTTTTCGTTGGAAATTTTCTAGCAACATTTAAATATAATGTTTAATTTTGTGTCGAGATTTTAACGGTTTTAAAACGGGTTTCAAGTTTATGTATCAAAACATGTTGCTGCAACATGTTTATAAGATTGATATATTTAATTAAAATTAAGTTATAACAAACTGAAAAAAATCTCTCAAAATCTAAGACTTTTTCTAAAGGAAACATGTCTCAGAATCTGAGACTTTTTCTATAAGAAAAATGTCTCAGAATCTGAGACTTTTCTATAAGAAAAATGTCTCAGAATCTGAGACTTTTTCTATAAGAAAAATGTCTCAGAATCTGAGACTTTTTCTATTAGAAAAATGTGTCTGAATCTGAGACTTTTTCTATAAGAAAAATGTCTCAGAATCTGAGACTTTTTCTTCAGGTAAAATGTCTCAGAATCTGAGACTTTTTCTATATGAAAAATGTCCCAGAATCTGAAATCTTTTCTATAGGAAAAATGTTTCAGAGCCTGAGAAATTTTATATTGAAAAAATGTTTCATAATCTGAGAATTTTTCTATAGGAAAAATGTCTCAGAATCTGAGACTGAGATGTCTCAAATTTTGAAAATTTTTCTAAAGGAAAAATGTCTCAGATTCAAACAGAATTAAACATGAACCGGATGATATACGTCTGAAAATAGAGATTACATGCAGTAAAACTGCATTTACAGTTTTTCATTTCGTTTTAAAGGATACATTTTGTAAAAATATTTTTAAAATATTTGTGTTTGTCCGAGGGTGACAGGGTGTTTTGCCATATCTAGATAAAAGAATGTGAAAAAAGTCATTTGAAAACATTATCAAAATATTTTGTTGAAAATTTTGAATGATATTTAAGGATACATTTTTGAAAGAACTAACTTACCTCCTATTTCCTGATATGTAAAAATAATAAAATAGGAAAATTAGGGGAGATCCTCTTCTTTCATTTGGTATCACTATTGGCATCCTAGGACAAGTACAAATATTTAAAAAAAAAAAATTATAAAATTTAATCCTCTAAAACCTTGAAGTCCTTTTAAAAGGAAACAAGATCATGAAATGAAAAACTGTAAATGCAGTTTTACTATATTTAGTCTCTAGTTTCCAACGTATATTATCCAGTTCGTGTTCAACGACTTTTTTCATTTTTGTCGGATGGTGTTATATATTAGTCATTTTCAAGGTCTGTTTTATTCTAAAATGTTTTTAAAAATGTTAAAATTTAAATTTCAAAAATGTTGCTGCAACATGTTTATCAGTTGGATATATTACTGCTTGTAACACCTCAATAAATCGGCTAAGAACTTAAAATTGATTTTATGACGATCTAGTGATGTCCGTCCGTTTTTTTCTTCCACAACTTTCTCAATTCAAATCATATATAATCAAATACTTTTTGTTGTTTTCTTGATGTTGTTGCTTTTAAAATGAGATACAAATTTATAAACAGTTTATAATTTTTTATTTTGCATTTTTACACTTCCAACATTATTGTTGAAAAAATATGTTGCTGCAACATATCGAATGTGTTTTCCACGTTGTTTATTAAAAATGTTTACAGCTATAATTTTTAATATTTTGTAAATGTTTGAAATGCATATAAACAGTTTTTTGTCGAGTGCATTTTTTTTCATTTTATTAAATTTTATCATCATAATTCGATTAGATTATTATTCTAGCTCGAGGCCAAAAAATATTTTTAATTATGATATTGTCCTAATAGAGTATTTTTAAAAAAGTTACTCATCTCATAGTATATCTGTACTGAGCAGTTTCACTCCCCTTTGGTAAAAACTAGGGTGTTCAATTAATCGGGTTTTTTAATTGTTCGATTAAACGATTAATCGATATTTGCCATTTTTAAATTATTCGATTAAACGAATAAAATTTTAAAATTGTTCGATTAATCGAATAATTACAAATTCAGAAATTCTCTAAATTACAAGATTTTTTTCAACAATTTTAGATAAAATTGGTACCTACTTGAGTAAATAAACAACATTAATTAAAAGTATTTTAACATTTTATTAACAACAAAAAAAATTAAAATCATTTCAAAATGTATAAATTTAAGTTTTCTGCTAATTGGTGTAAGAAAATTAAAAAAAAATATTTTGGAGATTTGTGAAATGTGTAGAATCAAAAAAAATTTATTGAATTACCAATATCACAAAAAAGTGTATATTTATTATCTGACTACATTTGGGAAAATCTTAAATTTGTAATTTTATTTTTTTTATAATTTAGTGCGTTTTTGCCCAAAACTCGAAACTTTGACCGATTTTAGCACGGTCATACTTTAACCGATTTGACCCAAAATTTTATCAGGTACTTATGTGGTCGTTTAACAAATCCATGCACAGAGGGCCAGCATGATCCAATTCCGGCCAAAAGTCTTTATCGTTGTTGGATCCGTCTGAAAATGTGCTTCTAGATTAATTCGAGGTCGCTGATTTCAAAATTTAGCTAAAAACCAAAAAAATCAAAATGGCGGATCCAATATGGCGGACAATTTTTTTTTAAATTCTCCGATTGAACTCAAATTTTGTTTTATGCGGGTCTTGGAGTTACTCAATAAGAATTGCTACTCCGAATTTTGAAAAACAAAATGGCGGACTAAATATGCTTCTTAAAGTTTAAAGAATTATCCAACTCCGGCCAAAAGTCTTTATCGTTGTTGGATCCGGCTGAAAATGTGGTTCTAGAGTATTTCGGGGTCGCTGATTTCAAAATTTAAGTAAAAACGAAAAAAATCAAAATGGCGCATCCAATATGGCGGACAAATTTTTTTAATAATTGTCGGATTTAACTCAAATTTTGTTTTAAGGGGGCCTTGGAGCTACTGAATCTGAATTACTGCCGTGAATTTTGAAAAACAAAATGGCGGACTAAAAATGCTTAGTAAAGTTTGTTACAAGTAATTAAAAAACAATTATATTCCTTTTCTTTGTTGAAGCTAGCTGAAAGTGTGGGCTAGTATATTTCCGGGTCTGTTATCTTAAAATCGAACTGATAAAATTCAATATGGCGGAAACAATATGGCGGCTAGGTTTTTTAACTTTGTCTGATCTAACTAAAAATTAGTTTTTAGAGTATTAAGAGTGTCTGAAGTTAAATCTACGCACATAATTTTTATATTTATATTTTTTTATTTTTGATATAAATATGGAAATGGTGTAAATGACTTACTTAGTTTCAGAAAAGTTTTTGGAAATGGTGACGACAAATTATTTACTTTTTTTCTTTATTTTGGAAATTCAATAAAAAAATCTTTGAATTTAATTGGATATGGTGTAACTGATATTTTCCATAATTCTACAAAAAAAACTAGAAATGTAGATATTTTTTCCCCACACTTAAGGCACTCTCTGACGAAAAAAAAAACTATTCAAGCCGTCTAACGTTATTTTGGGTTAAATTATTTTTTTAAAAATAAATCTCGGACCACTGCATATATAGCTGTAATTTCGCCATTTATCATTTCGAGCAAGTTTGGGCAACTTTTTTCGAAAGATATGGATCCATTCTATATCAAAAAAAATATAGACCGATTGTATCGAACTGAGGATCGCTGAGGATTTTTTCGGCGCGAGGTAAATAGCTAAAAAATTATAACCTTTTTCACAAAAAACGCGAATTGCTGCCAGGCAGATGAGTTATATTTGTCCATGTTATTTTCGTTACAAAGGCTTATATATAAGGATGAACCACTCAAACAAAAAGTTAAACATTATCAATAGAAGTTTGGAAAAAAAAATAAAAAAGTATCTCAACTTTTAAAATTTTTTTACCAACTTTCTTAACTATGAAGACCTGTCAAAGGAAAGGGTGTAATTGGATCATACAGATAAGTTCAGAAAACCTGCTTCTATATATGCCCAACAAACTGGTAAACATTTTTTTGAGAATTTACAAATAAGGACTTTTGGCCGGAAATCGATCTGTCTGGCCCTCTGTGCCATGCTTCAGGAGCAGCGAAAATCCGAAAACAAATTTAAAATAAGGAGCACTCAAGTAAATATGACTGTGTTTTTTATACTCTCCAACCACAGTATGGGGGTATACTCACTTTGTTATTCCGTTTGTAACGCATAAAAATATCGGTCGGAACCCCATAAAGTATATATATTATTGATCTATGATCGATTCTAAGTCGTTCTATGAATGTCCGTCCGTCTGTATAAAACACGATTCAGTTCAAAATAAAAGAGCTAGACCCCTGAAAATTGGCAAGAATATGTCTTATCTTCATAGGCCGGTTAAGTTCGGAAATGGACAAAATCGGGCCAGGCGGAAAAAGTTCCCCCTTAACGAACTAAAAAATAACCTCTTAAAAACGCCACTTTTACATCTTTTTTTGCAATTTTTGTTAAACAAATGAAACATTTTAGTGTCAGAAGGGGTTTAAACTCCTGCACTTAAAACCCAGAGGGCTGGAAAATTTAGATTTTTTCTGCCCGCCCCCTTTTGTGGGCGTGGATTTAAAAAAATCATTAAAATAATGAGAAAATGGTATTACTAAATTGCAAAAAGCATAATAAAGAAATTAGTTACATTTATCGCGATGGGTAAAGTATCCCCCACCACCCCCACCGAGCCCCCCCCCAAAAAAAAACGACCCCGGATTTTTTATGTTTTAACATGTTGGAGGGTATCAAAGATTCGGCATAGCCGAATTTAACACTCTCACTTGTTTTTAATTCCAACGGTTACATACATTTGGTTTGTTTATTGGACTTAAAACTTTTAAAAAATTATACTTATTTCCAGAAAACCCCTATGTTTTTATTATTCGATTAATCGCCATAAATTCTTCGATTAATCCTTTAATCGAAATTAGCAATTTTAAATTAATCGAACAATTATTCGTCTAAAATTGTTCGATTAATCGAACAAGAATTAATCGACTGAACACCCTAGTAAAAACAAAATCATATCATAATATTAGTGCAACATTTCATTTATAAACAGAATCCATGTTGCAGAAACATAGTAAGAAAAATGCATATTTTTGAATATGAATCTAAACAATGTTTCTCACTTCTTCGGGCCTTGATTAGCTCCGTTAAATGCCAATAAGACTTATATTCCAAAACATCCAAAAAATATTCGCCTCCTTAATTTCATATTTTTACAAATAAACCACCAAGTTTTTTTTCCGCCTGCCAACATAACAATTTTTTTTTCGTTTTAGCAACATTTTTACATAAACATCTCAGTATGAATGAATTGTAAAAGTCCAAAGTATTTTCTTTTTATCTCTATGCATTATATAAATATAAAAAAAAATATTTTTCTTATGCTACATTTTTATGTATTATATAAAAGCTAAAAGAATTTTTTAGCATATTACGATTATGTAACAGTAATAGTAATCATATATTATGTCGAAATTTTGTTTTTGTTGGCATTCATATGTTATTCATAAATACTTTTTGTTTGAAAATAATGGACACACATACAGATAAAATGTATTTCTATTCATATTGAAATAAAAAAAAACCCATCAAATCTCAGTCAATGTTTATAAAGCGGTCAGTATTTAATAATGATAATGTAAAGTTATACTGCAGTGTAGGAGGAAAAATTTTTATATCACCCAGATTGGAATTTTTTTTAATTTAATCATTTTAAATGAAGGATTTTGGTAATATGCATAATATGTATTTACTTGTACATTATGAAGGTACAAAGAATTTTATTTTTTTTAAGTAAATAAGTGATTGGAAGACATCGAGTTATAAAAACTCTGTAATAACAGTCTTTGCAACAAGATATTTTCAACAAATCTAGCAACATGTTGCTAAGTATTAAAAAATTTAACTTGTTTAAATTCGGACGAATCCTATAAATCACTTCCGACATGAAGCTTTAGCATTCACTTCAATATATAAACATTATTAACTAGCAACATGTTGCAATGGGGGGTGGGGTTTTTCACAGAGGTGCACTTCGGTGTGGAACGCTTTCTGTCTGCTATTCACTTGGGAATAGCAAGAAGCAATTCCTCTGTTGAATTTCCCAAGCAGCTCACTACATCCGGTCCTTTAGCCAAGTATCCCCTGGTAATGAAGTTCAGACAACCGTCTGACGACAGCTAGAGTGAGAAGGCGTACAGTATGAGTAACCTGAATGGCATGCTAACACCGATGCGTCTCAGGTAATTAGGTGGTAATCTAGAATACATTTTTACCTCTGAAACTCAGCTGTATTATTTTTGCCGTTTTTACGGCTTACCTGCCTAGAGGTAGTTGGCAGCCCCAACACTAGGATCGGAGTGCAGTGGTCCAATCAGCCCTCACTCCTAAACTACTTCGATTACAGAAACGTCAATGACGCAGTATGTTCACACTGAACTTTATTTAAGTATTTTAAGTAGTCAGAAATGTATTCCTATTGATATTTAAATAAATAAAGGACATATATATATAACATGTTGCAAGCAACATTGTTTAATTCATTTAAATATTTTAAAACGTTATTCAAGTTTATTAGCTAGAAATTTGGTGGTATAAACATAATTTTTCAAATGTACGATGAAAACATAATGAAATTAAAAAAACAATATTTATTATTTAAAAAATTTTAATAACTGTTTTTCGTTTATAAAATTATGTATTTAGTTCTGTCAGCAACATGTTGTTAAATATCAAAAAATGTTGTCACATATTTTTTTTTTAACTACGGCGTATTTTCCCAGCTACAAAGCAAAGCTGGGTCCGAGTACAGAACTTTGTACTTTTTCTGGTACAAACATGTTTCATTTGTTTCACAAAAGTAACAACTGTAAAACAGAGGTTTTTTGAAGGTTGTTTCAACTCTTTAAAGGTGAAAATGTTTTCTGCAATTTCGCAAATTTACTAACGAAATTTACTAACGAAACAAGCCTATGACAATAAGAAATATTGACAGACTTCAGGGCTCTAGCTCTTTAGGTTTCGACTACATTGTGATTTTCACAGATAGATAGACATCGCTAAAATTATTTTCACCGATTAAGCCTCAATAAAAAAGTACTTAATGGGCTCCTAGGAAAACATTTGTTTGCGTTGCCGAAATGAGTTACATGCACACAGTGGTTGGGTACCACTACAAATTCCTCGAAACATTTTGTTGGCAACATAGCTATAAATATTTTAAATGTTGGAAAGCACCTTGTAGAATTTCTAACAACATAGTCGCAAAACTTTTTAATGTTGAAAAATATTATTAAAAAGTTTACTTAAGAGTTACTTACTGTCCAGAAACATGTTGCTTGAAATAAATTTATTTTTAACTTTCAAATTATTCAAATTATCAAAAAAATATTTTTATACAAAAATATTTTTATACAAAAATATAAAATATTCTTTTGATAAAAAGGTAGTAAGTGTTGCTAAGCATTTTATCCAGAAACAAGTTTCTAGCAATATAGATGCAAAACCTCTAAATATAGATAAACATAAGATAAAACGTGTTTTTTTACAACTCCAGACAGATAAATAGAAACAAATGCATATTAGCCAGAAACATGTTGCTAGAAATTTTATGTGTAAATTTTTTTTTTAATCAGAACAAATATTTTTAAACAGAAAAAATGTATTCTATGCGCTTTAAAATGTATTAAACGAATAAAGTACCATTTTTTTAAACAGCAACATGTTGCTAGTAAAATAGTTACAAATACTTATGATAGAAATATTATTTTTTAAATGTTACAAAGCACAAACAAATATTTGTACAAAAAAAAGGGACTCTATTTCTGATTTCGAAAGTATTTTTCTGATTTCGTGGTCTAAAGTAGTTAGTGTTGCTAAGCATTTTATCCAGAAACATGTTTCTAGCAACATAGAAGCAAAAACTTTTAAATATGCAAAAAAAAAAAATAGACAAAACGTATTTTTTACAATTCTAGGCAGATAAATAGAAAAATTCTGTATTATATAGTGATTTTCGTTTTCACTTTTGATGAAGCTGATTATCAAATAAAAAGGCAGTTTTATTTGTTCAGCTTAAAATATATATCTGACTTTTATTTACAAATTTTTGCCTTATAAATAACTTATGAAAATAATTCTTAGCCTACGATTTGAGTGAATTGAAAGAATTCACTCGATAACTTATTCTCTAATATAAAATTATTACTCATCATTTGTATGTAGTTTTCATGAGTCAGTTTCGGAGAGTAACGACAATTTCATGAATGCACTATTGACTACATTTCTATCCGTTACTATGGCTCTGTTACAGTTTTACTAAATTCTTTCAAAGCCATTGCTCCCAAATATGAGTATATCATATTCAAAACAATTGACACTCAACAGAACCAAAATACTTTGATTTGTATAAACTGCTGACCTACCTCAACATCATTGTTTTGCTACAATGTATGACAAGTGAACACACTACATACAAATGTTTGGTATTTACATATTACCACTACAATTAGCTAAAAACATGTTGCTAGAAATTTTATGTGTAAAATGTTTCAAATCGTAACAAATATTTTTACAAGAACAAAAATCTATGCGTTTTAAAATGGTACCTGTTACAAAGCATTAAAATTTTTTTCTTGTATTGAACGAATAAAATATTAGTATTTTTGAACAAGCAACATGTTGCTATCAAATAATTACAAATACTTATTTATGTAGAGAAGCATAAATGTTGATAAAAGACAAATATGTTGCTAGAAATTTAATTTAACACACATATATTTATCTATAACTAACTGGCTGGAAATATATTAAATTAAAATTTCATCATAAAATTTAAAACACTACCGTTTAATGGAAACATTTTACCAGTTGCCACCATAAAATACACTGTTTTATTCACTTAAAAATTCTTTAAAAAGTGTTATTCTTTTTGCAAATTATTATTCTTAGAATAATAAACGATCTAAATTCTAATTATAAGATTGAACATCTGGTAAATAAATTATATTTTCTAATTTTCACATATTCTTAAAACCTCTTTACATACATCTTGGTTATTAATAACATATTTCAAGCATATTTACTTTGCTTTCTTCTGCCAAATGCAAGCCAAATATATAGATTGTATGAAAAAACAAAACAAAAAAAAATCAGACAAATTAAAATCATTCATACTTCAATACTTTCAATTAAAATAATGCAAATAATACTGAGAATGCATAAGAGTTTCAAGAGTTTATTCAGCTGAATGTATGTTAGGGTGGAGCATATTGAAGGAGTTTTAGGCACACTTACAGTAACAATCGAAGAGTGCTGACGAACGAAGGGTGGCTTTTTTTCGAAAGCTGGAAATCTCCAATTCGACTGTGTTGTAAATTATTTTTTTTTCAGATTTACTATTTCTAAGAAATATGTAATTAATTCAGACTTAAATCAAAACCATGTAAATTATTATTTACATGGTGTAAATTTTTTTTAACATGGTGTTTATTTTTATTTACATGATGTAAATTGTTATTTACATTGTGTAAATTATTATTTACATGGTGTAAATTATTATTTACATGGTGTAAATTGTTATTTACATGGTGTAAATTATTATTTATATGGTGTAAATTATAATTTACATGATGTAAATTATTATTTACATGGTGTAAATTATTATTTACATGGTGTAAATAATTATTTACATTGTGTAAATTATTGTTTACATGATGTTAATCATTATTTACTTGGTGTAAACTATTATTTGCATGATGTAAAATATTATTTACTTGGTGTAAATTATTATTTACATGGTGTAAATTATTATTTACATGGTGTAAATTATTATTGACATGGTGTAAAATATTATTTACATTGTGTAAATTATAATTTACATGATGTAAATTATTATTTACATGATGTAAATTATTATTTACATGGTGTAAATTATTATTAACATGGCGTAAATTATTACTTACATGGTGAAAATAATAATTTACACTGTGTAATTTGTTATTTACACCATGTAAATTATTTTTTGCACTATATAATTTATTATTTACACCATGTAAATTAATATTTACACCACGTTAACTATTATAAATCATTATTTAAACCATGTTATTTATTTTATATTATTATTTACATGAAGTAAATTATTATTTACACCATGTAAATTTTATTTACATTGTGTTGGGTAAAATTTACACAATGTAAAGTATTATTTACGCCAACATGTAAATTATTATTTACACTCTTTAATTGCACACCTCGAAGCTTATTAGTTACACAGTAAAAATTATTTTTTACATGTACATTTTTATTTACAACATGTAAATTATTATTATTTAGACCATATAAATTATAATTTACTCCCAAATAATTATTTTTATCATTTACAACATGTAAATTATGATTTACTCCATGTCAATTTATACTTACACCATGTTTACACCATTATTTGTATTTATTTGTTATTATTTACATCAAGTAAATTTTTATTAAAACCATGTAAATAATTATTTACACCATATAAATTATTATTTACACCAACTAAATATTATTTACATTGTATTAATATAATTTACACAATGTAAAATATTATTTACGCCAACATGTCAATTATTATTTACACCATATAAATTATTATTTACACCATATAAATTATTATTTACACCATATAAATTGTTATTTACACCACGTAACTTATAAGTTACACAATAAAAATTATTTTTTTATGTGTAAATTTTTATTTAAACATGTAAATTATTATTTTTTAGACCATATATTCATAATTATTTGCTCCCAAATTATTACTTTTATCATTTACACCGTGTAAATTATTATCTACACCATGCAAATTATTATTTAGACCGTGTTAATTATTATTTAAAGCATGTAAATTATTATTCTCACCATGTAAACAATTATTTACACACGTAAATTATTGTAGCCAGCATATAAATCATTATTTACAACATATAAATTATTATTTACAAATTGGCAATAATTATTTACATTATTTACATCAACTATTAAGGACGAGTTAACAATTATTTACAATATTATAATTGAAATGTTGGTAATAAATATTTACATATTATTAGTAATTGTTTACATGTTGTAAACGAAATTGTAAATTAAATTATATTCATCGTGTAAATTATTGATTACATGGTGTAAGTAATAATTCACACTATCTAATTTGATTTCACACCATGTTAATTATTTTTTGCACTATGTAAATTATTATTTACACCATGTAAACCAATAATTTTACCACGTTAATTATTTGTACCATGTAAATCATTATTTAAACCATGTAAACCTTAATTTATTTTTATTTACATTATGTAAATTATTATTTACATTATGTAAACTATTATTTACATTATGTAAATTATTATTTACATTATGTAAATTATTATTTACACCATGTGAACTATTATTTATTTTATTTAAATTATTATTTACACCATGTAAACTACTTTAAACTTTACATTATGTAAACTATTATTTACATTATGTTAAATATAATTTACACAATGTAAAATATTATTTACACCCTGTAAATTGTTATTTACTACATGTTAACTATTTTTATAATTCACACAATGTAAAATATTATTTACACCCTGTAAATTATTATTTACTACAGGTTTATTTTTTTTTTTTATTTACAATTATTGTTTACATAATGTAAATTATTCCTTACAAAGCATTTTATTATTCACAAAATTGCAATAATTATTTACATTATTTACATCAAATATTAAGGACATGTTAACAATTATTTACAATATTATAATTTACATGTTGATAATAAATATTTACATGCTATTAATAATTGTTTACATGTTGTAAAGGAAATTGTAAATAGGTTGTTATATTAGTTTTTTCAAACATGGTCCTCATAATTCCAAAAAAATTCCACCTAACTGCTTTTAAGGGACCCACCAGTGAACATATACATGTAAATGAAAGAGTGTTGGAGTGTACCTCTATGTATATTATGGTATAGAATATTCATATACACATACAGACACACACATACTCTCCCACATATGCTAGTACTTATGTATTTTTTATGATGGTATGAGTAAGCAAATAAACTTAATTGAGTTGAGCTGATTGTGAGTTATACAAGTTATAGTAAGTAGTGAAGATGAATTAAATTGGCTTAAGTTCAACGGGGAAAAAAATATAAAGCAAATACATAGAGGAAACTACAAAAACGTGTATATGTATGTGTGTTGATGATGGAAAACCAGAACAGAAACAAACTGGAGCAAAAATTGAATTAAAACCACAAGAGTAAAAAAAAAATATGAGGGATCTTAATGAGAATAGAGGTTTTTCTAAAGAAAAAAAAAATACGTAAACGAAAATATATGCTGAAAAAATAAAGAAATAATATGATACCAGGGCAATTATGGCAAACTGGTGTATTGGTATTACATAACTATGTATGCTGGAGCTTCAGAGCTTCACTATCACTTTAGACATACATATGCATTAGCATGGCTGGAATGACATTTTTTTCCTTTATGCCACATGATGATTGAATCATTCATAATTTTTCAAGTCGAAAGACACTATTTTACCACTCACATTTGAATTTTGTTGTTTTTTTCTTTTATTTTTTTGTTCCTGTTTGTATGCAAATATGCAAATATCAGCACCACTAATGCTATAAAATGTAGAAAATGCATGTTAACAGCAGCCTGAAATCACAGAACATCATTTTAGCAAAAACATGGCAACATCATCGTCATCGTATATACACATAGGCGTCTATCTACACGATATCCTTTGTGAAAATACTACGAGATTTAGCTTTATTTATACATTTTATGTTTGGTTGCTTTTGCTTATATAACAGATGTTGGTCTGTGGCTTAAAAAAGCACTAAATGCTTTTTGTGTATGTGTCTGTTTAGATATTGGGTGGATAATAAAAAAAATTTTGAAATTTCAATATGTTTTCAAAAAGAAAATGTCTAACATTCATTGAATATTTTTATATAAAAATATTTTTGTAAAAAAAATCCGAAATTTTAAAAATTTGTTATGAGATATGTCTCAGGATCTAAAACTTTTCTAATGGAAAATAATCAGAATCTGTATTTTTTTTTTGTAGCTGACAGTTTTAAAGCATCCATATAAATTTATTTTCAGCGGTATAAACAATTATTTACAACAGGTAAACAATTATTTACAACTTGTAAATTATTTAAAAAAACCTATAAATTATTACTTACAACATATATGTTAATATTAACAACATGTAAATTATTATTTACAACATGTAAATTACACTGTGGTACAGTGAAAAAATACTTCTGATGTGACATAGTATAGGTCGTTGGTCCTGTCGAGTAGATCACAAAAATGTCCATTAAACTTGCCAGACACCTTCAAATGTTAGAGTTATTGCCAAAAAACATTTTTTTGGGACTTTTCTCACTAAACCTTGTGTAATTCAGAAAATTTTCAACCGATTTTACATTTTAAAACTGTTTTGGATAGAAAAAGGATAGGTCTTTCCATGTGTGTGATTTGGCCTATACATACAAGAAAGATATCTAATGATTTTTTCTATAAAATCATTTTTTTTTTGTTATTTTTTGAAAATTTTTTGAGTTTATCAATTTTTTTCTGCAATAGTTCGTTTAACAACCTTTATATTTATGAGCGTTTTTTTAAAGATAATTTAATTCTAAATACGATAAGCTTTATCCTGAAAAAATCGGATAATAATTGACAGAGTTGTGATAATTTTTCTTAAAAAGAAAATTAAGATTTTGCAGGAAATCGCCGTTCAGACAACCCAGACAAAAAAAAATAAATTTATCATAAATAGTCATGTACAATATTTTTAAAGGCTTTTGGCGCACTGAATCCGAATCTGGCCTTTAAATTGGTCTATCTCGTCGGGTTTTTGAGATATTTAACATAAATTGATATATCAAAAACTTAATAAGATAGCGCAATTTCAAGGTCAAATTCGAATTAAGGAGGTCAAAAACCTTTAAAATAATGATACTCGACCTCTCAGTATGTTCGTTTATTTTTTTTATTTTTTTTGCCTGGGTTATCCAAACGGCAATTTCATGCAAAATCTTAATTATCTTTTTTAGAAAATTTATCACATCTCTGTCAATTGTTATCCGATTTTTTCGGCATTAAACTCATCGTATTCACAATTAAATTTTCTTTAAGAATACGTTTATAAATATAAATGTTGTTGAACGAACTGTAGCAGAAAAAAAACGATAAACTCAAAAAATTTTCAAAAAATAAAAAAAAAATTAGATATTGTTGAAAAAATCAATACATATCTTTCTTATATGTATAGACCAATTAACACACATGAAAAGCCCCCATCCTTCTTCTATACAAAACAGTTGAAAAATGAAAAATCAGATTAAAAATGATTAAGTTACACGTGGTTTAGTGAGAAAAGTCCCAAAAAAAACGTTTTTTGACAATAACTTTAAAATTTGAGGGTGTCTGGCAAGTTTGATGGGCATTTTTGTGATCTTTTCGAAGAGACCTACAACGATAACTACCTCATTTTAAAAGTATATTCGATTTTGTGTTTTTTGTAGCACAGTGTTTTTATTTACAATATGTTAATTATTATTTACAATATGTAAACAATTACTTACAAGAAGTAAATTATAATTATTATTATTTTTTGCATTATGTTGATTTTTATTTATAACATTTAAATTATTATTTACAATATGTACACTATTTTTTACAACATGTAAATTATTATTTACAACATATATAATATTATTATTATTATTTGCAACATGTAAATTATTTTTTTCTTTATAATTATTATTTACAACATGTAAATTATTATTTACAATATATAAACTATTATTTACAAAATGTAAATTATTTTAAATATTTTTTGCAATATATAAATTATTATTTAAAACATGTAAATTATTATTTACACCATGTATATTAATATTATTATTATTTGAAACATGGAAATTATTATTTGCAACATGTAAATTGTTATTTACAACATGTAAATTATTATTTATCAAATGCAATTTATTATTTAGAATACGTAAATTATTATTTGCAACATGCAATTTTATAATTTACAACCTGTAAATTATTATTTACAATATGTAAATA
This sequence comes from Pegoplata infirma, assembly GCA_963921195.1. NCBI lineage: Eukaryota > Metazoa > Arthropoda > Insecta > Diptera > Anthomyiidae > Pegoplata > Pegoplata infirma. The sequence continues at coordinate 34,547,413 of OY992540.1, read as the reverse complement.
ATTATTTACAACAAGTAAATAGATATTAACAGCATGTAAATTATTATTTACAATATGTTAATTAAAATTCACAATATATAAATTCATATTTACAAATTGTAAATTAATATTTAAAATATACAATTTTTTTGACATTATGTAAATTATTATTAACAACCTGTAAATTATTATTTACAAAATATAAGAAGTTTTGTTTATAATAAAATAACTCACAGACTTTGAAAAACTTTCGATACGAAAATTGTCTAAGAGTTTAAGGATTTTGAGATATGAAAGTTGATTCTCATACGTTGAGAATTTTTCTATACCAAAAATGAAATATCTATTTTTAAATTTACAAAAACTTGACCAGTTTTTGCAAAATTACATTGTTAAATGCCAATTTTGAACTACATTTATTTAAAGTCCAAAAACTTCCGCATACACCTAATATTGTTAGAATGTTTATTAAAATCTACGTATGCATTACCTTACCAACGTTTCTAACATAATATGCAATTTTCACATGTATGCATGCATATCTGGGTGTATATAAGGTTTATTTATGTTTAGTTGCCTGGTGATCCTTAACATGAAAGCTTATGTTATGTTTGTGTATTTGTTTACTCATAAACGCGCTAAAGTATACATAGACACATGCATACATATGCCCCTACTACTCATATACACTAACAAATACATATACAATATCCTACAGACAAACTAACAAATATTGCTCTTAATAATTGCGCGCTTTAACACTTAAACACAAGCATACCGTTTATGAATATCTACACTAATACAATTGCATTTTTTTAGTTCTTCTCTGAAGGTGTATATGGGTGAGTTTGTGTTAGCTTGACGCACACATACATACCTACTTAGCTGGATTTTTTTATGATATTTATGGTAAATGTATTTATGGTATAGAGAGCTTTACTTAAATTCATTTACATGCTGTTATTTTTCAATGAAGTGTAAAGTATATTTAAATTAATATTTTACAACTTTGTGTTTAAACTAAAGTGTTAGTTAGTGTCAGAATTGATAATCATAATTTTTATCATCTGTCAGCATAAAAATTTTCGTAGAAATCGGTTTAAAGTTAAAGGAAAGAAAATTTATGTTGTAAGAAATGTTAGTTTAAAAAATCACTACATGCTACAACAAATGACGCCCCCCCCCCCACAGAGAAAAATGTGTCACAACAGTGGCAAAAAATATTTACGTGACGCGGGGAACCGGTCCGTTAGATATGTCTGCATACATACAATAGAAAATTATTGTTCTCAACGTGTAAACTATTATTTTCAACATGTAAATTATTATTAGCAACATGTTAACTATTATTTACAACATGTAAATTATTATTTACAACATGTAAATTATTATTTACAACATGTTAACTATTATTTACAACATGTAAATTATTATTTACAACATGTAAATTATTATTTACAACATGTGAATTATTATTTACAACATGTAAATTATTATTTACAACATGTAATTTATTATTAACAACATGTTAACTATTATTTACAAGACCCGAGTAAAAATTTTTATATGATGCAATATATAATGATATATAACACAATATATATTTATACGCAATTTAATCCGAATAATGGTGGATGTTTTTGCATTAAAAAAGATCAACTTGTATAAAATATGATTCGATTTCATCCGTGTTTTGACCAGACATTGCCATATTTCAGTGGGTCCAATTATATCTAATTGCATAAAAACATATAAAATCTTGGTGTGTTTTGGTTTGGGTGAGTTACACCACAGGTCAACGATACATTCACCAAACATATAATTTTCTAAAACAAAAAAATTGTTTGGGTACGCTTCGAACCAGATAGGTGATATACATAACCCTAACAAGGAAATGTTTAGGAACATTTTAAAAGTTTTTTATACTTTGCCTAAAAATCTTAGAAAATTTTTGGTTAATTTGAAACATTTATATAGTTATATATGGAACAGAATAAAATATATCTAATTTTATATTAAATTATACAGAAAAACAAATTTTGTATTGACCCTCATATTATTTCATATATTGATATCAACCGTATACCTCTTAATCCGAATCGTGATTAAATTATATATTACTACATATGACTGCATTTAAAAAATTTAGAAAATATCTCACGGATGTATAATTATATATGATTTATTATGTTTGTATCAAGTTATATATTGTTATATATGTTTATTTTTACTCTGGGATGTAAATTATTATTTACAACATGTTAACTATTATTTACAACATGTAAATTATTATTTACAATGTGAAAAATAAAAAAACAACATTTAATTTTTTTACAATATGTTAATTATTATTAATAATATTTTCAATATGCGAATTTTTTACAATATGTAAATTATTATTTACAAATGTAAATTATTATTTACAATATGTAAATTATTATTTACAATATGTAAATTATTATTTACAATATGTAAATTATTATTTACAATATGTAAATTATTATTTACAATATGTAAATTATTATTTACAATATGTAAATTATTATTTACAATATGTAAATTATTATTTACAATATGTTTATTATTATTTACAATATGTAAATTATTATTTACAATATGTAAATTATTATTTACAACATGTAAATTATTATTTACAATATGTAAATTATTATTTACAATATGTAAATTATTATTTACAATATGTAAATTATTATTTTCAACATGTAAATTATTATTCAGAATATGTAAATAATTATTTACAATATGTAAATTATTATTTACAATATGTAAATTTTTATTTACAAGATGTAAATTATTATTTACAATATGTAAATTATTATTTACAATAGGTAAATTATTATTTACAATATGTAAATTGTTATTTACAATATGTAAATTATTATTTATAATATGTAAATTATTATTTACAATATGTAAATTATTATTTACAATATGTACATTATTATTTACAATATGTAAATTATTATTTATAATATGTAAATTATTATTTACAATATGTAAATTATTATTTACAATATGTAAATTTTTATTTACAATATATAAATTACTATTCACAATATGTAAATTTTTATTTGCAACATGTAAATTATTTTTTACAACATGCAAATTATTATTTACAACATGAAAACTATTATTTACAACATATAAATTACTATGTACAACATGTAAATTATAATTTACAACATGTAAATTATTATTAACAACATGTAAATTTTTATTTACAATATGTAAATTATTATTTACAATATGTAAATTATTATTTACAATATGTAAAAATTTTTTAAAACGTGTAAATTATTATTTACAACATGTAAATTAATCTTTAGAACATGTAAATTACACTGTGCTACAGTGAAAAAAACACTTCTGATGTGACATAGTATATGAGGCATTCACACCAAATGTCCCGCTACAGAAAAACATGTGTCCCGTAAATTTCTGAATAGGTTGTTTGGATAGCCCTATATGTAACTAAGAAAATTGCGTTTTTGGTTTTTCAAATTTTCGAAAACTGGGCTTAGGAGGCGTGGTCAAATATTGGAAAAATGGTAAAATTTGTGGCGAGTTGCCTTGATTAAATATTTATCACATTAAAACGGAATGCACCACAATGTCAAAAATTTACGTTCTTATATAGTTTTGTATGGGCTATCGATTAAATTTTTTTTTTGGAAAATTTTCAGAACCCGTTCTGAAATTTTCCATTTTTTAAAAAAGTCAATTTATCAAAAATCCGGCCACTTTTTTTTTTCTTTTTTATTTATTTTTTTAAAAGTTTAGATGTTTGTCCATCCACACAAAAAAAAATCAGAAACACGTTCATCTTTTTTTTCGAGAAAATCGCATTTGAACTTTAAATTTCATAACAATTTTGTTATTTGCTTGTATTTCTTTGTTTTAAAGTTGCGAATGAGTAATATTAATTGCATAAATATTCGTCATACGCTCTGGTTGACACAAGAAAATACAAGCAAATTACTAAATTGTTATGAAATTTAAAGTTCAAATGCGATTTTCTCGAAAAAAAAGATGAACGTGTTTCTGATTTTTTTTGTGTGGATGGACAAACATCTAAACTTTTAAAAAAATAAATAAAAAAGAAAAAAAAAAGTGGCCGGATTTTTGATAAATTGACTTTTTTAAAAAATGGAAAATTTCAGAACGGGTTCTGAAAATTTTTCAAAAAAAAAAATTTAATCGATAGCCCATACAAAACTATATAAGAACGTAAATTTTTGACATTGTGGTGCATTCCGTTTTAATGTGATAAATATTTAATCAAGGCAACTCGCCACAAATTTGACCATTTTTCCAATATTTGACCACGCCTCCTAAGCCCAGTTTTTGAAAAATTGAAAAACCAAAAACGCAATTTTCTAAGTTCCATATAGTGCTACCCATATCACCTATTCAGAAGTTTACGGTACACATGTTTTTTTTCGCTGGACATTTGGTGTGGAATGCCTCATATGTTGTTGGTGTTGTCGAGTAGATCACAAAAATGACCATTAAACTTGCCAGACACCCTCAAATTTTAGAGTTATTGTCAAAAAACGTTTTTTTGGGACTTTTCTCACTAAACCTTATGTAATTCAGAAAATTTTCAACCGATTTGAAATTTTTTGAATGTTTTTGATAGAAGAAGGATGGGGCTTTCCACGTGTGTGAATTGGTCTATACATATAAGAAAGCTATTTATTAATTTTTTCAATAAAATCTAATTTTTTTGTTATTTATTGAAAATTTTTCAAGTTTATCGATTTTTTTCTGCTATAGTTCGTTTAACAACATCTATATTTATAAAGGTTTTTTTAAAGAAAATTTGATTCGGAATACGATAAGCTTTATTCTGAAGAAATCGAATAACAATTGACAGAGTTGTAATAATTTTTCTAAAAAAGAAGATTAAGATTTTGCAGGAAATCGCCGTTCAGATATCCCAGGCAAAAAAAATATTTTATCGTAAGAGGTCATGTACAATATTTTTAAAGGTTTTTGCCTGGGTTATCCGAACGGCAATTTCAAGCAAAATCTTAATTTTCTTTTTTAGAAAAATTATCACAACTCTGTCAATTGTTATCCGATTTTTTCGACATAAAGCTCATCGTATTCACAATTAAGTTTTCTTTAAGAATACGTTTATAAATATAAATGTTGTTGAAAAAAATAAAGCAGAAAAAAATCGATAAACTCAAAAAATTTTCAAAAAATAACAAAAAAATTAGATATTGTTTAAAAAATCAATGTATATCTTTTTTATATGTATAGAACAATTTCCACACATGAAAAGCCCTATCCTTCTTCTATCCCAAACAGTTGAAAAATTGAAAATCGGTTGAAAAATGTGTAAGTTACTCGTGTTTTAGTGAGAAAAGTCCCAAAAAATCGTTTTTTGACAATAACTTTAAAATTTGAGGGTGTCTGGCAAGTTTGATGGGCATTTTTGTGATCTTTTCGATGAGACCTACAACCTTAACTACCTTATTTTAAAAGTATATTTGATTTTGTGTTTTTTGTAGCACAGTGTTATTTTATGAGAATATCATAGTTTTAATTTTTACATGAAATTATTACCTCGAGCTAGAATAAACCTACTCAAAATATAATATGTAAAGGTCGAATAAAAAAATTTAATTTTTAAAAAAAAATTAATCAGAATTTGAATATGGAAATTTTTATTTACAACATGTTAATTTTTATTTACATCATGTAAATTATTAATTACAACATGTTAATTATTATATACATCATGTAAATTATTATTAACAAAATGTAAATTTTTATTTACGATAAGAAAATTATTATTTGCATTTTATTAAATTATTAGTCACAATATGTAAATAATTATTAACAATATGTTAAATATTATCAACAACATGAAAATTATTATTTGTAAAACGTGAATTATTATTTACATCATGTTAATTATAATTTACAACTCATAAAATATTTACAATATGTAAATAAATATTATCAATATGTGTAATATTATTTTAAACATGAACACATTTATTTACAACATGTAAATTGTTATGTATAACATGTAAATTATAATCTACACCATGTAAATTATTGTTAAGAACAAGTAACTAACTAATTTCAGCATGTAAATAATTATTTTCAACACGTAAATTAATTTATACAATATGCTAATTATTATTTACAACATGTAAATAATTTTTACAACATGTAAACTATTATTTACAACATGTCAATTATTACCTACAATATGTAAATAATTATGTGTTTAAAATTAAATTTCTAAAACATCGTTTTCACAACCCCAAACTTCAATATTTTCTAGTACTTTTAGAGACAATACTTCACAATTGTTTTCAAATTGCTATAAATTTCAAAAAACATACAAATTTCATTACTTTTCCCATATATTTTTCTTTTATCTTTTCCAAGGCATCATTTTAAAAATTTAATTTAAATATTTTTTTTATTTTAGTAAATCTGTCATTATAAATTTTCAATTTAATAATATGTCTTTTAACATATAAATAATATTTGTTCTCTTAAATAAAAAAAAAACACACATACTTCAAAGCTCTTACTATAAAGTTTCTTGGCATACTTTTGTTATAATAGTTGGCAACATTAGATAAATTTGTAAATTATTATTTACAATAGGTAAATTATTATTTACAATATGTAAATTGTTATTTACAATATGTAAATTATTATTTATAATATGTAAATTATTATTTACAATATGTAAATTATTATTTACAATATGTACATTATTATTTACAATATGTAAATTATTATTTATAATATGTAAATTATTATTTACAATATGTAAATTATTATTTACAATATGTAAATTTTTATTTACAATATATAAATTACTATTCACAATATGTAAATTTTTATTTGCAACATGTAAATTATTTTTTACAACATGCAAATTATTATTTACAACATGAAAACTATTATTTACAACATATAAATTACTATGTACAACATGTAAATTATAATTTACAACATGTAAATTATTATTAACAACATGTAAATTTTTATTTACAATATGTAAATTATTATTTACAATATGTAAATTATTATTTACAATATGTAAAAATTTTTTAAAACGTGTAAATTATTATTTACAACATGTAAATTAATCTTTAGAACATGTAAATTACACTGTGCTACAGTGAAAAAACACTTCTGATGTGACATAGTATATGAGGCATTCCACACCAAATGTCCCGCTACAGAAAAACATGTGTCCCGTAAATTTCTGAATAGGTTGTTTGGATAGCCCTATATGTAACTAAGAAAATTGCGTTTTTGGTTTTTCAAATTTTCGAAAACTGGGCTTAGGAGGCGTGGTCAAATATTGGAAAAATGGTAAAATTTGTGGCGAGTTGCCTTGATTTAATATTTATCACATTAAAACGGAATGCACCACAATGTCAAAAATTTACGTTCTTATATAGTTTTGTATGGGCTATCGATTAAATTTTTTTTTTGGAAAATTTTCAGAACCCGTTCTGAAATTTTCCATTTTTTAAAAAAGTCAATTTATCAAAAATCCGGCCACTTTTTTTTTTCTTTTTTATTTATTTTTTTAAAAGTTTAGATGTTTGTCCATCCACACAAAAAAAAATCAGAAACACGTTCATCTTTTTTTTCGAGAAAATCGCATTTGAACTTTAAATTTCATAACAATTTTGTTATTTGCTTGTATTTCTTTGTTTTAAAGTTGCGAATGAGTAATATTAATTGCATAAATATTCGTCATACGCTCTGTTGACACAAGAAAATACAAGCAAATTACTAAATTGTTATGAAATTTAAAGTTCAAATGCGATTTTCTCGAAAAAAAAGATGAACGTGTTTCTGATTTTTTTTGTGTGGATGGACAAACATCTAAACTTTTAAAAAAATAAATAAAAAAGAAAAAAAAAAGTGGCCGGATTTTTGATAAATTGACTTTTTTAAAAAATGGAAAATTTCAGAACGGGTTCTGAAAATTTTTCAAAAAAAAAAAATTTAATCGATAGCCCATACAAAACTATATAAGAACGTAAATTTTTGACATTGTGGTGCATTCCGTTTTAATGTGATAAATATTTAATCAAGGCAACTCGCCACAAATTTGACCATTTTTCCAATATTTGACCACGCCTCCTAAGCCCAGTTTTTGAAAAATTGAAAAACCAAAAACGCAATTTTCTAAGTTCCATATAGTGCTACCCATATCACCTATTCAGAAGTTTACGGTACACATGTTTTTTTTCGCTGGACATTTGGTGTGGAATGCCTCATATGTTGTTGGTGTTGTCGAGTAGATCACAAAAATGACCATTAAACTTGCCAGACACCCTCAAATTTTAGAGTTATTGTCAAAAAACGTTTTTTTGGGACTTTTCTCACTAAACCTTATGTAATTCAGAAAATTTTCAACCGATTTGAAATTTTTTGAATGTTTTTGATAGAAGAAGGATGGGGCTTTCCACGTGTGTGAATTGGTCTATACATATAAGAAAGCTATTTATTAATTTTTTCAATAAAATCTAATTTTTTTGTTATTTATTGAAAATTTTTCAAGTTTATCGATTTTTTTCTGCTATAGTTCGTTTAACAACATCTATATTTATAAAGGTTTTTTTAAAGAAAATTTGATTCGGAATACGATAAGCTTTATTCTGAAGAAATCGAATAACAATTGACAGAGTTGTAATAATTTTTCTAAAAAAGAAGATTAAGATTTTGCAGGAAATCGCCGTTCAGATATCCCAGGCAAAAAAAAATATTTTATCGTAAGAGGTCATGTACAATATTTTTAAAGGTTTTTGCCTGGGTTATCCGAACGGCAATTTCAAGCAAAATCTTAATTTTCTTTTTTAGAAAAATTATCACAACTCTGTCAATTGTTATCCGATTTTTTCGACATAAAGCTCATCGTATTCACAATTAAGTTTTCTTTAAGAATACGTTTATAAATATAAATGTTGTTGAAAAAAATAAAGCAGAAAAAAATCGATAAACTCAAAAAATTTTCAAAAAATAACAAAAAAATTAGATATTGTTTAAAAAATCAATGTATATCTTTTTTATATGTATAGAACAATTTCCACACATGAAAAGCCCTATCCTTCTTCTATCCCAAACAGTTGAAAAATTGAAAATCGGTTGAAAAATGTGTAAGTTACTCGTGTTTTAGTGAGAAAAGTCCCAAAAAATCGTTTTTTGACAATAACTTTAAAATTTGAGGGTGTCTGGCAAGTTTGATGGGCATTTTTGTGATCTTTTCGATGAGACCTACAACCTTAACTACCTTATTTTAAAAGTATATTTGATTTTGTGTTTTTTGTAGCACAGTGTTATTTTATGAGAATATCATAGTTTTAATTTTTACATGAAATTATTACCTCGAGCTAGAATAAACCTACTCAAAATATAATATGTAAAGGTCGAATAAAAAAATTTAATTTTTAAAAAAAAATTAATCAGAATTTGAATATGGAAATTTTTATTTACAACATGTTAATTTTTATTTACATCATGTAAATTATTAATTACAACATGTTAATTATTATATACATCATGTAAATTATTATTAACAAAATGTAAATTTTTATTTACGATAAGAAAATTATTATTTGCATTTTATTAAATTATTAGTCACAATATGTAAATAATTATTAACAATATGTTAAATATTATCAACAACATGAAAATTATTATTTGTAAAACGTGAATTATTATTTACATCATGTTAATTATAATTTACAACTCATAAAATATTTACAATATGTAAATAAATATTATCAATATGTGTAATATTATTTTAAACATGAACACATTTATTTACAACATGTAAATTGTTATGTATAACATGTAAATTATAATCTACACCATGTAAATTATTGTTAAGAACAAGTAACTAACTAATTTCAGCATGTAAATAATTATTTTCAACACGTAAATTAATTTATACAATATGCTAATTATTATTTACAACATGTAAATAATTTTTACAACATGTAAACTATTATTTACAACATGTCAATTATTACCTACAATATGTAAATAATTATGTGTTTAAAATTAAATTTCTAAAACATCGTTTTCACAACCCCAAACTTCAATATTTTCTAGTACTTTTAGAGACAATACTTCACAATTGTTTTCAAATTGCTATAAATTTCAAAAAACATACAAATTTCATTACTTTTCCCATATATTTTTCTTTTATCTTTTCCAAGGCATCATTTTAAAAATTTAATTTAAATATTTTTTTTATTTTAGTAAATCTGTCATTATAAATTTTCAATTTAATAATATGTCTTTTAACATATAAATAATATTTGTTCTCTTAAATAAAAAAAAAACACACATACTTCAAAGCTCTTACTATAAAGTTTCTTGGCATACTTTTGTTATAATAGTTGGCAACATTAGATAAATTTATTTAATTTTTAGGTTACTAAACAAAAAAAAAAAAACTCTAATAGAAATTTATGTTGAATAAATAAATAGAAACAAAAAAACATAAATAAAACAAAACTAATGCTAGTAATCTAAAACAACAAAAAAATTTTATAATATAAAACAAAAGAAAAAGACAAAATATTTTTATATAAAAAAAAATACAAATAAAAAAACACAAATATAAAACAATGTCCTGCAAGGATCTTAAAATGCAATTTTTATGTCATCTCTTTATTTACAATTTTATAAATATACATAAAAAAGAATAATTTGTTTTCATTTATTTTTTTAGACTAATAGGGTGGTACTCAAAACATAGATTTGCTCTGTTATTGATAAATCGATAACTGTTGAATTTTTAAGGAAATTTATTGTTATCGATAAATACAGAATTTGCCAAAGAAAAATGTTGGTTATTGATAACTATAGAATTTTCTATAGAAATTCTTTTGCTATCGATAACTATAGAATTTTGTATAGAAAATGTTTTGGTTATCGATAACTACAGAATTTTGTATAGAAAATTTTTTGTTATCCATAACTATAGAATTTTCTATAGAAAATTTTTGGTTATTGATAACTATAGACTTTTCTACAGAATTTTTTTTTTTCGATAACTAAAGAATTTTATAGTAAATTTTGTATTATCGATAACTGAAGAAGATTCTATAGACAATTTTTTGTATTTTTTGGTTTCTATTAAAAATTGATTGCTCTCGATAATTATAAAATTCTGTAGACATTTTTTTGTTACCAATAACTATAGAATTTTTTATAGAAAAATTTTTATTGTCGCTAACTATAAAAACTATCGATAACTATTGAAATTTTAATAGAACATTTTTTGTTATCGATAACTATAGAATTTACCATAGAAAATGTTTTGTTATCGATAACTATGGAATTTTCAACAGAAAACTTTTTGTTATCGATAAGTATAGAATTTTCTATGGAACATTTTTTGCTATCGATAACTATAGAATTTTCAAAAGAAATTTTTTTGCTACCGATAACAATAGAATTTTCTATAGAACACTTGTTTCTAACTTCAGAATTTTCTATACGAATTTTTTGTTATCGATAACTATAGAATTTTCTATAGACATTTTTTTTTAAATTTTCGATAGAATTTTATTTGTTATCGATATCTATAGAATATTTTACAGAAAAAAATTTTTTTCGGTAACTATAGAGTTTTAGATTTTTTTTATTATCGATAACTATAGAATTTTTTATTGAATTTTCGATTGAAACTTTCATAGAAAATTTTTTGTTGTCGTTAACCTTAGAATTTTTATAGAATATTTTGTAATTGATATTTCTAGAATTTTCTGTAGAAATTCTTTTGTTAACAATAAGAGTGGAATTTTCTATAGAAAATCTTCTGTAATCGATAATTATAAAGCTTTCTAGAGAAAATTTAGCTTGCTGTCGATAACTATAAATTTTTTTATAGATTTTTTTCTATGATATCGATATTATATAAATTTTTCTACCTATAACTATAGAATTTTCAGTAGAAAATTTTTTTGTTATGGATAACTATAGAATTTTTTAAAGAAAGTTTTTTGCTACAGATAGCTATTCAATTTTCTATAGAAAATTATTTTTTATCGATAACTATAGCATTTTCTATTGAACATTTTTTGTTATGGATAAGAATAGAATTTTCTATATCATTTTTTATCGATAACTATCGAATTTTGAATAGAAAATTTTTTGTTATCGATAAGTATTAAATTCTCCGTAGAAAATTTTTTGACATTTTTAACAATCGAATTTTCAATAGAAAATTTTGTGTTATCGATAACTATAGAATTTGTTATAGATTTTTTTTCTATCGATATCTACAGATAAGTTTTTGCTATCGATAACTATAAAATTTTGAATTGAAAATATTTTGTTATCCACAACTATAGAATTTTCCATAGAAAATTTTTTGTTATCGATAACTATAGATTTTTTTATAAAATTTTTTTTAATATCGATAGCTATACAATTTTCGATAGAAAATTATTTTTTTATCGATAACCTATAGAATTTTCTATAGAAAATTCTTTGTTATCGATAACTATAGAATTTTCTATAAAAAATTTATTTATCGATAACTGTAGAATTTTCCATTGAAATTTGTTTGTTATCGATAACTATAAAATTTTCTATAAAACATTTTTTGTCATCGGTAACAATGGAACTTTCAATAGAAAATTTTTTGTTATCGATACCTATAGAATTTTCTATAGAAAATTTGTTGATACCGATAACTATAGAATTTATTATAAAAGAATTGTTGATATTTTTTGACAATTTTTAATTGTCGTTAACTATAGAATTTTCTACAGAAAATTTTTGTTATCGATAACTATAGAATTTTTTATACAAAATTTTTTGTTATCGATAACTAAAAAACTATCGATAACTATATTTCTTTAGAACATTTTTTGTTATCGATAATTATAGAAAATTTTTCTCTATCGATAACAATAGAATTTTCTATAGAACATTTTTTGTTGTCGAAAACTGCAGAATTTGCTATACAAAATTTTTTGTTATCAATAACTATAAAATTTTCTATAGAATATATTTGCCATCGATAACTATTTAATTTGCTAATTTTTATCGATAGCAATAAAATTTTCATTAAAACATTTTAAACTATCGATAATTTAAATTTTCTGCTCTCGATAACTGAAGAGCTTCTTTTCGAAAATTACCGAAAAATTGTGCTATAGATAACTAGAAAGTTTGGTATAACAAATTATCTATTATCGATATATCGATAACTACAGAATTTTTCTATAGAAAATATTCTGTTATAGATATATCGATAGCCATAGAATTTGTATATAAAATTTATGTTATCAGTATATTGATGTCTATAGAATTTTGTCTAAAAATTTTTTGTTATCGATACATCGATGACTACAGAATTTTCTAATGCTAAATTTCGGTAATCGATACATCGATAACTATAGAAAATTGTCTATTCCTCGGAAAAAAGAGAATTTCCTACAGAAAAGTTTCTGTTATCCATACATCGATAACTAGAAAATTTTCTATAGAGAATATTCTGTTATCGAAAACAAGAGAATTTTCTATAAAAAATTTTCTGTTATCAGTATATCGATAACTAGAGATTTTTTCTATGAAAGATATCCTGTTATCGAAACATCATAGCTAGAGAATTTTTAACAAAAAATATTCTGTTATCGATATATCGGTAACTAAAGAATTTTCCATATAAAATGTTTGTTATCGGCACATCTATAATTAGGGAATTTTCTATAGAGAATTTTCCGTTATCGATACATCGATAACTAAAGAATTTTCTTTAGAAAATTTTTGTTATCGATACATCGATAACTAGAGAATTTTCTATAGAAATTTTCTGTTATTGATATATCGATAACTAGAGAATTTTCTATAAAAAAATTTCAGTTAGCGAAATATCGATAACAAGAGAATTTTCTATAGAAAAGTATCTGTTATCGAAATATCGATAACAAAAGAATATTCTATAAATTTTCTGTGATTGAAATAGCGATAACTAGAGATTTTCTATAAAAATTATAAGTAAAGACTTATCTACAAAAAAAAATTCTATTATTGATACATCGATAACTAAAGAATTTTCTATAGAAAATTTTCCGTTATCGATTATATAAGATTTTTCTAAAGAAAATTTTGTGCTATCGATGCATCGATAACTAAAGATTTTTCCATAATACATTTTCTGTTAATGATACCTCGATCACTTGAGAATTTTCGATAGAAAATTTTCTATTATCGATGTATCGAATGTTCTTTAGAAAATTTTCTATTATCGATACATCGATAACTAGAAAATTTCTTTAGAAAATTTGTGGTTATCGATACATCGCTAACTAGATAATTTTTTATAAAAAATTTATTGTTTTTGATAACTAAAGACTTTTCTATAGGAAGTATTTTTTGTTACGGATAAATAGAGAATTTTTCAATGAAAATTTTTTGTTATCGATACATCAAAAATTTTCTGTTATCGATGTAGCGATGTAGCGATAACTAGACAAAATTGATAGAAAATATTTTATTATCGATACATGGGAAACTAGAGAATTTTAAATAAAAATTTTCTGTTGTCGATACATCTATAACTAGAGATTTTTAATAGAAAATTTTCTGTTATCGATACATTGATAACTAGGGAATTTTTTATAGAAAATTTATTGTTATGGATAACTAAAGAATTTTCTTTGGAAAACTTTTTGTTATCGATAAATAGAGAATTTTCTAATGAAAATTTCTTGTTATCGATACATCGATAACTAGACAAATTTCAGTAGATTTTTTTCTCTTATCGATACATCAAACATTTTCTGTTATCGATGCATCGATAGCAAGAGAATTTTAATAGAAAATATTTTATTATCGATACATCGATAACTATAGAATTTTTATAGAAAAGTTTCTGTTTTCGATACATCGATAACTAAATAATTTTCTATAGAATATTTATTGTTATCGATATCTAAAGAACTTTCTATTAAAAAATTTTTTGTTATTGATAAATAGAGAATTTCCAATGAAAATTTCTTGTTATCGTTACATCGATAACTAAACATATTTCAGTAGATTTTTTCTGTTATCGATACCTAAATAACTATAGAAAATTTTTTATATTCCAAAAAGAAAAAATGTTCTATATAAAATTATCTAGTAGGAAATTTTCTATTGAAAATTCTCCAGTTATTGCCATATCGACAACATAAAATTTTTTATAGAAATTTAAAAGTTTTCGATGATTTCTTTAGATATTTCTCTACTTTTATCGATAAAAATCTAAAAATTAAACTCCACCCTATGTGGTTTTTTTATATTTTGTTCTTTCCCAGATAATGTTTATAAATATTGTTGGTTTTTTAGAAATATAAGACCCATTGTTCATTTTCATAACCCATACATTTACTTATCTAGTCCTAGAAAGTTTATTGTTCTTCAGCAAGCTAGTAGTCATTGTTGAAATTCTTTTGTATACACTATGATAAAAAAGTATAACAAAAATTTTGCAAATACTTAGAATTTTGTATAGAAAATTTTTCTGTTATAGATACATCGATGACAAAAGAATTTTCTTTGGAAATTTTTCTTTTATCGAAGCATTGATAACTGAAGAATATTCTATAGAAAGTTTTCTGACAAGAATTTTTAATAAAAACCCACATTTTTTAAATTTTTAAAAATGTATGCAGAAAACTCTTTACTTATCGATTACAAAAAAATGTTCTCAAGAAAACTCTAGAGTTATCGATAATTACAAATTTTCTACAAAAAAATTCTACAGTTATCGAAAACAAAAAAAATTACAAAAAACTATATGTTATCGATTACAAAAAATTTTCTATGGAAAGTTCTATTGTTATCGATAGCAACAAATTTTCTATAAAAAAACTTTTAGTTATCGATACATAGATAACTTTAGAATTTTCTGTAGATTTTTTTCTGTTGTCGATACATCGATGACAAGAAAATTTTCTTTGGAAATTTTTCTGTTTCGAAACATCGATAATTGAAGAATATTCTAAAGAAAATTTTCTGATAACAATTTTTGATAAAAATCAGAATTTTGAAAATTTTTGCACTTGGAAAAAAATTTAAATATTTCAGATTCTGAGATTATTTCGTATTAAAAATTACAGAATTTTGATAAATATTTTTTTTTTTTGATACTTTTTTATTTCTGAAATATTTTGTATTTACTTTAATTGTTACCAGATTCTGGATAATTTTTTTTACATTTTGCTTTATTTTTTAGCTGATTTAAAACATTCTTTATAAAAACTTTCTGCTCACAGTTCATAGCGTTTAAATATATTTGTATGGAAAGGAAATTCACAACAACAAGAAAATAATTATAATTGGCAAAGTAGTAGTTTTATTGTTGTTATTTAACTAAATATGAGTGCGTATGTGTATGTGTTTCTTTATTTGCAAATGTGTTAGTATTATGATGTCATCTTAGTAATAGTTTATTGTTGTTATTCTGTTGTTCACTTTTCAGTTTTCGGATTTTTATGTTGTGTTGTCCTTTTTTTGTGGTAATTTGTGTCATCATTTTTTATCCGTTTTTTTTTTGTTTTTTGCATAATTTCTACAGTTGTTGCATTTTTCACTTGGTTTTTAATTACAACAGACATTTGAAGGATACGAAAAATAAAAAAAGATTTATTTATATATTTCTTTGTTTGGTTTTATCTAGAGTTTAATTAAAAAAATATGTATTTTTATATTTACTTTTAAGTAAATGATTAAATATTTAAATAAAAAAAGTTTTAAATTTAAATTAAAATTTTATAATATTATTTTAGGAAAATGTCTTAATGACTTTAGAATTGGAATTAGTTCAATAAATATTCTAAATTTTTTTTTTTATCTAAAAGATGGAAACTTGTTGAAGAAAATATGAAAATAATTTTTCCAATTAACTTTAGAACAGAAGAAAAGAAGACAACGTTTTTAAAAAAAAATCTCCAACAAGCTTAATAAAAACATTGATGAGCCACAAAATTACTTTAATACTTTTTGTCATTCAAAAATGTTTTTACCATAAAAATAAATTTACACTCAAAAACAAGTAGAAAAGTTCGATTCGACTTGGCCGAATCTACCTCCACTATGCCCTTTATAAGTGATAGTAAATTCTCTAGCGTGAAAAAAAAAACATTTTTGATTAAAAATATTTTATTTTGTGTAATAATAATTTCTTAGCAATATTTGAAAAAAAAAAAATTTACTAAATTTTTTTTTGAGTCTAATTTTTTTTTTTTTTTTGAGTGTAAAATTTTTTTCGAGTGTATTTTTTTTTTCGTGTCAAAAATATTTTTCAGTGACAAAATTACGTTGTAAAATATTTTTTGTGACTTATCAAGTTTTTTAAAACATGTATAACGAGTTTTCAACACTTGAATTTAAGGTGAAACCAATCTGAAATTCACAGTTTTGCTAATAACTTTTGAACTACTGGACCGATTTGGCTGAAATTTAATACGAACCAGGCCCAGGGAACGATATATATATGTTCCAAGCTTCAGCATCATCAGAATTGTTTTTCGAAAGTTAGCGTGTGTTCTATTTCTTAAATTCGCGAAAAACTCTTGCCGAAATTCACTCTTTTGCATATAACTTTTGAAATACTGGACCGATTTCGCTGGATTGCAATACCAACCTGACCAAGTAAATGCGCAACATATGTGTGCCAAACTTTAGGATCCTCCGTAAAGTCTTTCAATAGTTAGCTTGTTTTCAACAGACAGACGGACGGACATCGCTAGATCGTCTTTAAATCGTTCGAGGATCATAAATAAAAATATATATTTTATGGGGTCCTAGACCAATATCTCGAGTTGGTACAAATAAAATATCCGCTAAAACATCTTGACAAATATTTTAAAATCTGAAAGTTTTCCTTGTGCTTAAAATGTTCAAATATATTGTTCAAATACAGTCGCCTTAAAGTAGGCAACGTTTTGGAATATATACACACACAAAATAGTTTCAGTTGCTGCCACTAAATTGTTTGCCAACTGAATTTTTGCGGTTCCACGAACTATCACAATATTCAGTTGCCTCTACTGTTAATTTCAGTTGCGTCAACTGTTAAAATTCTATTATGAGAACTGAATATTTAAAAGCTAAAATTGACATTGGTTAGAGTGATCGAATTTTAAAAAGCGTTATATGGTAGCTCCAATCAATATTTTTTACACTGTTTCTTAAAAAATTAAATTTTTATTGTTTTTTAAAACAATTTTAATAATTAAGAGACTGTTTCATAATTTTTATTTTGGTATTTATGAAAAATGTTTTTATTGTTGAGAATCTGCCTTAATACCACATATTTCGTTTTTTATTTAATGAAATTATAATTTTTATTTTTTTGACATTCTATTTGTTTAATAAAAATGAAACCATAACAATCAATTATTGATCAAGAATGCCAATACAAATGAATATATATTTAGTCCTTTAAAATTCCTAGTTGGAACATAGGGCCATTACAAATGATTTCCATTGAATTCTGTCTGTTGCCAATCTTTTAGCTTCGCTCCAACTCTTTCCAGCTGTGCGTAGTTCAGCTTCTACTTGCCGTCGCCATGTATTTGCTGGTCTGCCTCTTCGCCTGCTGCCTTGAGGGTTGTATTCAATTGCTTTTATGGTGACGTCATCATGTGGCTTTCTGAATGTATGACCCAGCTAATTCATCTTTCGCATTTGTATGTCAACTGTGACAGGGTTTTGTTGCGTTTTTTGCCATAGATCGTTGTTTGATATAGTGTCTGGCCAGAAGACATGTAATATTCTACGTAAACATCGGTTGACAATATAAAAATGAATAGTTTAGAAAAATTTTACAAAAAATATAAAAATATTTTAAATTTGGTTAAGTCAACCGACATTTTCAGTTGTCGATACAATTATTAAATATTTTTAAAATTTGTCAATTAAAGCAAATGATTAATGGTCGAGAGGGAAGATTTAGAATTAAAGAAACAATTGTATTGACTAAATATTTTTCAAAAACTTTATTATATTTTAGTTTATTTAAGCTGACCAACTTATTAGTTGCTAATACATAAATTCGGTCACGATTGCTATTTATCTTTTACTCTTGTTAGTTATTTGGTATGATCATAAAATCTTTACAATAACAACTAAAAATTTGTCAGATTTATAAAAATTCGGTTTTTATTATGGAATTCCAACTAAACATTTCTCTGTGTGTAGAACTAAAAAAAAAAAATTGAGCCTTTAGCTTCATAAAACAGATTATTTAACATAAGAAGTCATTTTAATACTGCTGTTGTATATTGTATAGCAAATTGTGAAAATGACTCAGAATCTTTGAAATTTTCTATCTGGAAAAAAAAAATATTTCAAGATTATTTTTTGAAAAGAAGTATACGTTTAAATTGTCCTGAAAATATTTTTTTTAAATCTTAGATGTTTCCCAAAAGTGCTTAAATTAAATCCTCCTAAAAGTAGGCAATATTTGGGAATATTTGGTTTATTAAATATTTTACTAAAATTTTTCCAAACACCATTCCTCAAAAACATATTACCCAAAAAAGGTTTATTCTACGAAGAGGGGGGTTTAAGGCATGTAGTTTTTATTCCCTAAGCCCAGCCGAAGGCCGGCTATGCAGAAAAACTTTTAAGAAAAGAGAACAACATTTCAGACAACACTTTTTGTTAAGTATCCTTATTAATATTTTTGATATATCGTCTTCTTGATAATATGGTCTAAAAAAGCCGTAAATAGGTAAATGACGTTAAAACTATTAAGTGTGTAACGTAAATTATGAAGTAATAGAAAAAATAGCATGAAGTTGTGATTATAGCGCCGCAGGGGAAAAATTTTAGCAACAAACTTTAAGAAAAAATCTCGCGATTTTTAGACCTTATTAATATTATTATATTTTGAGTAGGTTTATTCTAGCTCGAGGTCATTATTTTCTTTACTTATTAAAACTATTACTTAAAACAGCAAAATAATTTTCTTGAAAATTATTCTATGAGAATATCATAGTTTTAATTAGAAAAAAAAATTACCTCGAGCTAGAATATACATACTCAAAATATAATATTATAAAGGTCGAATAAAAACAATTTTTATTTTATAATAAAAATTAATCAGAATTTGTATTTAATTTTTCTAATGATTGTTTCAATGCGGCTTATTTCGGTTTGATATTAGCCCTGTTTTCGCATAACCGTATACATGTTAACATTAACCCATTAACCGAAATCGCATCCACGTTTAACAAAATCTACTTGACATCACTTCTGTGAAAAAGGTTTATGTATTTGCTATTAACAAAGGAAAAGGTTTGTGTCTTTGCCATTTCAATAAAAATGTGAACTTGGCATCACTTTTTATAGAAGCTTAATTTTAACGCCGATAATTATACAAGTTAAAAATAAACGTGGATAATTAAAAATTTGTATGGGTAATACGGTTGTGCGAAAACAGGGCTATTTTAATATTTTGGCAAAAAATCAAAAAAAAATGTGCAATTTTCCATATTTTATTTTTGGGCAACTTTTCGTAATGAATAATCACACAACTTTTTAATTTCGGAATTTTGGTCTAACACTATGAAAATGTGGCCAAAATTTGTTGGTAACTTTTCATTTGAAATATGGTCAAAATTTGTATGAAAAATTTTTGTTCGAAATTTAATTTCTTTTCTGTTATTAGAACGAAACATAACCTACTCTAAGGCTGCTGATAGATTTTCGTATAATAATTCGGATAAATTTTTTTTCAGAATCTAAGAAATTATCGAAATTAATATTTTATAGTCTCAAAAATATTTTAAAATTTTATTAAAAATATTTTTAAAATCAGAAAATTTTTCTAACCAAAAAAATTTCTTTTTGTCATTATTGTGTTTCTCGATAGAAATGCTGTCTTAGAATTTTAGAAAATTTTTGGTAGTTTATTTCAGAATTTTGGCTAAACTCTTTTTACTAAAAATGTTGAAACATTTTTCTTGCAGAAAGATTATTTTATATTTATTTACTATTATAGTGTCATAACTCAAAATATGTCGTTTTTGGGTAAACCATACAGAATTATTTGTTATATCCTGCTTTATACATATTGTGTCAAAAATTCGTATTAATATCTTCTAAACTCACCGTTTGAGAAGAGAACACGCCATCATAACATTTTCTATGTACGGTTCTTTTGCAATGTAAAACAAGTTTCAATTGTAAGCTTTAAACAGGTTTTCTGTAAAATCAAACATTTTGCGTTATGACACTGTCCAAGTAAATGAGCGATATGTGAAATATTTTGAAAAACCTGAAATTCTTTTTAAGAAAAGGTCATTAAATAATGTTTTTAAATTATTTTTGATATTAGGAGCATCATTAGGACTAGAGTTTGCAAAACGATTAAAATCGTATTCGTAATCGCAATTAATCGCAATCGTAATCTACAAGAAATCATGCGATAACGATTAATAATTTTCTATGAAATCCACTGTTTTTATAACGAATTTAATTCAGTTCCAAAATTTATTGGAACTGAATCCTATAACAATTGATTCTTGAAAATATTTTACGGTAATCACTACAAAATCTTCTACGAAAAATTATTTTTCAAAAAAATACTTGTTTTAAAAACGACTGCTTTCGGAACAATTTTACACAAAAAAAATATTTTTGAATGTTAAGTAGAATCGATTGCAGGATAATATGATGCGTTCTGGAACCAATTATTTGGAACGGAAAATTTTTCTGGGTTGGCCCACGATGCATTAAATTGTTTCCCTTTTTCTCGTAAAAGTCGGTAAA
Source organism: Pegoplata infirma (assembly GCA_963921195.1). Classification (NCBI taxonomy): domain Eukaryota; kingdom Metazoa; phylum Arthropoda; class Insecta; order Diptera; family Anthomyiidae; genus Pegoplata; species Pegoplata infirma. Next base: position 34,525,627 of record OY992540.1, on the reverse strand, counting down.
ATTTTATGAAAAATTTAATTCTTAGTAACCCCCCAGCAAAAATTGGCATTGCTAGTAATGGGTTTTGTAATCCGAAACAGATGTTAACAAGTAGTTACTTATTGAATGAAACACTCATTATTTTAACAAGGGCGTGAGACAAAAATAAGTAGTGAAGAGTATGAGATAAATAAGTAGTTACTGACTCGGATTAAACCCCATTACCAATAAGAAGTAAAATAATTATTTAATTAAAACATTTAAAATTGAACTTGTTTTTACTAAAACTTAAAAATTGCGTATTTTTTATTAAGTTTTTAAGTACTTTTTAAGTTAATTGAATTGTAAAGGTTAAAAACTGCAAGTGCAAGAAGATATTACTTAGATGCGCTTTTATAACATATTACTGAGAAGTAGTTACTTTTGGGCCTAAAATAATGTTAATGGTAATGGGTACTCATTATAAATAACGTACTTGGTAATGATTACTTTTCACAACTCATTACTATGTTTTTGCTTGGCCCTCATTATTTTTAAATATATTGAAAAGGATTTGAAAAAAAATTCGGCAATGAAATTTTGTCGAAAAATTTAATTTTTTTTAACTTTGACCGCTGGTTTAAGACTAATGATGCTCTTGTAAATTTTTTTTTTGTAAATTTTCGCATAATCAGCACTTTACTGCCAATCGGCAAGTATTCCTACTAGGGTTTCTAAATTCCCTGACTTTTCCAATTCCCGGGAAAGCGTTCTAAAAAATTGAATTCACGGGAATTCCCGGGATTTTTTTGGTTAACACAAATTCTTAATCTTATCATATATAAAATATTATTTTTCAAAATATGGCATCATATATTTATTCAAACACCCACAGATGTCTTTTTTTTTTTGCAAAATTGTTTTCTTTACTTCTTTTTAAAAAGTATTAAATTCACAAAAATTTAATTTTTGTAAAAGTATTGTACTTTATCAGGATTGTCGTATATGCCTTGGCGTATTTTCACTCCATACAGAATGTTTTTATTCATGAATTTATAATTTTTCAAATTTTTGTATTTGTAAAAGCTTTTTGGTAAATTCGAATAATGCTGATCAATCATAATAAGGATTTTATGTTAAATATATATTTCGAAAAACTTTCGAATTAGTTAATAACCTTTTCAAGACATCCGTGCCCAAATATCAGTCTTTAAATTTAAATATTTATATTTAAAAAAAAAAAATGGAACTTTTGTGAAATTTTAGGCTAGAATGCTGGTTTGTTTAAAATACTTTTATGCAACCTGAAGCTTTTCCTTACTATTTTTTCTGCAATAATTTAAATTTAATCCAATTTATTATTTCCCGACTAAAAAAGTTTAGATATAGCAACATATTATTTAATATATTTATATATGGCCATACACAGTACTTTACATAATTCTATGTAAATGTATCTTGTATTAAGTTTTGCACCCAAAATTTAATATAGTGCCATATACAAGGATATCAAATTATGTGTTGCTCCACATACAATATATTAAGCTTTATTAAATTAGATATTGCATATAATATTTTATATGACTCCATGAACGACCTCATACAAGATTAGATAAATAAATATATGATATACAACTCCATGTCTGACCTCATACAAGATGAGATATACATATATATGTATATGGTGCCAAGTCGGGGGAAAAAGTTTTCTAAGTCCCGAAAAAATTTTTTAAAATTTCCAGACACAAATAATTTTTGCGTTAAGAATTAAGTTAAGAATTTCATTAAAATGATTTAAACAAAAAAAAAATTTTTGACAAATTTTGAAAAATTTTACAAGTCCTGAAAAGTTTTTTAGAATTTTCTAAGTCCTTGATAAAAAATATTTTTAGTAAATTTTTTTGCGTTTTGAAGTAAAAATTTATTAACAAAGTTTTAAGAAAAAAATTTTAAATTTCGATTTTTTTTTTTAATTTCTAAGTCTCAGATAGAATTTTTTTTGCAATTCCCGAAAAAACTTGTGATAAATTTGAAAATTATGAGATAAAAAATAAATATTTTATGCAAATTCCTACATATTTTATTTTATGATATAAAATTATATACAATTATATCAAATTAGATAAACCCAATGTTCGGATCAAAACCGATCATATTTAATCTAATATAACAAATTTTGAGCTATTTTGATCCACCAATTTCATCATCTTATTTTATCCAAATACGTGTTGGGCCATATTAAATTATATAAGGCTCAATTTCAAATTATATATGGACCTGTATTTTTTTTAGTCGGGTTTATTTCAATAAATCACATAAAATTGTATTTAAAATGGGTAATTTGATAATTTTTTTTTAAAACAGTTATTGACAATTTCCCGATCTCAGTTTAGAGAACTCTTTGTTAGCACAAATAAAGCGCTTTGTAGTGTTTATTTAAACGCGATGCAGGAAAATCTTGTTTTTTCTTCCAAAATCATTTTTTATCGTTTAAAAAGTGTTAAAGATGTCAAAAAGGAAAATATAAGTATAAAAAAAATCTTAAAAATCTTAAATCTTTAAATAAATTTTAAACCGTAATCGCGATTATGAAATATCTCAATTATTTGCAAACTCTAGTTAGGATCCTTTTTTGACAAATACATCTCTAAATCTAAGAAGGTTTAAAAAAGCTGTTTAATTAAAACCTCCTTAAAGTAGGCAACATTTAAGAATTGCTAAGTTTATTACAGAATTTAACAAAACCTTTATCTTAAAAATTGTTTTTTCTTAAAAAAAAACATTGCCTACTTTAAGTCTGTTTAAATTAAATAACTCAAAGCCTACTTTATGGAGGTTTTAATTAAAAAAAAGGAAAACAAATGTAAAACTCATTGCCTACTTTTTTTAAAATGTTTGTTTTTCATGAATTTATTAAATTTTCTACAGTTTGATCTTATGCTTATTAAAGCACTTTAATAAAAATATACATTAATATCTGTGTAGCCACCCAGGAAATGTTGTGTGTTTTTTTTAACAAACCAACATTATCACAACTTGTAAATTTTTTCCCCTGTGTTTCCTCCCCAATAATAATAATTATGACATGGGAAATGTGTTTATTTTTGTTAAAGCATGTTTAGTTGTCTAAATGTTTGTGATGTTTATAGTGTGTAGCAATGTATCAGCAAATGTTTTGTATGTGTATGTATGAAATTAAACATTGTATATAAGAGTATTGTATAGTTAGAGATGTGTGTATGAATGTGTATTTTGTAGAATTGTGTGGCGTTAATGAGTGGTGCAACATATTGTTTGTTGTGTGAAAAGGGTCCTGTTAAAGATGTTAATGTTTCTTGTGTCCCTTGTTACTATTACAACAACAACAACTACCACTACTACAACTACTACTACTACACAAACATGACTATAAACGATGGTGATAATGATGATGACGACTACTAGCACTACTACAACAATAGCAGCAAAAACTACTGATGTTATAGAAATGCTACTACTAGGACTATCACATTACCCAGCTAAAAAAGAAAAGATACAAAATGAGGTACTATTATTAGCACTTACATGCTTAAATGTAGGTTAACGATGGTCTTCAGTCTCTTTTTATCTCTCCCCCCTTCACTTTACAATTTAAACATTTGTTTCTGAACAGCTTGTCATTACATTAACACAACCATACAAAAACACAGTAAAATAACTTGAGGGCTTTAATATCTCTCTAGCCAGGTGTGGTTAGGCTGCTTGTGGTTAAAATATATAAAGGATCATTGAACTTGAATGAATTAAAACAACAAAAAAAAGACAGAAAACTTTTAAAAACCAAAAACCAAACATAATTTGTTTAAATAATTTTACTTTTGTTGTTTGCTAACACTTTTATCTATTTAACAAATTATTGTTGTACCTTGAGGAGGAAAAGTTGTAAAAATAATTTTAACTTGTTTTTTTTTATCATATTGTAATGATGAACGGGACTACGATGACGACGCACGGTGCCCTGGAGCGGATTTAAATAAAATTTTGGTGTTACTCCAATTTTTAAGCGGATTATGTTTTTTGATTATAAAAGAAAGAAAATGAGCCAAAAAAGAAAAAAATGTACTAGGCGCTTTTTTTTTTGGCGGGCAAAAAAAGAATTACAAAAAACGAAAAAAGAATTTATTCTTTCAAATGCATTAACATTTTTTTATACAGATGCAAATTCGTCGCATATTCACTTATCAGTGAGATTTAAATATATTTGTGACATATTTTTTCAGACATGAGACTTAAAAGAATAATTTCACTATTTGGCGAGACTAAATCAAATTTCTTCTTTAATTTAATGAAAATTTTAACTCTAGCAGTTATGTCACATTTAATATTGATCCTGTTTCTAGATTTTGAAGGGGAGAAGTTACCCCAACAATACAAACAAATTTTACAAAGGAGTTTTGGTGAAATAAACAAAATTAAAAAATTATATTTAGTGCATCCATAAGATTGACAACAAAGAAATAGTCCCAACTACTCTCTGCATCTCTTTTCAAACTATTTATATTGTTTAACTCTTCCTTAGTCACTGCAAACGCATTTTTCAATGGCTTTTTCTATCGTTTTCTGTTTTTTTTTGGTTTTGAAAAAACATATTTAACAAAAAAAAAAATAAATTCGTTAAAAATGATATCGCTCCTTTACTTGTATAGTGTCACAACACAAAATATTTGATTTTGCAGAAAACACGTTTAAAGTTTACTATTGAAACTGGGTTTTAATTGAAAAAGGCCGGTACATAGAAACTGTAATAATGGCGTGTACTCTTGTCAAACGGTGAGTTTAAAAGATATTAATACGAATTTTTGACACAATATAAAGCACGATATAACGAATAATTCTGCATTATTAACTCAAAAAACGCATTTTTTGAGTTATGACACTATACAAGTAAAGGAGCGATATGACTCACTAATGTCTAAAGTGAGGCAACTTTGTGTTTTGCTGTCCGTCTGAGTAGTACACTGAAAACATTTAAGATTTTACATTTTTAAATAATTTAAAAGGACATATTTCATTTTATTTCAATGAATAGTGAAATTATTCTTTTAAGTCTCATATCTGGAAAAATAAGTTATATATATATCTAAATCTCATTGATAAGTAAATATGCGATGAATTTTTATGCGTATACACAAATTTTAACGCATTTGAAAGAATAAATTCTTTTTTTTTTTTTTAAATTCCTCTTTTTGCCCGCCAAAAAAAAAGCGCCTAGTACTTTTTTTTCTTTTTTGGCTCATTTTCTTTCTTTTATTGTCTTAAAACATAATCCACTTAAAAATTGGAGTAACACCAAAATTTTATTTAAATCCTATCCAGGGCACCGTGGACGTCTGTGATGAGTTAAACTTTAAGATAAGAGTTCTTTTGTGTAAATGTATGTATTTAAATGTAAAAATGTAAATAACAAATCGTTAAAAAACAACAAAAAACAAAACTTCTTTCTGTGAATGCCTGACAGACATTTAAAAACATTTTAACATTGAAAGGAAGTTATTTGGTTTTAACTGCCTGTCACTGGTATTCACAATGAAAATTTTTGTCGAACTGCAACTTAAAGAAGACAGTGGCAAGAAATTCATTTAAAATGAAGTTGCAAATAGTTTTTTCTTACATTTTTTTTTAGTTTTCAATTTGCTGAATTTTTTGAAAATTTTTGTTGTTCTACATAACTTTTTATTTATTTGAAACTGAGTGATGTCCGTCCTTTTGTCTGTTGAAATGTAGATCACGGCTAAAATATGAAACAAAATTGACTGATATCTAGCATTTATATTGTTCGATATCCCGTGTAGTTTGGTATTTCATTTCATAAACATCAGTTCAGCTGTTTCGAAGTTATTACACTAATAAAAAAACCTTGTTAAATTACAGAAAAGTTTGTAGCTTTTTTGTGCTACCTCCAATTTGACAAAAATTCCTTGTTATTTTACAAGCTTTTTACCAATAATTTTGAAATTTTACAAGCTTTTTACGGCACCATGAAAAATGGCCCCAATGCAAAATGGCTCCAAAACGAAAATGAAAAATGGCCCCAATTGTTTATATGGAGTACAACAACACTAAAATTTGGGGTAATTTTTCCAAGTTATTTGGGGTCATTCTTCCTATTTACTTTGGAGCCATTTTTTATTTAAAATTACCCCAAAATTTGTAGGCCCATTTTTAATTTTTTATCTAGAGTTATTTTGCATAATGAAAAATAGCACCCAATTTAATTAAAAAAAATAATTATAATCTTCTAACCACTTTTGGAAATAAAGCCATATATGGCTTTGTTACACATTTGAAAATTTTAACAAGTAAAAAAGTTAAATTCGGCATTGCCGAATGTAGCGATACCCTCCACAATTTCAAAAAGATCATTGCAAACAACTTTATTTAAAAGTAAATTACTTAAAAAAAAAATTTTGAAAAAAAAAATTGGAAAAAAAAATTCCGCGATTTTTTTCTTTTTTGTCAAAAAAATATTTTTGTACTTTTTTAAATACAATTTGGTGATCAATTATGTTCACATATGTCAATCAGCAGCTGAATTTAAGCATTTTGTATGTTTAGGTTATGTTGAATATACTAAAATTTTTGAGGTGTCCTTACATTTTCGTTCGATATCGCTTAAATGCAATACCAAACTTCCAATTAATTTGTTAAGTTTTAGTCATTTCCGTGAAATATTTTGGCCGTGATCACCATTTCCACAGACAGACGGACATCGCTAGAATCTCTTAAAATCGATCGAGGATCATAAATATATGTATATACTTTATGGGGCCCCAGACCGATATTTCGATGAGTTACAAACGGAATACAAGAAAAACTTTTTTTGTTTAACTATCTTAAAAATTAAAAACCCACACATACCAGGAACCTCTTAACTCAGAAGGGCCCAAGGGCACCAGCCCCCTAAAGAATAGAATAAATAAAGACAAAAAACCGAAATTAAGATTTAGAGGGCTGGTGCCTCTAGGCCCCTCTGAGTTCAGTGGTTCCTGGTATGTGTGGGTTTTTAATTTATAGATACCCAGCAGAAATTTTGCTGAACTGGCAGCAGCTTTTGGAAAGGAAACTCGAGTCAAGGAGCGCATCCAAACCTGCTGAATTCATGCATGATTGTCTAAGGCAATGTCACACTTTAGAGCACTAGTTGGATAAACCGAAAAAGCGCTCTTAAGATGCTCTAAATTCACATCTCTTTAGAGCGCTGAAAAAATCGCTATAAAGTTGCAGTGACTTCAAGTCTCTTTTTAGAGCTGATTTAAGCAGAATAAAGATGAATCACATTTGACTATTTCTGAAATACAATTTAAAAAATCTGAAATACAATTGACTATTTCGAATACAATAGGAAAATCTTAAATACAATTGACTAATTCTGAAAATCAGTTGACTATTTCTGAAATACAATTAAAAATGGCGTTAACCAACCACTGAAAACGTATTTTTTAGTTTATTTTGTAGTATTGTTAAAAAATTAAACATTTTTATTTCAAAAAAGTTCAAAGTTCTGATTACACCATTTCCACTTTTATTTCAGAATATACAAATTATTTATTTATTGAATTTTTAACATATAATTTCAAATCATATACTAAATAAACCTAACCGAGACGGGTGACTATGACCATTGTCTCGTTGTAGCGAAACCGACCTAGGCATGTGGCGGGAATCGAACCCACGACCCCTAGAGTCATAGGCCAGCACGCTACCAACTACCTTACTAGGCGCCTAATATACAAATTATATTTCGGAACATACAAACTATATTAAATATATTACAAAAAATTTCCGATCATATTTTAGAAACTCCAATTACATTTAAAAAATTTCCAATTGTATTTCGAAAATGTCAAATTATATTTCATAAACTTCCATTTATTTTTCAGCTATTACCATTTATAACTAAAAAATGTTTAATTACATTTCAAAAATTTTCAATTATATTGGAAATTTTTGAAATTTAATTGGACATTTTTAAATATAATTGGAGAGTCTAAAATATGATTGGACATTTTTTTTGTAATATAATTTGTATTTTCTGAAACTGAAGTGGAAATGGCGTACTAATTTTTTTTTCATTTAAAATGGGTAAAAGGTGTTATGATTGAAGCGCTCTTTGCAGCGCTGATTAATGCGCAATAATGATGCAGTGAAATCATGTGCCTTTGCCTAAAACTCATGTTTTTATTAAAAAAGTGTTAAATATATTCAAAAGGAAAGCATGTATGAAATTTTATCAAAATATAATTTTATGTTTTGAGTTTTATATAAAAAATCTTAACAAAAAATTTAAATTTTTTCCCCTTACTTTTACTACATCCTCAAGAGCGCTCTTTGAATGCGCTTCGGTATGCTATAAAAAGATGCTGTGTCGCCAATATCTCGATTTATTTTTGCTTGGAAATTTGGATCAAAATTTCCCAGCAAAACTTAGATTACCAAATAAGGTATAAAATAAGGTATATGATCTCTTATTTTATACATTGCAGCATTGATGATTTTAACAGGCGATGAGACTCAAAGTAATGCATCCACATTATCACATAGAATACCAGTAAGGTATAAAATAAGTCATAAATTTATAACAAAGAATACCAGTAAGGTGTAAAATATATGATATTTTATAGGTTACGAGTAAGGTATATAATATAGCATACCAGAACGTAATATATAAGGTGTTACGAGTAGTGAAAAAGTAATTTTGTATTAAATTTACTCACGTGATTGTAAGTGAGTGTAAGTAGATAAAATATGCTAGTGAGTGTGTGTCGTTAGAAATTTCTTGTCGTGAGCCCATCTCTAGTTTAAACTTCTGCATTTTTTATAAAATAATTATTTTTTATGTTATTGTAATGCATTATGCATTTAATTATAAATAATGCATTATTTCAAACTTTCAAATAATACATAATGTAACCAAATATAAATCATCCATGATATAATGTTTAGAAATAATAAATATGAAATACATTTTTCCAATAATCATGCATTATGTAGCAAATTATTAGTAATGCATTATTTTTTACTTTAAAATAATACGTTGTGGAACAAATGTTTGGTAAGACATCCTAAAATAATGCTACAAATAAGGTATATACATTACCTGGTAATGTGTTATATAATCACTACCCATTACCAAAGTTTTGCTGGGTTACATCTTTTTTTTAATTTACATTTTTTTTTTGTAATTTTACAAATTTCCAAGATAATTTTACAAACTAAAATCAAGTAAATTCACGTGACTTCCTTGTAATTTGTATTGCACCAAAAAACTGTAAATTTACAATTTAATTGGTAAAAAGCTTGTAAAATTACAAAATTATTGGTAAAAAGCTTGTAAAATTACAAAATTATTGGTAAAAAGCTTGTAAAATTACTAGGAATTCTCGTTAAATAGTAGGTAGCAAAACATCTAGTAAAGTTACGAAGCCTCCTAGTAAATTTTATCGTGTCAAAAATTTGTAAATTTACAATTTTATTGGTAAAAACCTTGTAAAACTACAAAATTAATAGTAAAAAGCTTGTACAATTACGACGAATTTTTGTCAAATAGGAGGTACCAAAAAAAAAAACACTTACAAGTTTTTCTTGTAATTTTTCAATTTTTTTTTTTTGTAGTGTAAATTTGAGAAGAGTTTAACCCAGCAGAAATAAATCGAGATTTTGGCGACACAGCATCTGTTTATAGCATACCGTAGCGCATCCAAAGAGCGCTCTTAGGGATGCAGTAAAAGGAAGGGGAAAAAATTTTAATTTTTTTTTAAGATTTTTTATATAAAACTTATAATGTGTAATTATTTTTTGATAAAATTTCACACTTGCTTTCCTTTTTAATATTTTTAACACTTTTTGAATAAAAAAACATGAGTTTTAGACAAAGACACATGATTTGACTGCATCATTATTGCGCATTAATCAGCGCTGCAAAGAGCGCTTCAATCATAGCATCTTTGACCGCTGTTCCCAAAAAAAATCCCATAAAAAATGTGAAAATGAAAATTTCCGATATTTTTTTGATGTTCACTTCCGATTTTTTTTTTTTCATTTTGTTTCACATAAATAAAGTTTTGTAAAGTAAAACAAATGAATTTTTTTGTTATATTTTTTTAAATTTTAGTTATTTGATTTCAACTTTGAATTTACAGCATCTTTATTCTGCTTAAATCAGCTCTACAAAGATACATGAATTCACTGCATCTTTAATCTGCTTAAATCAGCGCTAAAAAGATACATGAATTTACAGCATCTTTATTCTACTTAAATCAGCGCTCTAAAGACACGTGATTTCAGTGCATCTAAAGAGCGCTGTTTCTGTGTATCCAACTAGCGCTCTAAAGTGGGACATCGCCTTAGGGAATCATGCATGAATTCAGCGCAATTGGATGCGCTCCTTTACTCAAGTTCCCCTTCCAAAAGCTGCTGAACGTTCAGCAAAATTTCTGCTGGGAATATAAACGCATGGAAAGCAAAATAACATTCTAAAGACAACCTTGATGCTGTTGATGTTTGGCGTATATATTTTTAATATTGCCGGTAAGATTGCACTCAGAAAATTATGTAAGTTACTACATGTTAGTTGTTTGTATATTTTACAGTAGTTAGTTATTTTCAACTACAAATTCAGTTGTTTTTGTATAAAAAATATCAAACAACTATTTCTGTTAGTTATTTTAAGTACTTTTTTTGAATAACTAACAAAAAAGTACTTTGATGTAGTAACAGTTATTTAAAGTTTTTTTCCAAAAAATATAAATAAAATTTCGATTTTTTATTTTTCACAACATAAAAAAAAAAAAAATTTGGTCTTCAATTTTTTTTCTAAAAAATCTTTTGAAAAAAAAAATTATTTATAGATTTTATTTTTACTACGTTTTAGTTGTTTTGACTACAAATGTAAGTTGTTTTTACTACATAAGTCAGTTGTTTTTTGTCAGTTAAAATAACTGACATTGTTAGTTGATTTAACTGAAAAAGTAGTTGACTCCAAAACAACTTACAAAGTAGTTATTTTAACTGACATTTTCAGTTGATTTTACTAACATAATTTTTTGAGTGCGGTATTAAAATTTAGTTAAATCGGTCCACGGGTCAGCAAGTTATGAGTAAAACTCTGAATTGTAGATTGGTTTTTAACTTGAATTCGCGTGTTGAAAAACATGCTTTAAATGGCTTGTAAAATTGACTTCTCGTGAAAATCCGTTTCAAAAAGATTTTACACTCAAAAAATTAAAAAAACAAGTAGAACAATTTTGATTAGAAATATCTTATTTTGAGTAAAAAAAATTTTTTTTTGTCATTTTTGTAAAAAAAAAACTGAAAAATTACAAAAAAAAAATATTTTTGAGTGTAAAATTTTTTTCTAGTGTAAAATTTTTTTTAGTGTAAAAATATTTTTGAGCGACAAAAAACTTTTTATAGTAATTTTGAGGCTAACCAATGTTTTTAAAGCGTGTTTTTTGAAAGCTTGGTTTTTTCAACATGTTTAAAAACTTGATATGCGAATATCTCGAAAATGGATCTTGCTAGAGAAGTGTGGATGGCTGATTCGGATTCACGAGGTCATTTTATATAAGATTTGTGCGTGCCAACTAAAAAAGGGCTTCCAATCGGGATTGGTTTTTCTGAATACCGGAATTGAAGAAAAATTTTTTGGTATTACAAATTTTCCGGATTTTTCGGCACTTTTTGTTAAAGTTGTGAACTGAAAAAGGAAAACCATCGAGAGCAGTCATCAGGGCAATAACTACAGGTAGACAGTCCTCCTGTAAAGGATATCCGTATTCAGTTACTTTTCGTTCACACATCGTTACTAAATTTTAGCAGCTTTGGGTGCTGGTCACGTGATTTGCGCGTTTCACGTGAATCACGCTTGAGTGTGAATGGTTTTCTTTTCAAGCACATGGTTAAGAATAAAAGTGAGTTGAAAAACATGTGCGTGAGTGAGTCAAATTTTTTCGTGAGTGATTTATTTTTTTTTTTTTTTTTTGTGTAAGCTTGTGTGATTCAATTTTTTTTGTTAAAAATTCATTAGTTTTTTTCATTTCTGGCAAAAAAAAAAAAACAATTTTTAAAATGTATTTTTTTTAAGCTTTATAGCGTTAGAAAAGCTTGAGTGACTCAAGCGTGATTGAATCCGGCTTGGCTCAAGTGTGAATTGTGATCTCTCTATTCTGAAACACTTTTCTATAGAGAGATCTAACAAAGATTAGGAAAATTTTCTACCTAAATACTTTTTTATAATTTTTGATGCAATTTCCTACCATCAAAATAATAACTCTGTTAAATTACAGAAAAACTCTGCTAATTTAACAGAGTACACCATACTTTTCCAGCTAACAACATTTCTTTGTAGTTTTACTAAAAAACTCTGTAAAATGATTTTGACAAAAAAAAACTGTTAATTTACAGAGTTTGTAGTAAAATATTGGTTAAATATGAAAGCTTTTTGACAGAGAAAACTCAGTAATTTTACTTTAAAACTCTGTAAAATGATTTGGACAAAAAACTGTTAATTTATAGAGTTTCTAGTAAAATATTGGTTATATAAACCCCCATTTAGCAAAGAAAACTATGTTAATTTACATATATTTGTAAAATGTATTTGGTGCACAATAAATTTTACAGAAAAAAATCTGTAAATTTACAGAGTTTAGTTAAATGCATGTTATTTTGTAAAATTTTTATAAAATTTCTGAAAAGATTTTTTTTTTATAACTTTTTTTGCTACTTTTTTAACTTTTTCTCAAAAAAAAAAAAAAAAATATACAGATAAAATTTTGATGTTTGGTAACAAAAACAAAAACTACTATAGAAAACTTTTTTGGTTATAAAAAAATACGAAGTATTTTGCTTAAATCTGTATTTTAGCAGAAAACTCTGTTAACTATCTGTAAAATTAAGATTACAAAGTAAGAAGTAATATAACAGAGGAAACTTTATTTTTGTCACAACAAAATACAAAGTATTTTCTTTAAATCTGTATTTTGACAGAAAACTGTGTCAAATTTCTGTTGAATTGAGATTACAGTCATTTTACAGAGTATTTTACAGAGTAATTATTTTGAGTGTAGTTTCTGAGACATTTTACCTGAAGAAAAAGTATTATTTTATGAGACATTTTTGCTAGAGATGTTCGACAACATTTGATATTCGGTATATTCGGCAGGGTTTTTGAATATTTGGTGAAAAAAATATTCGGTAAAATGCCGAATTCGCGATATTTAATTTTTTTGTTAGAAAATATATGTATAAGATTCTGAAACATTTTCTGAGAAATACTATATACTCGGGTTCTGAAACATTTTCCTTTAGAAAATAGAAAGAAAATTCTCAGATTTTTACTATAGAAAAATTCACAGATTTTTCCTATAGAAAAAGTCTCAGGTTCTAATACTTTTTTTACAGAAAAATTCTAAATTGTTTTCTGAAGAAAATTATCGGATTTTTCGCCGATTCTCAGAGATTTATTGTAGACAAATTTAAAGCATACGAGAATTTTTTAGAGAAATGTTATTACAAAAATATTCTTCCTCATATTTTTTTCTTCCTTCCCCTCTTTTTTCAATTTTCTTATTAAAAATTTCATAGATATTCACATACAGAAAATACAGAAAAATTCTCAGGTTTTCCTACAGAAAAATTCATCTATTGACAAATATTTTATTCCGTTCTTTTCTAAATAAGAATTTTCAGGGGGGAATTTCCTATTCCACAGCGCCTGCTACTATAAAAAGATCAATGAACGGATAATTTTAAAAGGTTCCTTTTAGAGCGAGTATTTCTGGGGGTTAATTCTCGGGGTTAATAGCGATCGAAATTCTACTCAAACGTGCGATTCATAAATTTTTCTGTATGCCGAAAAGTATGCTTTATGCACTGAGACATTGAAACTAATACAAAAAGCTTTTATTTATCAAAGCATAATTTTAGGCATACAGAAAATTTGAAAAATCGCACGATCGAGTAGGATTTTTATAGCTATCTATTCCGAGAATTTGCCCCCTGGTCTGAAACGGTTTATTGAGCTGAATCTGCAAGCACTCATAAGATTAAGACAGGTTTTACAAATACCTCTTGCTTGTATTAAAGGGTTTAGGTAAAATTTAATTTCTTACGGACAAATTTTTGAAAATCTTAGAAATAAATTTAAAAAAAAAACTTCTCAGAAATTAAAAAAAAAATTCTTCATGAAAAATATGCAAAGTTTATTCAACATAACCAGTGTTGCCACCAACAAGATCGTAAATTGCACATGGGTCATGCCAAAATTACACATGAAATCACAAATTACACATGGATCATGCCAAAATTACACATGAAATTACACATGCTTTTTTTAATGAGTTTTTCTTTTTGTAAATTTTCAAATTATAACGGTTAACCAAAGTCTGGTTTTTACTGCTCAAAAAACCTACGATTTATATTTTTTTGCGAAATTTCTGTCTGGAAAATCTAAGTCAAATCAGAAGAAAATTTGAAAAACAGCAAAAAAATATATTGATTTTAGCTGAAAACCTGCTCATTGTAACCGAAAACCCTGCTGATTAAAGCAAAAAAATCTGCAGACTTGATGAAAAATCTGAACATCTTAAACGTATTGTTTAAGTAAAAAAATTTAAGCATAAACATAAACGATTTTCGTTCGCTAAATTTTAAGGACAAAAAACGGTAGAAAAGGTTGCTTATTTCACAGAAACAGTTTGTTGTATTTTTTATTTTTATACCCTCCACTCTAGTGATAGAGGGTATATATAAGTTTGTCATTCCGTTTGTAACTCATCGAAATATCGGTCTGGGACCCCATAAAGTATATATATTCATGATGCCCGATCGATTTTAAGACATTCTAGCAATGTCCGCCTGTCCGTCTGTCTGTCTGTGGAAAATGCTCTCGCGGACAAAATATTGCACAGAAATGACTGAAACTTAACATATATATTGCAAGTTCTCCCGAGAAGTTTGGTATTGCATTTGAGCGATATCGGTTCAGCGGATCAAAAGTTATGAACGAAAATGTAAGCACACCTCAAAAATTTCAATACATTCAACATAATCTAAAAATACAAAATGCTTTAATTCGGCTTCTGGTTGACATATGTGAACATAATTGAACACCAAATGGTATTTAAACAAGTACAAACATATTTTTTGACAAAAAAAAATCGCGGATTTTTTTTTACCAAAATTTTTTTTCGCGGAAATTTTTTTTCAAAAAAAATTTTTTTTTTTCAAAAGTAATTTCCTTTTAAATAAAGTTTTTTGCAATAATCTTTTTGAAATTGTGGAGTCTCAGGCAAATCGGTTCATAAGGGTAAGTATTTTTGTAAAATTAGCAAAATAGTCTGCTATTTTTTTAATTTTGACAATTTTTAATCGTTAAAATTTCACGAAATAAAAAAAAATCTGTAAAATTTTAAAATAATTAACAAAAATGTTCACAAAAATATTTTTGTAAACTCAGCAAACAGAAACAGCAAAATAATTAAAAATTTCAGTTTTTTTTTATACTGAATGACAGAGAATTTCGTTAAAATATCCATTTCTGCAGAAAAATCTGCTTAAAGTTTTGTTAAAACAAATTATGAAAAAAAAAATGCTCCAAAAAGTAAAAATTTCAAATTACACATGAATTACACATGCAGACAATTACACATGGGCTACACATGAAAAAAAAAATTACACATGATATGTGTAATTACACATGAGGTGGCAACATTGAACATAACACGTCTTAAAAACAAAATGAAAAAAATTAATGAATGTAGGGAAGCAACAAAAACTGATGCCTACATTTAGGCGACTTTTATAAAATATCTTACACTCAAAAAAAAAAACTGTAAAGTTAGCAAAAAATTTAGTTAAATTTAACTAAAAAAGCACCTGATTTTGGGCCTACTAAATTTTTAGTTAATTTAACTAAAAATATTTAGCTAACTTTTCGTAGAATGAATGTAGCAAAAAAAACCGTAACTTTAACTAAAAATTTAGCTGAAATTTCGTAACGTTTTTATGTACATATATTAACAAAAAAATTAGTTGAATTCAGCTAAACTTTTTGTTACTTTTCGTAAACTAAAATTTACAAAATATTTTGTAAGAAATTGTAAGTTTATTTTTTCTGTTTTTTCATCAGCTTAAGTAGAACTTTTGAGATTCGCATAGGAGGCTACACAAGAAATTTCACTTAACAAATTTGTTACGAAAAATCAGCAAATTAATTAGTAAAAATTCGTTAACTCAGTTTTGAAGTCAACAAAAAAAATTAATTCAAAATTTGTTCAAAACTAGTATTTTCGTAAATTGAACTTAACTAAAAAAAGTAGATAAAACGCTGATTTTAACTAAAAATTTGCTAAAAAGCGAGTAAACTCAAGTTAACAAAAAAAAATTTGTTAACTTTACAGTTTTATTTTTTTGAGTGTAGATTCAGAAACACTTCATGAATAAGAAATGTTTCTCCTATAGGAATTTAATAGGAATGACAATTTAATTTTCTCTTGAACAAAATAATCAGATTCTAAGAAGGGGCTTATTGACAATTTAATATTCTGTCGGAAAAAAAATCTAAAAAATTTCTTTCTTAAAAACTGTCTTAGAGTCAGAGCTATACACTTTCTTAATGAAAAACTTTACAGAACTTCAAAATAAAATCTCAATAAAAATTCTGACATTTGCGAACTTTACATGACATGTTACAGGGATAAAATAAATTGTGAGTACTGAAGCGCCCTCTACCGGTAGGCAGATGAAACAACTTATTATTTCTAAATAAAGCATAGGTATGCAATTTCCCCAAGCTTTTTAAAGAAGCTCGAATTTGATCCGCTACTGGTCTAAAATTAATATATTAAAAAACGTTGCCTAGTTTTAGGCGGTTATTGAAAAAAATTGTATCTGTCAATACAAAAGTTTTAAAACATAAACCATATGATGAAATCAATAAGTTTAAGCACATTTGATGTACCTTAGCCCAGGAAAATTTTTTGGAACAAATTCTTGAATATATACTACGGTAATCAAAACAAAATTTTCTATGTAAAATCATTTTTCAAAAAAACTACTTGCTCTAAAAAATGATTGCTTTTGGGACAATTTCAAACAAAAATCATTTATTCTGGAATGTAAAGTAGAATCGGATGCAAGGTAATATGATGCGTTCTGGAACCGATTATTTGGAACGGAAAATTTTGCTGGGTAGAAAGCTCTTAAAAATACTATGCTCGTTATTATGAAAAAAACTAAAAATTTTTTTTGTAAATCTTAAAATTTCATACCACTGTGTAAATAATATTCGCTATTATTTTAGTGTTGTTTGAAAGCCTGAGGAAATGTTACTTTTAAGTTTTTGTCAGAAAATGCACGAATTAAATGAATAATATTTTTTTTTTTTTTGTTTTCTGTAGATGTTGTTTTGCATTATTTTTGTTATTTTTCTAATATTGTGTTGTTTTAGTTGTTGTTTCAACGCCCTCTTGAGAACTTGTGTTTTTTTTTTTTGACAAATTTAATTAAATCAAAAATTAGTAGCAAAAATAACAACAGCATTGTGTCTTTTTGCGTTTTGTTACCCCCGGTTATTTAAAATTCAAATTTTCTACCAACGGAAGTCGCAAACAAAGGTGCAAACAAGCCAAGTGTCACCGGTAACAGTTTGACAAAAAATAAATTCAAACTTTTGACGAGCACTACATTACGCTTGGCTCTTTATGTTCGAGGTATATACGGGCATGAAATATAATATATGGTTGGTATTGTACATTTACAAAAAATTGTAATTCAAGGTGTTCGTATAGAATTGTTTGGATTTATGAGGGTTGTTTTTATATTTCATATACGATGTACATTTTTTTACACTAATTTAATTTTCATTATGGTATTTTAATGTTTGTTGATAAGGAAGGAATTTGATTTAGACGAAAAAGTTAAATTACATTTACAAAAGTTTTTGTTTTTTTTTTTTTTTTTGGGTGTAATGGGATTTCTACACCTAGCAGCTATTGTTTTGGTGTAGAATTTTTTTTATTATAAATTGAGTTATTTGTTAAGATATACCGTTACAAATGACATTTTTTGTGTGGAATTTAATACAGATGGTTTTTATTAAATTTGATTTTTTTTGGATTGTTAAATTGAATGTTTTAATTTTCATTTAGCTGAGATTTTGGGAGACTGTTTGTAGAATAAATTTTTTGACACCCCTTAGGAAGGCAATGATGATAGTTAAAAAAATCAGCCTTAAAGTAGGCAATGATTTTGGTTTCTTGTAAATGAAAGCAAGAGAATTGAACAGTATGTGTCTCGGTATATAATTTTATTATCGATAAAAACAGAACTTTTTTCATAAATTAATTTGTTAGCGAAAACTATAGAATTTTCTGTAGAAATTTTTTGTTATCGATAACTGTAGAATTTTTTATAGAAAATTTTTTGGTATCGATAACTATAGAATTTTGTATAAAAAAGTTTTTTGTTATATCTATAGAATTTTCTATCGAAAATTGTTTGCTTTCGATAACTCTAGAATTTTCTATAAAAAATGTGTTGTTATCGATAACTATAGAATTTTCTAAAGAAAATTTGTTGTTATCGATAACTGTAATATTTTCTATAGAAAATTAACCATATAAAATTTCCTATAGAAAATTTTTTGTTATCGATAACTAAAAATTTCTATAGAAAATTTTTTGTTATCGTCATGTATAGAATTTTCTATTGAATAGTTTCTGTTATATAACTATTGAATTTTCTGGTAAAATTTTTTTGTGATCTATAGAAAATTTGTTGTTATCGATAACTATAGAATTTATAGAAAATTTTTTGTTATTGATAACTATAGAACTTTCTATAGAAAATTTTTTGTTATCGATAACTATAGAAATTTCATTAGAATTTTCTTAAGAATTTGTTTGTAATCGATAACTATAAAATTTTCTACAGATTTTTTTTTGTAATCGAAAACTATAAAATTTTCTGAAGAAAATTTGTTGTTATCGAAAACTACAGCATTTTCTATAGAAAATTTGTAGTGACAGAAAAATAAAAAAAATCTTTTTTCATATATATCGATAACAAATATTTACCATAGAAAATTCTAAGTTATCGATAACAAAACATTTTTAGAATTTTCTATTAAAATTTTTTGATTATCGATAAATATAGAATTTTTTATAGAACATTTTTTGCTATCGATAACTATAGAAATTTTTGTAGAAAATTTTTTGCTATCGATGACTCTGAATTTCTATAAAAAAATTTTTGATATCGATAACTATAGAATTTTCTATAAAAAACTATTTGCTTTCAATAACTATAGAATTTTCTATAGAAAATTTTTTGTTTTAAAATTTTTTACAGCAAATTTTTTGTTATCGATAACTACAGAATTTTTTAAAGAAATTCTTTTGTTATTGATAACTTTAAAATTTTTTATAGAAATTTTTTTGTTATCGATAACTATAGAATTTTTCTAGAAATTTTTTTTTGGTTACCGATAACTATAGAATTTTCTGAAGATTTTTTTTTGTGATCGATAACTATAGAAATTTCTACAGAAAACTTTTTGCTATCGATAACTATAAAATTTTCTAAAGAAAATTTTTTTGTGATCGATTGCTATAGAAAATTTCTAGATAATTTTTTTATCGATAGCTATCGAATATTCTATAGACAATTTTTGCTATCGATAACTATAGAATTTTCTACAGAATTTTTGTGATCGATAACTATAGAAATTTTTTATATAAAATTTTTTGTTATCAATAACTATAGAATTTTCTATAGAAATAATTTTGCTATCGATAACTAAGAATTTTCTATAGAATTTTCTATTCAGAAATTCTATAGAAAATTTTTTGTTATCGATAACTCAAGAATTTTCTATAGAAATTTTTTTTTTTTCGATATTTATTGAAATTTCTATAGATTTTTTTTGCTATCGATAACTACAGAATTTTCGGTTGAACATTTTAATTTAATTTTTTTAAAGCAAATTTTTTTATCGATAACTATAGAATTTTTTATAGAAATTCTTTTGTTATCGATAACTATAGAAAAGTTTTTGTTATCGATAACTATAGAAATTTCTATAGAACATTTTTTGTTATCGATAACTATAGAATTTTCTATAGAAAATTTTTTACTATCGATAACTATAGAATTTTCTATAGAAAATTTTGTGCTATCTATAACTATAGAATTTTTTATAAAAAATTTTTTGGTATCGATAACTATAGAATTTTCTATAGAAACTTTTTGTTTTCGATAACTATATAATTTTCTATAGAAAATTTTTTGTTATCGATAAGTATAGAATTTTCGATAGGAAAGATTTTGGTTTCGATAACTACAGAATTTTTTATTGAACATTTTTGTATTATCGACAACTTTAGATTTTTCTATAGAAAATTTTTATCGATAACTACATAATTTTCTATAGACAATTTTTTAATATCGATAACTATAGAACTTTCTTTAGAAAACTTTTTGCTATCGACAACTATGTAATTTTTTAAAGAACATTTTTGTCATCGATTACTAGAAAATTTTCCATAGATTTTTTTTTTTTGATAACTATGGAGTTTTCTAAAGATTTTTTGTGTTATCGATAACAAGAGAATTTTTTATAGAAATTTTTTATCATCGATAACTATAGAATTTTCTATAAAGTCTTCTTTAGAAAATTTTTTGTTATCGATAAATATAAAATTTTCTACAGAAAACTTTTTGCTTTCGATAACTTTAGAATATTTGTCATCGATAACTATAAAAAAAATTGTTTGTGATCGATAAAATTTTCTTGAGAAAGTTTTTGTATGGATAACTAGAATTTTCTGTAGAAATTTTTTGCTATCGATAACTATAGCATTTTTTTAGAACATTTTTTGTAATCGATAACTATAGAATTTTCCATAGAACATTTTTTGTTATCGATAACTATAGAACTTTCTATAGAAAATTTTTTGCTATCGATGACTATTGTAATTGTCTAAAGTACATTTTTGTCATCGATAACTACAGAATTTTCAATAGAATTTTTTTTTATAAAATTTCTAATAGAAAATTTTTTGTAATCGATAACTATAGAATTATCTATTAAAAATTTTTTGTTATCGATAACTATAGAATTTTCTAAAGAAATTTTTTTTCTATATAGAACTTTCTATAGAAAGTTTTTTGTTATCGATAACTGTATAATTTTTTAAGAAAAAAATTTTGTGATCGATACAATTTTTAATAGAAAGTTTTTTGCGATAACAATAAAATTGTCTTCAAACATTTTTTTTTTTCTATCGAAAACTATAGAATTTTGTTATACAATTTTCTAAAGCAAATTTTTTATCGATAATTAGAGAATTTTTTATAGAAATTTTTTTGTTATTGATATCTAAAGAATTTTCTATAGAAAAATCTTTGCTATAGATAACTATAGAATTTTCTATAGAAAATTTTTGGTATCGATTAATATAGAATTTTCTATATTAATTTTTTTGTTATCGATAACTATAATATTTTCTTTTAAAGTTTTTTGTTTTCAATAACTACAAAATGTTTAAAAAAAATTTTAGTTGTCGACAACTAGAATGTTTTTTTGTATCGATAACTTTAGAATTTTTAATACAAAACTTTTGGTGTTGATCACAACAGAAATTTCTGTAGAACATTTTTGTTATCGATAACTATAGAATTTTCTTTAGACATTTTTATGTTATCGTTAACTAAAGCATTTTCTATTTTTTTTTGTTATCGATAACTATGTACATTTAAGGTTTTTATGCAAATTTTCTTCAAATCCTCAGTGTATCAACAAAATCCCACTTAAGTCATTTTAGCATGAAATTTAATTTTCGAACAAATTTTAGTAATATTACTATCAAATGACAAAAACACATCTTAATAACAATTAAATTAAAATTCTTTATATGCTTGACATACTTCAAAAACTTACTTTTTAAGTTATTTTGCTATTTTATTACACTTTCTAAATCGCCCTTTTGTTGTGGGTATCTCAGCTGCAGACATATTATTAGTATTCAAATTCTTCAGATTCCAAAAACAAAAATCTTCCTACTTAATATTCATTAAATAATTTCACAACAAAAAAAAAATATATGTATTCTAAACTCACTGGCATGCATAAAATTAATGTTTAATACGGAATATTCGTCCATAAAACCGTAACTAAATGAATTTTTGTGTATGAAAATTTTCAAGAAATTCCTAAAACAAAGTTATTATAAAATGTTCTTCTTCATGTAAAGTGTAGCATCAATATAAAATTTGTACATATATTTCCTTTTGCAAGGAAGAGATGAATAAACGGATATACTAACATACACTTTTATACATATTAAAAATTATTTCATTTATACCCAGATAAATTTTTCAAATGAAGTTGTAAGTAAATTAAATGGGTATTAAGATTTTACCAGGATTTTTCTAAAAAAGGATTCTTGTGTTATTATTGATTTTATCTTATCTGAACTGATTGGATCGGATAATATATGATAGTCTCTAATTCTATAAAACTGTATCGGGTTTTTTTAAAATTTGTGCCAATATTGAAATAATCCGAGATATAATTGGATTTTGATTTTGGTCATGTCAAAAAGTAAAAAAATAATTATTTCAAAAATTAAAAAAATAATTATTTCAAAACATATCTCCTTTGATAAGAATATATATGGATCATATATAAATGGATCCAATCAGATCTACTCCATTTATATTCATATCTGCTTCAGATATTTTTTGATCCGTAAATTGAGTCTATCTGACAATTTTACATATATGAACATATCTGATCATATATGCCATATATACCAGATAGACTCAATTTACGGATCAAAAAATATCTGAAGCAGATATGAGTATATATGGAGTAGATCTGATTATATCCATTTAGATATGACCCATATATGTTTTTATCAAAGGAGATATGTTTTGATATAATTATTTTTTTACACGGGTATGCAATGTAGTACGATCATATATGAAAAGATAACAAGATATTTTGAAACAATTGAAATGACTTGGAATTTATAGAGATTAGGACAATCTGGATGAAAAATAATCAATTTTGAAGAAATGGATACACTTTGAAAGCAAATTTTTCAGCTGAATAAGGATTGCTCACATGATCACAGCTAAAGTTGACAATTGCACATGAGCATGATGCAAATTTTCATAGAAATTCTTTTTTTTCACGAGCATTGTATGAGAGTAAACTATGAGTGAGTCCCACTTGTGGGTGAGTGAAATTAAATTTGATTTCACGATTGTGAGTATAAAAAAAATTATCTCGTTTGTGATCGTGCTTGGTTGGAAAATTTCTCATTTTTCGAGTAAGTCAAATAAAATATACTTACAAGATAGTGAGTGATCAGTATTATGTTGTGAGAGAACGTTTTTGGAAAATGTGTGTCGTGAGTGTAATTAACGAGTCTTTGCTCTAGCGCAAAGTTATGTTTCATCATTTTAACGAATCAATTTCTTCAATTCTTAGAAAATAATTTACTTTCTTTAACTTTGTTTGCTGGGTACATTTGCTTTAGATGTTGCATGTAGTAGTGTATGTTCACTTTTTTTACTGGCTAAACAATTAAGATTTGTATCTAAAATTAAATATTCTTAAAGCAATGATGACAACAGCCTCTAGATAAATTTATATTTCATTTCTGTATTGTTTCAAAGGCATCTAAAACGTTTAAGGCGTTAAAAATTTAAGATTTCTTAGACGGTCTGCCTGTGTGTATGTTTGTGTTTGTGATTAAAAGTGAAAGTAAAAATAAAATAATATTTAGACAAGGAGTAAATTGGTCCATGAAACAAATTTAAAAGGGAGACTAAAAGACATACAGTGGTTTGTGATGCAAATAAGGTGGATCAATTTAGAAGTTGATTAATTTTAACCGGATAGAATTTTCGTGTGTAAATTTGCAATTTCGTATACTGGTGTACTAACATAAATTATATATTTTTGATTCTTGATCAAAGAAAAACCTTCATTATATTTATGAAAACTGTCATATATATAATGAAAATTTTTATTAAAGTTTGTCCAATATAACAGTTTCATAAATGCAATGAAGCAGTTTCATAATTATTCAAAGACCAATGTTTATGAAATATTTTATTATGTAAATAAAATAAAATTTTATGAAACTGTTCATAAATATTAAAAAAAAACATTTCATTGGTAGTTTATAAAACTCTTTTCATATATGAAATAGTTTTATAAATATAATGAAATACTTAAATAATTATTTTTATGAAATGTTTCAGTTACACTGATAGAAAAACGCTTCATATTACTAATGAATGGAATTCATTAACATTGTTTCATTTCAACAATGAAATATTTCATATGCCGAATAAAATTTCATATATATTGTGCAAGATTTTCATTAATTTGGATTCATAAGGTTTCATAATTTCATTAAAATTTGTCATTAGATTAGTGAAAAATCATAACTTTAATCGAACAAATTATTTGTAACAAAATACATTTGCAAATTTTAAAATTTGCAATGTCTCTACAAATTTTTTTACAATTTTTCAAATCCTAGACACTTGATTTTGTAAGCTTTAAGGAAAAGGAAAAATTTTACAATTCCCGAAAAAAATTTTCTAAGTCCCACATTTTTCTAAATCACAAAAAAAAATGTTTCTGCGTTTTAAAGTTAAGAATATTATTTAAAATGATTGTGAAAAAAAAATTCTGAAGCGTTTTCGAAGTCCCAGTCTCAATTTTTTTTTTTGCATTTTGTGTGACATATCACAATTGAACCGGAGTAGATTTTGGTACTATGGGACAGGTCCAGTGACACATCCCAACTTATGTATTATTGCTGGAAATGCTTTAAAAATGCTTTATAAGAAAATGTAAGTTCCGAAAATTTTTTTTTAAGTCCCAGACACAAAATTTAATTAAAACAAAAAGTAGCATTTATTCAATGAAAGAATTTCATAAGAGTTAAATAATTTTTTTATAAAAGTTATAAACTATTTTTATAAAATAAAATTTATATTTTGTATGAACAATTCTCATTAATTTAGTGAAACTTGTTTCATTTTCATCATTATACCTATTTCATTAATTTAATGAAACCTTACGTTCCTTTTTAACGTAATTTTTTATAACACTCATGTAGATTTTCATTATTGTCATGTACAAATTTCTATCAGTGTACATTGGACAAACTTTAATGACAAGTTTCATTATATTTATGAAAAGGTTTCATAGTATTTACGAAATGTTTCATTAATATAAGCAAATGCATTATTTTTTTTTGAAATTAAAGAACAAAAATAAGAAATTAAAAAAAAAAAAAATTGGATGCGTCTTTAGGAGCTGAAATTGTTTTTCCCAAATTTTTTAATCATATTATAAAAAAAATTATGATTTTTTTTTATGAAATCATGAAATTTTATGAAGTGCATTTCATAGACTTTTTTCATCAAACTTCATTATATAAAGGTTTCATAAATATAATGAAATTTTATAAAAAAATATGCATGAAACCATGTCATAAACAATATGAAGCATTTTTCTTTGAGTGTAGCAATGTACGTCCGTCTGTTGAAATAATGATGGAGTGCAAGCTCCAAGAGATAGTTTCCCGAAGTTGGGCAGGAATATGCCTTATAGTCGTAGGCTGGTTAAGTTAGTAAATAGGCAAAATTGGTTCAAATGAAAAAAAGTAGAAGCACTAAACAACCTCGGAAAATAAAAATTTTTTATATTTTTTTCCCGAAGTTTTTCTGATTTGTCTGATTTTTTTAGTATGCATTTTTTTTCATAAGATGTGTAAATTTTGGTTTTTCTGTAGCGACCACATAGACCTACCATATCTATATGAATACGAAATAATCGTTACTAAATTTAAGTCAATACGTATTGCTCTAGACAATACTCCTGTTAGTTAGGGAGTTATCAAAATTTTGCCGAAGGTCCACATTCTTCATTAGGGGACAACGAAATTTTAAAACACGGATATCGCCGATAAGCAAAGATACATAAGCCAACCTTAAAATCGTCTCTTTTATATAAATTTGAAGTTTCAGGCAAATCGGGTTATAAGGGTTGATATTTGATTAAAATTTTATTTGTAGGTAACCTAATCAAATCTGACTATAATTGGACCATTTCTGGACTTTGTCCTCCATATAAAAATTTCGACCGATATTTAGTTAAATCGGTCTATTAGCAACAAAAAATTAACCAATTACACTAAAATTTGGTATGTGCGTATTTTCTACACTAATTAAAGGGGTACCAAAAGGTAGATCCAATCGGTCTATGTTTGAACTTGGGACCCATTTTTCGAAAATCACTGGTCGGTCTTGACCGACTAAAACTTTTTTACTTTTTTTTTAATTCCTAAGTTTTCTGGATTTTTCTTCAATATTTTTTAAACATTTTTCAAATATTTTGAGTGGGTTTATTCTAGCTCGAGGTCGCAATTTCCTTATTTAATTAAAACGATGATATTCTCTCAGAATAATTTTCATGAAATATATTTTTTTGCTTTAAATTTATATATCTTGGTCATTTTTGCATGACTTAACCGACAAGTGTTTCGGAATTTGTCAGATTCCATTGTCAAGATTATTTACCAAATATATATAGCCCATTTTTAAAGTAGCATAAGAAATTTAAATGACAAATCGCTAATGTGAAAACAAAAATATTAATGCATATTCAACTCTACCCTCATTGAGAATTAGAAGAAGAACATTGTATAGTTCCTTAGTTTGATCACGACTGCTAAAGACCAAAAAAAAAACTATTAAAACTATGGTTATATTTGCTAAACAGTCTTGACGATGGAATCTGACAAATTTCAAAACACGTGTCGACTATTTCTTGCAAAAATTACCAACATAAATTAACAACAGAAAAATTATTTTCTTGAAAAATAATCTATGAGAATGTCATATCTTTAATCAGTAAATGAAAAATGATCTCGAGATTGAATAAACCTACTCAAAATATAATATGAAAAAAATGAATAAAACAATTTTTATTATTTTTTTAATAACACACTGTGCTTGAATTTCACACTTTTTTTAACAAGCTGAGAACCCTACAGGAAAAGCTAATTCGAGTACGCTGAATTCAATGGTGCTAGCCGTTTTTCGGAGTTAGCGCTCGTATTCGCGATATTCGCGATTTAAAATGTTGATACTTAAGTACAATAACAACGATATTTTTAAACTTTTGTGATAATTTTTAAATTTAAATCATTCAAGTCTGTTAAACAAATACAACAAACCGTATTACCGTCACTTTTTTTTGCGAAATACATTTTTTGTTCGCGAAAATTCTTTATTTTCGTAAAAAAATTTATTCAATACAAATATTTTTAGTTTAATTTGAATTTACGACAGCCATCTGACAAAGCTAGTTCGTGAACACTAAATCCCATTGTAATATCCGTTTTTTTTTTTTCGAAGTTAGCGTATGTATTAGCGATATTCGCGATTATTTTTTTTTTTTATTTTAAGTATAAAAATATTTTTTTTTTAAATTATTTAGACAATTGCTGAATTTTTATCCTCTAAACTCTATTGAATATACAAAAAAAAAAAAAATTATTTGCGGAAATTATTTTTGCGAATTTTTTTTCGCGAAATTTTTTTTTTTAATTTTTTTTTATTTTGCTATTAATTTTTTGAAAATGAATAGAATACGATACATTACAAACTCGAAATTTTTCGAAAAAAAATCGCGGATTTTTTTTCCCCAGAAAAATTTTTTTTTTTCGCCAAAAATTTTTTTTTTTTCGCCAAACAATTTTTTCGCGAAAAAACCAATGCATTTTCTAAATTTATATTTAAAAACTATCCCAAAAGCATACAAATTTAATTTTTAATCTTATTATTTTTTTTTTTTTTTGCATTTGTCCCGGGGAGTAATTTTTGTCTTGAGTCATTCTTTCATAACTCTCATCATTTTCGAGATTGGCTTGAAATGCCGATTTTGACGCGATTTAAAAAAAAAAAAAAATCTCTGGCGAAGATTTAGTTTTTTGTTGAAATATAGTAGGTTCATAATCTAGAAAGCCATTAACAGTGTTCGCAACTTGGCGTTAAAGTCGGATCAGATTAACCTAAAAATATTTATTAAATATTAGTTAATACATTCCGCAGTCTTCGAAGTAAAATTTTCAAGTTTTTAAAGTTTAAGGTTGAACAGCCTTACTTTCCTACATATTATATATATATTTTTTCCTACAAAGTTTTTCCCTCACATTGCACTGTTCCCATTAAGAAAATATGGTCCTCTAGAGTCCTTTTTAATGCCTTTTACAAAATTATTTTAGTATCTTTAATAAAAATACACATACATACACTTAAAAAGTTATTGAATCTAAAATGTTTTAAATGTGTTACATATTACACGATGATGGTGTCTGTCAGTGTTTGGGAATCTTGTAAGAATAAAGAAGAAAAACACCAAAAATAAAAAAAGTTATGGTCTCATTGGTGGTTTACCGTTAGCTTAGCTGGAAAATTTTCTAGAAAATTTTAACTTATTTTTAGGTTTATTATTTGATGGGTGGTGATTTAATCTTTAGCGGAAATTACTTGCCAAACCAAAACAATAAGCCAACAACAAAAAAAAAGCAAAACCTAACAACCAAAAGCTAAGAAGCAACCAACCAAGCAACCAGCCGAACAAATAATTTTTAGATTTAACAAGAAACACACACACACTTATGTACGAAAATCACGCAGAAGACACCTAAGAGTTTTACCAATTTCAAAAACAGAAAATCCAATTTATTTTTTTTTGTTTAGGATTTTCCACCAACTACAATATCACCAACAACAACAATAATAATAATACATAATACTGTAATAGTATAACAAGATATTTAATCTTTAATCTTAAGAATACCTAAAAGAATTGAAATAAGAATATAAACTAATGTTAACTTTTTGGTTTAAAATTTTAAAACTAAAATACACCGTTTAGAAAATTAAAGGTGTTTAAGCAAAACGAGGTTAAAAAAAATTTCGGGTGAAAAATTCTGTAAAAATTAGCAAAAGTGATTTATTCGGTCCCAATTGAAACATAACACCACACTTTTTTCTGATCTTTAAAATTTTTTCTTTTAAATTTTTTTATTTTTTCTGAATTTTCCTGATTTTTTATATCCTCCATTTACAATTAATGAAAGAGGGTATTATTAAATAAATCCATGGGAAATTTAAATGACGGATCACCGATTTAGTTAATTTTTGGTTATTTGATTTTATATTTTTTGGATTAATACTTTGGATTAATGCTTTTTTGACAATATTTACTGTTAAACAGTTTTTTAATATTTTTTTGCTCGGAAACCGTAAGTCGTACGAAAAAACTTATAAAAACAATATTGTTTATATAATTATAAAGATTTAAAATTTATATAAACAAAATGTTATCCCAGTAATGTTTGAATTTCTAAAATATGCTTTTAGATCAATGGTTCCCAAACTTTTTTGTGTCATGCCCCACTTTAAAGTTAAAAAAGCAACAATGTCCCCCCTACACTCAAGAATAATTTGTAAATTTGTTTTAAAATTCACAATTTACTTGTGGTTTGGCAAATTTTTTGTTAAAATCATCGTATAAACAAATTTTTTAGAAAAAGTTTTCAACAATAAACTAAATAATTTAACTAAAATAATATTTTTTTTAGTTTATTTAACAAAAAAAAAAATCGTAAAAATTTGCTCGTGCACCCCCCCCCCCCCCTGAAGCATTCAAATTGCCCCCTAGTGGGGCGAGAATCAAAGGTTGGGAACCATTGCTTTAGATGGTTTTTTTCAGCTGGAGTATCTATATTTCAAAAAATAAGTTTTTAAGTATTATACCCTCCACTTATTGTTAGTGATAGAGGGTATATATAAGTTTGTCATTCCGTTTGTAACTCATCGAAATAATAGTCTGGGAGCCCATAAAGTATATATATTCATGTTGCCCGATCGATTTTAAGACATTCTAGCGATGTCCGTCTGTCCGTCTGTCTGACTGTGGAAAATGCTATCACGAATAAAATATTGCACAGAAATTACTGAAGCTTAACATATTTATTGGAAGTTCTCCCGAGAAGTTTGGTATTGCATTTGAGCGATATCGGTTCAGTGGTTCAAAAGTTATGAACGAAAATGTAAGCACACCTCAAAAATTTCAGTTCATTCAACATAACCTAAAAATACAAAATACTTTAATTCGGCTTCTGGTTGACATATGTGAACATAATTGAACACCAAATGGTATTTAAACAAGTACGAACATATTTTTTGACAAAAAAAGAAAAAAATCGCGAATTTTTTTTTTTTACCAAAATTTTTTTTCGCGGAAATTTTTTTCAAAAATTTTTTTTTTTTCAAAAGTAATTTCTTTTTAAATTAAGTTTTTTGAAATAATCTTTTTGAAATTTTGGAGGGTATCACTACATTCGGCAAGGCCGAATTTAACTTTTTTACTTGTTTTTATGTTATTTTAGAAGATAGAAAAGTACCGAAGTAACTGAATTTCCAAAAGGCAGTATTTTCAGAATGTTTGGTTCTCAGCTCGAGGATCCCTCGTTACAAATTTAAAATTTTTACCACATTATTTTAATTTCTAAAAAGTTTTCTTTTTAGAATATAATTTTAACTGGTGGATTCCACATTGCAATTTCAAGTTTCTATGACAATTATTTCAGGAAATAGAAAAAGTACCAAAAAGTAGTAAAGTATTGTATTTTGGTACTTTTTCTATCTCCTAAAATAATAGCCATAGAATCTTAAAATTTGGTATGTTTGATTCTCCAGCACAAACAAAAATTGTAAATGAGTACTTTTTGAAAATTTCCGGTTCCAAGTGGACAAAAATTTGTATACGAAAACCTCGTCTCTAACCATTATAAAAAAGAACCGTATTGTAAACAAAAAATGCCTGCGAATTTTGTACTCTTGCCTAAAACATTAAATCATGATAATGTTTTGCGGAAGATTTGGGTGTACTTGCCAAAGCAAAGTTTTTTTTAGAAAAAATAATGTTATAAATATTACTTTGCTATTCCATGCAACACGAATTGAAATATCAGTTGAGGACCACATTAAAAACCAAAAGAGCTGTACATTTCGTAAGTGAGTGCAAAAATAAGTTCAAACAAGTAAAAAAGTTAAATTCGGCCTTGCCGAATGTAGTAATACCCTCCACAATTTCAAAAAGATTATTGCAAAAAACTTTATTTAAAAGGTAATTACTTTTGAAAAAAAAAAAAATTTCCACGAAAAAAATGTTTGGTAAAAAAAAATCCGCGATTTTTTTCTTTTTTTGTAAAAAATATGTTCGTACTTGTTTATATACCATTTGGTGTTCAATTATGTTCACATATGTCAACCAGAAGCCGAATTAAAGCATTTTGTATTTTTAGGTTATGTTGAATGTACTGAAATTTTAGAGGTGTTCTTACATTTTCGTTCATAACTTTTGAACCGCTGAACCGATATCGCTCAAATGCAATACCAAACTTCACGGGAGAACTTCCAATAAACATGTTAAGTTTCAGTCATCTCTGTGCAATATTTTGTCCGCTACAGCATTTTCAACAGACAGACAGACGGACAGACGGACAGACGGACATCGCTAGAATGTCTTAAAATCGATCGGGCATCAAGAATATATATACTTTATGGGGTCCCAGACCGATATTTCGATGAGTTACAAACGGAATGACAAACTTATATATACCCTCTATCACTAAGTGGAGGGTATAAAAAGTGTTTTTACATTTTGGAGAGAATAAAAGATTCGGCACCAAAGAATATAACACTCTCACTTGTTTTATGTACATTTGATAAACAAATGGAGAATTTTTATGCGAAAAGCTTAGACTTGGTGAAAAAGTAGTTTTGGTAAAAAAAAATTGATTTTTTTTACGAAAAACAAAATTATGTTTAAAAAAATGAACCCAAAATTTTTAGTGAAAAATGAACCCAAAATGTGTTATGAACCCAAAATTTTTGGTGAAAAAAAATTTTGATGAAAAAAAGTTTTTGATGAATTTTTTTGAGGAAAAAAAAAAAATTTTAATGTAAAAAAAAATTAATAAAAAAAAAAATTGTGGTGAAAAAAAATTGATAATAATAAATTTGATAAAACAAATTTGATGAAAAACAAGTGAGAGTGTTCAATTCGGCTGTGCCGAATCTTTTA
This sequence comes from Pegoplata infirma, assembly GCA_963921195.1. Lineage (NCBI taxonomy): Eukaryota > Metazoa > Arthropoda > Insecta > Diptera > Anthomyiidae > Pegoplata > Pegoplata infirma. The sequence goes on along the minus strand of OY992540.1, from coordinate 34,493,439 downwards.
TACCCTCCAAAATGTAAAAAAAAAATATTTGTCAAGGGCGTTTTTTTTTGGGGTGGTGATGGGGTCAATGGAGAACATTGAGAGCACCTTCCTATGGCGATAAATATACCAAATGTTTTATTTTGGACTGCATTGTAACAGACAGACGGGCGGACGGACGGACAGACGGACATTCATAGAATGTCTTAGAATCGATCATGGATCAATAACATCTATACTTTATGGGGTCCCCGATCGATATTTTGATTCGTTACAAACGGAATGACAAAGTGGGTATACCCCCCATACTGTGGTTGGAGGGTATAAAACTATGATAAAAAAAAATTTATTGAAAAAAAATGTTGATGAAAAAAAAGTTGATGAAAAAAAATTAATGAAAAAAAAAAAAAATTGATAGAAAAATAATTTGATGAAAAAAAAAATTTTATGAAAAAAAAATTGATGAAAAAAAATGGATAAAAAAAAAATTGATTAAAAAAAATTGATGAAAAAAAAAGTTTGATGAAAAAAAAAATATGAAAAAAAAAAATTGATGAAAAAAAAGTTTGATGAAAAAAAAAAATTGATGAAAAATAATTAGGTTTCTTTTTATTCACCAGCTGGAGAAAAACGGGTTTATTCACCACGAGGTGAATTATTTTTCAAGTTACAAACCCAAGTTATTAAAATTTTTAGTTTTTAGAAAATGAAAACCGTAATTCTTAATTTCTTTTTTGTTAATCATTAGATTATATAGTCAAACCGAGGTTGCACCCTGCAACTTTTTTAACATTAGACACCAGGCTAAAAACATTATCATGTTAAAATATTTCAATGATAATCAATTCTAGAAATGGTGTACATTTCAAATTATTTTATTTTAATCTTAAATTAAATAAATTTAATATGTTTTGTTTTAATATTACAATCTTAAGTTTAAATTCAAATATAACAAGTAGTTAGCTTTGTTATCTTATCCTGTATATATTTGATATTTTCTTAAGAGGAAAAATTAACCTTTGTGTAGTAGTCTCTACCAAAATCTGTGTATAATTGCTAGGACTACAAATAAAACTACGTCTGCCTTTATCATTTTAATAGAATTTTATTCTGTTTTATATTATATTTTTTATTTGGTAACTTATGAGTAGGGATGAGATTTTCATGCACTAAAAAATCGAAAATATGCGCTTAAAATATGCGCTAAAAAATTCAAAATATGCACTAAAAAACTTTAAAATATGCACTAAAAAATAAAATGTGTACAATAAAATTCGTGTTTTCATAAGCAAAAAATAACGCCGGGTTTAAATAGTAACATTTAAAACTTTATATAAGAAAGATTTTTTTACAAATTAATAAAATCTATATTAAAAACTTAAAAAGAAAAAAACTTTTTTCTTATTTTCAAAATAAATTTATGAAATGTTTTTATTAATTAATATTCGAGCTCGAGGTCTAACGATTTTTATTTTAAATTTTTATTAATCCAATATTTCAACTTTCTTTGAAAGTCGTCTTCAGGGTAATCTAAAATTTTAACAATACAAACATACAATTGTATAAGTACAAATATATAAACCTAACCAGAAAACAATAAAAGACAATACTAATTACAACAATAACATTTTCCTTACATTAATTGTTTACGTAAAAAAACAAAAAACTTTAAAAATACGTTGTGTATACACCATCGTCTAATATTGCACTAATTGAGTTTAAACATTTTCCACTAAAATAAATATTGCACTACGGTCCTTTTCTAACTAGATGACGAAAGCTAGCTGCTACGCTCTCTGTATCTGCTTTGAAGTTGATTCGGCTCTCTATTGGAATTTTGATGATCTCTAACATTTCTAACATGTAACGTTTTTTGTAATTGTTTTCGCTCTGCATCACTTGTACACTATCGAAGTTGGGTGTGTGTTTGTCTTTGACACAGTGGTTCACTAACGCTGTTTTTTGTGTAGAAATAGTGTTTCTTAATCTTTGATCAGATTTGTGTCCAGCCAATCTAGTTTTTAATTTATTTTTCGTAGTACCAACATATACTTTATTGCACTTTTCAGAATTATTACCACTACAAGGAATTTTGTATACAACATTTGATCTTTCTAATTTTTGTACTTTGTCTTTTGTCTTACTGTATAATTTTGTTACTGTGTTATCCATTTTATGAGCCATCTTATAATTTTTGTCATTAAATAATTTTGATTTTTCGAATCTTTCTGATAAATCTGGAACATATATCATCGATTTATAAATTTTTAGGTCCTCAGTTATGTTTGAGGGGTTTTTGTTGCTCTTCTTGTTGTCCTTAATTAATTTGTTAGTTATTTTAATTGGAAAATTATTGTCCGATAATATTTTCCTAATCTTTTTTACGTTTTCTCCGTAAAACGTAATATCACTAATAGAAAGCACCCTATTAATGAAGTTTTTGGCTGTATTTATTATTATTTTCTTTGGGTGTTTAGAAAAATAATTAATTAATCTGCCTGACGCACTTGGTTTTTGGTACCAATTCACTTTCAAACCATTATTTTCTCTTATTACTATAGTGTCCAGATATGCGAGTTTGGAATTTTGTTCTTTTTCTATTGTAAACTTAATGCTAGGGTGAAAATTATTTAAGTTCGTCAAGACTTTATTTATTTCACTTTCTCCGATTATACCAAAAAGGTCATCTACATATTTTGTCAATAGTTTTGGCTTGTTTGTCAAATTCCCAATACATGTGTCCAAAAGTTTCTCCATGACTATATCTGCCACAATAGGAGATGCAGGAGAGCCCATCGGTAGTCCTTTCTTTTGGTTGTACACCTTATCCTTATACATAAAATACCTGTTATCCTTTATGCAAAATTTTAAAATACGTAAAAATAATTGTTTCGTCATATTTGTATATTTTGAAATATCTTCCCATTTTCCTTCAATTATATTCATTGCTAGGTCAACTGGTATGCTAGGAAACAATGACACTACATCAAATGATATTAATCTCTCGTCTTCATTAATTGTTGTATTCTTAACTTTATCTCTAAATTCTATGGAATCCCTTACGTTGTATATCGAGTTCATTGTAATTTTCTTTAATATTTCAATAATGTATTTACAAAGTTGAGTTGAAGGAGCATTTATGCAAGAACAAATCGGCCTTAATGGATAACCTTCTTTGTGGATTTTGGGAAGTCCATATATTCTTGGTGCAATCGCCACGTCAGTTTTTAGTTTCTTTCTTTCTAATTGAGAAATTATTTGATTATTAAACAGTTCTTCTACCAATTCGTTGTTAAGTTTTTGTAATGAACTCGTGGGATCCTTATTTAGTCTTTGGTATGTCATTATGTCACTTACTATCTGTTTCATTCTTAACTCATACTCATCTCTTTCCATTGCAACTGTGACATTTCCTTTGTCCGCGTTTAAAATTAGAATATTTTTGTTGTTGCTTAAAAACTTCTTAGATTTTTCCACCGCATTGATTGTAAATTTGTCTCTGTTATTAAATTTCATTTTATTTTTGTGGTTATCAATAATTGTTGTAAATTTTGTCCTGGCTATTTCTTGTTCTTCTTTGTCTTTTATTGTTTGTATGAAATCTTCACCGTCAGTAATGTATTTAAGCATGGGGAATTCTGCTTTGGGTACCGGTAATGCATGGTTTTTGCCAAGTGACAAAATCCACTGTACATCCTCTGGAATTTCTGTTTTTGATTTATTGGTAAACCACTTTTTGTTTAATTTTATTTCCAACTCGTTTTTCTGTATTTCCCTTAAATTCTCAAACTTTTTTCTATGTCTATCCTTAATTTTGTTATTAGTAGATCTCTCGATAATCTCTTCACTGTTCCACAATTCTATCGCGTCTTCTTCTGATAATATATTTTCCAATATTTTAATAATTTTCACCCTATTTTCTTCATTGTATTTCAACATTTCGTGTTTTTGTTTCAGTAATAAGTTCAGTATTTTGTTATGAAAGTTTTGTAAATGTTTTTCAAGTGTTTGTTGAATATTTAATTTAGTACAAATATTGTTATCAAAAATGCTATATATATTTTTAGTGCTATTCCTTATAAATTTTGGTATAATACCTGAATTTCTGCAGCGCAAAAGAAAAGTTATTGTTGATTTTATTTTCAGTGTTTTTTCTGTAGTTGTTTTATATTTGTTGATGTTAGGTTTGATGTTGTTGTTATTTTTATACTTGTTGTATACCATTTTTGCTGATCTTCACGGCGTGCTCTCCGTTTTAATATATTTAGTTTTGTTATTATTCGACCTTTTTTATTAAATGTTTTTATTAATTAATATTCGAGCTCGAGGTCTAACGATTTTTATTTTAAATTTTTATTAATCCAATATTTCAACTTTCTTTGAAAGTCGTCTTCAGGGTAATCTAAAATTTTAACAATACAAACATACAATTGTATAAGTACAAATATATAAACCTAACCAGAAAACAATAAAAGACAATACTAATTACAACAATAACATTTTCCTTACATTAATTGTTTACGTAAAAAAACAAAAAACTTTAAAAATACGTTGTGTATACACCATCGTCTAATATTGCACTAATTGAGTTTAAACATTTTCCACTAAAATAAATATTGCACTACGGTCCTTTTCTAACTAGATGACGAAAGCTAGCTGCTACGCTCTCTGTATCTGCTTTGAAGTTGATTCGGCTCTCTATTGGAATTTTGATGATCTCTAACATTTCTAACATGTAACGTTTTTTGTAATTGTTTTCGCTCTGCATCACTTGTACACTATCGAAGTTGGGTGTGTGTTTGTCTTTGACACAGTGGTTCACTAACGCTGTTTTTTGTGTAGAAATAGTGTTTCTTAATCTTTGATCAGATTTGTGTCCAGCCAATCTAGTTTTTAATTTATTTTTCGTAGTACCAACATATACTTTATTGCACTTTTCAGAATTATTACCACTACAAGGAATTTTGTATACAACATTTGATCTTTCTAATTTTTGTACTTTGTCTTTTGTCTTACTGTATAATTTTGTTACTGTGTTATCCATTTTATGAGCCATCTTATAATTTTTGTCATTAAATAATTTTGATTTTTCGAATCTTTCTGATAAATCTGGAACATATATCATCGATTTATAAATTTTTAGGTCCTCAGTTATGTTTGAGGGGTTTTTGTTGCTCTTCTTGTTGTCCTTAATTAATTTGTTAGTTATTTTAATTGGAAAATTATTGTCCGATAATATTTTCCTAATCTTTTTTACGTTTTCTCCGTAAAACGTAATATCACTAATAGAAAGCACCCTATTAATGAAGTTTTTGGCTGTATTTATTATTATTTTCTTTGGGTGTTTAGAAAAATAATTAATTAATCTGCCTGACGCACTTGGTTTTTGGTACCAATTCACTTTCAAACCATTATTTTCTCTTATTACTAGTATATGTTGGTACTACGAAAAATAAATTAAAAACTAGATTGGCTGGACACAAATCTGATCAAAGATTAAGAAACACTATTTCTACACAAAAAACAGCGTTAGTGAACCACTGTGTCAAAGACAAACACACACCCAACTTCGATAGTGTACAAGTGATGCAGAGCGAAAACAATTACAAAAAACGTTACATGTTAGAAATGTTAGAGATCATCAAAATTCCAATAGAGAGCCGAATCAACTTCAAAGCAGATACAGAGAGCGTAGCAGCTAGCTTTCGTCATCTAGTTAGAAAAGGACCGTAGTGCAATATTTATTTTAGTGGAAAATGTTTAAACTCAATTAGTGCAATATTAGACGATGGTGTATACACAACGTATTTTTAAAGTTTTTTGTTTTTTTACGTAAACAATTAATGTAAGGAAAATGTTATTGTTGTAATTAGTATTGTCTTTTATTGTTTTCTGGTTAGGTTTATATATTTGTACTTATACAATTGTATGTTTGTATTGTTAAAATTTTAGATTACCCTGAAGACGACTTTCAAAGAAAGTTGAAATATTGGATTAATAAAAATTTAAAATAAAAATCGTTAGACCTCGAGCTCGAATATTAATTAATAAAAACATTTAATAAAAAAGGTCGAATAATAACAAAACTAAATATAAATTTATGAAACTTAAAATAGTTTTTGGAAAAAATAATTTCAATTTGTGTTTTTTTCTAATTTATGCCAAAATATGCAAAAATATGCACTTAAAATTTTGAAATATGCACAAAATATGCATTTAAAATTAAAATATGCAAAAATATGCATTTTCACCAAAATATGCAAAAACAAATCGATGCCATTTTAACGCAAATTTCTTGATTCGGAAAGATAATTGGTCGACATCTTTTTTAGACTATCCACAAAAAACATGCATTTGCATGGAAATCTCATCCCTACTTATGAGATTATATCGTATTTTTCTTTGTATTAGACAAGTGACTTTTTGAGGTAACCATTTTATTTATTCTTAAGAATGTAATTTAGTATTGTCAAAACCACAAGACATATATGCTGTATGTATGTTTTTGGAGCTAGAAGTAGTGTTCAAATATTTTTAGCAAATAATATTTATAGGATTTAGGTTGGTCTTTTAATCAAGATTTGGAAAAAATAAATATAAAACATTTTATTATAAGATTTTTTTTTTGGCTTAAAGCAATTTATTTAATAACCAGTAAAAATAATTATATAATTAAAACGGTTAATGAGATCATTATATTAAAGGGGGGTTTAAACAAAGACTTAATGTGGGCAATTTTTAAACAACTATAAAAAGAATAATATCCGAAAAAAATTTATTAGATCTGGCTGATCTATTTTATCTCTTGTATCCGGTCTAATTTTATATCTTGTATCCGATCAGATCTAATATATCCGAGATTTGTCCCCAATTTCGAGATCAAATTAGATCCGATCAGTGATTGTACCTAACTAGATCTCGAAAATGAGAAAAAAATTTTGATATAAAAGATCTGATCAGATACAATTGATATAACACCGTCCCACAGCGAATATTAAACATGAACTGTATGATATACGTCTGAAAGTAGAGATTAAATGGAGCAAAACTGCATTTATAGTTTTTCATTTCGTGATCATGTTTCCTTTTAAAAGGACTTCAAAATTTTAAAGGATATATTTTATAAAATTTTTCTGAAATATTTGTACTTGTCCTAGGATGACACTGGTGATGGCAAATGAAAGAGGAGGATATCCCCTAATTTTTCCGTTTCTTTATTTTGCCATATCGTAATAAAAGGATGTAAATAAAGTCATTTGAAAACTTTATCAAAATATTTTGTTGAACATTTTGAATAATTTGAAGGATAAAGTTTTGAAAGGACTTAACTTACCTTCATTTTCTTGATATGTTAAAATAATAAAATAAAAAAATTAGGGGAGATCCTCCTTTTTCATTTGCTTCCACTTGTGGCATCCTAGGACAAGTACAAATATGAAATTTATAAAATTTAGTCTTAATTTTATAAAATTTTGTCTTAATTTTATAAAGTTTAGTCCTCGAAAACTTTTAAGTCCTTTAAAAAGAAAACAGGACCACGAAATTAAAAACTGTAAATGCAGTTTTACTACATTTAATCTCTAGTTTCAAACGTATATTATCCAGTTCGTGTTCAAAGATTTTTTCCATTTTTGTAGGACAGTGTAATAAAACACATTTTGTTTCACTGTGATTTCAAATCTAAATTCAATCACAAATTTTCACAATATACAGTGACGAGCAAACACGAGCATTTATAAACATTATCGAAATATGCTGTAAAATTTTTTATAAAAAAAATATATTAAAAATTCCATAAAAAGGCAAGTGTTACATTATTGCACTCATGATTTTTCGACATAAATCTTTAGGACAATTTTTATATTTCGCGCATATAGACCCGGATTTTGCAATTTTTTTATAAAACTTAATAAATAACATAAAAATAATTCATTTGTTGAAAAGAAATTTTGGGTAAACATTATTTTTAACTCAAAAGTCCGTCCTTTTACGTTTTTTTGGGGAACCACGCATATTTATCAAGCTAAGAATTTGCAGAAATTATTTTTTTTGAATGGTGTTTATATCAGGCGATAATAGAGACCATTTATAAAAAATTTCGTAAATGGATTGTAGCTTTTGCAATTAGTAAAAAAAAAGTTATTGTTTACTGGGGTTGGGTTTCTGGAGGAATTTCAAATATTTTTGCCGAAATTCTACATTTTTCGGCTGAATAAAGGCCAATTTTGCCTCAAGAAGTGTTTTCTTAATTCAGCCGTAAATAAATCAACAAGTTATATAACCAGTTGATCATAAATTTTGTTAAGAATGGGTTTATGCCATTTAAAACCACTATCACATTTCGTGGTTTTGGACATTATCCTCGGGGTATTGCCATAGTGTCAAATTATCGAATCAGAACGCAATCTTTGGAGTTAATTTTTTCAGAAAGAGCAAAAATAAATAATGTTTAATAAATAAAAGTCTTTTGCTGCTCGTCATTGGACGAAATTCACTAATTCAATTTAGGTACCCCCAAACAATAATTTTAAATAGGGATTTAATAATAACTACATTCTTTATAACAATATTGTCAATCTACTGATGATTTTAATTGACGATATATTTAAGACCGAATATAGAAAAAACATCATCGGCCAGAATTGGCTCGTATTCATCCTAAAAATGTTGAATATCTGCAAAAATATTTGAAATTCCGCCAAAAACCCAAATTGAGTACCCAATAAAAAAATTGTTTTAATTGCAAAATAAACAAACCACTTATGAATTTGATTATAAATGGGCTCTACTATCGCCGGATATAAACGCCATTACAAAAAAATAATGTCTGTATATTCTAAGCTTGAGTAATACGTGTGGCTCTCCTAAAACCGTTAAAAGGACGGACTTTTGAGTTAAAAAAAATGTTTAGCCCAAATTTCTTTTCAACAAATGAATTATTTTTATGTTATTTATTAAGTTTTATAAAAAAATTGCAAAATCCAGGTCTATATGCGCGAAATATAAAAGTTGTCCTAAAGATTTATGTAGAAAAATCATGAGTGCAATAATGTAACACTTGCCTTTTTATGGAATTTTTACTATATTTTTTTTATAAAAAATTTTACAGCATATTTCGATAATGTTTATAAATTCTGATCAATTAACTAATAAAATTATCAAAAAACTTCAATACTTTATCTTGTGTAGTTTAAAATATAGAGCAGATTATCTAAGCAATGTGAACCCTGTTACACTTTTGCTCGTCACTGTATGTATTTAAAATTGAACAGGAAAAGTCTGTCGGGTCCACTAGTTTGTTATAAAATTCCTCATAATCTGACTTCGGAAAAATTTTGAAATATAAATCTCAGTTTTTTCCTGTCGAAAAATATCTCTAACGCTAAAAATTTTCTAAAGAAGTTTAGTGTCCTTCTTATCCTTACAAAAAAATACATTAAATACCCATATTGTCCCCTTATTCAAATAAATTCATCTAATTTAATGTTCGTTCTATTTAATCATAATGTTGTTAATATTACACCTTATGAAAAGGCGTTTATAAATGTTGCTAATTAGCCATCATTAAAACGTTAAAGCAATAATGAGCAATATAAGAAGAAAAATCATGCCATTAGCCGGAACAAAGCAATAAAGTAAAAAATACAAAATAAAGAGAAACCAGCAATTTATTCAATATGAACACTACAAATTGCAATATAGAAAAAATTGAAATTCATCTTAATACTTGTTTAAAAAACCATTTCAATTTATATTCTATAGACTCATAGATTTTTCTATTTTAACTTCTTCATAGATTTTTCTATTTAAACTCATAGATTTTTCTATTTTAACTTCTTCATCCGTTTCTTTAATGTTTTTATGATAGAGTTTTTGCTCGTTTTGCTAGTAAATACTTTATAATTTTAAGAACATTTAAGTTTAAATGGCTTTTTTGTATAATTTCATAAGAAACATATTTTCTTTATTTACTTAAATTACCACGATTAAAATTTTAAATGAATTTACAGTTAATACAGTGAAATTTGCAGAAAATTTAGCAAAGATACTTAAATTTTGTTAAAAAATCTTTAAAGTAATCTCGCCTTGAAGTAACGGGATTGTAACAAACATAGTGGAGGAGCGCCATACTATGATTGATCATTTAAAAAAAATATGATTCAATCATTTTATGATTCACAACAATAGCAAAAATTCCATCTGTGACCATGCTTTGATAAATACTAATCATAATATGATTGCTATAATTAGACTTATCTCTGCGTGTGATTTTGGTTTTTCCCCATAATTAAATTTCCAGAATTAAACAACTATTAGTATTCGCTTTTATTTTGCTAAAATCATAGTTATCAAAAGTTGACTGTAATTCTTATTGTACCACTTATAATTATATTGTAGCATTTGGTTTCAATTTGCATTGTTAGAGGTCTGTCTGTTAGTGATGGTGGTTTAAGAGTTGATGTTGGTGTTGATTGTGAGAGATGATGTTGCAAGTAAGCGGTAGAAGTGGTGTAAGATAATGATGATATTTTTATAATGACTCTTTTATTGTTTTTGGTATAATAATTTCGGCCAATTGAAGAATAAAGGGTACACTCAAAAAAAAAAAAAAAGACTTAACATAAACTTTGGAAAAATTTTCTTCAAAATATTTTATAAATTTTCCCACAATTTAGTTATATTTAACTAAAAGTTAACTGTTAGGAAAAAATTTTAGTTAAATAGTCCATAATTTTCCTTAAGTAGAATTCCCTAATACATGGAAGAAATTCTTACCGCCAAAGAAATTTTACCTAAATATATGAAAAAAAAAGAATTAAAAATGTTTATGTCAGAAGAAGTCCAAAATCCTACAGTTGGTGCCAGGGGACTACATCATTTGTTTTTGTACGTCCCTTTTTGAGGACGTGGTTAATAAATAGTTCAAATAATGATAAAATTGTATAACTAGTACAAAAAGCATTATAAAATGACTTACAATTAGTAAACATTTACTGCGATGGAAAAGGTTCGGCCCCTGCCAAATTTCCTCCTACCCCAGAAAAACGTGTTGAATGGTAAAAACGATTCGGCATATCAGAATTTATCACTCTCACTTGTTTTACCCTCCACTAACAATCAGTGGTAAAGGGTATATATAAGTTTGTGACTCCATTTGTAACTCATCGAAATATCAGTTTGGAACCCCATAAAGGATGTATAGTATTGATCAGTGATTGATTCTAAGAAATCCTAGCGATGTTCATCTGTCTGTTAATAGGGCGATCACGGCCAAAATATTACACAGATATAACTGAAACTTAATATATTTACTGGTTAACATATTTACTGCCCCGAGCAGAGTATTGCATTTAAGCGGTTCTAAAGTTTTGAATGGAAATGTAAGGACAACTTGGAAATTTTAGTATATTCCACATAACCTAAAAATACAAATTGTTTTAATTCGGCTGCTGGTTGACATAAGTGAACTGAATTGGACACAAAATGGTATTTAAACAAGTGCAAACATGTTTTTCTCCAAAAAGTTTTTTTTTCGCGGATTTATTTTATTACAAAATTTTTATTCAGCGGAAATTTGTACACCCTCCACTCTAGTGATAAATGGTATAAATAGGTTTGCCATTCCATTTGTAACACCTCGAAATATTGATCATAGACCCCATAATGCGTATTCATAATCCTCGATCGATTTTAAGTCGATCTAGCTATGTCCGTCGATCTGTCTGTCCGTCTGTAGAAAAAATGTTTACTTTCAAAAGTTTCTGAGGCACCTAAAATTTCGTTTATTTGTTTGTAATTTACCTGGTCAGGTTGGCATTACATTTAAATAAAAACGATCCAGTGGTTCTAAAGTTATAAGCAAACGAGTTTGAAGCAAAAGAGTCAATGGTTTTTCGCGAATTTACGAGTAAAAAAACATGTTAACTTTCGAAAGACAATTCTGAGGCTTGGCATGCAGCTTGGCATATGTATTTGTCATTCTCCACCTTTGGTTGGTATTAAATTTTAGCAAAATTAGTGCTTTAGTTCAAAAGTTATGAACAAAACCGTGAATTTCAGATTGGTTTCACCTTAAATTCACGTGCTCAAAAACCATTAAACAAGTTTTAAAAACAATGGTAAGTTACAAATATATTTTACAACGTATTTTTGTCACTCAAAAATAGTTTAACACAAAAAAAATACACTCGAAAAAAATTGTACACTCAAAAAAAAATAGTAATTTTTTTTTTTTTTCAAACTAAAAAAAAAGTTTTTTACCCAAAATATAATATTTCTAATCAAAATTGTTACATTTTCTCGTAAGAAAATTTGCTAACACTTAAAAAGGGCATTGTGGAGTGTATTAATGAATTCGGCCAAGTCGAATTTAACTTTTCTAATTGTTTTATCTTAATATCACACAAAATTGGTGTCCGATTGTAAACCAGATGAGATTTCAATTTTCCCATAAATTGGAGGTCCACGTTATTGCTCACACTGTGGTACAGGGTAAACTCAAAATAATTCTACAGTAAAAGGTTTAGTAAGTGATGTTGTACAAAAATCTACTAATTTTAGTATCTTCAAAATACTAAAATTAGTCATTTTTACTGGTTTTGAATAATATTAGCAAAAAATTTTAGTATTGGTTACCAATTCCTGCACTAGGTCCTTTTGGACTAAAATTTAGTTAAATTTTTAGTATTGAATACCCAGGTTTTTTTTTTTTGGTGTATAATGAGAATCTACTAATGTTTTTAACTACCTGAAATATTGTTCCTAGACCCACTTTTAAGTATACCAATCGGCTCAGAATCACTTTTTGAGTCTATTTAGCGTCTGTCCATGTAAACGGTGTAAACACGATACAGGTCGCAATTAATAATTGATTTGGCTGATATTTAAAACTTGTTCAAGCACAAAGCCTATTGAAATTGGAAAGGATCGGTCCATGTTTTGACCTAGCCCCCATACAAACGTCCCTCCTAAATTTGGCTTAAATGCCTCTTACAACCGTAATATAACAGGTACCCTTCTGAATTTTAGCATGTCAACGTATTTCGAATTCACAAGTTATCGAAAAATATTTAAAAGAATCGGGCCAGTCCTACTGGTAGTCCCCATATAACAACCTTCCCGATATTCACATAAATCTCTCCAACATTCATGATAATTGGAAATGTTGTGGTAAAATTTTTTTTGTAGGTTTTAAATGTATAATTTGGTAACCTTATCACATTTGATTTTAGTTGGACCATTTCTGGACTCAGTTCCCATACAAAAATTTCTTTCGATATTTAGATAAATTGGTCTATTGGCAACAAAACCTTTTTCACTTAAATTTCATTTGGTAGTGTTTTTACACTAATTTAAGATCTATTAAGATATAGATCCAATCGGATCCATGTTTGGACTTGAGATACATTTTCCGGAAAACACTGGTGTAGGGTATTATATGGTCGGTCTTAACCGACTATAATTTTATCACTTGTTTTTATTTCTTAGTATTTCCCTTATATCAATTGGAAAGTAGTAGATCTCTTTTAAATCTCCTTGTATTTTCTACATAGTAAAAAATAATTTTAAACAACCAAACAATTTATAATCAAAGTTTAGCCATCATCTCATGTTGATTATATTTCATATAACTAAAATTGCATTAAAAATATTTTAATTCATTTAAAATTTTTTATTTTTCTCATTTCAGTTTCTACAGCAGGGCCTCATGAAAAACGTCTATTACATGCTCTTTTAGATAATTACAACAGTTTAGAGCGACCCGTTGTTAATGAATCCGATCCACTGCAATTAAGTTTTGGTCTAACATTAATGCAGATAATTGATGTGGTAAGTACACAATTTTTTTTTTTTTTTAAGCAATTTTCTGTATTTTTTCCATTTTATAGCAATTTGTTCATTTTAATTTCTTGCCATTTGTCTGTGTGTGTATTTGTATATTTTGATACTATCTATTACACATGTATTTGTATGTTTGTAGGTATATGTATGTATACAAAAGGACATAATGACATGTTTGTTTTTTCCTTTATAAACTATTTGCCGTCAAACAAAAACGTTTCTGTTTCTGTTTTAATTTCAGTTTTTTTTTTTTTGTTTTGTGTTTAAAAACCGGCATTTCAGAACTCATTTTCTCTAGTGTATTATAAAGAAAATTACATACACATTGAGTAATTAACTAATTGTCAATTTAAAGAAAAAAAATTAAAAAAAAAAATATATGAAAACTTGTTCGTTTATACTTTAAAAAAAGAGATGAGACATATACAAAGACCACTAAAGACTAGAAGGATTTTTTTTTATGTAGTTGTGTGTATCAAAAGAATAAAACTGAAATAAAGAAATGGATATAAAAAAAAATAAAAATATCCTTTGTCAACTTTAAAACAATGTTGAATGATACACTTTTGCACACACTTATAAGAGAACTAATGTAGATTATAAGAGATACAAGGACATTTATTTAAAAAAAAGTGACAATTTAGAAAGTGTTGATTATAAATGAAAAATAAAAAAATATGTATAAATAAAAGTGGGTGAATTAGAAAAAAAACGAAAAATGTTAATTAAAGAGTTATATTTGAATGTGTTTCTTTATCGGTATTTTTTGTTAGATATATAAGGGCTGCTCATTAACATATGTTGCCAAAATAATATACGATACATAAAGATAACTGATTACACCGTGAGAACATTTTTAATTTTTTTCTGGACGTGAACAAGACCACACAGGAAGCAAGAGGTCGAATATAATAAAACTACGCTCTCAGTTTTTTATATTTTATTATATTTTCTCCGTTCTAAAGGACTTTAAAATTTCAAGAAAAAAAAATTACTCAAAACTTATTAAAATATATTGATCGATTAGTTTATGTCAATATGGGTATCAAAGAAAAAACAATGATTTTTAGGACGAAAAATTTTAAATAAGATTTTAAACTCTATTAAAAATTCTCAAGGATATGGAAGGACAAAATTTTTAAGGGAAATAATATACAGTTTTTCCTTTCTAGTGATTGTCGTCTTTCATTTGATACCCATATTGACATTAGCTAATGGGTAGAAATATTTAAATATATTTTTAAAAAAATGTCTATCCTCAAAACTTTGTCCTTTAAGTCCTTTAAGGGTGGTTTAAACAAAAAAAAAACAGTCTTAACGTGAGCAATTTTTAAACATCTATGAAAATATAATTACGCAATATTTTTTAAATTATTTTTTTTATTTGAAAGATCAATTTTTATAATATCTTAAAAATTTTATAACACAGAATTTGGTCAAAAAGAATTGCCAGGGTTGCCACTCAATTGTAGATTTTTTTTTGTTTTAAGACAAAATCTGCTGCAGTTGTATAGCCCAGGAAAATAAGGGGTCATCTGCGGAAAATCGGATAGGTTCTCTGAAAATTTGCGCAGATCTTAGTTTTGGCAATCTAAATAAGGGGAAAAAAGTCCCAATAAATCACCCGTGTCCTTGCTGAGCTATTGAGGTCAAAGGTCACAAAAACCGGCTTTTTTTACAGTTTTTTGCTAATATCTCGCTTGAAATGCGTCATACGCTTTAAGAGTCTATTACAAGGTGAGGGATACGAAAAAACTTACGGAGAGAAATTTGTACATAATTTTATATTCTATAAGTTCTTTAATACACTTTTAAAGCGTAAGACTCATATCAAGCGAGATATTAGCAAAAAACTGTAAAAAATCTGGTTATTGTGAGGTTTGGCCTTAATATCTCAATATCTCAGAAACGATGAGAGATAAAAAAAAGTATTAAGGAACATATTGTAGATAATTTTATATTCTACAAGTTTTGTAATAGACTCTTAAAGCGTATGACGCATATCAAGCGAGATATTAGCAAAAAACTGTAAAAACCCGGTTTTTGTTACCTTTGACCTCAATATCTCAGCAAGGACACGGGTGATTTCTTGGGACTTTTTTTTTTCTTATTTATATTGTCAAAACAAAGGTCTGTGCAAATTTTCAGAGAACCTATCCGATTTTCCGCAGATTGCCCTTTTTTTTTCCTTATTTTCCTGGGCTATGTAGGTAAAATCGATTTTAATGATTTTTCTTTGATTTGTAGATTACACCGCTCAACACTCATTTTCCGGATTGAATTCTGATGATCAGAGACTTTGATCTTCTGATTCCAAATCTGTTCTCCAAATTTTCCCATCACGTCCAGATTTTTAATTATTCACGGTTGAAATTGCGAAAAATTTAGATTTTTGCATTATTTGAAAGCCTGTACAGCAGCCATTAAGTGGAATACAAATCTGGTATAAATCGCAAAAGTATAATTTGTCTATGGTCTCCAACATAGAACACAATTTTTTAAAATTAATACGTTTGGTTGGGAGTTACTGGCGTTTTAAAATGATACTGTTAAAATTACCATTTTTGTAAAATTTACCTTAGTTTTTGGATATTTTTCAAAGAAAAACTCCAAAAAATAAATGTTTTGCAAAATTCCGTTTTCTGTGTTATTTTTTGTATAAACCGGAAGATATCTTTATTGGGTTTTAGAGTCAATTAGAAAGAATGAACTTTTGCCTAAATTTTGAGATCATCGCAGTAAAGATTGATCATCTTGTTTTTGATTTAGAGCCTTTTAAAAATGGTACTTTTTGTAATTTTTTTGACAGTGTTTTTTTCAAATGCATGTTTGGCCAATAATACTGCAACAACTTCAAATTTTTTTGATCATAATTTTGAGATCATAGTTCAATTCTACTCTCACGCTTTATACCAGATTTTAATTCCACCCAGCGGCTGCTGTGCAGGCTTTCAAAAAAGGCAAAAATCACGTTTTTTCGCATTTTCAACCGCGAATAATTAAAATTCTAGACGTGATGGAAAAATTTGAAGCACGGATTTGGAATCAGCGAGTCAAAATCTTTAAAAATTTTATATGAAACTTCAAACCGAAGCCAAAAACCTTCGATTTGTTGAGCGGTGTTATTAAATTCTCTAGTACTAACCGTGTTAAAACCGTTTTGTTAAAATTATGCTAACATAAACTTAAAAAATAAAAAAGAATATTTTTCTTCTTTCAGAAAAAGCATAATTAAGTCAAAATTTTAAAAAATGGCCACGAGAATTTTCTTGAAAATTATTCTATGAGAATAGCATAGTTTTAATTAGTAAAGAAAATAATGACCTCGAGCTAGAATAAACCACCTCAAATATTTTTTTGAATATTTATATATGTCCAAAATATAATATATTTTCAGAGTTTTCTGATGTTTTCTGATCGTCTAAAGGCTTTTTTATGAGTCTTTTCGGGGTCCTCATGTACGCTGGGTTTTATCATTATTTAAATTTTGTATCCACAACCGAAAAAAACAACATATTCTAATCTCCTTGATCCCAGTGCAGGACTCAGGGGTCCGAATTTTGCCCATTCACGAACTTAACTAAAATACAACTTTTCAAATGCGTTGAGCCAAAGACAAACTTTTTTGAGTCTTTATGAAACGAAATGGAAAAAAAGAACAGAAAACAAAAAAGAACAGGAAGTGAAATGGAAAGAAACAGGTAATGAAGTGGAATGGAACAAGGTACAAAATAGAATTAAACTGTGAGATAGAAGGGAACAGGTAACGAAACGGAATTTAACTTGGGAAAATCCTTTTTACTCAAATTTGTTTTCGTGATATTTTTTGACATTTGGAATTTTCAAGGTCTTGCAATACACGACTACTATTTCCCAACACAAAAAATCAGATTCCTAAAAAAATTTCTAAATAAAAAACATCTCAGAATCTAAAAATTATTCTATCTGCGAAGTTTTCATATAAAAAATATCTCAGAATCTGAAAATTTTTATACGAAAAATATCTCGAAATCTAAGACTGTCTCAAAATCTAAGAATTTTTTTTTATCGGCAAAAGTGGCTTAAATTTTAAAAATTTTTCTACATGAAAAATGTGTCAGAGTCTAGTATCAGAGGTCTGTGGTATTACAATGGACCCCAGAGTCTAAGTGTGCTGACGTAAATCAACTTACAAGAACTGTCTCCCTGGTGTCACCCGCCGATCTTCATGAAATTTCGATATGTTTTTCAGAAAGAAAATTAATTAGACACGTAATTTTTTAGCGACCCAAACTCATTTTTATGGGTGTTCGATTTGTATGTTGGAAGTTGTCCTTTTTCAGTTTTTTACGATTTACGCCTACCTACCCAAATCAAGAAAAATTTTAGGGCATTAAAAAAATTTGTGGAGGTCATCTTCAGGGCGCAACCAGCTCTTAAAAATTGCATTCGTAGTGCATTTGGTCAAAAAAAATATTATTATACCCTCCACTCTAGTGATAGAGGGTATATATAAGTTTGTCATTCCGTTTGTAACACCTCGAAATATTGGTCTAGGACCCCATAAAGTATATATATTCATGATCCTCGATCGATTTTAAGACGATCTAGCGATGTCCGTCCGTCCGTCCGTCCGTCCGTCCGTCCGTCCGTCCGTCCGTCCGTCCGTCCGTCCGTCTGTCCGTCTGTCTGTCTGTCTGTCTGTCTGTTGAAAACACGCTAACTTTTGAAAGACTTTACGGAGGCTCCTGAAGTTTGGCATATATGTTGGGCATTTACCTGGTCAGGTTGGTATTGCAATCCAGCGAAATCGGTCCAGTGGTTCAAAAGTTATAAGCAAATGAGTGAATTTCGGCAAGGGTTTTTTTGAAATTTACGAGATAAAACACACGGTAACTTTCGAACGGCAATTCTGAGGGTGCTGAAGTATGGCATATATATTTGTCGCTCTTCAGGTCCGGTTCGTTTTAAATTTCAGCCAAATCGGTCCAGTGGTTCAAAAGTTATTAGCAAATCCGTAAATTTCAGATTCGCCTCACCTTAAATTCACGTGTTGAAAACCCGTTAAACATGTTTTAAAAACATTGGTAAGTCACAAAAATATTTTACATCGCATTTTTGTCATTCAAAAATATTTTTACACTAAAAGAAAAAAAAAATACACTCGAAAAAAATTTTACACTCAAAAGAAATTTTACACTCAAAAAAATAAATTAGTAAATCATTTTTTTTTTCAAAAATTAGTTAAAAAAATGTTTTTTTACACAAAATAAAATGTTTTTAATCAAAAATGTTTTTTTTTTCACTCTAGAAAATTTACTATAACTTAAAAAGGGCATTGTGGAGGGTATTCATAGATTCGGCCAAGTCGAATTTAACTTCTCTACTTGTTTTTTTTTTAAATTGGTGCCAAAAGTTTCGCTAGGTAGAAATCTAAGAACTTTCCTGTCTGATAAATAAATATTTAAAAACTTGAGTGTGCCAAACCGAAAAGTGCTGACAAACGAAGGGTGGCTTCTTCTGAGAGCCGTCGACAACTCCACGTAGCTTGTGTTATCAATTTTTTTACGATTTTTCATTGAACAACAACAATTACTATTTCTCAGAAAAAACCAATATGGACTCCAAGCGAACTAAATAAAAAACAAGTAAAAAAGTTAAATTCGGCCTTGCCGAATTTAACTTTTTTATTTGAACCGCTGAACAGATATTGCTCAAATGCAATAACAAACTTCTCAGGAGAACTTCCAATAAACATGTTAAGTTTCAGTCATATCCGTGTAGTATTTTGGTCGTGATCACCAGTTTCACAGACAGACGGACATCGCTAGAATGTCTTAAAATCGATCGGGGATCATAAATATATATACTTTATGGGGTCCTAGACCGATATTTCGATGAGTTACAAACGAAATGACAAACTTATAAATACCCTCTATCACTAAGTGGAGGGTATAACAAGTAAGAAAGCTATATTCGGCTGTGCCAAATTTTTAAATACCCTCCACAATGTTAACCAATTCACTATGGTTTCGCAGACGACCTTCTTGGCCAAAATTCAATTTTCTTAAAAATGATTTTAAAGAAAATCGTAGACACTTACAAACAACCGAAAACATATTTTGTATACACTCATTTACCGTTCAAAAACAAATTTAGCTAAAAATAAAAAAAAACTTATTTTTTTAAATTTTTTCAATTATTTTTTTGAGTTTTAATACAAAAAAAATCTTATAATATTATACATGGAAAACAAAAAAATTATAACAATTTTTAACACAAAACCTATTTCAAACCAAAAATTTTTCCATTATTGTAATTATGGCCAAAAAGGTTATGATCGGAACCATAGTGCAACGCAAATATTTAAAAAACAAAAAAAAAATTTTATAAGTATGTATGAAAATTATATAAAAATAATGAAAATTATACAAAAGCAACCACGTATATGACACATACTACGTATTTTTTACTTCTATTGATACAAATAACAATTAACAAGCCAACAAGCTAAAAAAACATAAACAACTAACAAGCCAACAAGCTAAAAAAACATAAACAACTACAAAATGGGGCTCTACCACGCCGCATCATGGAGGTTTATATTGAAACTCAACTCAATTGATCATAGCTTCTTAGCCCCCGTACCGATTTTGCCATAATTGGTACCAAAATAACCAGAAAAACAAAAAAAAATCCTGTAAAACTTTGAAGTCCTTTTAAAAGGAAAGAGAATCTCGAAATGAAAACTGTAAATGCAGTTTTACTACATTTTCTCTCTAGTTTCAAACGTATATTATCCACTTCGGTTTTAACGATTTTTTTTCAAAGTGTCGGACTGTGTAATACCTATAAAATTAAATTAAATAAGATTTAAAAAATGTCAAGAGATTTGATACAAAAAAAATAATCCTCCCAGACTAAATAGCTTATCCTTACCGAAAATACAAAGGTGAGACAAAATAAGGAAATATTTTCCACTTAAAACCTGATTTAAGATAAATTTCTTCGAACCCTTAAAGAAATATAGAAAATTATATAAAAATTTAACAATTTTTTTTTTCAAATATTTTTCTAACAAAGAACAAAAATTCAAACACACATATTTTACAAACAACATACATTTTCATAACCGCTAGGCCTAAAAAAATAAAAGAAAAAGGGACAAAAAGAGATATAGCAGCCATAACAGACAGAATAAAGTCAATGTAGTACAAAGGCCAACACCTATGGCAATCTATGAATGTAGTAAAGCAAGAAGTCTATTATAAGGATTCAATCGAATGTATAAAGAGTAAGTTTGTATGTGTGTGTGTGTATGAGTGTGTGAAGTGATTATGAAGTGAGATTGTTTGTGTATATATTTGAAAGTGACTTAACATACAGGTGAAATGTGAAGTTAGCGGAAATAATAAACCAAACAAAAATATGTATAATACAGCAATATAAAAAAATTTATCATGATCATACCAGGAAAATAAAGGAATATTTTCCCTACTTACGTTTAACATATAAAAATTATCTTTTGTGATAATAAAGGAAGGATATAAAAAGGGATATATATGTTAAAGAACAGTAAAATCTTAGGAACAAGACAACATTTTTACAAAGAAAATTTATTAGAGAAAATTTTCCGATTTCAGATATTTTTTGTACAAAAAAAAATTTTCTGTAGAAAACATGCCCCAGAATCTGAGACTTTTTCTATAAGAAAAATGTCTCAGAATCTGAGACTTTTTCTATAAGAAAAATGTCTCAGAATCTGAGACTTTTTCTATAAGAAAAATGTCTCAGAATCTGAGACTTTTTCTATAAGAAAAATGTCTCAGAATCTGAGACTTTTTCTATAAGAAAAATGTCTCAGAATCTGAGACTTTTTCTATAAGAAAAATGTCTCAGAATCTGAGACTTTTTCTATAAGAAAAATGTCTCAGAATCTGAGACTTTTTCTATAAGAAAAATGTCTCAGAATCTGAGACTTTTTCTATAAGAAAAATGTCTCAGAATCTGAGACTTTTTCTATAAGAAAAATGTCTCAGAATCTGAGACTTTTTCTATAAGAAAAATGTCTCAGAATCTGAGACTTTTTCTATAAGAAAAATGTCTCAGAATCTGAGACTTTTTCTATAAGAAAAATGTCTCAGAATCTGAGACTTTTTCTATAAGAAAAATGTCTCAGAATCTGAGACTTTTTCTATAAGAAAAATGTCTCAGAATCTGAGACTTTTTCTATAAGAAAAATGTCTCAGAATCTGAGACTTTTTCTATAAGAAAAATGTCTCAGAATCTGAGACTTTTTCTATAAGAAAAATGTCTCAGAATCTGAGACTTTTTCTATAAGAAAAATGTCTCAGAATCTGAGACTTTTTCTATAAGAAAAATGTCTCAGAATCTGAGACTTTTTCTATAAGAAAAATGTCTCAGAATCTGAGACAATGTCTCAGAATCTGAGACTTTTTCTATAAGAAAAATGTCTCAGAATTTGAGACTTTTTCTATAGGAAAAATGTCTCAGAATCTGAGACTTTTTCTATAGGAAAAATGTCTTAGAATCTGAGACTTTTTCTTTAGGAAAAATGTCTCAAAAGCTGAGACTTTTTCTATAGGAAAAATGTCTCAGAAGCTAAGACTTTTTTATAGGAAAAATGTTTCAGAATCTGAGACTCTTTCTATACGAAAAATGTCTCAGAATCTCAGACTTTTTCTATAGGAAAAATGTCTCAGAATCTGAGACTTTTTCTATAGGAAAAATGTCTCAGAATCTGAGACTTTTTCTATAGAAAAAATACTAAATTTTTTTTAAAATCTTTCCATTAAAAAAGTTTTCACTTTATTACCCAAAAAGATTTTGTTGCGTTAAAAATTTAAGTAAAAAGAATATATTCATATTTTAAACACATTACAACATCAGCAACAAAAAAATGTTGTTTAACGAATTGGAAAAGATAAAATATAAATAAGAAAGAAAAAAAGGAATTTTTATACTTTAGTTAAAATAATGTTTCAAGCATAACATTAACTTTGTTTGTATGTGTGTTTAAGGAAAAGGATACATATATGTGTATATGTATTACTTATGTGATATCCTTTTATGTTTTTTTTTATGCTGGAGTCATCCTAAATTCTTCAAATTTAAATGTCATGCAGAGTGTTGTTTTGTGAACAACTTAAGCAACAGCTACGACAAGTGATAAGAAATTGTTTAGAAAAAAAATAAATGTTAAGAAAAGTGTTTCTTCAATCACTCAAGATTGTTTTTTTTTTTTTTGTTTTTATTAAGATTAACTAAAGGATTTTGTTATTTATTAATTTTTGGATATTTTTTTAAGCACATATTTGAGAATCTTGATTGTCTTTAAGATGGAATAATACTAAAAACAATATGTAAGCAAAATAAATTCCATAAGATAGTTGATTACACTAGTTTACAAATTAAAAAAATGGATTAAAACTGCATTTACAGTTTTTCATTTCGTGATCCTGTTTCCTTTTAAAAGGACTTTAAAGGATACATTTTGTAAAATATTTTTAAAATATTTTTACTTGTCCTAGGATGACTCTGGTGATGGCAAATGAAAGAGGATTATGTCCCGTAAGTTTTTCATTTTTTTAATTTTTCTATATCGGGATAACAGGATGTGAATAAAGTCATAAAGATCCTCCTCTTTCATTTGCTATTACTATTTGCGTCCTAGGACAAGAACAAATATTAAAAAAATATTTTATAAAATTTAATCCACTAAAACTTTGTAGTCCTTTTAAAAGGAAACAAGATCATGAAAAGAAAAACTAAAAATGCAGTTTTATTACATTAAGTCTCTTGTTTCAAACGTATATTATCCAGTTTGTGTTTAACGCCTTTTTATATTTTTGTCGGTTGGTAATTCCAGTTGAATTATTTGGGTATCATTTTATTTCCCTAAAAATAATTTGAAATAAATTTTTAATTTAATAAAAAAAATACTTCTTTAAAACAATAGCAACTTCACTTAATTACAAAACATGCATCATGTGATTCAAATAGGTTTGCCAGATACTAGAAGTCAAATAACTGGAAAATGGAAAAAATTCAGCTGGATTTTGAAACAATAACTGGATTTTTTTTTGAATAACTTAAAACAAATCGACCGATTTTCAAAAGTAAGATATTTTGGACTACTTTTCGAATATAACATCAATAAAATGACTCCATTTATTGGCCATGGCTAAATGTGCCCCTTTTTAAGCATTTCCACTACATATTCGATCATCTCGAAATGTTGATGTTGAGCTCATCAATGGTCTAATGACTGTTAGCGTAGATTTTTCTTTTCAAATAACCCCACAAAAATAAGTCCAAAATGGTCAAATAAGGAAATCTAGGTGGCCCTGGACAAGCGATGTCAAAAAAGGGCGACAATAACTGGCCCTCATCTGTAGATTTGACCGCTCCGGACTTATTTTTTGGGTTTATTTGCAAAAATTTTCACCAAACAATCCTCAGATAACACTGCGGAACACTAAAATATAAACAAGAGTTACGACCATCAATTCTATATATTTCGGACATGCTGATTCGAATGGCGTACTCCGTTTTTCGATGTATGGTACAGTTTTCTTGCAAAATGTCGTTGAAGATTTGCTGATTTCGAGCCAGTTTTTTAACAAAAAAATTTGCAAAGTAAATGGTTTATAAATTCTATGACATGGAAAACAAAGATATGACTTGTAGCAACATTTCTTATGCAAATTTGGTTTAAAGCCTTTCAATTTAAGCCCTTAAATTCGCGAATTTCTTAATTTTTTAAGGTTTTCGCGAAATTAACAGCCAAATTGGCCTTTGATAAAAAACTTGCTTGCTTTTAATGAATGACTTGTAGCAACATTTCTTATGCAAATTTGGTATAAAGCTTTTCAATTTAAGCCCTTAAATTCGCGAATTTATTAATTTTTTAAGGTTTTCGCGAAATTAACAGCCAAATTGGCCTTTGATAAAAAACTTGCTTTTAATGAATCAAATATGCATCCCTACACAGAAAATAATATTGAGAAAAACAATTTGAGTAATCACTTGTTTAAATTTTTAAAACAAATTTGAGTAATTTTTTAATTAACGCAATTAAAAATTTACTCAAAAATTTAAAATAAAATTTGAGTAAATAATTTAATACAAATTTAATATTTTTTTTTTATATTTTTTTTATTCTCTTGGTTTTTTGAATTCTCATTTAGTTTATAGTTTATTGTATATGTATATGATAGTTTGAAATCATCTTCATAAAATTTTCTTTTGTCTTGAAGAGAAAAGTATATTTGGTAAAGTTTGAAAAAGCAATTTTTTTGGAAAAAAAATTCGAAACTTTTTAAACTTTTTTAAAAAATAAATTGATGCATTTTGAGTAAATTTTTAATTGACACAATTAAAAAGTTACTTAAAAATATTGAAAAATTTTGAGTAAAGTTTTAATTTTGTGAATTAATAATTTACCCAAAATTTTTTATTAAGCATTTAATAATTTTTTATTAAAAGTTTACTCAATACTATTAAATCGTTTACTGGTGCAAAATTGAGTAATTTTTTACTCAATAGTATTTAAAATTTACTCAAATTTTTTTTTTATTTTTTTCTGTGTAACAATACGAAAAGTGGACAAAAAACAGCTATGTTATATGGACCATCATGATGAAAATCGCGAAAACCCGTTTTTTTGTATCAGTGATGCCATTTTAGCACTTTTAGTGCTAGATCTAGCACTTTTTTTTTGCACTTAGCACTAAAGTTTTGGAAAAAAGTGCCAAGTGCTAAGTTAGCACTTTTTTATAATTTTTTAGCATTTTTAGCATTTTTTTTACATTTTAATTTGTTTTTTTAAATTTCTTGTAAAAATTTTTAGCCTGCGTCGCTTTTTTTGCACCTGTATAATGAAATAACTCCCAAATCGTATGGATTTTTTTTTCTTGTGACTTATTTCATGGCGCCCAATTGAAAATCAGGAATCCCGAGAAATTAAGAAAGTATAAATTGAAATTCAAAAATTAAAAAATATAAGTTGAAATTCACAAATAAAGAAAATATAAATCCCAGTTAAAATTCAGGAAACCCAATTGAAATTTAAAAATCCAGATAGAAATTAAGAAAAGATTAAGTGAAATTTAAATATACCAATTGAAATTCAGAAAACCCAATTGAAATTAAGAAAAAATAGTCGAAATTCAGAAAAATGAAATTGAGAAAAACTAATTTAAATTTAGAAAACCCAATGGAAAAACAGAAAACATTTTTGAAATTCAGAAAATCCAATCAAAATCAAGAAAACCATTGGAAATTCAGAAATCCATATTGTAATTAAGAAGATTTTAATTGAAATTCAAAAATCCCAATTGAAATTCAGAAAACCCAATTTGAATGAAGAAAACGCAATCGAAATTCAGAAAAAAATTAAAGCTCAATAAAATATACACTAGTTTAAAAAAAAATAACTCTTGACTTTTTTTATACCCTCCACTCTAGTGATAGAGGGAATCAAAATCATTAATTTTTTTTCACGTTAAAAAATTTACTTTCTTTAAAAATGGCATTGGGGAGGGTATTCATAGATTCGGCCAAGTCGAATTTAACTTTTCTACTTGTTTTGTGTATTATTGACTACTAATCTCTAAAAAAATTTCAAAAAATGTTTTCACGTATTGAGTTATTTAATAAAAATTGTGTTTTTCTATCTATTTTTCTTATATCTCGCGTTGTATACATCCGAACTTCTCGCAAATGAAACCATTGTAAAGAGAATCATTCTTGCAACAAATCGTATAAACATTATTTTTCCAATCAACACATTAGATAACATATGACAAAAATGCATTATTTGAGTAAGAAAATATAAATTTGATTGAAACCGTAACAAAAAAAAAATGTTATGGTTTTTTTCAAGCCTGACCCTTAACTATGATAATAAAGTCGGTTTGATGAAAATCTATGGGTTATCACCGAAGTTATGACTTATTATATGAAAATACACACAAATAACACTATGGTACTTAACCAAGTTTTTATTCTTGTATTTTAAATACAAAAAAAAAAATAAGGAAATTTTTATGCGTAGTTTCAAAAAATTCATTATAACTTTGGTGATTGCCCATAGATTCTTATGAAACCCATTTGGTTATATTTGAATAGGTTCAGGCTTTTAAGGTAAATCAAAAAAACTTGTTAATTTGCAACGATTCCTTTAAAAAAAAAAAAAAATTAGTTTTTTCATCAAAAATTAATTTTTACAGTATATTTGTCTATCGCGCGTAAACTTATGAAGGATGGGAAAGTAACGTGTGTAAATTTTGTTGCAAATTTGATTAATTTTAATTTGGTTTTTATCGCGAGTAGATCGGCGGTACATTACTCAAGATATAGGGAAAACAGTGAAAATAACTCCAAAAAACACTAAAAAAGTTATAAGAAATATGTATCCGTGAAAATTTTGTTCGATAAAACTTTTAAGTTTAGCGGTAAAAAAAAATATGTAGACGAAGTTAGTGCGCATTTTCGTGTTAAACTAGAGTTATTGTTAAAAATCATTATTTGTTAATTTAATAAAAGAAAAAAAATCTAGCACTTTTTTTTTGCTCTGTAGAGCATTTTAGCACTTTTTTTTCTGTCATTTAGCATTTTTTCAAAATTCTCTTATGGCAACACTGTTTTGTATATGCCAGCATCACTTTACGAGATGATTTAAGGTTCCATCTTTTAGTATATAATATGGGAACCTTAAACAACTAACTGACCAAAAATTTGGCCAAAAAAGTTTTAATTTGCAAAAGTTATCTTAACAAAAATTATTATTTCAGTGTTTGCCATACAATAATTATAGTTTTTGTTAAGATAACTTTTGCAAATGAAAACTTTTTTGGCCAAATATTTGGTCAGTTAGTTGTTTAAGGTTCCCACATGATATACTAAAAGATGGAACCTTAAATCATCTCGTAAAGTGATGCTGGCATATACAAAAAAAGTTTTTTTCGCATTTTCATCATTATGGTCCATATAACATAGATGTTTTTTGTCCACTATTCGTATTGTTAGGGATGCCCTTTTGATCCACAAAATGGAAGTTTTTAATCAGAGACCAATTTAGTGGTTAATTTCGCGAAAAATTAAAAAAGTGAAGAAATCCGCGAACTTAAGGGCTTAAGATGAAAAACTTTAAACTAAATTTACATTAGAAATATTGCTACAAGTTATATCTTTATTTTCCATGCCATAAAAGTTAAAAATCATTAGCTTTGCAAATTTTTTTGTTAAAAAATCAGCTGAAAATCAGCTAAAAATAATTTTAAATAAATTTTTAATTTAATAAAAAAAAATACTTCTTTAAAACAATAGCAACTTCACTGAATTACAAAACATGCATCATGTGATACCAATGTTACACATTTTTTTTCAATGCCTTCTTCAGGCATTTTTAATATTTTTTTTTTGTGTGGTTTATATATTATTTTTGTACCCACTTAAGGAATACAAGTACTTTTGCTGAAATAGTAAAAATTTTTGTTTTCTTACTTAAATTAAAATGCATCTTAAAACACACATTAGGGTAACACTTTTGGTTTTTTATTATTATTTTTTTAAACCTGGAGATTGCAAGTTAAAGAAAATCTTTTAAAACGCTGAAACACGTAAATTTTTATACCCTCCAACTACAGTATGGGGGTATACTCACTTTGTCATTCCGTGTGTAACGCATCAAAACATCGGTCTAGGACCCCATAAAGTATATATATTTATAATCAGTGATCGATTCTAAAACATTCTAGCTATGTCCGTCCGTCTGTCTGTCCGTCCGTCTGTCCGTCCGTCTGTTCGTCTGTCCGTCTGTAGTTAACACGTGCAGTCCAAAATAAAAGAGCTAGACTCCCGACATTTGGCACAAATATGTCTTATGTTAATAGGCAGGTTAAGTTCGTAAATGAGCAAAATCGGACTAGGGGGCAAAAAGTTCCCCCTTGAAGAACTAAACCAACCTCTGAAAAATAGTATTTTTTACATGATTTTTTGTGTTTTTTTTAACAAATGCAACATTTTTATGCTACAAGAAGTTCAAAGTCCTGCACTTGGACCCAGAGAATTAGAAAATGTCGTTTTTTTCGGCCCCCCCCCCCCCAATGGGCGTGGAATAAAACATTTTTTTAAATCATGATGAACTTGTATTTCTTTTGTGCAAAAAGCATATTATTTTTTAAACACATATTCGAGAGGAAATTTGACCCCCCCCCAATTACAAATACCGACCCCCCCAAAAAAAAAGAGAAAACGCCCTGGATTTTTTTATTTTTAATTCATGTTGGAGGGTATAAAAGATTCGGCACAGCCGAATTTAACTCTCTTACTTGTTTTCAATCTCTTCGGCCAGAATCAATCGTACGAACGCCGTAATTTTGGAAAAAGTTGGAAAATGTTGTACAGTTTTATTAAAAATTTTTTTTTTTTTTCTCAAAAATGAGTATTAATAATCCTGAATAATTTTATTAAAAATAAAAATTGTTTTATTCGAATTTAAAAAAAAATTATTAGGGTTAATCAGCTCGAAATAATTTTTTTTTAAAGAATTGATGTGGAAAAGAAGAAAAATTATATTTTCAAAAAATAATTTCAAAGAAAATTAGTTTTCTGTGTTTAATTTACTTGTCGGTAATTTTTGCAAGACTAAGAGAATAATCACAATTGGAGCGGGAAGCGTTTTTCAGCAACTGTTTACACAAGTTTTGTATTAAAACAAAAAACCGCCGCGTGTTTCCGCCAAACTAGATTCAATTCTATTTATATGAGGGCAATTGCGGAAAACCGCCTGCCGCTCCAATTATGATTATTGTCTAAGCCGACACCTGTTTCGTTTTGTGTCAAGAGATCATTGTCAAGACTCTTTAGCAATCGTTAGCGTCTAAGCAAAAATATTTATAGAATATTATAATTTGGGTAGCGTAGACAGAAAAAAATAAAAAAAATATTTGAGTAAATTTTTAATACTATTGAGTAAAAAATTACTCAATTTTGCACCAGTAAACGATTTAATAGTATTGAGTAAATTTTTGATAAAAATTTATTAAATGTTTGAAAAAAATTTGAGTAAGTTTTTAATTGACACATTTAAAAATTTACACAAAATTTATCTATTTATTTTTTTAAAAAGTTTAAAAAAGTTTTAAATTTTTTTACAAAAAAAAAAAAAACAAAAAACTTGTTTTTTCAAACTTTACCAGACATATTTATGTCTCAAAAACATAGGAAAATTTTATAAAGACGATTATAAACTTTCTTATACATATACAAAAAACTATAAACTAAACGAGAATTCAAAAAACTATGAGAGTTTAAAAAAAATTAAAAAAACTATTAAATTTTTATTAAATTATTAACTTAAATTGTTTTTAAAATTTTTAAGTAAATTTTTAATTGCGTCAATTAAAAAATTACTCAATTTTTGTTTTAAAATTTAAACAAGTGATTACTCAAATTTGTTTCCTCCATATTTTTTTCTGTGTAGTCTAGCTCAAGGTAATTTTTCTTTACCAAATAAACCATGATATTTTCACAGAATAAATGTCAAGAAAATTATTATTTTGTTTCGAATTTATTTAACTTTCAACTTTATACTCGCTGAGTATTAAAAGAAGAAAAATATATTTTATCCATGTTTTTTTATTTTTTTTTTTTTTGAATAGGTTTATTCTAGCTCAAGGTCATTATTTCCTTTACTTATTAAAAACTAAAAAAATATAATATTTAAAAGGTAGACTAAAACAGTTTTCATTTTTTAAAAAAATTTATCAGATTTTTTTTAAAGCAACACTCAGGCAATGCTGCCTATAAATTACTAATGTACAATGATGCTTTTTTTGGAAAGGGGAAAGAAGAGGGATGAACGATTTGGAAGATAAAAGGGCTTCAGTCTACACGAGTTTCGTAATTTGTCAGATTCCCTTGTCAAGACTTTAAATTCTCTTTGCTACTTGTAGAACATTGTTTTTATATTTGCTAAATAATCTTGACAATGGAATCTGACGAATACCGAAACACGAGTAGACTAAGTCTTGTAAAAATGACCAGCATGCTGCAGCATATACATATATATATGTTCCTCTAACTCCCACTGGAGCATATGGCGCCAACTGCAGCATAGATAAATTTAAAAACATAAAAATAATTTCCTTGAAAATTATTCTATGAGAATAAAATAGAAAAGGAAATAATGACCTCGAACTAGAATAAACCTACTCAAAAATATAATGCTTTAAAGGTCGAATAAACAATTTATATAAGGGTTCAAGTTTAAAAATGCAGAAGAAAAATTTTATTTAAATTTAAATTATAGACATTTCTGGTATTCCCATACCGGTTTCAAACACTCCAGTTAGTGTTATCATCAGTAGGATTTTAAATAACGGTTTGTCTTGTTAGTGGAAATTGCTTTTTATATATGTGAATATTTATACTTTCTACAGAATAAATTTTAACAGTTTCCAACACTGCAGCTCTATTTCTAGCAATCTTAACTTCACCTCAGATCTAACATTGCTCTTTAAGATATATAACCCATTTGATCAGTCACTTTCACTGTTGGAGCACCAAGTATTTTTTAAAAAGTGTTTCCCTTTCGATACTGGGGTACAATACATCATAGAAAGACAATTGGTGCCCAAAGGGTTAAAGCGACGGACCAAATGAGTTCTGAATCTTAAAGAGTAATGTTTAAGCTTTACCTTCGACTTATTTTAAAGTCACATCGGGTTCATCCGCTATGAGTTTCCAAAAATGACCGGAACTTCGATTTTTTTGAAATTTGAATTCAATTTTCTCAAAAACCTGGCTGATGGACGGTGTAATAAAGTAAATAAGGTTGCGAATCAGTCGCATTTTCAAAGTTTAATAGTGTACACTTTATTAAATTTAAGTCGACACGTATTCTTGTTCCAGACAATATTCTTGTTAGTTCGGGAGTTATCGAAATTCTTCCGAAGATCCACATTGCTTCATAAGGGGGCAACGAAATTTTTAAACACTGATATGGCCGATAAGATACACCTCAACCTTAAAATCGTCTCTTTTATATATATTTTAAGTTTCTGGCAAATCGGTTTATAAGGGTTGAGTACTTCTCTTGTGAGTGTAAATAAAAATTTAACTCTTTTACTTTATTTTTTTTTTTTTCTATGTTTTCTACCCCAATTAGAAATTTTGTCTTTAAGACAATGTCAGTAATGATTCATCAGGTAGAAGTCAGCAAGTGAATACATTTTACTAAAGACAACTTAATGACATGTCATAATTTTTGTCGGAGCTCCCCAAGTTCTATAAATGTACTGACTTTTCATATAAGTTGTCTTATCAATTTAGAAAAATCATTTCTTTAATGCTGACAATTATATAGCAAATCCGACCCATCACTAAAACAAATTAAATAAATTTTTCAATTTTATTATTTTTACATATCAGGAAAAAGGAGTTAAGTTGCGTCCTTTCAAAATTATATCCTTCAATATCATGTAAAATTTTCAACAAAATATTTTGATAAAGTTTCAAATGACTTTATTTACAATATTTTATCCTAATATAGCAAAATAAAAAAAGGAAAACTTAGGGGAGAACCTCCTCTTTCATTTGGGTCATTCTAGTACAAGTACAAATACTTCAAAAATATTTTACAAAACAAAAAATATTTTTTAAAACTTTGAAATCCTTTTAAAAGAAAACAGGATCACGAAATGAAAAACTGTAAATGCAGTTTTACTCCATTTGATCTCTACTTTCAGACGTATATCACCCGGTTCATGTTTAATATTGGCTGTCGGACGGTGAAATAAAGTGTATGTGGTCGCGTACCAGTCGAATTTTCGATGTTTAATACTGTAAACTTTATTAAATTTAAGTCGAGAAGTATTCCAGACCATATTCTTGTTAGTTCGGGAGTTATCGAAATTCTCCCGAAGATCCACATTGTTTCATAAGGGGCAACGAAATTTCTAAATACTGATATGGCCGATAAGATACACCTCAGCCTTAAAATACTTCCCTTGCACGTCGAAATTTACTTTTCTCCTTGTTTGTAAATAATTGCCAACCTAATATACATACATTAGTTGAACCGCCATCAACACTTTTGAAGTGACTGTAAATATTCACTAGTGTAATTTTGTTTCATCTTGAAAAGAGATGTTCAACGCAAAAAAAAAAGTGGTAGTAGACGTTA
Source organism: Pegoplata infirma (assembly GCA_963921195.1). NCBI lineage: Eukaryota > Metazoa > Arthropoda > Insecta > Diptera > Anthomyiidae > Pegoplata > Pegoplata infirma. The sequence goes on along the minus strand of OY992540.1, from coordinate 34,460,426 downwards.
AAAGAAAAAAAAAAATAATATATCTCATGATTTTCGTAGCAGAGTGTAGGTTTCAAGTGCATTTTTATGAGCATCGCAGAAGAGTGGTTAGTTACATTTTGGATTCATTTTTATAGTATTTTTTTAAAATAAATAATTCTTAGAGTATTTTTTTTTTGGTTTAAGAGTTTACACTTACAATGAATTGTTCATTTTTTTTCTTTACTTTAAGAAATTTTTTGAACAGTGGCTAAAAAAGTTATAGATTTTATGAAAGGAAGTTCTATTTGAAGTATGATGATTTTAATAATGAACTTGAAAACCGATGAGAGCCTTGGCTAGACTGTATTGTTTAACTTGATGTCCTTAAAATTTTTCTAAATGTAAGAACTTGTTGGAATTTCTTAATCCGTATTTCTTATTCTTGTTTTTAAATTTCAACCAAGTCTTGAAATAACTCAAGTAACCCTTTGATCTTAAAAACACCCTTTACTTAGACAAAGAACCATTAAAAAACAATGATTTGAAGTTTAAAAATTTCTGACAATAAAATAATTTAACTTTTGTTTTTTATAGATTTTGTTTTTTGTTGTTAAAGTTTATTTTTTCCTGCATGATTTTCATATCCTTTGTATTGTATTTTATAAAAGTTTTATCCTTGAATTTTTTTCTATTGGTGTTTTTGACATTTTTAATGATTTCTGTTTTTAACAATAGTAATTTGATACCACTGTTCTGTTTGGTTCCGTTCTGCTCTTTCTTTCAGTTAAGTTGTAACTTATCTGGTATTTCAAGAGGTTTATTTCCTTTTTTGCTGCTTCTTCTATTTTTTGCACTTTTTTTTGCTTTAGCTGAAAGTGACACCATAAAGTGCATGTTCACTTATAAGTTACAAGGGAGTAGTTTGTATCTTTGAATGAATGTTGAAAAGAAGGCGTAGAACAATGAATTTGTTTTTTTGCTTTATTTATAGAAGGTGGGAATTTGTAAAAATAAATATTTTTTTATGTTTTGTTAATGCTAAAGATAAGCTTTTAATATCTAATGAAGTGATTTTTTGAAATTAAATTATTGAAGGAGTTCTGAAAAACCGAGGATGCAAGTTTTGGTGATTTACCCTGTGCTGGTAAATCACCAAATGAAAATTTGTAAAATTTGTGAACGCATATAATATTAATGTGGTGGTTGTATCGTCTAAGGTGCCTGTCAGCCTGCAGTGTTACACTGTGCTAGTCACAAAAATTAACAAGCTGGACATCCTGCTGGTAAAGCTAATTCGGGTACGCTGAATTCAATGGTGCTAGACGTTTTTCGAAGTTAGCGCACGTATTCGCGATTTAAAATTGTAAAGCCTAGGTACTACAAAAATGCAATTTTTATGCTTTGGGATAGTTTTTAAATATAAATTTAGAAAATGCATTGTTTTTTCGCGAAAAAAATTTCCGCGAAAAAAAAAATTTTTTCGAAAGTCCATATTTATGAAAAAATATGGACTTTCGGGAAAATCCGAGTAAAAGCCGATTAAGCACGAATTTCGCCTAAAAAATTTTTAGAAATTTTTTTTCTTAAACATAAAAAACAAAAATTAAAAAAAATGGAACTAGGACTATTTTTGAAGAAGTTATGAGTAAAAGAAATTTGATTAAAGAAACTCAAAGCTCCGAATTTTGGAAAATTCGATATCTTTTGAAGGGGTAATCAAAAAAAAATCTGAAAATTTACCACGAAGGAGTTTTCGAAGGGTACTAAATACTGTAAGATTGGAAAATTTAAAAAAATTGCTTAAAAGTGTTCCATTTGGCATGGAATGCCCCGTATACCTTTAAAGGTCTTTGACCGATATTTCGGTGCGTTTCACATAGAATAATCAGAATGCCCCATACTGTGTTCAGATGGTAAAGAACTGCAATTTAAAAAAAAATATATTTTATTACTAAAATTTATGTTGTTTTATAAAAAATTCTAAATTTTCAAAGTTTCGAAAACAATTTTTAACATTTACTGAGTCCATTGTAGTAGATTTCCTCAGATTTGCAACCCTTAGTAGGACTTTGCAAGACACTTTTCGAACCTGGAAAAGTCCTACTAAGGGTTACTACTACAGTGCACTATGGTCCCAAATGCATTTTTTTTGGCATAAATTCAAAAAATGAAGCAAGGTCACTTGGAATAATTCTGGGATGATTTTTATCTCTTAGCGCAATCAAAAATCGATTGTCAAAAAAAAATTGTTTTTTTTGAAAATTTTTTTTTTAAAAAATTTTTTTTAAAAAATTTTTTTTTTAATTTTTTTTTTTTGGAAAATTTTTTTTTTTTTTTTTAAAAATATATTTTTCTTAATTAATTAGCTTTACGGAAGGTAAAAAAAAATTATAAAAAAAAATAATTTGAAAACGTGTCACGCAGAAAACAGCAAATTTGGCCGAAATTTGTGCTAAACTAAAATGGAAATTGTGGGAGTTTGCCAAAAAATGCTGGCAAGATGTAAATTTTAATATTAAATATACAATATTGAAAACACTTTCACGTTTAAAGACTCATGCAAGTTCGTGCCCAAACACAACTTTTTGTCCACGAAAGATATAGGCTATTTTGGCTCCAAAATCCTCATAATCAAAACACCCAAGAATAAGGCCAAGGATGCATTAACTCTAAAATAGGAATTTTAAACAAGAACTAGTATCCTTAGGTTTCAATTTGTCCCTTTAGCCTCTTTATAATTTTAGTTTTTCCCATTTGCCGTTCGTATAACTGTAATATTGATTTCACTCCGGTTTTATTATATGTCTTAAAACTTTCAACTTTAAAAGCCTAGCAAACTGACAGTATTGGCACCAAATTTTTTTCATTATACTTTCTTGATAGCTTATAGTGTTGACATTGAGGAAATGTATAAGCTTTTGAAAATTTGCTAAATTTTATTTTTTTAATTTCTGCCAAAAAAAATGGATTTGGAACCATAGTGCAGTGTAAGAAATTACAACTGTGTTAGAAAGAGTTAAAAATTGATTAAGCTCGTGCTAAACGATAACATATGGGCAATGAAATGTTATATGATTTTCATATTCTTTTCACCTTAAATGTACATTTAAATAGCTGATTTTAATCTTACACACCTACAGTGACAATCAAAGAGTGCTGAGGAAGGAAGTGTGGCTTCTTCCGAAAGCTGTCGACATCTCCACTTAGCCTGTGTTGTAAATTATTTTTTTCAGATTTTCTCATTGTATAACAAAAATTATTATTTCTCAGAAGTATTTAATATAGACTCAAACAAATGAAAAACACATTTAAAACCAGTGAATAAACAATTGAAAACCATCCCAGTAATTATTCTTTTGTTTTAACAAACATCAACATTTATTTTTTACTGTTGACAAAATTTTCTAAAATAAATAACATTAAACATTAAATAATTACGTTTTTTTTTTCATTCTTTTTTACCACCAAATTCGAAAATAATAACCTACGAAAACATTAAAAATTAATGATAGTTCTCTTATTTTTTCCAACAAATTTCCAAAAAATAACACCGCCCAACACTCATTTTCCGGTTTGAATTCTGGTAATGAATTTTAGTAGACTTTGGTCTCCTGATTCCAAATCTGTACTCCAAATTTTTCCATCACGTCCAGATTTTTAGTTATTCACGGTTAAAAATGCGAAAAATTACGATTTTTGCATTATTTGAAAGCCTGCACAGCAGCCATTCAGTGGAATACAAATCTGGTATAAAGCGCAAAAGTATAATTTGTCTTTGGTCTCCAACATAGAAATCAATTTTTTCCTAATTATTGCGTTTGGTTACAATTGCGTTTTAAAATGACTCTGTTAAAATTATCATTTTTGTAAAAAAGATAAGGTAGATACCTTAGTTTTTTTTTGATATTTTTCAAAGAAACCCTAAAAAATAAATATTTTACAAATTTAAGTTTTCTGTGTTATTTTTCGTACAAACCGGAAGATATCTTTATTGGGTTTAAAAGTCTATAAGAAAGAATAAACTTTTGCCTAAATTTTGAGCTCATCACAGTAAAGATTGATCATCTGGTTTTTGTTTTAGAGCCTTTTAAAAATGGTGCTTTTTCTAATTTTTTTCACAGAGTTTTTTTAAAATACATGTTTGGCCAATAATAGTGCAACAACTTCAAATTTTTTTGATCATATATTTGATATCATAATTCAATTCTACTCTAACGCTTTATACCAGATTTTTATTCCACCCAGTGGCAGCTGTGCATGCTTTCAAAAAATGCAAAAATCGGGTTTTTTTTCGCATTTTTAACCACGAATAATTAAAATTCTAGACGTGATGGAAAAATTTGGAGCACAGATTTGAAATCAGCGAGTCAAAATCTTTAAAAATTTTGTATCAAACTTCAAACCGGAGTCAAAAACCTTCGATTTGTTGAGCGGTGTAACCTACGAAAACATTAAAAATTAATGATTTCGTAGGTTATTTTTTACAATATTCTATTGAAATATTTTTTTAAAAGTTTTTAATAAAATTTTGGGTAATCGATCACGCAATCAAATACATTCTGGCCAGACACTCTACCCATCGTGCCAAAGTCACTTGATACAAACATGTTTTTATATTTCTACAAATAATTTTTTTAATTTTTTTCTACAAAAAAATAACCAACTTATGTAGGTAAAAACTAATGATATAACATTAAAAAATACGAAAAATTAAAAAAAAAATAAAATTACTTACACAAATCATTAAAACTTTAAAGAATAATCAGTAGTTTTTACTTACAGAACAAAAATAAATGACTTTTAAAATTAAATGTTAATGAAAGTCTATATTTTTTAGTGTGTTATTGTTGAAACAAAGGACAGAAGTAGTCATTAAAAAAAAACTGAACATCATACAAATGTTTTTTCTTTTTAAATAAACTACAAACAGTTAATGACAAAATTTTTGAGTGGAAATAAATAAAACTTCAGTTATAAAAATATAATGTCCAACAATATATAAAACACAATTAAAATTTAAATTTAATACAGAATATGCCCTAAAAATATGCATTTATAGCAAAATACGCCCTAAAAATATGCATTTTCCGCAAAATATGCACAATCGAGTCGATGTCATTTTAAAGCAATTTCGTTTAGTCGCAAAGATATTTGGTTTATGCTATTCTAAGACTAAAGGGGAAAAACATACATTTGCATGAAATTCCTCTCTTTGTTTATAAAATTCCTGATTCCGTTTTCGATTTCGGATTTCGGTTTTCAGAGGGGTGTGCCTTGTGATATCACCGCCTGACAGTCTATATTAAACATGAACCGGATGATATACGTCTGAAAGTAGAGATAATATGGAGTAAAACTGCATTTACAGGTTTTAATTTTGTGATCCTGTTTCCTTTTAAAAGGTCTTCAAAATTTTAAAGGATACATTTTGTAAATTATATTAAAATACCACCCAGAAGGCCCGGGTTCGATTCCCGGTATGGGAACCAAGGGGCCCCTGTAGGCTAGTTGGTAGCGTGCTAGCCTATGAAACAGGAGGTCGTGGGTTCGATTCCCACCAAAACCCTTGGTCGATTTCGCTACAACGAGACGACGGTCATTGTTACCAGTTCTCGGTTAGGTTAAAATTATTTAAAATGAGTTGTAAATAAAATTTGGAAAAATAAATAAAAACTGATCATATTAAAATATTTGTACATGTCCTAGGATGACACTGGTGATGGCAAATGAAAGAGCATCTCCGCTAATTTTTTTTTTTTTTATTTTGCCATATCAGGATAAAAGGATGTGGATAAAGTCATTTGAAGACGTTATCAAAATATTTTGTTGAAAATTTTTAATGATATTGAAGGATAAAGTTTTTAAAGGTTGTAACTTACCTCCTTTTTCCTGATGTGTAAAAATAAAAAATAGAAAAATTAGGGGAGATTCTCCTCTTGCATTTGCTATCACTAGTGGCATCCTAGGACAAGTACAAATATTAAAAAAATATTTAAAAAATTTAATCCTTTAAAATTTTGAAGTTCATTTTAAATGAAACAGGATCACGAAAAGAAAAACTGTAAATGCAGTTTTAGTTCATATAGTCATTAGTTCCAAACGTATATTATCCAGTTCGTGTTCAAAGACTTTTTTTCATTTTTGTCGGACGGTGTATCCCTTTTCCATAAAAATATGATATAGTTTTTGCTATGGATAATTCCAGTCATAACAATAGTAAAATCGACATTTTCCAGAATTTATCGAAAAACTATCGCTATTCCTGGCGATAACGATATAGTTTCGATATGAAAATGTGATATAATTTTCGCTATCGAAATTTCCAGGAATGACGATAGCGAAATTGCCTAAAATTCAAAAATGGTATCATAATTTTAATTTGAGGTGATACCGTAATCGGTATCATACAGGTTATACTATTTTCGCTATCACTTACACTCAAAAAATTATGTCATTAACTGTTTGTAGTTTATTTAAAAAGTTTTACGTTTTGTCGTTTTTAAAAGAAAAATCATTTGTTCAATGTTCAGTTTCATTAAATGACTATTTCTGTTCTTTGTTTCAAAAATAACAATATAAAAAATAAAGACTTTCATTAGCATTAAATTTTTAAAATCATTTATTTTTGTTCTGTAAGTAAAAATAAGTCATTCTTCTTTTGTGTACGTTATTTTTTTTTTTTTAATTGTTTGCATTTTTTAAAGAGAAGTCATTAGTTTTTACCTACTTGTGTTGGTTATTTTTTTGTAGAAAAAAAAATTCAAAAACTTATTTATAGAAATATAAAAACATGTTTGTTCCTAGTGACTTTGGCACGAATGTAGTTGATTGCGGGATCGATTCTCCAAAAATTTTTATTAAAAATTTTTCTAAATAAAATTCAATAGAAAAATTGTAAAAGTAACCTACGAAATCATTAATTTTTAATGTTTTCGTAAGTAATTTTTTTTGAATTTGTTGGTAAAAATAACACAACAATTATTAATTTTTAATGTTTTCGTTGGTTATTTTTTTCGAATTTGTTGGTAAAAAATATGAATGTGAATTTTTAATGTTCAATGTTATTTAATTTACAAAATTTTATTAACAGTAAAAAATAAATGTTGATGTTTGTTAAAACAAATGAATAATTACTGGGATGGTTTTCAAATGTTTTATCACTTGTTTTAAATATGTCTTTCATTTGTTTTTGACTACAAAAGATTTTTATTGTATCTTTATTTGGTTTATTGGGAATTTTCCAAGATTTTATTTTTAGGGTATTACTTATTGGGACTTATTTACACATTTTATAATTTTTTTAATACTTGAAAAAAAGTACAGAAATTTTTTTTAAAAAAAAAAATTTAAAAATTATAATAAAACTGAAAATTAAACTGAATAATTAATACAGAATAATATACGATGATTTTAAAACAATATTAAAAAAAGATTAATAATAACGTGGCTATGAATGAAATAAAGTCTTTAAGACAAAAGAATAATAGCAACTGCATGTAACGTAAATGCATTTTTATTTTCCCTTCATTGAAAAAAAAGTTTTTTTTACAAAAACTTTTTTAGAAAATTAAAAGACAATAGATAAAGTTGTTTTAACAAAAGCAAAATAGACAAAAAAAAAGTCCGGATATTTAAAAACCATTATTAAATGTATAAAACTGGTGGAAAATTTGCATTTTGCATTTCTAGCTAATTCGATAATAATACTCAAAAGTTTGTTTTTAAAATAAATTTATATTTTCTCTCAAGTTAAGTTGGTGCTTTCGACTGACAAATGCAACAATAACTTTTAAAGTGTTTTTTTTTTTATATATATAAAATTAGTCTTATACAGGAATGAGACAAATAAAAACACGGTTAAGACGATGATGATGATGACAATAATAACAAAATAAAACTAAGACAAACACACAAAAGATTAGCTGTCATTTTCTAGATTACAAAAAAAAAATAAACTTTATTTTCTAACCACTATGAAACTATGGGACAAGAGAAAACATTTTCAGATACAATTTTGAAAACAATATATTTAAAAAAATTATAAGATTCATATATTGAGATAAACTCTCCTGTCTTAAGCTACTTCCTTCATATTTTAACATCTGAAATTCCCCACCTACAACCCATAGTGACCTTAACTTCACTAAACAAATCGCAATAAAAACCTTTCTTTCTCTAAGTATTAGAAGGAAAAACAAAAAAAAAAAACTGCTGGTTGGTTATGGTTTCGTTTAGTTAAGTTCTAAAAAGAAAATTTACAACGGAAATGAAAACCGCAAATACCTAAAAAAAAAAAAAAAAACTAAAACCGAACAGTTAGTGTAACTAACATCAGTTAATACTTGGGAAAATGTGAATGTATTGTTTAAACGGATGCATTTAACAATGAAATGGTTGGTAGTGGTTGTAGCAATACTGCAAATACTGGTATGAAATAAACGTAAACGTAAAGTATTTGTTACAGAAAAATTAAAAAAAAACTTTTATTTAAGTTTACTTTTTGCAAAAGGTTTACTGCTAACACTGTAAATAGTTTGACATTAGAGGGATAATTATTTTTAGAACAATTTTTTACAATTTTGAAAATGTTAAAGGGAAGGTTTTGATTTTTTTAACTTTCAGGCCAACAAAATTTTGAATCAATTGCATCATAATTGTTAAAATCTTATCTGTAAAATTTAAAATATGCATAAAAAATCTATTGTTCCCTTCATGAAAAAACTTTGGGTTAATTTTATCCCCATGACAATAAATAATTTTATAAACAATTTAATTTTCCAGTTCGGCCCTTGTAGCACATTTATTAATAATTCAATCTGGACTCTATCAAGCTTAAATTAAAGCTTTATAAATTACCAATACAGCACTTTTTAAAATAACGCTCGTTTAATAATAAGTATGGTATTGCTAACTTCGCTCTTAACGAATTGGATCTACTATAACCATTTCTTTTGAAATTCACAGTATATTTTATTACCATCCTAATGTTTAAACATTGTAAATAGGTAAGTTAAGTAAATTAATATAGTTTCGTCTCTAATTAAAAGAAACAAAAAAATGCTTAGAAACTTTATTTTATATTTTTAATGGAGGGGAATTTCAAAACCAACAATACATGCTCGTAGTACAGAAAAGGAATAAAAACTTAGGAATTAGTGAAATTTTAAGAAGTAAACAAGTTGAATTCGATTTTGCCGAAGCCATGAATACCTTCCACAATGCCTAAATGATATCGAGTGCAAATGAGTTTGACCACAAAAATATTGTAGAGCTGGTAGATTAAAATGCCACGTTTTTAGCGACCCAAATTCATATTAAAAGGGTATAAGTGAGGGACAAAGAAAAATTAATTTTTCAGATTTTTCGTTTAGCTCATTTTTAATCCAAAGAAAGCTCGAAACTTCAATAGCAAATGGAAGATCTTTGAAAAAACTTATCTTACTGTTCAAAGAACTTGTCAAAACATGCACTATAGCCTGTCCCGAAAAATAAAATTTAAGATAATAGCAAAAAAACGATGCTCTTCAAGAGCTGATAATGGAGTTAAAACACCTCAATTCAACCGAAAAAAGTACCATATTTGACCTTATCCCTATCGAATTTGATGAAACTTGGAATATAGTTGGGCCCTTACAAACAAATCATTGTGCCAAAATTTTGGACTTCTGATAATTTTTCTTCCCGAGATATGGGGTCTTGAAAATTGTCAAAATCGTATATATTTGACAAAAGTGTTCTAAGATAAATAAAGATAATTCGAAAAGTAATAACAATACAGGTCTCAGTCAGATTGCAAATAATAGGTAATGAAACAGCCTTTAAAATGACATTCCCCAAGAATTTTTTTGAAAAATGTCAAAGGTCATTGGTTTTAACGTTAATTTTTGGAGAGCTATATCTCAAAAAACAATATTTTTAAAATTTTGGAAAAAATATATGTTATTAAGGGTTACCTGTACTACTTAAGTTTAAATTTTCAGGATGGAGACTTCATTGGAACTTTTAATATTAATAGAAACATATTGACAGGAAAGAAAAAGCGGTGTATTTTCCCTTTGAAAAAAATCTTTTTTTTTTTGTCTCTGAGATTCTGGTACCAAAGTTCACTTTTCTGAATGTTTTTCACGTGCTAAGTCCATATATGGCCTTTGAACTGGCCTATCGCTATTAGTTTTCGAGATATCTTCACATAAATGTGTGAAAATTTTTAAAATGCTAATGCTGTGTTTTTTTGAACATTTAGGTGTATATATCTTGAAAAGTAATAGCGATAGACCAGTTCAAAGGTCATATTTGGACTCAGCACGTCAAAAACATTCAGAAAAATTAATTTTGGTACCAGAATTTCAAAGACAAAAAAAAAGTTTTTTTTTTCTAAGGGAAATTACACTGCTTTTTCTTTCCTGTCACAATGTTTCTATTAATATAAAAAGTTCCAATGAAGTCTCCATCCTGAAAATTTAAACTTAAGTAGTATAGGTGAATATTAATAACATATATTTTTTCCAAAATTTTAAAAATATCGTTTTTTGAGATATAGCTCTCCAAAAATTAAGGTTAAAACCAATGACCTTTGACCTCTTTCAAAAAAAATCTTCTGGAACGCCATTTTAAAGGCTGTCTCATTACCTATTATTTACAACCTGACTAAGACCTGTATTGTTATTACTTTTCGAGTTATCTTTATTTATCTCGGAACACTTTTGTCAAATATATACGATTTTGTTCATTTTCAAGACCACATATCTCGAATACTGGAATGACCAGAAGCTTGAAAAATTGGCAAAATGTCTTTTTTATTAAAGTAACCCCCAGTACTTAATTTCATTAAATTCAGAGGGGGTGCGGTCAACTCATCGGTTGAATTGAGGTGTTTTAGCTCAATGGGAAAATAATCTAAAAAAAAATTGTAGTCTGTCTTTGCCTCCCTATAACCGGTTGAAGTTCGCAATCGTTTTGTCAAAAAAAAAATATTTTTTGTTTTGGCTGGAATTGGCGACAAAATTTTCAAAATGTGAAGAACATTAATGGAACAATATTTGCATGACGAAATTTACTCCACTCAATTTTTGTTGCAAAAACTAATAAAATAAATATTTTTTCGACTTTTTTTTAAGTGGCTTAAAATTGTACTAAAAAAACATGGACGGTTTTAAGTACCCTTTTGAACTTAATTGAGTAACAGCTGCGTCAACATAAAAATTTAAAGTTTAATATTGCCAAAAACTTCGATTTTTATACCCTTCACTTATTGTTGGTGATAGAAGGTATATACAAGTTTGTCATTCCGTTTTGGAACTCATCGAAATATCGGTTTAAGACCCCATAATGAATATATATTCATTGTCTTAAATCAGCGATCGATTTTAAGACATTCTAGCGATGGCCATCTGTGGAAATGGTGATCACGGCCAAAATATTTAACAGATATGACTAAGACTTAGCACATTTACTTGTTGTCGTCCTAGGCAGTTTGGTATTGCATTTGAGCGAAATCGGTTAAGCGGTTCAAAAGAAAATATAAGAACACCTCGAAAATTTTGGTACATTCAACATAACCTAAAAATGCAAAATGCTTTAATTCGAATTCTGGTTGACACATGTGAACAGAATTTATCACCGAATGATATTTAAACAAGTACAAACATAATTTTATACAAAAAAATAATTTTTCGCAGAATTTTTTTTTTCACCAAAAATTTTTTTCCCAGATTTTTTAAAACAAAAAAGTTTTTTTGTTGCAAATATACTTTTTTACATTGTGGAGGGTATCAATACCTTCGGCAAGGTCGAATTTAACTTTTTTGCTTGTTTTTTCTTAAAATGCTCTAGTGGACCAAAATTATTCCATGAAAACTTTTTAAATATTTTTCACTTAATGTTCTAAACATTCCGCGACAAAGTACACCACGATTGTGAACTTTTGCAAATTGTAGGGAGGCAAAGACATTCTCATCATTTTTTTGCTATTACCAAGCAATATTTCAAAAAGAGGCCATTTTCAGGACAGGTTAATGAACTATTTTTTTTGCTATTTATTTAAATGCCAAACATTTTAGGATGTTTTTGTTAATAATTCGAAAAATATTGTCTTTTTAGGCACGTGAAGCGTGTAAGCACTCCGAGATAAACAAATTTTCGAATCAATTTTTCCTTTTCAAATATGGTACCTCCAAAATATGCATTTTGAACGCATCAACCGCTTTATTTTTTTATGTTCGGGAATAAAAATAAGTCATTATTTGCCAAATCAAGACAATACGACAGATTGCTACACAAATCGACGTTTTGAGTTCTCAAAAAGTACCTTGTCTGACAAGGGAAGTACCCATATGAACCGATTTGCACGAAACTTAAAATATATATAAAAAAGACAATTATAAGATGGGGTAATTCGGATTATCGGACATAACGGGGATTTAGGGGTTCAAAACACTCAAAACATGCCCATGCATTGGTGTCATACCCTTGTAAAAATTCGGCTTCGTTAAATGAAGACATAGACCTACGATATCCGTACGAATACGAAATAATCTTTATTAAATTTATGTCGACAAGTATTTTATCTCTATACGATATCCCTGTTATTTCGGGAGTTATTAAAATTTTCCCGAAGGTCCACATTGTTTCATAAGGAGACAACGAAATTTTTAAGCACTGATATTGCCGATAAGCCGAGACACACCAGCTTTAAAATCGTCTCTGTTATATATATTTTAAGTTTCAGGAAAATCGGTTAATAAGAGTTGAGATACTTTCCTTGTGTGCCGATGTGTGTAAACTCGCCTTGCCTTGGTGGAGAATGATCCGTCTTTGGCGAGTAAGTTTTGTTATTTCTCCAAAGACATCTGGCAATTAAATGGTTGTTTACCATTCAAAATTGACTGTTCTACTTAGCACTAATGTTATGTAGATTGAGACAGGCCCATAATTCCCGAAAACCACCATTTGCTTCGAAGTGCTTCGAGTCCGAATGACATTTGTTGGGGTTTGCTCGCCTTGCTCAGGTCCATAAGCGTAGATCCCCTATTCGTCACCTGCCACGATTTCATACACATGTTTCGAAGAAACGCGATAATTTTTTTAGTATTTCTTACGACCAATTGAAATTTACCCAATTTTTGTAGCGAACAAATCATTCTTACTAGCAAATATTTGGACAATAATGTCCAAGCTTACCTCATTTTCATGATAAGTTTCATAACAGTCATGCAGTATCAGTTCACGCACAGCATCAATATTTTTTTAGACAGCAACGATTTTGTACGACCTTCACACAGAAAGAATTTGAAATGAATTTCAATCAACAACAACGCGGATTCAATAAATTTTTTGATTGAAATTTCCCATTCGACAAGAACATAACAGAAAATAACAAAAAAATGTTTTGATTTAATCAAAACATTGATTGACTCATTTAAATTTTGTTGATCAATAGATTTAATTGAACATTTTTAACCAATAATTTTTTGTATGCACGAAACACGTCGTTTATCGAACAACGGCCACGATTAAATTCAGTAAACCAATGATAAACTTTGGTCCTTGATCACGCAAAAGTGCATCATCGATGGACTTTTGTTGAGTTAATTTACGTCAAAAGTTGTAAAAAATCGCACGAAAATGCGCTTTAATTCAAAAACAAAATAATCAAGTATGAAAATTATAGTCGGTCCAGACGGACCATATAATACCATATATCAGTGTTTTGGAAAAATGAGTCCGATCATGAATGACTCCCAAACATCGATCCTCTTGATCTTTAATTAGTTTCAAAACACATACAAACGAAATTTGAATGGAATATGCTTCTTTTTGTTGCTAATAGACCGATTTAACAGAATATCGGAAACAAATTTAAAATGGGTACTAATCCCAGAAACGGTCCAATTATAATTTGATTTGATTAGACTACCAAACTCCACGTTTAAAACATTCAAACAAAATTTAAACAAAATATATAAAAATTTACATGAATTTTGAGAGGTTGATATAAAAATCGGAAGGGTGATTAGGTATAAATCGATTTCTTTTCAATTTGGAATGTTTGTATGGGGTGAGGTAAAAACATAGACTAATTTTAAGTCATCGTGAGTGAAATTTAGTTTTACTTATATAATCGTGTGTGCGCGTGATTAGATTAATTACTTACGTACGTAATTAGTACTTTTAGTTCGTGAGCGTAATCACGCGTGACTAAAACTTCACTTAGTATCAGAAAAAAAAGAAAATCTAAATTTAAAATAAAATAATTTATCATTAAGGGTTTGTGATTGAAGAAGAAAACATTGTATTTCTAAAGATTATTTTTAATGTGGATTTATTCCATACCATGGTTTCGGTAGCCACCTCTACGTCATCAGTGGAGAAAATTACATTAGATTTAAATTGTTTGATTATTTGTAAGACTGTTTTTTCTATGTTTTTTCATCAACAGACTTAACTCAGAGTGGAATAGAACCCGCGTTCTTCAAGATTTCCATCAGTTTGCAAAGCAAGTACTCTACCATCTGAGCTATCGCCCTGCTTGACAAACTAACAACAGAAGTTGGTTTGTTCGTATTTCATTACAGATGTTAAGTGTGTGACGTCAACAGAAGATTTTTATTTTACACCAACAATTACGATCCTTAGAAACAACAACATTCCTTAATCTCTCTTTGTCTCGTTTTTTGCACATAACAATTTTAGCGCTGAATTATTTGTTCATACACGTTAAAGATGAGTGCATATATTTGAGACTACTTGCCCGTAGGGCGACATATATTTGCATATATTTTTGTCAATTCTGTATTTTTAAGTGTTTTTATCGGCGCATGCCATATTCTGTTTTGTTATTAAGGGTTTGTGATTGAAGAAGAAAACATTGTATTTATATATTGTATTTATCAATCACAATAAGAAATCTTTAATAGACTAATTTGGCCGAAAACTACAAATTTGCTTTTGAAGAAAAATGTAAAATTCAGCGAATGTTGCGGATCTATTTTTCAGGTGAATGCAAATGTTTTTAGTCCGGTTAACATGACCTGAATATGAATGAAAATCTAACGTCAATTTTCAGTATTAGGAAATCGAAATAGCTGTATCGCCGGATTATCATTTAAGTGATATTCCGGCGATACTTATCGATCTGGCAATATTGCCCTTTTATCGCCAACACGAATTGTTTTCGTATCGCCGAGATATATTGCCTTCGGCTAACAGTTTCTCCCAAAAGGTGTATCGCCGGCTATACGAATTCCATAATTGCAGCAATAAAATTTATCTTCTCGACAATACAACCGAATAATCGAGTCGGATCGTTTTGTTTGCAGGGTAAAGCTTTTAAAATCACTTGCATACAAATAGTGTTTTAAGCAATACAAATACGGTTTCAGGATAATGTTAACCTTTAAATAACCCCAATTTAAGTCATTAGTTAACCCATTAACCTTAATTAGTTGCAACATGTTAAACTGTTAGCTCTTTCTGACTGCGTCTCTGCTATTTAATGTACACAATTGTAGTTTCATGCTACATCGTCTGTTAATAATGTAATATTTGTTGTAATTAGTGAAAATGTCATTGTAGAAGAAAACTTTCATTACTGTGAATTTAATATGAATTGTTAAATGTTTACGCTAATGTTGGTGAAATATTTTAAAGAACACAAGTAATATGCTTGGGGAAATATAAAGGGAGTTTTTAAATTTTATTAAGGGAAACTGTGTTTAATTTAAATTTTTCTGTATTGTTTCTTTTTTTTTTTAATTAGTAGAAATCGATCATAGGTTTAAAATTTATTCAATTCAATTTAATTCAACGTCAAAAAAAGGCGTATACTTAATATTGTAATTGCCTTTAAATAACAATCATACGCAATGGTGCACCGTGGCTTATTTTTAATAATTTGGCAATTCAGTAAGTAAATACTTGACAGATTGCAGCGAAATTCATACCGGTTATAGGTAACGTAATTTCGTGATTGGACGCTGGACCCCACATTTCCAATAAGGGCACAACCAGGGTCCCTAAAGTAGGACATATTTAGAAAACAAAGACTTAAAATGTTTTAAAATGTAAAATGTATAAAAATCTAACACTGAACTAAAAAAAAACCTTGAGTGTTTTGTTATGTAAAATGCCAACATTCATTTGCTTTTGGTTTCATTCCATTCCGATTCGGAAAGTCCTCTATTGTATCACTGTGTAATTTTCCCGGTCTTCGCCAAAATTCGAAAAAAATTTCATTATTCGTGCAACTTTAATGCTCATATTGATCACTTCGGTCATCTTTTTCCCATTCTAAAACTCCTGTCAATTCAATCTCCTTAAAATGAGTATCAAAACTAATATAATTATTAAAAACCATTAAGTATAACAGATTATTTTGACTTATCAACATCAATTATACATAATCGAAATCTTTATGTATTAGCTTAAGAATAACATATGTTTTTGTTATTAATTTTTAATGTTACAAAATTATTATCGCAGGGCATATAAATCATTAATTTAATAGCATCTTTGTAATATGTCCAACAAGAAAAAAATCAATTTATAATATAGAAATTTTCTATAATTGTACATGAGAGTAATATTAGTCCATTTTCGATATTGTTTCTTATGGAATTTAATATATAGTATAAGTATATTCCATTTTTGTTATATTACCCTAAGGACACGTATTCAATTTAAAGATTTTGTTTTTAGAAATAATGTGAAAAACAAATACACACGCACTAACAAAAACAAAAAACACGCATACTTTTGCAAGCACGCACACGTACAAACAAGCAATGTGTTGCCAAAAAATAAAGGATATAAAGAAAAAAGAAAAATTGAAATCTATAAGAAATGAAATGTAGATTGTCCAAGATGAGGTACTATGGGGTGAAGGCATCGACGTATACAGAGGGGGGGCCCAACAACAACAACAAAAAAATATTTTTTTTATATGTATTGGAAAACACAAATCTCACGAAAAAAACAACAAAATTTTTTTTGTTGTTGTTGTTGGGCCCTGAAAAAACAGTCCTGCATACGCCGTTGGGTGAAGGGTTTAATATGAGAAATAGTTATCTCAAAATTAGACTTTATCAGGAGAAATAAGTGAAAACAACTCGACTTCACCGAATCCATGACTGTCATCCACAATACCAAATAACGATTTCGACGTTACCAAATCGTGACCTAAATTAATTTAAGTTATTGTGCGAAAAATGGTTATTTTTTTTTTTCTTTACGACCGACCTTGTCTGATCTACATGCCAAATTTCGATTATGAAAATTGAAAAACTACCGAACCAATTTTTTTACCTATTATAATCTCCTTAGAATCGGAATTTCCAAAAACCTAGCTCTATACTTAAAGAAAAATGCCTTGTTAAAACAATGAAAACTACACTCAAAAAAACCTTGTCAAATTACAAAAAAAAAATGTGTAACTTTTTTTGTTTGCTACGTCCTATTTGACAAAAATTGCTAGTAATTTTACAAGCTTTTTGCCAACAATTTTGTAAAATTGTAAATTTAAAAATTTTTTGACACGATAAAATTTGCAAAGAAGTTTCGTAATTTTACTAGATTTTTTGCTACCTCCTATTTTACGAGAGTTCCTTGTAATTTTACAAGCTTTTTCCAAAAATTTTTTAATTTTAAAAGCTTTTTACCAATAAAATTGTAAATTTACAGTGTTTTGGCGCAATTCAAATTACAAGGAATTCTTGCGAATTTATTAGATTTTTTTCCAAAATTATCTTGGAAATTTGTAAAATTAAAAAAAAATTGTGAAATTACAAAAAAAAATTAAATTTCGATCCAAATTTGTAGGTTAAAAAACAAGGAAAACTGTAAAATATTAGTAAAATGATATTACAAGACTTTTCCTAGTAATTTGCCAAAGTTTTTTTTTTTCGTGTATCAAAAATTCAATAAAATCTGCATTAAAGTTCGTAAATTTAACAGTTGCATAAAAACAATGAAACAGTATCATAATTTTTCATACACTAAAAATATTTTGTAAGTAAATTCAACTGAAAAAACGTTTAAAACTATCGCTTTTCCTTTTAAAAAACGGACTGCTCATATTTCATTTGAAACAACAGACTTTTTCAGTTATTTTTAAACGTTAATAAATGAATAGACATTCCGTAAAAACGAACGATATTTCAGTTATTTTAACTGTTTACAATTTTTCATTTTGTGGAGTAAAAATTAATTTTTTTGAATAACAAACTACAAAAACCGTACTTCTGTAAAATTATACGGTATAATCAGTCACAAATAATTTAACTGATAAAAATATTTTTCCGTAACTTTTGTAGTTTATTGTTTTAACAACTGTATAAATCATTCAATATTTTATTATCGTTGAAAAACAAACGATAAAACGTTTAAAACAACTTTAACTAAAAACTTTTTGAATAACCGTAAAAAGTTACTGTAAAACTTTTCTGGGTGTAGGGACAATATTTATGAAATATTTCTTTGAAGGGTTTCATAAATGTAATAAATAAAAGTTCATAAACTGAAATCTTAATAAATAATATTAAATATTTCATAGATACTACACACAAAAAAAACCTTGTCAAATTACTAGAAAAAGTCTCGTAATCCCATTTTACAAATATTTTACAGTTTCCCTTGTTTTTAAACAACAAATTTTCGATCGAAATTTACTTTTTTTTTGTAATTTAACAATTTTTTTTTTGTAACTTTAAAAATTTTCAAAATTTTTTTACATTATTTTTTTTTTTCTTATAAGTTTTATTGCGCTAAAAAAGTTGTAAATTTACAATAAAAAAAGTCTCGTAATCCCATTTTACCAATATTTTACAGTTTCCCTTATTTTTAAACAAAAAATTTTCGATCGAAATATATTTTTTTTTTGTAATTTAACAATTTTTTTTTTGGAACTTTAGAAGTTTTCAAAATTTTTTTACAGTATTTTTTTCTTTATAAGTCTTATTGCGCTTGAAAAGTTGTAAATTAACAATTTTTTTAGTAAAAATCTTGTAAAATTACGAAATAGCTCGTAATTTTTACTAGGAAATCTTGTAAAATTAAAGGTAGCAAAAAATCTATTAAAACCACGAAACCTCCTTGTAAGTTTTATCGCGTCAAAAAATTTGTAAATTTATAATGTTATTTTTAAAAATCTTGCAAAATAACAAAAATATTGGTATACAGCTTGTAAAACTACAAGGAATTGTTGTCAAATTGGAGGTAGCAAAAAAAAAAGTTACAAACTTTTCTTGTCGTTTTACAAGTTTTTTTTTTGAGTGTATTAAACATTATAGATTTAATTTATTTGTTCTTTAATATTTCATCATATTTATGAAATCATCTATTAATACTATAAAATGTTTCATAAAATCTTTGAAATAGTTTTATTAAACTTATGAAAACCTTTGATTATACAAATAAAAAATTTCCTAGTATTTATGAAACACTTCATTGATATTATCAAAAATTTCCATATATATATAATGAAATACTTTAAAAAATAATTATTGTTTTTTATAAAATTTTAAATAGTATTTATGAAGCATTTGATAATATTTATGAAACAGGTACATTGGACGAACTTTTATGACAAGTTGCACTATATTTAAGAATAGGTTTCTTAGTATTTATGAAATGTTTCACTTATATAAGTAAATGCATTATTTAAAAAAAAAAAAATTATAATATTTACATTGGAAGAACTAAAATGAGGAATTAAAGAGCACGTTTTTAGCCCATACACAGAGAGAAAAGCGCTTCACATCACTAATGATTGGAATACATTAACGTTGTTTCATTACAACAATGAAATATTTCATATGCTGAATGAATTTCATACAAATTATCCAAGACTTTCATTAATTTTGATTCATTAGATTTCGTAGATTCATCAAAAAGTTTCATTAAGTTTTGTTTATAAAATTTGCTGTTTTTTTACACCTGTCGCGTCGCGTTTGTTTAGTCTGTTAGTTTACGCGCGCAAAAAACAGTTGATCAGAGTTGCACGAAATAATTTGTGATTTTTTTTAGAATTTTTTTACGAAATTTAAAATGAAATGTTATTGATTAATTATAAGTATTTAATGAACTCGCGTTGTTTTATATTATTTCGTGGTTTTACTTATGAATTAAAAGTAAATGTTGTAATAAAATTTTGTGTGAGAAAACTGAGTAAAATCTATGAAAGTGTTTTTTTGGTTATTTTGTGATTTTTGCAGACGTTTTTTTATGAAATTTGATATAAAAAGTAAATTAATCATTTTAAATTTGCTAATTTCGCGCTGTTTTATATTACTTTGTGGTTTTAATAATGAATTACAATTTAAGGTTGAAGTAAAATTTTGTGCAAGAAAACTAATTGTAAGTGAAAACAATTTTTTATTATTTTTAATTCTATAAAAAGATTTTTTAAATTTCATACATATATTTCATTTTAAAAATAGAAGTAGTATTTATTCAATGAAAGTATTTTATAAGAATTAAATATTTTTTTCATTACTTTAAATGAAAGATTTTCATAAAATACAAGTTATATTTTGTATGAACAATTTTCATTAATTTAATAAAACTTGTTCTTACAATTAAGTACATTTTATGAATTCTGTTTTATTAATTCAATGAAACCCTACATAGGTTCCTTTTTAACGTAATTTTTTATAACATTAATGTAGATTTTCATTATAGTCATGTACAAATTTCAATCAGTCTAAGAACCTGAGAATTTTTCTATGTACAAAAAAATGTCTCAGAGACTTATTATACATATTTTCTATAAAGGAAATATGCCTCAGACTCGGAGACTTTTTCTATAATAAAAATGTCTTCGAATCTGAGACCTTTTTTGTAAAGAAACTGTTATTGAATGTCTCAGAATATGAAACTTTTTCTATATAAGAAAAATGTTTCAGAATTTGATACTTTTTCTACGTAGAAAAATGTTTCAGAGTCTGAGATTTTACCTATATTGGAAAAATGTCTTAGAATCTGAGACTTTTTCTATATGGGAAAAATGTCTCAGAATCTAGGACTTTTTCTATATAGAAAAAAGTCTCGGATATGTGAATTTCTATAAAGGAAAAATGTCTCGGAATCATAAAATTTTTCGATGTAGAAAAATGTCTCTTATGGTGTTTTCTTTTTTGAACAAAAAATTGTGCATTGTTAAAATGTTTACTTTTAAAATGTTGACATGGCCCTGAAACGATGTAGCATTTTTTTCACTCAGAAAAGAACACAAAAAATGCTGTTTTGTACGCAAATTGCCCTGATTTGCTGGTTCCCAGCAAAACTTAGATTACCAAATAAGGTATAAAATAAGGTATATGATCTCTTATTTTATACATTGCAGCATTGATGATTTTAACAGGCGATGAGACTCAAAGTAATACATCCACATTATCACGTAGAATACCAGTAAGGCATAAAATAAGTCATAAATTTATAACGAAGAATACCAGTAAGGTGTAAAATATATGATATTTTATAGGTTACGAGTAAGGTATATAATATAGCATACCAGAACGTAATATATAAGGTGTTACGAGTAGTGAAAAAGTAATTTTGTATTAAATTTACTAACGTGAATGTAAGTGAGTGTAAGTAGATATAATATGCTAGTGAGTGTGTGTCGTTAGAAATTTCTTGTCGTGAGCCCATCTCTAGTTTAAACTTATGCATTTTTTTATAAAATAATTATTTTTTATGTTATTGTAATGCATTATGCATTTAATTATAAATAATGCATTATTTCAAACTTTCAAATAATACATAATGTAACCAAATATAAATCATCCATGATATAATGTTTAGAAATAATAGCTCCATTCGATTACCTACTACAATTTACTTTTATTTACTCAATTTACTATTTTTGCTCAAAATCCGTTCGAGTACACATAAAAATAATAAATGTAGTAATCAATTTAAGAGAAAACGTATTTCTCTTTTACTAAAATTTTACTACAATTTACCGGCAAAATTTCAATGAGTAAAAATAAAATTATGTAAAAAAAAATTATTGACAAAATTTTATTTTTATTTATTAAAAAAAAAAAATTGTCTGTGCATAAAATAAATTTTTGTCTGCAAATTTGTTATTAAAGATGAAAAACATGAACTGAACGTGGAATTTCTTAGGAATATGGATAATTTTTTTAGAACCAGAGACACTTGATTTGTCCGTCGGCTGTGGTCTTTTTTTCTTAAAGAGCTTCCGTCTTGAAAAATCCTCAAGATTTCAAAGATGCTGTGGAATGTTTCTACTGAGGTAGTTTCTATAGAAACTACCTCTGTTTAGTTTTTCTTCAGAAAACAGTCTTAAGTTTGTTTCTACTTATTAAAGATAAAAAAAATGCGAAAAATCTTTGGATTCTGAGAGTATTTGCAAAAAGTACATGTTGTTTAGGTTCTGATCAGTAGCAAATACTTTTTCTATAGGAAAAATGTCTCAGAATCTGAGGCTTTTTCTAAAAGGAAAATTTCTCAGAATCTGAGACTTTTTCTATAAGGAAAACGTCTCAGAATCTGAGACTGTTTCTATGGGAAAAATGTCTCAGAATCTAAGACTTTTTCTATAGGAAAAATGTCTCAGAATCTGAGATCTTTTCTATAGAAAAAATGTCTCACAATCTGAGACTTTTTCTATAGAAAAAATGTCTCACAATCTGAGACTTTTTCTATAGAAAAAATGTCTCACAATCTGAGACTTTTTCTATAGGAAAAATGTCTAAGAATCTGAGACTTTTTCTAAAGGAAAAATGTCTCAGAATCTGACTTTTTCCACAGGAAAAATGTCTCAGAATCTGACTTTTTCCATAGGAAAAATGTCTCAGAATCTGAGACTTTTTGTATAGGAAAAATGTCTCAGAATCTGATACTTTTTCTATAGGAAAAATGTCTCAGAATCTGAGGCTTTTTCTATATGAAAAATGTCTCAGAATCTGAGGCTTTTTCTGTAGGAAAAATGTTTCAGAATCTGAGACTTTTTCTATAGGAAAAATGTCTGAGAATCTGAGACTTTTTCTATACGAAAAATGTCTCAGAATCTGAGACTTTTTCTATACGAAAAATGTCTCAGAATCTGAGACTTTTTCTATAGGAAAAATGTCTCAGAATCTGAGACTTTTTCTATAGGAAAAATGTCTCAGAATCTGAGACTTTTTCTATAGAAAAATGTCTCAGAATCTGAGACTTTTTCTATAGGAAAAATGTCTCAGAATCTGAGACTTTTTCTATAGGAAAAATATCTCAGAATCTGAGACTTTTTCTATAGGAAAAATGTCTCAGAATCTGAGACTTTTTCTATAGGAAAAATGTCTCAGAATCTGAGACTTTTTCTATAGGAAAAATGTCTCAGAATCTGAGACTTTTTCTATAGGAAAAATGTATCAGAATCTGAGACTTTTTCTATAGGAAAAATGTCTCAGAATCTGAGACTTTTCTATAGGAAAAATGTCTCAGAATCTGAGACTTTTTCTATAGGAAAAATGTCTCAGAATCTGAGACTTTTTCTATAGGAAAAATGTCTCAGAATCTGAGACTTTTTCTATAGGAAAAATGTCTCAGAATCTGAGACTTTTTCTATAGGAAAAATGTCTCAGAATCTGAGACTTTTTCTATAGGAAAAATGTCTCAGAATCTGAGACTTTTTCTATAGGAAAAATGTCTCAGAATCTGAGACTTTTTCTATAGGAAAAATGTCTCAGAATCTGAGACTTTTTCTATAGGAAAAATGTCTCAGAATCTGAGACTTTTTCTATAGGAAAAATGTCTCAGAATCTGAGTCTTTTTCTATAGGAAAAATGTCTCAGAATCTGAGGCTTTTTCTATAGGAAAAATGTCTCAGAATCTGAGACTTTTTCTATAGGAAAAATTTTTCTATAGGAAAAATGTCTCAGAATCTGAGACTTTTTCTATAGGAAAAATGTCTCAGAATCTGAGACTTTTTCTATAGGAAAAATGTCTCAGAATCTGAGACTTTTTCTATAGGAAAAATGTCTCAGAATCTGAGGCTTTTTCTAAAAGAAAAATGTTTCAGAATCTTGAACATTTTCTATAGGAAAAATTTCTCAGAATCTAAGACATTTTCTAAAGAAAAAATTTCTCAGAATCTGAAACTTTTTCTATAGGAAAAATGTCTCAGAATCTGAGACTTTTTCTATAGGAAAAATGTTTCAGAATCTGAGACTTTTTCCATAGGAAAAATGTCTCAAAATCTAAGACTTTTTCTATAGGAAAAATGTCTCAGAGTCTTAGATTTTTTTGTATATGAAAAATGTCTCAGCATCTGAGACGTTTGTCTCCAAGGGAAAGACGACGGCAAAAGATTCCAAAATATGTGCAGATACACATATAAATTTAAAACAAAAAATATGTTTGGGCCCCCTGCGAAAAAAAGTCCTGGATATGCCCCTCGTTATATGATTCATGCGGCTTTTATATTCAAAACAATCTTTAGATTATTAAGATTTTTCCGAAGTTTTTTGTAATTGAACAATTCTTTAAACTTTGCAGACGTTTTTTCCATTGAAAAAAGGTCTACAAATCTAGAAAAAAGTCTCGCGATATAAGATTGCTCTAAAGAACATGATCCCAAAGTTAGCAGAATTTTTTTATGATTTTTTATTGAAGAAACTTATTTGGAAAAAGTTTTGAGGATTATTAAAATTTAATATTCAGATAACAAAATATAAAAAAATAAATAAAATGACAAATATATTTTTACTATTATTTTACTACTTTTAATTTTTTTACTTTTTTGGTTTTTCTCTCAATGAGTAAATTTTCAAAATGTTTCCCTTTTACTACTTTTACTACAAAAAAAGTAATCGAATGGACCTAATAAATATGAAATACATTTTTCCAATAATCATGCATTACGTAGCAAATTATTAGTAATGCATTATTTTTCACTTTAAAATAATACGTTGTGGAACAAATGTTTGGTAAGACATCCTAAAATAATGCTACAAATAAGGTACCCGAGTAAAAATAAACATATATAACAATATATAACTTGATACAAACCTAACGAATCATATATGATCATATATTCCGTGAGCTATTTTCTAAATTTTTTAAATGCAGTCATATGTAGTTATATATAATTTAATCATGAGTCGGATTAAAATGCGTACGGTTGATATTATTATATTTAATTATATGAGGGTCAATACAAAATTTGTTTTTCTGTATAATTTAATATGAAATTATATATTTTTCCCATTCTTTTTCTAAGTTTTTTAGGCAAAGTATAAAAAACTTTTTAAAATGTTCATAAACATTGTCTTGTTAGGGTTATGTATATCACCTATCTGGTTCGAAGCGTACCCAAACATTTTTTTGTTTTAGAAAATTGTATGTTTGGTGAATGTATCGTTGACCTGTGGTGTATCTCAACCCAAACAAAAAAACACCAGGATTTTACATGTTTTTATGCAATTAGATCTAATTAGATCCACCAATATATGGCAATGTCTGGTCAAAACTCGGATGAAATCAAATCATATTTTATACAAGTAGATCTTTTTTAATGTAAAAACATCCACCATTATTCGGATCAAATTGCGTATTAATATATATTGTGTCATATATCATTATATGTTGCATCATATAAAAATTTTTACTCGGGTATATACATTACCTGGTAATGTGTTATATAATCACTACCCATTACCAAAGTTTTGCTGGGTTCGATGGATGTGTTTTTCGCTTATATTGCCGGCAGCTCAGGTTCAAATCCCGGCGATGGCCATCACATATTTTTTTTTTATTTTTTTTTGCTTTAAATTATTTTTTTTTAATTATTTAAACATAAAAAAAAAATAATACCAAAAAATTAACAAATTTAGTCGATTTTATACGAAAATTTACTTTTTTTTTTTTTAAATTATTAAGTTATTTAAAAAAAAACATTATTAAATAAAAAATAATACGTAATTGAATAAAAAAACAATAACAGAATAAAAAAAAAAAATTTGTCCATACCGGGATTTGAACCCCGGACCTATAGTGTCACATGCCACGACACATCCTCTGCACCACAATGGCACCAGTAAACTTGTTCGCATAATTTGAGTTTTGCTACATGAGAGAATATCAGGGCAGTTTTTTACCCCGTCATTTTATTTCGGGGTGGAAAATATGCATTTTTTACATCACGGCACTGTGGGCCAGGATTTCCATTTTTTGGCCAATAAGGTCTGTAAGGCAACACATATTTAAAAATATTTTTTCGGAATGTCGACATCTTGAATTTTGTCCACCTTTAATATCTTTTTAATATAGCTTAAAGTTTTTTTTTTTGCATGAGGTTAAAGTCAATGTTTGAGATTTTTTTTATATTTTTTATTTATGAAACAAATAATTTTTTTTTGTACTTCGACACAATATTTTATCAAATTTTCGGTGAAGTTCTCCTAAAGACATACCTGTTTGTTCAACACATGATATAAACTGCCAAAAAGTAAGCTATAAGCATATTTTTTTTTAAATAAATTATGGAAATTCATACTTTTGTTGAAATCCGCC
Source organism: Pegoplata infirma (assembly GCA_963921195.1). Taxonomy (NCBI): domain Eukaryota; kingdom Metazoa; phylum Arthropoda; class Insecta; order Diptera; family Anthomyiidae; genus Pegoplata; species Pegoplata infirma. The sequence continues at coordinate 34,433,948 of OY992540.1, read as the reverse complement.
TTTTTTCAACACCAAAGTCCAAAAAAGTCCAAACGATATTGACAAACCTCGAACTACGATCTGTCTCTGACAATGTATTCTATTCACATTTTTGCGACCCTGTGCGACCGTTCATAAACTTTTGATCTAGAGGCAATAAACCAAAATATGACGTTTAGAAATGCCCTAAAATGGAACTTCAACATTTTTCGGTATTTTTGTTTCTATTGATTTCTAATAAAAAATGGCTCCCTTTGACAACATTGGCGTGATACTGCTGATGGGCACGTGAGTGAATTTTGACTCACGTTGACTCACGCTCACGAAAAAAAAACATAATTTACTCAACCGTTTTTTTTCTCACTCTTACTCACTATTTACGTGAGTCAACAAAACAACACTCACGTGTGACTCACGCTCACTTGTAACTCACGCTAACATTTAAAACACGAAAAAAATTGGAAAAACTGAATCAATACAATTAAATAGTTTTGACTCACGCAAAAAAATTGCACTCACTACGAATCACTCACGCAAAAAATTATCTCACTCACTTATCACTCACGAACAAAAATTTTTAATCATGCTCACTTTCGATCACGAGTAATTCACGTGACCAACGTCCATCTCTAGTGCTAAACATTAAAGCTGGTAACGCATTTAAGCGGGCATATTTTGGCAATAGCTTTTTTTATTTTTTTTACGAAATTGTAAGTTGTAGCATTATTTGTACATTTAGGATGGCAAATGCTTATTGGAAATAAAAAAGTTCTCTCTTAAATGAGCCACTGAATATATGAACTTTTTGACGCATTTAAAAGAGAAAAATTTTATTAAAATCTTCTGATAAAAGCAAAAAGAGGGATTTATAAAAACTTAGAAATTTAAACATTGAACTTTTTAAAAAGCTATGTCCTAAATTTTGGATCCGCCATTTAGATTTCAAAAAATCTGAGTTCGTATTCGTGTTGTGCAATCATTTCCTAGTGATATTTTGAAACATTAATCAATAATTTAAATATCTTGTCCGCTATTTTGAATTTAAAAAATCGGAGCACATATTCGTAATTACTGACCCTAAATACATCAAAAATTACTAATTTAAGAACAATTATCTAAGAATTATAAAAGCATATTCGCCATATTGGATCCGCCATTTTGAATTTCAAATCTTTAATTTCAAAATCAGTTTTAACATCCGAAAAACCATTAAAATCGAAGTTTTTGGCCAAAAGAGACAACATATAAAAAATTTTAAATTTAAATTTGTCGCCATATTGGATCCGCCATTTTGAATTTTAAAAGTCTGAGCTCATATTCGTTATAAACGACCCCAAATACATCGACAATGATTATATTAAACACAATAAACAAAGAATTAAAAAATCATGTCCGCCATTTTGGATCCGCCATTTTGAATTTTGAAATTTTTTTTTCAGAATCGTGATCAGCGATCCTTTAATACACTTATGCAATACTTTTTTGACATATAGGTTAAGCGGTCTATTTATGGCCAAAATTCAGGGATGCTGGCCCACAGTGCACGGGCAGGCAATATTTTGAGAAAAGAACATAATATTTTTTCAAAAGTGTGCATTTTTTTTTTAGAAAAGAACACAAAAAATTCAAAGAATAAAAAAAATGTTACAAAATGCTACATTTTTGCCAGAAAAGAAAACGCCATTAGTCTGAGAAATTTTCTAAAGGAAAATCTTATCAGAATCTGAAATTTTTTTATATAGGAGAAATGTTTTAGAATATGAGACTTTTCTATATAGGAAATATCTAACAATTAGAATCATAGAATTTTTCTATTTGGGAAAAATATCTCAGAATCTAAGTCTGAAACTTTTACTTTATAAGAAAAATATCTTAGAATCTGAGACATTTTTCTATATAGAAAAAATATTTCAGATTCTGAGACTTTTTCTATTTAGGAAAACTTTCCCAGAATCTTATACATTATTCCTTAGAGTAAAAGTCTCAGATTCTAAAATCTAAATAAATCTAAGACTTTGAGACTTTTTACTTATAGAAAAAGTTTTAGACTACGAGATATTTTTCTCATGGAAAAATATTTTTCCCAAGAAAAATTTTGCTTAAATAAGACTTTTTTTGTATTGGAAAATAGTTTCAGATTTTAAGACATTTTTAATAAAATCTAAATTTACATGTTTCTTTCCCATAGTAACTTTGAAATCAAATAACTTTTCTCAGTAAATATTGAATACTTCAAACTGTTAAAAAATCTAGTTAAAGTTTTACTGACCAAAAATCTGTTAAATGTGTTAACAACATGTATCTTTGTGTGTGTGTGTATGTGTATATAACTGGGTTTATATATTTCTAATAAAAGATTTGTTTTTTTTTTTCTTTTTTTTAATCTCTCTGTGATTTCGTTTTTGTTGAAACAAATCAGTATTTATTTTATTTTGTTTTCATTTTCGTTTTCTTTTTCCTTTTTTACTGCTGCTTCTTAAATAAACACGTTCACACATTTGACAATTCATGTAAAATAGTTTGATCCAAACGTCAGGTTGTCGTTTGGCCATTCAATTGGCCATTCCTTTTTGTTCAATTTTCATTGTTATTGCTAAACGTGTTGAGTTTTTTCTAGCACTTTTTTTCCTAGAATATTTTGCTTTTAAATTGATTGATTAATGAAATTGATGCACGTAAAGAAATAATTTTGTAAGAAAACCTAGAAAAAAAATATTTCTAGAAAAAAAAATATTTGGTGTACTTTATTTATACAGACATTTACAAATTTCATAAAACCACCTTTGCGGAAGTTTTCAAAATTTCTCATAACCGATTTTTCTAAGTGTAGTATCGTCTGACTTTAGTATAACAATTTAATCGAATTATACTAGTTCTATTTTTTTTTTTTTTCTTTTTTGTTTATATATTGGCCAGGTAAAATGAAATAAAAAATTAGAAATATGTGAAATATGTTTACTGTTCTATTGCTTGAAGTCTAATGGAATAGCAAATACTGAGAAATTGTTCTTCTGGGTACAATAAATAAAATTTTGCAATATTTTTAATTGTATTTTTTTTTTGTTGGGCTGAGTTGAAAAAAAAATTAAGTTACTTTTTTCTATTTTCTACTTTAAAGTAAATTTAAATATTTTATATAAACTGCTGTTATATTATGTTTTAAATTCTACACCATTTTCAATTTTAACTCAGAAAATACAAATTATACTTTAAATATTTCCAATAACTTATATTTCAAAAATATTTCAAAAATATTCAATTATATTTTAAAAATTTTTAATTTTAATTGAAACATTTCCAATTATATTTCAGAAATTTACATTTATATCTAAAAAATTTCCAATTATAATTCAAAAATTTATAAACATATTTAAAAATGTTCAATTATATTTCATAAATTTCCATTTGTAGTTCAAAAAATTCAAATTTCATATCTTGCAAGACTTAATCGACACGTGTTTCGGAATTTTTCAAATTCCATTGTCAAGATTATTTAGCAAAAATTAAATCCCAATACTACAAGTAGCAAAGGGATTTTGATCACAAATCGTTAATGATTCCCTATTGGGAATTAGAAGATGAAAATTGTACCATCGTAATAAGATCACGATCATCAACTAACCAACAAACAAACAAACTAAATATTAAAACAGAACATACGTACACTCAAAATATTTTGTATGCAAAAACAAATGAATAACACATCTAAAACAAGTAATTATGCATTTGTTTTAAAAAACATCAACATTTATTTTTTACTGTTAATAAAATTTTCTTAAATAAATAACATTGAACATTAAAAAATAACGTCACTTTCATTTTTTTTACCAACAAATTCGAAAAAATAACCTACGAAAAAATTAAACGTTAATGATTTTTATGTTATTTTTACCAACAAATTCAAAAAAAGAAATTACCTACAAAACATTAAAATTTAATGTTTCGTAAGTTATTTTTTACAATTTTTCTATTGAATTATTTTTTAAAAAATTTTTAATACAATTGAGTTAAAACACCTCAATTCAACCGAAAAACGTAGAATTTTTGACCTTACCCCTTTCGAATTTGATGAAACTTGGAATAAAATTGGACCCTTATAAAAAAATCATAGTGAAAAAATTTTGGACTTCTGTTAGTATTTCTTCCCGAGATATAGGGTCTTGAAAATTGAAAATGAAAATGTTCTGAGATAAATAAAGATAACAAATAAAATCTGGCTTTGCTTCCATGGAGCAAAATTGATCAGCAAATTTTTTTTTGGAATTTTTTATTTCACAAAATTTTAAAAATATTAAAAAAAAAATATTTTTTTTTCAAAAACCGCGAACTAAAACCGCTTGAGATTCGCAAATTTCCATATCATCGACCAACCCTGTGGTTTAGGTTTTTCTTTTCCCTTTTTTTTTTTGTCAACAACAATGAAAATGTATGTAGTATTTATACCCTACATCACTCTGTGGTACAATGAGTTTGTGCTTATGTTTGTAACTACCCGAAATATTGGTCCTTGAACTACCTTCAAGTATACCGATCGACTCAGAATAGCTTTTTGAGTCGATTTAGCGATGTCCGTCCGTCCGTCCGTCCGTCTGTACATCTATCACTTTAATCACGATACAGGTCGCAATTTTTAACCAATTTTAACAAATTGAAAAAGCATCCTTTGGCCTAAGGACGACCCCTATTGAAATTGAAAAAAATCGGTCCATGTTAAGATCTAGCCCCCATACAAACGCGCCCTTTGGATTAGGCTAAACTGAATCTTATGACAGTATTTTAACAGAAATCGCTTTGAAATTTAACAGGTAATCAAATTTTGTATGCAGGAATCATCATTCCAAATTTCAAAGGGTCAGTCCTTCTGGTAGTCCCCATTAAAACCACCCTCCCAATATTTACATAATTCTCTCAAAATTCCTAAAAATGGAAATATTTAAAAAAAAAATTATTTTTAGGTGTTAAACGTATACTTTATTAACCAAATCAAATTGGAATATAATTGGACCATTTTTAGACTTAGTCCCCCATATTGAAATTTCGACCGATATTCAGTTAAATCGGTCTATTGTCAAAAAAGATAACCAATTCCACTAAAATTTGATTTGTGTGTGTTTTCTACACTAAATAAAGATCTAACAAAAGATAGATCCAATCGGTCCATGTTTGGACTTGAGACCTTTTTTCCGGAAAGCGGTGGGAAAAAAACTTCCTGTATCCAACTGCAGGACTTTGAAATTCTGATATAAAAATGATTCGTTTGCTAAACAAAAGTAAAAAAAAAAAACATAAAAAATTGTGTATTTTTAGAGGTTGTTTTACTTCTTAAAGGGGAAACTATTTTCCCCTGATCCGATTTTGCCCATGTTCGACCTTAACCAGCCCAATAACTTAAGACATATTTGTGCCAAACTTCAGGAGTCCAGCTCATTTCTTTTGGGCTGTACCTTGTCTTCCACAGGCTGACTGACGGACATCGCTAGAATGTCTTAGAATCGATCACTAATCAGATATTTCGATACGTTACACACGGAATGACAAAATTATTATACCCCATACTGTGGTTGGAGGGTATAATTTTTTTTTTTTTTTTAAATACAAGAAAATCTGTTAAGTTCCCAAAATTGATAGAAAATCTGCTAAGTCCACATTTAAAATAGAAAATTATAAAGAGCAAATGTGCTAAGTACAAAAAGAGCCTACAAGTCTTAATTTCTTTTATTTAAGAGTTCTATGATTTTTTTGGGGTTAAACAAGATGAACTAAAGAAAAAAACTGCGTTTACAGATTTAAAAAAAGTTAACCCTGAAAAATTAAAAAAAAGGACTTGACATATTTGCCGACTAAGCCAACGATATTCATGATCATCGATTGATTTTAATACAATCTAGCAATGTCAGTCCATCCGTCTGTCCATCTGTCTGTTGAAAACATGCTAACTTTAGAAAGACTTTACGGAGGCTTCTGAAGTATGGCATATTTGTTGATCATTTACCTGGTCAGGTTGGTATTGCAATTCAGCGATATCGGTCCAGAGGTTCAAGATTGGTAACAGAGCAAATTTCGGCAAGGGATTTTCATGAATTTACGCGATAAAAACACGCTAACTTTCGAAAGACAATTCTGAGGATGCAAAAGCTTGTCATATATGTTTGTTGTTCCTCTGGTCTGGTATTAAATTTCAGCCAAATCGGTCCAGTGCACTGTGGCCAAAATCACTGATCTAGCGGCGCTTAAGTCAAAATTAAAAAATTAAGATCGATAAATGTGTTTGCACTGCATCGTTTACCTATATTTTACAGAAAAAATTTACGTTTTTACTTTTGTTTTGCTTTCAATATTCTCACAGCTGTAAGGTGTCAAATATACATTTTCTGCAGCAAGTGTATTAAAGGAACTTGGAGCTAATTACTCAGTGAGTTTTTCTTGACACTTTTAGTCAATTGTTTATACATTGTGAGCCAAAAAGTTTTAATTGAAAGTAATAGGTATGTTTTAAATAAAAAATAAATGTTTGTGGCCTGTGTGTATCTAGTTTATTATTAGTGCATTATAGAAGTTTACATTTGTGATATAAACTATAGTTTTACGGACTGCAACTTTTGAAATTCGATCGTATTCGGTCCAATTCCTGTTTTGTTTATTATGTTGGGTAATTTTTGTTGTGACGTTTCAGTATGGCGTGCTAGTTCGCGCAAGTTTTTCAGTTTTTTAGGGTCCATCTTCCTGTCCAAATAAACAGTATAAACGCGATACAGACCACAATTTTCAATCGATTTGGCTAAAATTTGAAATTTAAGATTTTTTATCGAAAGAACAAAACTTATTACATTTTTGACAAAATCGGTCCATGTTATCCCATAGCCCCCTTGTTAATTTCCCCTTCCAGTTTTACTTAAAAACCCCAACAATAGTATTTTAACAAATATCCTCTTGAAATTCGACTGTTAAATGTTTTTTGTAGCCATAAATAATACCTCTTAATTTTAACGGAATCGGAACATTTTAACTTCTAGTCCTCATACAGACCACCCTCCCGATATTCACATAAATTTCCCAAAATACATAAAAACACTGAAATAAATAAATATGGTCAAAAATCAAATTCTTTATAAGTTTTATAATCACAAATATGCATTGGGCTTTATTATTTTACATTTCCGAATTAAGCGCCGCTATATTGGGTGTTTCGGCCACTGTGCAGTGGTTCAAAAGTTATTAGCAAAACCGTAAATTTCAGATTGGTTTCACCTTAAATTCATGTGTAGAAAAAACCGAGCATTAAAAATATTGGAACCACAAAATTTCTTTACAAAGTATTTTTGTCACAAAAAAATTATTTTTACACTAAAAAAAATTTAGACTTGAAAAAAGTTTTACACTCAAAAAAATATTAATTTTTCTTTTTTTTACAAAAATGACAAAAAAAGTTTTTAGTCAAAATAAAATATTTCTAATCAAAATTGTTAATCTTTTCACGTTAAAAAATTTATTTCCTTTAAAGAGGGCATTGTGGAGGGTTCTCATAGATTCGGCCAAGTCGAGTTTAACTTTTCTACTTGTTTTTAAATAATTTTGCTTAAAGGCCCAGGCACTTGAGCGCTACTGTAGCGGTGCTGTAGCGTGGCGGGCTGTTGTATCGTTGTAAAGTTCGGCCGCTACACCACCGTCACGTATTCGTTTAAGTACCTATTTCTATATATTTTAGTACAAGCTAACGTATCAGTTATTAATGATATTTACAAATATAATTTGTATTCTATTTAAAGGATTAACATGTCCTAAAAATCTCTTTAATCTAATTGAAAAAAAAAAATCATTTTAATAATTAATATTACTTCTAAATCCAGGCAATGCGTAAAATTACAACACTTTATAATTACAACACATTAACACATAATTTAAATAATTTAAGCTCTATCAAAACAAAAACGAAAAAAAAAAATAAAACAATTCTAACAAATACGTATACGTATTGGTTACTAATGAATAATTTACGACATTAAAAAATTGTAACAAAAAATCATATACAAAAATATCATATAACACACCATCACACACACACACATATACTCACACTCATACAATTTTATAATTAGCCATATACACCCAAAAAATTATGCAATGCTACTAACTACAAATAAATAAATAAAATGTATACACTGCAGGATATGCCATATAAATATACACAAAACGACACACACACACAAAACAAAATATGAATGTCCTTGCATATGTGTGTGTAAATAAATATGAGGGAGTGTGTTTATATTACATAGTGTATGTATGTTTGTGTATGAATATGTTTATATGTTATGTCAACACCAGTATGTAAACCTCGTTAAACACTATAGTTGTGTTTATGTATGTGTACATTAGGGAGATAACTTTTGAACATTTTTTGAAAATATCAAATTGGCCCTATGCAGGTGGTTAGAGCATAAGAAACATTTTCGCTGCCATAAAAAAAGTTTCCTCATGAACCTCTTTGAAGTTTGGTATATAAAAATTTTTTGAAAAAAGTGGGGCAAGATGGAAGATGGACTTTTTGGTCATTTTTATACCCTCCACTTAGTGATAAAGGGTATATATAAGTTTGTCATTCCGTTTGTAACTCATCGAAATATCGATCTAGGATCCCATAAAGTATATATATTCATGATGCCCGATTGATTTTAAGTCATTCTAGCGATGTCCGTCTGTCCGTCTGTCCGTCTGTCCGTCTGTCTGTCTGTGGAAAATGCTGTCACGGACAAAATATTGCACAGAGATAACTGAAACTTAACGTATTTATTTGAAGTTCTCCCGAGAAGTTTGGTATTGCATTTGAGCGATATCGGCTCAGCGGTTCAAAAGTTATGAACGAAAATGTAAGCACACCTCAAAAATTTCCGTACATTCAACATAACCTAAAAATACAAAATGCTTTAATTCGGCTTCTGGTTGACATATGTGAATATAATTAAACATCAAATGGTATTTAAACAAGTACGATTATATTTTTTGACAAAAAAAGAAAAAAATCGCGGATTTTTTTTACCAAAATTTTTTTTCGCGGAAATTTTTTTTTTTTAAATTTTTTTTTTTTTTTCAAAAGTAATTTCATTTTCAATAAAGTTTTTGCAATAATCTTTTTGAAATTGTGGAGGGTATCACTACATTCGGCAAGGCCGAATTTAACTTTTTTACTTGTTTTTTTAGACGGAAAATTTGTACTGATTTTAATTATTTTTTTTTTTTTGATAATTTTAGTTTATTTTTTAGCGTTTAACAGCGAAAAAGTTTAAAAAAGTTTTAGAAAAAGAGATTTATGCTTAAGGTTTTTGCTTCAAAATGCCCATGTAAAGTGGTTTCGGAATCAGTACATAACTGGCAACTACGTAGGGATAGGGCCGAAATTTGGTTATACCCCTAGTGTACATATATGAATACATTTATATACACACATACTATTTACAAATTTTTATGATGGAACGCATGGTTGCTTGAATGAACCCAAAAAACAAAAAAAAAAAAATTTTCAACAATAAAACCATGTTGAATAAAACCACCAACCAGTCAAACAAACAATATTACCATAACATTTTTTTCTTTTTATACCCTCCAACTACAGTATGGGGGTATACTCACTTTGTCATTCCGTGTGTAACGCATCAAAATATTGGTTTAGGACCCCATAAAGTATATATATTTATGATCAGTGATCGATTCTAATACATTCTAGCGATGTCCGTCCGTCCGTCCGTCCGTCTGTCCGTCCGTCTGTCCGTCTGTCCGTCTGTCCGTCTGTAGTTAACACGATGCAGTCCAAAATAAAAGAGCTAGACTCCCGACATTTGGCACAAATATGTCTTATATTAATAGGCAGGTTAAGTTCGTAAATGAGCAAAATCGGACAAGGGGGAAAAAAGTTTCCCTTGAAGAACTAAACCAACCTCTGAAAAAATACACTTTTTTTAAATGTTTTTTTGTATTTTTGTTAAATAAATGAAACATTTGTTATATTTATCGGGATGGGAAAGTGCTGTCAACATCCCCCACTGACCCCCATCACCCCCCCCCCCCCCCCAAAAAAAACAAACGCCCCTGACAATTTTTTTTTTTTTTTACATTTTGGAGGGTATAAAAGATTCGGCACAGCCGAATTTAACACTCTCACTTGTTTTTTTTTGTTATGTGTGTAATATGGTGGACCATTTGATAAATTCAGTTATGAAAGTGAATGAAATCATGTAATGTTGAATTAGATATTGATGCTGGCATTGATTGAGTTGAAATTAAGGTTAAAATTTAGATAAGTGGTTAAGTCCAATGTCCATCTGTTCGTATGTCTGTTAAAACCACAATGCTGCTTAAATAAAGCTGGGGTCTGGAATTTGACACTATAATGTAAGCTATTCTGAAGCCAATCTATTCAAATCCAGTTTTTATTTCTTTATACCCTCTACTCTAGTGATAAAGGGTATATATAAGTTTGTCAATCCGTTTGTAACACCTAGAAATATTGGTCTAGGACCCCATAAAGTATATACATTTATCATCCTCGATCGATTTTAAGACGATCTAGCGATGTCCGTCCGTCTGTCTGTCTGTTGAAAACACGGTAACTTTTGAAAGACTTTACGGAGGCTCCTGAAGTTTGGCATATACGCTGGGTATTTACCTGGTCAGGTTGGTATTGCAATCCACCGAAATCGGTCCAGTGGTTCAAAAGTTATGACCAAAAGACTGAATTTCGGCAAGGGTTTTTCGTGAATTTACGAGATAAAAAGCACGCTAACTTTCCAAAGGCAACTCTGAGGATGCTGAAACATGACATATATATTTCGTTCCCCTGGCCTATTTCGTGTTGAATTTCAGCCAAATCGGTCCAGTGGTTCAAAAGTTATTAGCAAAACCGTGAATTTCCGATTAGTTTCACCTTAAATTCACGTCCCGAGTAAAAATGAAACTTATCCAATTATATCAGAAAAATGGTGGATACAGTTATGTAATATATTATCTAATTGCATCTTATTAGATCCAGTAGGGCACAATGTGATACAAATTGATCCGAAATTTGTCTCTATATAACTGTATTAATTGGGATCAAATTGATACAATTAAATATAATTTGAACTTATTGTACAATATTATATATATTTAGATATTGCCCCATTTTACCCCATATAACACCATATATAGTATATATTATTATATGTAATGCTTGATATAAAATTTTTATTATATATGGTGTCATGTGGAACCATATATAACCATATGTGATCATATATAAAAGTATCAAATTATATTTAATTATATAAATTTTATCCCAAATAATACAGTTTGATAGAGACAATTTTCGGATAATTTCGTATGTAATTCCGTCTGATTGGATCTAATAAGAAACAATTGGATTATATTTTACATAATTGTATCCACCATTTCTGGGATATAATTGGATTAGTTTCATTTTTACTCGGGGTGTTGAAAACACGTTAAACATGTTTTAAAAACATTGGTAAGTTACAAAAATATTTTACAACGTATTTTTGTCACTCTAAAATATTTTTAAACTAAAAAAATTACACTCAAAAAAAATTTTACACTCAAAAAAAATTTTACACTCAAAAAAAAATTTAGTAATTTTTTTTTTTTTTTTTTCAAAAATTACTAAAAAAAAGTTTTTTTTACACAAAATAAAATATTTCTAATCAAAAATATTATTTTTTTCACGTTAGAAAATTTACTATCACTTTAACTTTTCTACTTGTTATTTATACCCTCCACTCTAGTGATAGAGGGTATATATTCATGATCCTCGATCGATTTTAAGACGATCTAGCGAAGTACGTCCGTCCGTCTGTTCGTCTGTCCGTCTGTCCGTCTGTCCGTCTGTCCGTCTGTCCGTCTGCCCGTCTGTCCGTCTGTCCGTCTGCCCGTCTGTCCGTCTGTCCGTCTGTCCGGCTGTCCGTCTGTCCGGCTGTCCGTCTGTCCGTCTGTCCGTCTGTCCGTCTGTCCGTCTGTCCGTCTGTCCGTCTGTCCGTCTGTCCGTCTGTCCGTCTGTCCGTCTGTCCGTCTGTCCGTCTGTCCGTCTGTCCGTCTGTCCGTCTGTCCGTCTGTCCGTCTGTCCGTCTGTCCGTCTGTCCGTCTGTCCGTCTGTCCGTCTGTCCGTCTGTCCGTCTGTCCGTCTGTCCGTCTGTCCGTCTGTCCGTCTGTCCGTCTGTCCGTCTGTCCGTCTGTCCGTCTGTCCGTCTGTCCGTCTGTCCGTCTGTCCGTCTGTCCGTCTGTCCGTCTGTCCGTCTGTCCGTCTGTCCGTCTGTCCGTCTGTCTGTCTGTCTGTTGACAACACATTAACTGTTGAAAGACTTTACGGAGGCTCCTGAAGTTTGGCATATATGTTGGGCATTTACCAGGTCAGGTTGGTATCACAATACAGCGAAATCGGTCTAGTGATTCAAAAGTTATGAGCAAAAGACTGAATTTCGGCAAAGGGTTTTCGTGAATTTACGAGATAAAACACACGATAACTTTGAAAGGTCAATTCTGAGGATCCTGACGCTTGGCATACATATTTGTCGTTCGTTTTGAATTTCAGCCAAATCGGTCTAATGGTTCAAAAGTTATTATCAAAACCGTAAATTTCAGATTAGTTTCACCTTAAATTCACGTGTTAAAAACCTGTTAAACATGTTTTAAAAACATTGGTAAGTTTCAAAAATATTTTACAACGTATTTTTGTCACTCAAAAATATTTTTAAACTAAAAAAAAAATTACACTCGAAAAAAATTTTACACTCAAAAAAAATTTACACTCAAAAAAAAATTAGTAAATTATTTTTTTTTTTTTCAAAAATTACTAAAAAAAAGTTTTTTTTACACAAAATAAAATATTTCTAATCAAAAATATTATTTTTTTTCACGTTAGAAAATTTACTATCACTTAAAAAGAGCATTGTGGAGGGTATTCATAGATTCGGCCAAGTCGAATTTAACTTTTCCACTTGTTATTTATACCCTCCACTCTAGTGATAGAGGGTATATATAAGTTTGTCATTCCGTTTGTAACACCTCGAAATATTGGTCTAAGACCCCATAAAGTATATATATTCATGATCCTCGATCGATTTTAAGACGATCTAGCGATGTCCGTCCGTCTGTCTGTCTGTTGAAAACACGTTAACTGTTGAAAGACTTTACGGAGGCACCTGAAGTTTGGCATATATGTTGGGCATTTACCAGGTCAGGTTGGTATCACAATACAGCGAAATCGGTCTAGTGGTTCAAAAGTTATGAGCAAAAGACTGAATTTCGGCAAAGTGTTTTCGTGATTTTACGAGATAAAACACACGATAACTTTGAAAAGTCAATTCTGAGGATGCTGACGCTTGGCATACATATTTGTCGTTCGTTTTTAGCAAAACCGTAAATTTCAGATTAGTTTCAACTAAAATTCACGTGTTGAAAACCCGTTAAACATGTTTTAAAAACATTGGTAAGTTACAAAAATATCTTACAACGTATTTTTGTCACTCAAAAATATTTTTAAACTAAAAAAAAATTACACTCGAAAAAAATTTTACACTCAAAAAAAAATTTTACACTCAAAAAAATTAAGTAAATTATTTTTTATTTTTTTTTTCAAAAATTACTAAAAAAAAAGTTTTTTTACACAGAATAAAATATTTTTAATCAAAAATATTATTTTTTTCACGTTAGAAAATTTACTATCACTTAAAAATGACATTGTGGAGGGTATTGATAGATTCGGACAAGTCGAATTTAACTTTTCCACTTGCTAATTTTTTAATGGTCGTTTACTTGGGTTGAAAAATTCTTAATTTGATCATTCTCAGATAAAATTGAAAAAGTCTTTAGTAAAATTTTTATTTTTTAACTAACTTTATATTTATTGATGTTTTTGGGTTTGCTTTTGGAAGAAGAAAAAATTAAAAAACAAATCTTAAGGCAAGTTAAAAAAAAAAAAACTGATTGTATTTTGCTCGAGGTCATTATTTCCTTTAGTAATTAAAACTATGATATTCTCATAGAATAATTTTCAAGAAAATTATTTTTCTGTTTTAAATTTATTTATTGTGGCCATTTTTTGTAAGACTTAACCGACACGTGTATCGGGATTTGTCAGATCCCATTGTCAAGACTATTTAGCAAGAATAAAAACCCTACTACAAGTAGCAAAGGGTTTTTAATGACAATCTAAAATAATTTTCGAGAAAATTATTCTACATAAAATATATTTTTATTTTTGCTAAAAAATCTTGACAATGGGTATTTGTCAGAACCCGAAATACGTATCGATTAAGTCTTGAAAAAAATTACCAGCATAATTAAATCTAAAACTTAAAAATAATTTTCTTGAAAATTATTCTTTGAAAATATTATAGTTTTAATTAGTAAAGGAAATAATGACCTCGAGCTAGAATAAACCTACTCAAAATATAATATTTTAAATGTTAAATAAAATAATTTTTATTTTTGAGTAAAAAATAATGAAATTCCCCCAGAATTTTTAGTAGATTTACTAAGTTTTATTTTTTTAACCAAATTTTAGTAGACTTACTAATTTCTATTTTGTTAACACAAGTCAACAAAATATAACACTTTCACTTGTTTTTTGTTTAAATAATTCTTTAACACATCTGAAAATATTTGGTGTTCATTCTATAACAACAGCTTTTGGTTTTTGTTTAAAACACTTTTTGTTCATATATTTTTTTTTTTGTATATTTATTTTTCTTGTTGTATTTATATATTTTTTGGTTCTCTTACTATGTGTGACTGTTTTGTAAGGGGAGGAAGCGGAAAATTATTTTAAAACATGTTTAATTGTGCACAAATATTTTGTTATTTGTTTTTTTTTTATTATTATTTTTTTATTTTTTTGGCAAACAAAAATTGTTTTGATTTTATGTTTATATTTTTTTAAGCCAAATTAATTTTGCTAGAGAACAAATTTTTACGCTTATTTGTAGAATCATTGTAGCTGTAATTAGTGAAAAAAAAAACTATTTTTGGAAACTATTTGTATGGTAGCTGGGAAGCACTAATACCAACAAATAAATTACTATAGTTTATAGTAAAACCAACCAAAGGGGAGTTTACTTTTAGAGAAGAACAAAAGTTCTGAAAATGCGACAAATATGATCAATATTGTCTATGCGGGTTATAAAATAAAAAAAAATATTTTTATTTGGATAAAAATATTAAAGACAAATTCTGATTAATTTTTATTAAAAAAATATAAATTGTTTTATTCGGCCTTTAAAATATTACATATATTTTGAGTAGGGTTATTCCAGCTCGAGATCATATTTCTTTACTACACGCCTAACACCGGTCACATTTGTAGCAATTCCCATAATATTTGAACTCCTCAAAATCAGGTCATTGTCCCCATTACTTACGCAAACACCAAATTATTATTTAGGTTAATATTTGTTTTGTATTAGAATCTTTTTACACTCAAAATTAAATGTCTGACGAATAAGCAGAAATATCTGGTGTTGAGTTCCCAGATTTTTTTTTTTTTTGAAAAAGCGGGACAAACGGCAAAAAATTCAAAAAATGGCGAGATTTTAAAAGTTTAGGTGGGACAAAAATAAAATGTTTAGAAACAGTTTGAAAACCATTTTTTTAGGAATAGATTTTCGTCTGAAACTTTTTTTATTTTAATAAAAATCATAAAATTAATAAAATTAATAACAAGTTTAATTCATTTTTAAAATTCATAGCCGATGCGGCACGGCACACCTTACCCATGTCCGATTATTCTGAAATTTTGTAAGACGTATTTCTCCATCCAAATAAATAAATCTAGTTGTAAGTGGAGTTGCGGTCAATATCTAAAAAATATATCACCATATTAAATAAATCATAGTCCAAAAAAAACATAGAATTTTCAAAATTAAAAAAAAAAAAAAATAAAACGAATTGTCATGAAATCTGGATTTATGGCTTAAAAGTTGCGTAATTCAGAAAATAATTTTTAGAATTAAAAAAAACAAGTAAGAGTGTTAAATTCGGCTGTGCCGAATCTTTTATACCCTCCAACATGCAAAAAAAGAAAAAAAAAAATCAGGGGCGTTTTATTTTTTTTGGGGGGGGGGGTTCCGTAGTGGTAATGGAGGGGGCAAATTTCCTCTCGAATATGTGTTTAAAAATTCATTCTTATGCTTTTTGCACTAAAGAAATAAAAGTTTATCAAAATTAAAAATATTTTTTTATTCCACGCCCATAAAAGGGGGGGCGCTCCAAAAAAAACGAGATTTTCTAATTCTCAGGGTCCAACTGCAGAACTGTGAACTTCTTGTAGCATAAAAATGTTGCATTTGTTAAGCGATAACACAAAAAATCATGTAAAAAAATTATATTTTTCAGAGGTT
The DNA here is from genome assembly GCA_963921195.1 of Pegoplata infirma. Taxonomy (NCBI): domain Eukaryota; kingdom Metazoa; phylum Arthropoda; class Insecta; order Diptera; family Anthomyiidae; genus Pegoplata; species Pegoplata infirma. The sequence continues at coordinate 34,417,590 of OY992540.1, read as the reverse complement.
GGTTTAGTTCTTCAAGGGGGTACTTTTTTCCCCCTGACCCGATTTTGCTCATTTACGAACTTAACCTGCCTAGGAAAATAAGACATATTCGTGCCAAATCTTGGGAGTCTAACTCTATTATTTTGGACTGTATCGTGTTAACTACAGACGGACAGACGGACAGACGGACGGACGGACGGACATCGCTAGAATGTCTTAGAATCGATCACTGATCATAAATATATTTACTTTATGGGGTCCTAGACCGAAATTTTGATGCGTTACACACGGAATGACAAAGTGAGTATACCCCCATACTGTAGTTGGAGGGTATAAAAAAATCCAATGTTACGGACGTTTTCAAAAAGTCGATTTTAATTTTAAAACGTTAAAAAATAGATGATAATTACTTCGAATAATTTTTTAAATTTTTTTTTCTAAAACTACATTTAAATACCAACAAAATGCTGTCCAACTTTTTTTAAGATATTGATATTTTTTACTAGTCAAAATAAATCGAAAATTTCAATTTCTTATTTTTTTTGAAAAAATCGTCATTTTGAAAAATTGATTACTCAACATCATCTTAGAGTGAAGGCTGAAAACTGTTCAAGTTGCATTTAATACGTACTACAATATATCCGAAAATAAAATAAATCGAAAGGGGTCGGGTCCGAAAGTTACGATTTGGCAATTACATGCCAAATCATACTCATATATTCCTGAACCTCGATCGATTTTATGACGATCTAGCGATGTCTGTTGAAAACATGCTAACTTTGGAAGACTTTACAGAGGCCCTGAAGTTTGGCATATATGTTACCTGCAAATACCAGCCTGTATTGCAATTCCGCGAAATCGGTCCAGTGTTCCAAAAGTTATAAAAAATCGAAAATATGCGCTTAAAATATGCTCTAAAAAATTCAAAATATCCACTAAAAAACCTTAAAATTTGCATTAAAAAATAAAATGTGTGGAATAAAAATCTGGTTTTTATAGGAAAAACTTCTTAAAAGGCAAAAAATAACGCCGGGTTTAAATAGTAATATTTAAAACTTTATTTAAGCAAGATTTTTTTAGAAAATGGGAAAATCTATAAAAAAAAATTAAAAAGAAAAAATAACACCGATAAACAAATCGAAGGTTTTTGACTCCGGTTTGAAGTTTGATATAAAATTTTTAAAGATTTTGGCTCGCTGATTCCAAATCTGTGCTCCAAATTTTTCCATCACGTCTAGAATTTTAATTATTCGCGGTTGAAAATGCAAAAAAACGCGATTTTTCCCTATTTTGGAAGCCTGCACAGCAGCCACTGGTTGGAATAAAAATCTGGTATAAAGCGTTAGAGTAGAACTGAACTATGATCTCAAAGATATGATCAAAAAAATATGAAGTTGTTGCACTATTATTGGCCAAACATGTATTTTAAAAAAACACTGTGAAAAAAATTAAAAAAAACACCATTTTTAAAAAGGCTCAAAAACCAGATGATCAATCTTTACTGTGATGAGCTCAAAATTTAGGCAAAAGTTCATTCTTTCTTATATACTTTTAAACCCATTAAAGATATCTTCCGGTTTATAAGAAAAATAACACAGAAAACTTAAATTTGTAAAATATTTTTTTTTTTTTTAGTTTTTCTTTGAAAAATATCAAAAAAAAACTAAGGTATCTACCCTATCTTTTTTACAAAAATGATAATTTAAACAGAGTCATTTTAAAACGCAAGTGTAACCCAACCAAACGCAATAATTAGAAAAATATGTTTTCTATGCTGAAGACCATAGACAAATTTTACTTTTGCGCTTTATAACAGATTTGTATTCCACTGAATGGCTGCTGTGCAGGCTTTCAAATGATGCAAAAATCGTAATTTTTCGCATTTTCAACCATGAATAACTTAAAATCTGGACGTGATGGAAAAATTTGGAGAATAGATTTGGAATCAGGAGATCAAAGTCTACTAAAATTGATCACCAGAATTCAAACCGGAAAATGAGTGTTGAGCGGTGTAATTTTTTTGCTTTGAAAATAAATTTTTAAAATTTATAATAGTTGTTGTAACAAAAAAATTTTAATTTGTGTTTTTACTAATTTGTGCCAAAATATGCAAAAATATGCACTTAAAAGTTGGAAATATGCACAAAATATGCATTTAAACCAAAATATGCAAAAATATGCAAGAACAAATCGATGCTATTTTAATGTAAATTTCTTGATTTGTAAAGATAAATGGTCGATATCGGTTTTAGACTATCGACAAAAAACATGCATGGAGGGTATTCATGAATTCGGTCAAGTCGAATTTAACTTTTGTGCTTGTGTGTTTGTTATTGCACATAATTTTTTTTTTTGTAATTTAACAAATTTTCAAATTAATCACTCAAAAAAAATGTCGTTAACTGTTTGTAGATTATTTAAAAAGTTTTACGTTTTGTCATTTTTAAAAGAAAAACCATTTGTTTAATGTTCAGTTTTTTTATATGACTATTTTTGTTCTTTGTTTCAAAAATAACGCAATAAAAAATAAAGACTTTCATTAACATTTAATTTTTAAAGTCATTTATTTTTGTTCTGCAAATAAAAAATACTGGTTATTCTTTAAATTTTTAATGATTTGGTAAGTTATTTTTTTAAATTTTTGGTATTTTTTAATGAGATATCATTAGTTTTTACCTATACAAGTAGGTTATTTTTTTTTGTAAAAAAAAAAAATCAAAAAACTGTTAATAGAACTATAAAAACATGTTTGTATCAAGTGACTTCGGCACGATGGGTAGAGTGTCTGGCCAGAATGTAGTTGATTGCGGGATCGATTCCCCAAAATTTTATAAAAAAATTTAAAAAAAAATATTTCAATAGAAAATTGTAAAAAATAACCTACGAAATCATTAATTTTTAATGTTTTCGTAGGTTATTTTTTTGGAGTTTTTTGGTAAAAATAACAGAACTATCATTAACTTTTAATGTTTTCGTAGGTTAGTTTTTCGAATTTGTTGATAAAAAATAATGAAAAAAAATAATTTTTTAATGTTTATTGTTATTTATTTTAGAAAATTTTATAAACAGTAAAAAAAAATGTTGATGTTTGTTAAAACAAATGAGTAATTACTGTGATGGTTTTCAAATGTTTTATTACTTGTTTTAAATATGTTTTTCATTTGTTTTTGCTTACAAAATATTTTAAGTATGCGGAATCGATTCTCCTAAATTTTATTAAATTTTTTTTTTAAAAATAATTCAGTACAAAAATTGAAAAAATAACCTACAAAATCATTATTTTTTAGTGTTTTCGTAGGTATTTTTTTTAATTTGTTGGTAATTAATTTTAAATGTTTTCGTAGGTTAATTTTTTCAAATTTGTTGGTAAAAAAAATGCAAGGGAAGTTATTTTTTAATGTTCAATGTTATTTATTTTAGAACATTTTATGAACAGTAAAAAATAAATGTTGATATTTGTTAAAACAAATGAATAATTACTGGGATGGTTTTCAAGTGTTTTATCACTTGTTTCAAATCTCATTCTCATTTACAATTTATTTTACAATATATTTTTGTCACTCAAAAAAATTTTACAATAAAAACAAATTAGTCAAACATTTTTTTTATTTAAATAAAATATTTCTAATCAAAATTGTGAAATTTTTTCAGGTTAGAAAATTTTCTCACTCAAAAAAAAAAAAAAACTGTAAAGTTAGCAAAATAATTAGTTAAAATTTAACTAAAAAATCACCTGATGATGGGCCTACTAAATTTCTAGATAATTTAACTAAAAATATTTAGCTAACTTTTCGTAGAATGAATGTAGCAAAAAAAAGCCGTAACTTTAACTAAAAATTTTGCTGAAAATTTCGTAACATTTTTATGTACATATTTACAAAAAAATTTGTTGAATTCAGCTAAAATTTTTGTTACTTTTCGTAAACTAAAATTAGCAAAATATTTTGTTAATTTTTTTTTACATTTTTAAGTTGACATTTTTATACCCTACACTCTACACGGTGAGCCTCAGCGATGTTCAGGTTGAACTTTAGTGTCGACGAAAAGTGTAAGCGCAGTTCGATTTCTACAAGATTAAATATCACAAAACTGTTAACAGCGAAATCGTAGCTGCTCGCATTTGCGAGATAACGCGAAATTAGTGTTTTTGTATTTTTTAAAATATTGACATTGAAGATTTTTAAATATTTTCAAAAACTGAGTATACAGTTTTAATTGTAATTATTTAAAGGTCATAAAACAGCAGAGTACGTATTTGCTCACGAAAGAAGCTTTCATTTTGGCACATTCATTCATTTTTTGAAAATGAATTTTGTTTGTTTTTAATTTCATTTCATTTTATGTGCTTTGAAAAAATTCGATTGTTTTCATTTTTCGTTGCTTGTGTGTGTGCAGTGAAAGAAGAAGTAATCAAATGAGAATGAATGAATGAAACTTAAAAAAAAAGTTTCATTTTCATTTATTATTTCATTTTCATTTATATTTCATTTTCGTGTGCTTGAGATTTTTATATTCCGTGCACACGAAAGTGGCGCACGAAATGAGACAGTTTCATCTGCATTTCAGCTTCATTCTCACGGAAAAACATTTTTAACGGAAAATTTAATATTTAACGATTTTGTTTTTTTTTTTGGAAACCAAGCCATTTAGAACAAATAATTTTTCAAAAAACTTTAATTTTTCAAAAAAAACTAATTTTTCATAAAAAGTTGAATTTTTCAAAAAAGTTAAAAAAATATGATATTTTCAAAGAACTTTAATTTTTCAAAAAATTTTAATTTTTTACAAAAATTTAAATTTTTTACAAAAATTTTAATTTTTCAAAAAAAATCGAATTTTTTAAAAAAAATTTTAATTTTTCAAAAAAAATCGAATTTTTTTAAAAAAATTTTAATTTTTCAAAATTAACAAAATTTCTCAAAAAAGTAAAATTTTTTCAAAAAACTTATATTTAAATAAAAAAAAATCACAAAAAGTTGAATTTAAAAATTAAAGTTTTTCAAAAAAGTAAAAAATTTTTAAAAAAAGTCAACTTTTTCAAAAAACTCAAAAAGTTGACTTTTTCAAAAAAATTTAATTTTTCAAAAAAAAAAAAAAAAAAAAATCAAAAAAGTTTTAATTTTTAAAAAAGTCAAATTTTTTCAAAAACTTGTAAATTTTTTAAAAAAGTGAAAACTTTTCAAAAAACTTAAATTTAAAAAAAAAAAAAAAATTTCACCAAAAAGTTGAATTCATAAAAAAATTGAAGTTTTCCAAAAAAGTTTGTTTAAAAAAAAAAAATCAAAAAAGTTAAATTTTTTAAAAAAAGTCTTAATTTTTTCAAAAAACTTTAATTTTCAGAAAAAGTTTACAAAAAGCTGACTTTTTAAAAAAAGTTGAATTTTTTAAAAAAAAATTCAAAAAAAGTTTTAATTTTTAAAAAAAGTAAAATTTTTTCAAAAAGTTTTAATTTAAAAAAAAAAAATAAAATACTAAATTGACGTCCCTTTGCTTATATTTTGATTATTTAAAAAGTTATTCGCAATTTAAAAATCTAGCAAAGAAAAATTTGATCTGGAACCGCTTAAGAGGTTACGCAGGGGTGAAAATGACAAAAATATCATCCATTTTGCTCTACATCGATTAGTTTTTAAGATATAATTAAAATACCAAATTAACGTCCTTTTGCTTGTATTTTGATTATTAAAGAAGTTATTCGCAATTTAAAAATCTAGCAAAGAAAAATTTGATCTGGAACCGCTTAAGAGGTTACGCAGGGGTGAAAATGACAAAAATATCATCCATTTTGCTCCACATCGATTATTTTTTAAGATATAATTAAAATACCAAATTAACGTCCTTTTGCTTGTATTTCAATTATTTAAGAAGTTATTCGCAATTTAAAAATCTAGCAAAGAAAAATTTGATCTGAAACCGCTTAAGAGGTTACGCAGGGGTGAAAATGACAAAAATATCATCCATTTTGCTCTACATCGATTATTTTTTGAGATATAATTAAAATACCAAATTAACGTCCTTTTGCTTGTACTTCAATTATTTAATAAGTTATTCGCAATTTAAAAATCTAGCAAAGAAAAATTTGATCTGAAACCGCTAAAGAGGTTACGCAGGGGTGAAAATGACAAAAATATCATCCATTTTGCTCTAAATCGATTAGTTTTTAAGATATAATTAAAATACCAAATTAACGTCCTTTTGCTTGTATTTTGATTATTTAAGAAGTTATTCGCAATTTAAAAATCTAGCAAAGAAAAATTTGATCTGGAACCGCTTAAGAGGTTACGCAGGGGTGAAAATGACAAAAATATCATCCATTTTGCTCTACATCGATTAGTTTTTAAGATATAATTAAAATACCAAATTAACGTCCTTTTGCTTGTATTTTGATTATTAAAGAAGTTATTCGCAATTTAAAAATCTAGCAAAGAAAAATTTGATCTGGAACCGCTTAAGAGGTTACGCAGGGGTGAAAATGACAAACATATCATCCATTTTGCTCCACATCGATTATTTTTTGAGATATAATTAAAATACCAAATTAACGTCCTTTTGCTTGTATTTCAATTATTTAAGAAGTTATTCGCAATTTAAAAATCTAGCAAAGAAAAATTTGATCTGAAACCGCTTAAGAGGTTACGCAGGGGTGAAAATGACAAAAATATCATCCATTTTGCTCTACATCGATTAGTTTTTAAGATATAATTAAAATACCAAATTAACGTCCTTTTGCTTGTATTTTGATTATTTAAGAAGTTATTCGCAATTTAAAAATCTAGCAAAGAAAAATTTGATCTGGAACCGCTTAAGAGGTTACGCAGGGGTGAAAATGACAAAAATATCATCCATTTTGCTCTACATCGATTATTTTTTGAGATATAATTAAAATACCAAATTAACGTCCTTTTGCTTGTATTTCAATTATTTAAGAAGTTATTCGCAATTTAAAAATCTAGCAAAGAAAAATTTGATATGAAACCGCTAAAGAGGTTACGCAGGGGTGAAAATGACAAAAATATCATCCATTTTGCTCTACATCGATTATTTTTTGAGATATAATTAAAATACCAAATTAACGTCGTTTTGCTTGTATTTTGATTATTTAAGAAGTTATTCGCAATTTAAAAATCTAGCAAAAAAAAATCTAGACGTTAATTTGGTATTTTAATTATATTTCGAAAAATAATCGATGTGGAGCAAAATGGATGATATTTTTGTCATTTTCACCCCTGCGTAACCTCTTAAGCGGTTCCAGATCAAATTTTTCTTTGCTAGATTTTTAAATTGCGAATAACTTCTTAAATAATCAAAATACAAGCAAAAGGACGTTAATTTGGTATTTTAATTATATCTTAAAAACTAATCGATGTAGAGCAAAATGGATGATATTTTTGTCATTTTCACCCCTGCGTAACCTCTTAAGCGGTTTCAGATCAAATTTTTCTTTGCTAGATTTTTAAATTGCGAATAACTTCTTAAATAATTGAAATACAAGCAAAAGGACGTTAATTTGGTATTTTAATTATATCTCAAAAAATAATCGATTTAGAGCAAAATGCATGATATTTTTGTCATTTTCACCCCTGCGTAACCTCTTTAGCGGTTTCAGATCAAATTTTTCTTTGCTAGATTTTTAAATTGCGAATAACTTATTAAATAATTGAAGTACAAGCAAAAGGACGTTAATTTGGTATTTTAATTATATCTTAAAAACTAATCGATGTAGAGCAAAATGGATGATATTTTTGTCATTTTCACCCCTGCGTAACCTCTTAAGCGGTTCCAGATAAAATTTTTCTTTGCTAGATTTTTAAATTGCGAATAACTTCTTAAATAATTAAAATACAAGCAAAACAACGTTAATTTGGTATTTAAATTATATATTAAAAACTAATCAGGATAGAGAAAAATTTATGATATTTTTTTATCATTCTTACCCATTCATAACCCCCTTTAGCGACCCCAGATCATTTTTTCTTTGCTAGATTTTTAAATTGCGAATAACTTTTTAAATAATCAAGATACAAGCAAAAGAACGTTAATTTGTTATTTTTTTTCACTTCATAACCTCTTTAGCGATCATAGATCAATTTTATCTTCGCTAGTTTTTAAATTTAAAAAAAAAATTAAAAAAACACATTTTTTCCAAAAAAAAAAAAAAAAACATATTTTTCATTCAAATTCAACTTTTTTGATTTTTTTTGAAAAATTACACTTTTTTTAATTTTTTTTTAAAAATATTTTTTTTTTTAATTTATTTTTTTTTTTTAAATAAAGTTGAAATATTTAAAATTGTTTTCTTAACAATGTTAATGTTTTTAAAACATTAACTTTTTTTTGAAAAATTATTTTTTTTTTTGAAAAAATCAACTTTTTTTAAAAAAATTGAAGTTTTTCAAAAAACTAATTTTTTTTTTTTTTAAATCAACTTTTTTAAAAAATTATTTTTTTTTGAAAAATTCAGTTTTTTTTTGAAAAACTGCGTTTTAAAAAAAAAATTTACTTTTTTAAAAATTTAACTTATTTAACCTTTTTTTTAAAATTTCAACTTTTTTGAAAAATTAAATTTTTTTTAAAAAATTAACTTTTTTTTGAAAAATTTAATTTTTTTGAAAAAATCAACTTTTTTTGAAAAAATCAACTTTTTTTGAAAAAATCAACTTTTTTTGAAAAATTAAAGTTTTTTAAAAAACTAAATTTTTTTTTGAAAAAATCAACTTTTTAAAAAAATTATTTTTTTTTTGAAAAATTTAGCTTTTTTTTGAAAAATTCATCTTTTTTGAAAAAATTAACTTTTTTTTGAAAAATTAAATTTTTTTGAAAAAATCAACTTTTTTTGAAAAAATCAACTTTTTTTGAAAAAATCAATTTTTTTTTGAAAAAATCAACTTTTTTTTTGAAAAATTAAAGTTTTTTAAAAAACTAATTTTTTTTTGAAAAAATCAACTTTTTAAAAAAATTATTTTTTTTTGAAAAATTTAGCTTTTTTTTGAAAAATTCATCTTTTTTGAAAAAATTAACTTTTTTTTGAAAAAATCAACTGTTTTTGAAAAATTAAAGTTTTTCAAAAAACTATTATTTTTTTTAAAAAAAATCAACTTTTTTAAAAAATTATGTTTTTTTTGAAAAATTCAGCTTTTTTTTTGAAAAACTGAAGTTTTTTAAAAAAAATTTACTTTTTTTAAAATATAAAACTTTTTTGAAAAATTAGCTTCGGCACAACCAAAATCGTAAACTATTGAATAAAAGAAAAAAATATTTAATCCGTGTGCATGAAACTGAAATACGCTGAAACTAACTTTCATTTCATTTTCGTGAGACTGAAAATAAAATAAAAATTCTCACGAAATGAAAGTCTCATTTGCCTAAAATGAGAATGAAAATTATTTAAAAGTTTCATTCATTCAATTCTCGTTTGATTACTTCTTCTTTCACTGCACACACACAAGCAACGAAAAATGAAAACAATCAAATTATTTCATAGTTCATGAGTGAGATATACAATTTTTATTTTCATTTTAGAGTTTCATGAAACTGAAAGAAAAAGAGTGAGCAAATACGAAGCCTGTAAAACAGTAAACATCAAAATCCTATCTTCTTTAGTTCGTGAAAAATCGCGAAATAAATTTCTTGTTGTTTTTGTTTTTTATCTTTAGATAGGTTTCTTTAAAATTTCGTAAAAACATGGTATGCAGTTTTACTTGTGCTTGATCAAAGGTCACACAGCTGTTGACATCGAAATGGTATGTGTTAAATTTCGCAAGATATCGCGTAATTATATATTTTTTATTATTATTTATTTATTTATTTATATTTTAAACCCGGTTCTTTTGAAATAATAAAAAAAGTAGTACGCACTTTGATTTGAGCATGTTGGAAGAAATTAAAACTGGCCACAAAAAAATTATAGCTGCTCACTTTCGCGAGAAATAGCGAAACAGCTTTTTGGGAGTATATCTTGTTTTGATTAATAAAAGAAGTTTCTTTAATATTGTTGAAAAACACGAAATGCAGTTTGATTTGCTATTGATTAAAGGTTATAAGACTATTAACATTTAAATTTTATCTGCTCAATTCTTCGAGATATCGCCAAAAAAACTCGCTAAACTACTATTTATTCATTACTTTGAGTTATTTTTGGTCTCTAAAAACATTAACTTCAATTAACGACAAAAATGTGGTATGCAGTTTGAATTCGAGGTTTTTAAAGTTGACAAAACTGCAAGCATAAAAATTATAGATGATCAATTTCCCGAGAAATCGAACTGCGTTTACACTTTTCGTCGACACTAAAGTTCAACCTAAATATCGCTGAGGCTCACCGTGAATCTTGTTAATATTTTACATGGTAAAAAAATATAAGCACAATCGAATTTAAATTATTTTATGACTACAAGGGAGTCTTGTAAAATTATAAGTAATTTTGCTACTCTCAAAAGAAACCTTGTCGAATTACTAGAAAAAGTTTCGTAATCCCATTTTGCCAATATTTAACAGTTTTCCTTGTTTTTAATAAAAAATTTTCGATCGGAATTTTTTTTTTTTTAACTTTACAAATTTCCAAGGAAATTTTACAAAAAAATTACAGCGCTTAAAGAGATGTTAATATACAATTTTATTGGTAAAATGCTTGTAAAAGTACAAAAAAGTTCGCTGTTGTTACTAAGAATTCTCATCAAATAGGAGATAGCAAAAAAATAAAAATAACAAACTTTTCTCGACATTTTATAAGGTTTTTTTTAGTGTAGTAAATTTTTCAGGAACCTTGCCTCCGTTTTTCTTTTGCGTGTAAACACAAAAAACAAAAAAGTATTTTACAATATTTTTCCTTTCCATTTTATGGAAGAATAACGAGAATAAGGTCAGTAAAAATACCATCACTAGTGGTATTTTTTTTAATTTAGTGCATAATTGCACAATCAATTTGTGGTTAAATAAGTTGGTGAAGCAAACAAACAACGTCAATTATTTTTGTTTATGTTTTAAGTAAAGAGCGAATTGAAAAAAAAAGTATGTGTTTTAATTTAAAAATACTAAACCAAAACAAAATCAACAAAATAAATACAAATAAAGCATATTTTTAGGTGTTAACAATAAAGAGAAAACCGTTGCCTACTTGGGCTGAAAAAATAAATAAACCTTCAAAAACTACAGCATCGTTTAGGTCAGCGGTTACCAACCTATGGTACGCGTACCACTAGGGGGTACGCGAAACTGTCCACGGGGGTACGCGAAATTTTAGTTATTTTTTTCTGATTTTTTTTGTTTAGTAATAACATTAAATAATATCAATGTGCTACACCAAAAAAAAATGTGAAAGTTCTCATATAAAAATTAGAGCTGGTCCATAGAGTACGGAAATACTAATAGATTTTGTCGATCACTTCTTTCTTTACCAACCACAGCATGGGGGTATACTCCCTTTGATATTCCGTGTGTAACGAGTCGAAATATCGGTCTAAGACCCCAGAAAGTATATGGGGCATTCCATGCCAAATCACTCACTTTTAGGCCCGACCCCCTTCGATTAATTTTATTTTTGGATATGTTTTAGTACGTATTAAATGCAACTTGCAGCCAAATTTTCAGCCTTTTATACAAAGGTGGTGTTGAGTAATCAATTTTTCAAAATGGCGATTTTTTCCAAAAAATGAAAAAATTTAAATTTTCAATCAATTTTGACCAGTAAAAAATATAGATATTTTAAAAAAAGTTGCACAACGTTTTGTTGGTATTTAAATGTAGTTTTAGAAAAAAAATGTGAAAAAATTATTCGAAGTAATTATCACTTATTTTTTGACGTTTAAAAATTAAAATCGACTTTTTGAAAAAGTCCGAAACCTTCGGTTTTTTTGTAAAAAACTACAAGAATTCTACTCTAAATTATGCAACTTTTAAGCCATAACTCGAGATGTGATCACAATTCTTTCTATTTTTTTTTTAATTTTTAAAATTGCACCTTTTATGTTTTGGCTCTGATTTATTTTATATGGAGCTCCAAAAAAAAAAAAAATGGTAGATACTGACCCTAACTTACCCTAAATATATTCATTTGGAGGTAAATATACGTCTCACAAAAATTTGGGACGATCGGACATGTGTAAGGCGCTTAGCATGGTCCTTGAAGTTTAAAAAACGGATTACAAGGAAAAATATTAATTTTTTTCTGTTTTCGCAATTTCTTTGGTATTTTAAGTTAAGTTTTAATTCAAGTGATTACAGAATTATAATGTGGGGTAAAATGCCTTTCTAATAAGGTACTAAAAACTAAAATCGGTTGAAAATCAGCCAAGTTATTACAACTTCCCCAGGCATCTAGCGTGTGCCATACAACTTGATTAAAAAATACGAGGCCCTTTTTTAAATTTATTGAAATTTTCTACTGTAATAACATTTTTTCATTATTCATGTTTCAGTGTAATATTTTTTTGACTTTTCCAAATTTTAAAACAAAAAATATTTTTTTTTTTTAAAATAGAGATTTCAAAAGGGTGTGGAAAATGCAGGCATTTTTAGCACTAATTTTAAAAATGTTAGCAAAACACAATATGAAAAATACTTGTCATCTAATAACATTTGAACTTGAAGAATAAAAAAATGTTATTACAGTAGAAAATTTCAAAGAATTTCAAAAATCGGATTGTATTGATTAATCAAGTTGTCTGCCACACGTTAGATGCCTGGGGAAGTTGTAATAACTTGGCTGATTTTAAACCGATTTCGGTTTTTATGACCTTAATAGAGAGACATTTTACTCTACATTTCAATTCTGTAACCATTTGAATTCAAAATTAACTTAAAATACCAAAAAAATTAAGAAAACAGAAAAAAATGCATAATTTCCCTTGTAATCCGATTTTCAAACTTCAAAGCCGATGCGGCACGCCTTACCCATGTCCGATCATCCTAAAATTTTCTGAGACGTATTTTTACACCCAAGTTAATATATCTAGGGGAAGTTACGGTCAATATTTACCAAATTATTTTTTTTGGAGCACCATATAAAATAAACCAGAGTCAAAAAAAAAAAGTGCAATTTTCAAAATTTGAATAAAAATAAAACGAATTACGATCACATCTCGAATTATGACTTAAAAGTTGCGTAATTTAGAGTAGAATTTTTTGACATTTTTAAAAAAAAAATCGAAGGTTTCGGACTTTTTCAAAAAGTCGATTTTAATTTTTATACGATAAAAAACAAGTGATAATTACTTCGAATAATTTTTTCATATTTTTTTTCTAAAACTACATTTAACTACCAACAAAATGTTGTCCATCTTTTTTTAATATATCTATATTTTTTACTGGTCAAAATTGATTGAAAATTTAAATTTTTTCATTTTTTGGAAAAAATCGCCATTTTGAAAAATTGATTACTCAACACCACCTTGGTATAAAAGGCTGAAAATTTGGCTGCAAGTTGCATTTAATACGTACTAAAACATATCCAAAAATAAAATTAATCGAAGGTGGTCGGGCCTAAAAGTGAGTGATTTGGCATGGAATGCCCCATATATAATTAATCTGTGATCGATTCTTAGATATTTCTAGAATTTCTAGACTTTTGAAGCTTGGCTCGAATATGTCTCAAGGTCATAAGCAGAATCGGACCTGGGGAAAAGAGTTTCCCCAACCTTTGAAAAACTCCATTTTTTACAGGACTTTTTTTTTGAATTTTTGGTATGCAAAAAAAAACAGTTTGATGTCGAAAAAAGTTCAAGATTATGATGAGGATACAAAAAAGTCGTTTTGTTTCGCCCCCTTTTGTGGGCGTGGTTATTAAAATTTACTTAAAAAATGATAATATTGTATTACTTAAGTGCAAATAATAATTGAGTTTCGCGGATTTTAAGGAATTTTAATTTTCGAGAAAAATGAAAGTGAATTCGGTGCTCCTTTTAAGCTGATAACGAAAAAAAGAATAAACAAATTTTAGGACGGTACTTTCAGCCTAAAACCGCATCGAGGTTTTTGGAAAAAAACATTTTTTTTAAATTTTTTCGAAATTTGACGTATTCTTAAGCTGCTGCAACAAAAAAGGACTTGATTTTATATAAAATCTTCTGCAATCCAAATTTTTCTAGCATGTTCCGTTTTCGAGATATTCCCGTTTAAAAATTTTGGAATGATTTATAAAGAATATAAGTGCGTAACAGTTGATTTTGAGTTTTTCAAACGCCAATAGTTCAAAAACAGTACGCGTTTGAAAAATTTGGATGCAATATTTAGAATCACGAGGTCTCGTTTATACTAAATGTTGTCCTATTTTGTGTGAGCAACTTAAGAATACGTTACAGGAGAGACCCAAAAAGTGCCAAATTACCGTTTTTCAATATTCCAATGCGAATATCTTAAAAATCTTACGTGATAGAAAAATTTGGAAGGCAGATTTGGAAAGTTTTCATATAAACTTTAAGTTTGATATAAAATTAAAAGTTATGGTTCTAACCATATTTATTTGAGAAGTGTTTAATGAAAAACAAAAAACTCGTTAAGGGGTACGCGGCTGATAAAATTTAAAATTAGTGGTACGCGAGCCAAAAAGGTTGGTAACCGCTGGTTTAGGTAGATAGATTTTTAATTTATTTTATCACAACATTTTTGCTATAACTTTTTTTGTTTTGTTTTATAAAAACATTTAATTAAATCATTTTTCAACAACACTACAGATATTTAGCAAAAATGTTGTGTATAACAGAGCGCGGTTGGCTAAATTAAAAACATGTGGATGTTAAATGGTTTAACACTTAAAAAAAAAAACTAAAACCCAATAGTTTTTATATTTTGGTATATTATTTTCAATACCACATATCCAACAGATAATGCTAGTATAAATTAAAATAATCATCTAGCAAATAGCTAAATGGCTAAACATAAAGAATTTTAAATTATATGAATGATATGAATTACTTGTAATTTAGCATTCAAAAAACCAAAAACTTGATTTCCTTTATAGATTTTCCCAATTTCCAAAAAAAAAAAAACAATCCCTTTTGGTTTAGAAAACACCCATCTATAAAACAGCATGAAGTTAGTAGCAAAAACAGCCTTCTACTGTTTGTTTTTGGGTCCACAAACCACAACAGCAGCAGCAGCAGCATTAACAAAAAAAAAATTCTTTGGTTTAGTTGTTTTACCACTGGTCGTTATCAAAAATTATGCTTGTTTTATAAATTGCCAATGTTTTATAAACATTTTTAAAATTTTTTTTGTTTGTGCTGGTTTTTGTTTTTAATTTGCAATTAGAACAAACATTTATATGTGCAGTACGAATGAACACGCATTCGAACAGTTACTCGTACACACATATACATTTACACTCATTTTATGTGCCATGTTTGTGTATGAGTTTAATTTTAAAATGGCACAAATTTTACAATTGATTGCTTTGCTAAATTGTTTAGAAATTAACTATTGGCAATCCAGCACAAGCACGTACTTAGTAAATTAAGAAGAGGGGGGTACTTTTATTGTATTTCAATAAAAAAAGAAGATAATGGAAATAATTTTAGGTGACATTACAATTAAGGTCTTAAATTAAAAGATGACACTAACAAACATAGATTTTGGTGACAGGCAAACACTCAAAAACAAACTAAACTTTGGGACAAAATTTCCTTAAAAAAATTTCATTAATTTTAACACAATTTACACAAAAAAAACCTTGTCAAATTACTATAAAAAGTCTCGTAATACCATTTTACCAATATTTGACAGTTTTCCTTGTTTTTTTAACAAAAAATTTTTGATCGAAATTTATTTTTTTTTTTTAATTTTACATTTTTTTTTTTAATTTTACAAATTTCCTAGTAAAATCACGAGAATTCCTTGTAAATTTTATTGTGCTAAAAAAAGTTGTAAATTTACAAATTTATTGGTAAAAAACTTGTAAAATTACAAAAAAGCTCATAATTTTTAAAAGGAATTCTCGTAAAATAGGAGGTAACAAAAAATCTAGTAAAGTGACAGTTTTCCTTGTTAAAAAAATTATCGAAATTTACATTTTTTTTTTGTAATTTTACATTTTTTTTGTAATTTTGCAAATTTCCAGGTTATTTTTAATAAAAAAAATCTAGTAAATTCGCGAGAATTCCTTGTAAGTTTTATCGCGTCAAAAAATCTGTAAATTTACAATTTTATTTCTAACAAGTGAAAAAGTTAAATTCGTCTTTGCCGAATGTATTGATATCTTCCACAAAGTAATAAAAGATTATTTGCAAAAAAATAGGCGGAACAAATTTTTTGGTGAAAAATAAAAATTCCGCGATTTTTTTTTTTTTTTTTTGTAAAAAAAATTGGTTTGTACTTGTAAAAATGTCATTCTGTGTCCAATTCTGTTTACATATTCCAACAAGCAGCCAATTTAAAGCATTGTGTATATTTAGGTTATGTAGAATATACCAAAATTACACTGTGCTACAGTGAAAAAATACTTCTGATGTGACATAGTATATGTTGTTGGTCTTGTCGAGTAGATTACAAAAATGCCCATTAAACTTGCCAGACACCCTCAAATTTTAGAGTTATTGTCAAAAAACGTTTTTTTGGAACTTTTTTCACTTAACCTTGTGTAATTCAGAAAATTTTCAACCGATTTTAAATTTTGTAACTGTTTTTAATAGAAGAAGGATGGGGCTTTCCATGTGTGTGAATTGGTCTATACATATAAGAAAGATATTTATTGATTTTTTTAAATAAAATCAAATTTTTTTGTTATTTTTTGAAAACTTTTCGAGTTTATCAATTTTTTTCGGCTATAGTTCGTTTAACAACTTTTATATTTATATACGTATTTTTAAAGAAAATTTAATTCTGAATTCGATAAGCTTTATACTGAAGAAATCGGATAACAATTGGCAGAGTTGTGATAATTTTTCTAAAAAAGAAAATTAAGATTTTGCAGGAAATCGCCGTTCAGATATCCCAGGCAAAAAAAATAAATTTCTCATAAGAGGTCATGTACAATATTTTTAAAGATTTTTGGCGCGCTGAATCCGAATCTGACCTTTAAATTGCTCTATCTCGTCAGGTTTTTGAGATATTTAACATAAATTGATATATCAAAAACTTAATAAAATAGCGCAATTTCAAGGTCAAATTCGAATTCAGGAGGCCAAAAACCTTTAAAATAATGATACGCGACCTCTTAGCATGTTCGCTTATTCTTTTATTTTTTTTTCCTGGGTTATGCGAACGCCAATTTCAAGCAAAATCTTAATTTTCTTTTTTAGAAAAATTACCACAACTCTGTCAATTGTTATCCGATTTTTTCGGCATAAAGCTCATCGTATTCACAATTAAATTTTCTTTAAGACTACGTTTATAAAAATAAATATTGTTGAACGAACTATAGCAGAAAAAAATCGATAAACTCAAAAAATTTTCAAAAAATAACAAAAAAATTAGATATTGTTAAAAAAATCAATACATATCTTTTTTATATGTATAGACCAATTCACACACATGAAAAGTTCTATCCTCCTTCTATCCAAAACAGTTGAAAAATTGAAAATCGGTTGAAAAATGTTTAAGTTACACTTGGTTTAGTGAGAAAAGTCCCAAAAAATAGTTTTTTGACAATAACTTAAAAATTTGAGGGTGTCTGGCAAGTTTGATGGGCATTTTTGTGATCTTTTCGACGAGACCTACAACATTAACTACCTCATTTTAAAAGTATTTTCGATTTTGTGTTTTTTGTAGCACAGTGTTATCGAAGTGTTCTTACATTTTATTTCATAACTTTTGAATAGCTGAACTGATTTCGGTAAAATTCAATACCAAACAACTTAGGACAACACTATTTCCTCAAACGGACAGACAGACGGGCATCGGTAGAATGTCTTTGAAGCGATCACTGATCAATAAATATATACTTTATGGGGTCCCAGACCGATGATTCGATGAGTTACAAATGGAATTACAAACTTATATATACCCTCTATCACTAAGTAAAGGGTATAAAAAGCTTGTAAAATTACAAAATTATTGGTAAACAACTTGTAATATAACATGGAATTTTTGTCTAATAGGTGGTAGCAAAAAAAAAATTACAAATTTTTCTTGTCATTTTGCAAGGTTTTTTTTATGAGTGTGGTAAAATTTTATTAAATGTTTGAAAATTTTCTAAACTGCTTGTAGTATATGGTTTTTATATTTTCTAAATAGTTTTGACAATAGAATCTGACAAACTCTAAAACACGACTAACAATAAGTCATGCAAAAATTACCAACATAAATAAATGTAAACAAGAAAAATATTTTTTTTTGATAATTATTCTAAGAATATCACAGTTTTAATTAGTAAAGGAAATAATGACCTTAAGCTGGAATAAACTTACTCAAAATATAACACCGTCCGACAAATCTGAAATTTTGACTGTTAACATGAACCGAAAAAAAAAATTCTAAGTGTTAGGCCGAAAATACCCGTGTCTTCCAGTTTTTCTAGATCAATTCGCGTTTTCGCGAAAAATGCATAAAAAATGTTTTTGCAATGTAGAAAATGTTTTATCTAGTCAGAAAGTAGGGATAAAAATATAATTCCCGTGTCTCTATGTTTTTTAAAATCAATTCGCGGTTTTCGCGAAAAAAGCAAAAAAAAATATATTGTCAAATTGTGTTTCACTCAAAATATTTTGTAGGCAAAAACAAATGAAAAACACACTTAAAACCAGTGAATAAACATTTGAAAACCATTCCAGTAATTATTCATTTGTTTTAACAAACATCAACATTTATTTTTTACTGTAGACAAAATTTTCTAAAATAAATAACATTAAACATTAAAAAATTAAGTTTTTTTCACTCTTTTTTACCAATAAATTCGAAAAAAATAACCAACGAAAACATTAAAAATTAATGATAGTTCTGTTATTTTTACCAACAAATTCCAAAAAATAACCTACGAAAACATTAAAATTAATGATTTCGTAGGTTACTTTTTACAATTTTTTATTGAAATATTTTTTTAAAAATTTTTAATAAAATTTTGGGGAATCGATCCCGCAATCAACTACATTCTGGCCAGACACTCTACCCATCGTGCCAAAGTCACTTGATACAAACATGTTTTTATATTTCTATAAATAATTTTTTTAATTTTTTTTTTCTACAAAAAAATAACCTTCTTGTGTAGGTAAAAACTAATGATATATCATTAAAAAATACCAACAATTTTAAAAAAAAAATACTTACACAAATCATTAAAAATCAAAAGAATAATCAGTAGTTTTTACTTACAGAACAAAAATAAATGACTTTAAAAATTAATGTTAATGAAAGTCTTTATTTTTTAGTGTGTTATTTTTGAAACAAATGACTGATGTAAACATTAATAAAAACTGAACATCAAGCAAATGTTTTTTATTTAAAAACGACTAAACGGACAACTTTTTAAATAAACTAAAAACAGTTAATGACATAATTTTTTGAGTGTATCTCCATATACCGTAATCAAAAAAGCTAAGAAATTTATACAAGCCAGGACTTCGATTTTTTTTTTTATTAATTTATTTGACGAAGGGAAGTACAACTTGTAGATGGGTATGAACAGTTCGTTTTCCTATTTTTTGATATTTTTATTTAAACTTTGAAAAATTGTTCCATTTGAAATAGTTTATCCAAAATGTTCCGCGACATTATCCAAAACTTAGGATGCCAAAATATTGGTTGGCTAACTAGCTTTTAGACTGACCTGCCCACTTTTTCCCGTTGTTTCATCTGCGTATAAAATATCAATAGAAAGGGAGGTGAACAAATCTAAAGTTGTTAAAATGAGCCTTTTTAATTGAAATAAATTAATTTTATGATTTAAAAATTTTCAAGTTTTTCCCAAAGTACATACATAGTGTTTTTCTATATTAATACGGGATAAAATGAAACGCTGTTACAAAAAACCCGAATACACAAAAAACCGGTTACGAGAAAAACCCGGTTATGAGAAAAACCCGGTTACACGAAAAATAGTTTTTTATCGTACTTAAATTTGTTTTCATTCCAGACAGTTTTTTGAAAGAGTGTGGATCTTTTGATAACGATGGGTTAAAAAAAGGGTTTTCTCAAAATATTTTTTATTATTTTTTTTTTCAATTTTTGGTATTTCAATTCCATTTGTGTAAACGGGCACAAGCGGGAAAGTTTTTTGAAAAGTAGGGATAAAAAGAATAATTCTGGCCCAGACAGTTTTTTGAAAGGGCGTGGAACTTTCTATAACGATGAATTTTTAAAAGAGGGTTTAAAAAAAAAAAAAAAATTTATTTTTTTTATAAATTTTATTTCAATTCCTTTTTTTGAAACGGGCACCAGCGAGCAACTTTTATGGAAAGTGTGGATAAGAAGGATAATTCTGGCCTAGCCAGTTTTATGAAAGGGCGTGGAACTTTAGATAACGATGAGTTAAAAAAGGGGGTTTGCAAAAAAAAAATAATAATTTTCCTATTTTTTATAAACTTTTTTTCAATTCAATTTATTAAAACGGGCACAAGCGGGCAACTTTTTTGGAAAGTGTTGATTAAAAGGATAATTCTGGTCCAGACAGTTTTTTTAAAAGGGCGTGGAACTTTGATAACAATGAGTCACAAAAAAATATATTTTTTTTCAAATATTTAATATTTCAATTCCATTTGCGTAAACGGGCACAAGCGGGCAACTTTTTGGGGTTTACAATTTTTTTTTTTTTTTCAATTTTTTATAAACTCTTATTTCAATTAAATTTTTGAAAACGGGCACAAGCGGGCAAATTTTTTGGAAAGTGCGAATAAAAAGAATAATTCTGGCCCAGACAGTTTTTTGAAAGGGCGTGGAACTTTTGAGTTCTAAAAAAGGGGGTTTTTACAAATTTTTTTTATTTGTTTTTAAATTTTTGGTATTTTAATTCCATTTGTGTAAACGGGCACAAGCTGGTACGTTTTTTGTAAAGTTGGGTTAAAAACGATAATTCTGGCCCAGACAGTTTTTTGAAAGGGCGTAGAACTTTCGATGACGATAAGTTTAAAAAGAGGATTTTCAAAAAAAGACACATTTTTTTCAATTTTTTTTTTAACTCTTATTTCAATTGAATTAATTCAATTTTTAAAAACAGTCACAAAAAAACGGGCACAAGCGGGCAACTTTTTTGGAAAGTGTAAGTGAAAGGTATAATTCTGGCCCAGACAATTTTTTAAAGGTTATGAAACATTTGACAACGATGAGTATAAAAAGAGGGTTTAAAAAAAAAAACTATTTTTTATAAACTCTTATTTCAATTCAATTTTTGAAAACGGGCAGAAGCGGGCAAGTCTTTTTGGAAAGTGGTGATAAAAAGGATAGTTCTGGCCCACACAGTTTTTTGAAAAAGCGTGGAACTTTTGATGAGTTTAAAAAGGGAGTTTTACAAAAAAAATATTTTTTACAATTTTTTATAAGCTCTTATTTGAATTATTTTTTTTTAAAAAGGGGACCAGTCGGTCAAAGGGGACCAGCGGTCAACTTTGAAAAGGCGTGGAACTTTCTATCACAATGAGTTTTTAAAGGGGGGCTTTCAAAACAAAAACAAAAAATGTCCATTTTTTTTATAAATTTTATTTCAATTCCATTATTGTAAACGGGCACAAGCGGGAAACTTTTTTTTTAAAGTGCTGATAAAAATGATAATTCTGGCCCAGACAGTTTTTTGAAAGGTCTTGGAACTTTTGATAACAAAGAGTATAAAAAGGGGGTTTTCAAAAAAAAAATTTAATTTTTTCCAATTTTTTATAAACTATTTTTCAAATCAATTTTTGAAAACGGTATATTCACGTGATTTAAATGAAAATCACTCACGATCATGCGTGAATCACGTTGTTTTGCAACTCTTTTTTCAATTCAATTTTTGAAAACTTTTTAATCACGTGATTTAAATGAAAATCACTCACGCTTAAACGTAAATCACGTTGTTTTTTTTAATCACGCAAATCACGGGACCAAAGACCATCTCCGATTGAAATACATAAACAAAAGACAAGTGTCTCTTAAAATCTGTAAATCTGTAAATTTTATTAAAAATGAAGTGTCCATCCTGAAATAGTTTTCTTGTAGATTCGATTCCAAAAAATTTTCAAGACACTTACACAGAAAAAAATAAAAAAAATATTTAATTAAAAAATTCGTAGATTTAATTAAAAAATTAATTAAATCCGGACCAATCACTAAAATGCGCAAATAAATTAAAAATATTTGTATGTCGTTAATTAAAAATAAATGGATATTTATTTAATTAAAAACTTAATACTATAAATTAAAAAATTTAATTAAAATTTAAAAAAAAAATAATTAAAATTTTAATTAAAAAAATTAATTAAAAATATTATATTAAAAAAAAATAATTTGTAAAAACATTCTTTTTGAACAAAATAGTTTAAAAAAAAATATTTCTTCAAACTTTACCAAATTTATTTATGCCGTAAAGACATAGTCAGTGAGATGATTTTATAAAGTTGATTATAAACCTTTCATATACATACACATAAAACTATAAACAAAATGAGAATTCAAAAACCTATGTGGAAAATAAAAAAAACTTTCAACAAACTTTTTATACTATGTATTTTTTTTTGTATGTAATACAATGCAAGAGAAAAACACACACTCGCACACACACGGAAAACAAAACAAAAAAAAAATAAGTAAAGCTAGAAATTTAATTAAACATTTAATTATATAAATTAAATACTTAATTAATATTAAATTTGAAAACAATTAAAATATTAATTAAAATAAAGTTAAAAATTTAATTAAACAATTAATTTTATTAATTAAAAGTTTAATTAATATTAAATTAAGAAACAATTAAAATTTTAATTAAAATAAAATATACGATATTATTTTCTGTGTATTTATTACCCTTATATAGTCACGTGATTTAAATGAAAATCACTCTATAATCACGTCATTTAAATAAAAATCGTTCACGCCTGAATCACGTGGTTTTTAGAGTCACGCTAATTACGGGACCACAGACCATCTCTAATTCAAATACATAAACAAAAGACAAGTGTCTCTTCATTTGTTTCATCTATAACATCTGCAAATTTGGTTAAAAATTAAGTGTCCACCCTGAAATAGTTTCCTTGTAGGTCTGATTTTAAAAACTTTCAAGGCACTTATTTACTACCTTAATATATGCTTTTATTCTGAATTTCAAAAAAATCGGTTAACATTTACGACCTGTAGAGACAAACCTACCACTGGGGTAAGTGTGCACTGCCGGGGCGGACAGAAGAACGACGTACGTTAAATTAATTAATATTAACGACAAACCTTTTGCATACAAATACCACAACCGATATAAGATAAATACCAATACTTATTAAAAATTGGTAACCATCCTTGGTTAATTCATAATGGGGAACATGAAAAGGCCTCAAATCAGAATGAACTCTTTTTCATTAAAAATTGACTGTAATATGATTTTATTTTAAATGAAAAAACAGTGGAATGGTTTTTAAATAAAATTTCATTTGTTTTAAGTGAATATTCACTCGAATTTACTTACATAATTTTTTGAGTGTAGGAAAATTTCCCATTTTTAGTGAAATTTAATTTAATTTTAGAAAAATTCATGAAAAACAATTTTTTGAAATCCTCCCTCCCCCAACCACTATAGTTAATTTCTTAAACTCCACCCCTGTTAAAAAAACACGTTCTATGATTTAGTTTTTGTTTAAACATATAATATGGGAATTTTACCACATCATTATCACTATTACACTCAAAAAATTATGTCATTAACTGTTTGTAGTTTATTTAAAAAGTTTTCCGTTTAGTCGTTTTTAAAAGCAAAAACATTTGTTTGATGTTCAGTTTTTATTAATGACTTCTTCTGTCCTTTGTTTCAAAAATAACACACTAAAAAATAAAGACTTTCATTAACATTTAATCTTTAAAGTCATTTATTTTTGTTCTGTAAGTAAAAACTACTGATTATTCTTTAAATTTTTAATGATTTTTGTAAGTCATTTTTTTTTAAATTGTTGGTATTTTTTAATGAAATATCATTAGTTTTTACCTACACAAGTCAGTAATTTTTTTGTAGAAAAAAAAAATCAAAAAATTATTTATAGAAATATAAAAACATGTTTGTATCAAGTGACTTTGGCACGATGGGTAGAGTGTCTGGCCAGAATGTAGTTGGTTGCGGGATCGATTCCCCAAAATTTTATTAAAAATTTTTAAAAAATATTTCAATAGAAAATTGTATAAAATAACCTACGAAATCATTAATTTTTAATGTTTTCGTAGGTTATTTTTTTGGAATTTGTTGGTAAAAATAACAGAACTATCATTAATTTTTAATGTTTTCGTAGGTTATTTTTTTCGAATATGTTAGTAAAAAAGAGTGAAAAAACCGTAATTTTTTAATGTTTAATGTTATTTATTTTAGAAAATTTAGTCAACAGTAAAAAATAAATGTTGATGTTTGTTAAAATAAATTAATAATTACTGGGATGGTTTTCAATTGTTTATTCACTTGTTTTAAGTGTGTTTTTCATTTGTTTTTGCCTACTAAATATTTTGAGTGTATTGCTATTATTAATGTGGCTGCATGTATTACAATAATATAAATTATATTTCTCGTTCGACGCTCATAAATACAATATGGTCTATGGGGCAATTCATTAAAGGCACATTGCATAAATAAAGTATAAACGTCTAAAATTAAAAAATTATAAAAAGCAGAAAAAGTAATACAACCTAAAGTAACCTAAGTAAAACTACAAAATGTTCATTATACGAAGGATATTTTTAGATTTATTTTTTAAATTCTTTGGCAGTAATCTCATTAAATTAATTTCTGTAAAAAAAATTCAAATGATTTATAAAACGATTCATTTTTGTTGCTGATTTCTTTAATTAAAGTTTTATTTTTATACTTTTGTGCTTGAGAAAAAAAAGGATTTCAATTCAATTCATTTTATTTTCCTTTTTTTGCAGTGAAATCCCAAACAGGAAAAGAAAATCATGAAATAAATAACAAACCTTTTGGCGTTTGATAATCAAATTCTAATTAGCCAGAATTCCTTTTCTTTCACAGTCTCATTTCGCTTATTTGGATTTTTGTTTTTATAAACTACGCTAAGTGTTTTTTGTTTATCATTCCATTCGTAACACCTCAAAATATCGGTATAGGAACCCAAAACAATCTAGCGATAAATGTCTGTCAGTAAGTTGAAATAACGCTGACTTTCCAAGAGGACTTGAAGCCTGCTGAAGCTTGGCCTATGTACACAGAAAAAAAAATTGTCAATACAATTAATTTCATTGTTAATACAATTAAACATTTAATTGAAACTGAGCCTACATTGGATTTTGTCAATACAACATTGACTTTTGTAACTTTAAAAAAAAATATCAACTCATTTTTGTCAATTAAATTCATTGTTGTATCAACAATGAAATTAATTGAAAAGTTTGTAATAAATTATATTAACGAAAATAAGCATGCTTTAATGTCATTTTATAATAAAATCTAAAAATAGAACAAAAAAAATCTAAAAAATTAAAAAAAAAAAAAAAAAAAAACATTTGCCGGCAGCTGGAATCGAACCCGCAACGAACATGATACGAGTCTAGCACACTACCACCGTGCTATTTCTCATATATATTTGTAGTTGACTATACGCGTACATTAAAGGAAATAAAACGGTTTTAATGTCATTTTATTTAAAAAAAAATATAAAAAACTAAAAAAAAAACATCTAGCGGCAGCTGGAATCGAACGGGCAACGAACATGGTACGAGTCTAGCACACTACCACCGTGCTATTTCTCATATATTGTTTACTTGATTTAACGCGTATAAAAGGTGTTGCAGAATAGCAAAAAAAAAAATAATTTGAAATAAAAATAAACAAAAATAAAAAAATGTTTCCGCCAGCTGGCAGCGAACCCGCAATGTTCATGATTTGAGTCTAGCACACTACCACCGAGCTGATTTGAGATTTGAGCTTCATTAAATGAATTTATAAGGTGTCTGTGTTATCAATGAGCATTTTGTGCGTTTTTCAACAATGATTTTAATTGATGCATTTAATTGAAAATTAAATTGGATTTTTGTCACATTAACTATATACATTGTTGATACAATTAAAAACGTTGTTGAACTGGAAGTTAGTTGCTAACAATTTGTTTTGTTACTTTTGATTTCACGATATTTTTTTCTGTGTATATATTAGTGTGGCATTTTGTCTCCGACCTCTGATTTCCAAGTGGCCGATCAAATTTTTATTCTAGTGGATATAAAAATTATGTGAAACAAATTTGAAGCCAATCGAATAAAATTAACCCGTGGCGACCAGGCGAACAACTGAGTTGAGGGTGGGTTGCACAAGCCTAAAAATAAGGAAATTTCATCGATCTCAGACTTTAATTAGTCCATTGCATCGTCCAGGCCATCAAAGTAATAGATATTTACAAATTACAAAAAATAAAAAATTGTTAATTTCAATGCGCTAAATAAAAATATAAAAATTTTCTTTAAATCGGTGGAACGGTTTTTGAGATACATGTCGCTTTTTGAAATCTGCTTGATATGTTTTAGTACGTTTCCCCTTGACTTGGAAAAAAAATATAAAAACTGGTGTGCATTTTCGTTTAAAACGTACATATCGAAATCAAAAAGGGTCGTGACCGAAAATGTGCAATTTGGCATGGAATGCACCCTATAATGATCAGTGATTTACATTCAAGTGATATTTGTCTGTTCTTCGGTCGGTTAAAATAGCAATTATTACAAAAATATTACACAGATTGTTGTTGCTTCGAAAAGTTTCGTTTGGTTTTGACCGGCATTGGTTACACTCAAAGAATTATGTAGGTAAATTCCAGTGAATATTCACTTAAAACAAATGAAATTTTATTTAAAAACCATTCCACTGTTTTTTCATTTAAAATAAAAACACATTACAGTCAATTTTAAATGTTAATTAAATGACTAACCAAAACATTAAAAAACTAGTGAATATTCAGTTATTTTGTATTGAAAAACAGTAAAACTATAGAAGAAATTTTTTACTGCCGAAATTAAATGTAACAGAAAATTCGTTTTTAATACAGTAAATTATTTCTTTTAAACTACAGAAACAGTAAAAAAATTAATCCTTTATAAAATAAGTGATTTTTCTTTTAAAATGACTTTACTGATTACATTTTAAAATAACCTACAAACAGTTAATGACATAATTTTCTTAGTGTAGGTTTAAAAGTAATAAACGCAAATGTAGCGCTATATAGAAAATGTTGGTACATTCGCCTAAAAATAAAAAAATGCTTTAATTTTGCCGCTGGTTGACATATGTGAACAGAATTAAATATAAATATGTATGTTCAAACAACAACTAACCTCTTTTATATCCCAAATAATATAAAGGGGGCCCCCGTAGGCTAGTGGGTAGCGTGCTAGCCTTTCAATGTGGGGATCGTGGGTTTGATTCCCACCAGAAACCTTGGTTTTTTCGCTACAACGAGACGACGGTCATTGTTACCAGTTCTCGGTTAGGTTGAATTTATTAAAAATGAGTTGTAAATAAATAGAAAGAATAAATAAAAATAATTGATCATGTATTATTATTATATCCCAAATATTTTTTCGCGGAATTTTATTTTTCACAAAAATTTTTTTTTTCTCGAATTTTTTTCCCCTTTTTTTCCCTTTTTTAAATTCTTTTACCCAAATTTTTTTTCGCGGAATTTTTTTTTCGCCAAAAATATTTTTTCGCAGAAATTTTTGTTATATAAAGTTTATGGCAATATTCGTTGTTACGTTTTGGAGGGTATCCATACATTCGGCAATGCTGTTTCTACTTGTTTTTTTTTTTTTTTCTCCAACATTTTACATCTATTTCTGCTTCTTTTTACACGAAATTTCTTTTTTCTTCTGTTTAACACTTTATTAGCGTGTAATTAATTTTTATTTTCTTTGTTAACTAAAATTTATTTTAAAAATTAAAATGAAATTGAGGAGGTTTTTTCAAATGGAAAGAAACAACGTTGTATTTTTGTTCTTTAAAAAAACATTACTGTTTTAGTTCCACGACATGATTGCTTTGTTATTAACAATGAAAGCTTTAATTGAAAGCTTTACAGCACGAAAATTATTTCAGATGAATTTTGTTAAAAAATAAAAAAACAATTAACATTCAACAATATGTTACACGGCATAATGGGAGGATTTTGGGAATTTAATGGATGATTTAAAATATAGTGGTTTTAATGTTAGTAGTTTGACCTCAGCCTAATCGAAATTTAAAACGAGTATGAAACCTAAGAATCAAGTAAAACCAAAACCAACTTTTCAGAATCTTTAAGTTTTAATTTTTGCTACCTCTTATTTTACGTGAATTCCTAGTGAAAATTACAAGTTTTTTAGTAGTTTCACAAAACTTTTTAATTAAAATGTAACTTTTTTGATGCAAGAAAACTTACAAAAAATTCTCGTGACTTCACTAGATTTTTTTTTGTAAAATTAAAAAACAAAACTTTTTCTAAAATTTAATTTTTTTTTCGCACTGTGTAATAGTACAAAAAATAAAATTTAAAACAGAATATTTGCTATTGTTTTGTCATATGATATGTCAACTAACTGTCTGTTGATGATGGCAACTTCACACATAATTGAACAACTTAAAGTCTGGTAATAAATGCTGCTTACCAAGTAAATACAGTAAATGGTGAAGTAAACACAATAATATTAAGGGTAATCACAGTCAACGGGAAAAATTATACTTTTAATCAGACAAGGAAAAACAATAAAAATTAAAATTCGTTATTCATTAAATTCAATTTTAAATTTTTCAAAAAATTCAAGAAAGAATTTTTTTGCAGAAATTTATTTTTGGAAATAATAAAATTCAAATGTTTTTGAGAAATTTATTTAAAAAAATTTTTTATTTCAATTACCTTATGAATTTTAAATAAAATTCGATTTTTCCAAAATAATGCAAAAAATCTATTAAAATTTTAAACGATAGTATATTTTCAGAAAATCTCTTAAATTTCAGTTCAACTAATTCCATTTAACATCCTTTAATTTATAATTTTACCCCAACCTGTGATTACCTCTATTGACATCATTACGGTCATTGTATTAGTGTACTGCCATATGCGTTCAGTATAAAATTATTATAACTTATATAATTGTTATTGCTACACATACTCAGACACCAACAACAACTACTAAAAAAAATTAGCTGTTTTATATTTTACGATTTATGTGTTTATGAGCTGGAAAAAAAATGTAGTATCAGAAAACAAAAAGAAAACCACATGTAGAAAAAACTTCAAAAGCTTATAATTTGTGGTTAACACATTTTATTTCTGAAAGCTTTTCATTCAAAATTATTTTTTTTTTTTTGTTTTGATAAAAAAACATTTTATTTTTGTTGTTTTTTTTTTTTGCACTAATGTCTTTTTGACAAAAGGACTTAATTTCCTTTTTTTTTATTATTATAATTTTTGCTTGCATTTTGTTTTAATGTTTTTTGGCAAAAATGCAAATTTTTGTTTTTAATGTTTTTATAAATTTTTTTTTGTTTTGTTTTTGTATATAACATTAAACAAAAGCACAGAAAAACAACATGCACATTAGTTGTTAACAAAAAAAAAAAAAACAACAAAAATTTATTTAAATTTAAAAACGAGATATGGAAATTTTTAAAATGGTCAAGCTAGAATATCAGATGCCCTAAACTAGGGTGGCTTTTTTTGGTAATATTTTTAAATTTTCTCGCAATGGAGCTTTTTAATGATTAATTATAAAATCTAAAAGGATTTTAATAAATCATGTAGTTGGGTCTTTCCTATTGCAATCTTCAAACTCAAAATTACGCAAACTTATAAAGAGAAAGTTTATTTGGTAGGTTTTATTAAAATATATTATTTTGGGTCTCTTAAAAGCATTATCTTGGTACTTTTCTGTTTAAAAGTCTATTAAAAGTATTTTTTAAAAATTTACTATTTTGGTACTTTTTATAAAAATAAAACAAAAAAATGTATTTCCGTTTTGGATTGATGGACCCAATTTTTATACCCTCCAACCACAGTATGGGGGTATACTCACTTTGTCATTCCGTGTGTAACGCATCGAAATATCGGTCTAGGACCCCATAAAGTATATATATTATTGATCAGTGATCCATTCTAAGACATTCTAGCGATGTCCGTCTGTCCGTCCGTCCGTCCGTCCGTCTGTGGAAGACACGATACAGTCCAAAGTAAAAGCGCTAGACTCCTGAAATTTGGCACGAAGATGTCTCATGGTATTGGGCTGGTTAAGTTCGAACATGGGCAAAATCGGTTCAGGGGGAAAAAAGTTCCCCTCTTAAGAACTAAAAAAAACTCTAAAAAAAGCCATTTTTTAAAGGTTTTTTGTACTTTTGCTTAGCAAACGAAACATTGTTATGTCAAAAGAAGTTCATAGTCTTGCAGTTGGATCCAGGGAGGTTGTGTCCAACCAACTTTACCCCCCCCCCCCCCCAAAAAAAAAAAGACGCCCCTGTTTTTTTTTACGTGTTGGAGGGTATAAAAGATTCGGCACAGCCGAATTTAACACTCTCACTTCTTTTTAATAACTTGTGCTTTTTTGTTTGCTGTTTTGAATCTGAACTCTTATGGATCTTTTTAATAAAAAATTCTTTCTCAGTAAATACGTTTTATTTAAAATTAAAAGCACTGTTTTGGTACTTTTTATTAAAAATTAATATTGGAGTACTTTTTTATAAAAAGCACTTTTCTTTTTACTTGTACTTATTTGTATGTTGTTTTGAAACTGAACTGTTGTGGATTTTTAGTACATATTTTTAATTTAAAAGCGCAGTTTTGGTACTTTTTATAAAAAAGTAATATTTGTGTGCTTTTTATAAAAAAGTACCCTAACCTCATTATCAAAATTTTATTAAAAATTCTATTAAAGTACTTTATCAAAAAAGTACTATTTTGGGCACTATTTTTAAAAAGCACTATTTTGGTACTTTTTCAATAAAGAAACCATTGTTGGTACTTTGAAAACCGCTATTTTGGAACTTTTAAACAGTACTGTTTCGGTTAATTTAAAAAAAGTACCAATTTAGTGAACAAAATGCCTGCGAATTTTGTACTCTTGCCCAAAACATTAAATCATGATAATGTTTTGCGGAAGATTTGGGTGTACTTAGGTTAGGTTAGGTTAGGTTGTAAGTGGCTGCTGACGTTTTACGTCAACACACGTAGACTCTGAGGTCCATTGTGATACCACGGGATCGTAATAGGTTTCCCTACTAGTCCCTGTCGTTAAACCAGTTTGAGCTTCTTATGAAACTCCTTAGATGTTGTATTTTGACATCCGACAAATCAGAAAGATCGTACAGCTCCCTAGATCCCAGTGAAGCAAGTCGCTGACCAGAAAGTGCCGGGCAATGGCAAATAAAGTGTTCGATAGTTTCCAACTCCTCTTCATCCATGCAACTTCGGCAAAAGTCATTCGACGGCACATTTAACCGCTCTGCGTGCTTCCCTATAAGACAGTGTCCGGTAATTATAGAAACCACCGTCGAAATCTCTCCTCTTGGAAGCGATATCAGCTCACTTGTGCGCCCCTGATTAAGAGAAGGCCTTGGGTGTACTTGTCAAAGCAAAGTTTTTTTAGAAAAATAATGTTATATTACTTTGCTATTACATGCAAAACGAATTGAAATATCAGTCGAGAACCCCATTAAAAAACCAAAAGAGATGTACATTTCGTAAGTGAGTTCAAAAATAAGTGCAAAATAGTGTTTTTACATTTTGGAGAGTATAAAAGATTCGGCACCAAAGAATATAACACTCTCACTTGTTTTATGTACATTTGATAAACAAATGGAAACTTTTTATGCGAAAAGCTTAGACTTGGTGAAAAAGTAGTGTTGGATTTTTTTCACGAAAAACAAAATTACGTTAAAAAAATTTAATGAACACAAAATTTTTGGTGAAAAAAAAAATTTTGATGAAAAGAAAAATTTTTTGATGTAAAAAAAAAAATTGATGAAAAAATATATGAAAAAAAAAAAATTTGGTGAGAAAAAAATTGATAACAAAAAATTTGATGAAAAAAAATATGATAAAATTTAATTACGTTAAAAAAAATTTAATGAACCCAAAATTTTTGGTGAAAAAAAATTTTGATGAAAAAAAGTTTTTGATGAATTTTTTTGATGAAAAGAAAAATTTTTTGATGTAAAAAAAATATGAAAAAAAAAATTCTTGGTGAGAAAAAAATTGATAATTAAAAATTTGATAAAAAAATTTGATGAAAAAAATTGATGAATAAAAATATGATATAAAAAAAAAAATTATAAAAAAAAAATTTGATGAAAAAAAAAATTAATGAAAAAAAGTTGATGAAAAAAATATTTTATGAAAAAACAAAAAAATTGATGAGAAAAAAAATTTTATGAAAAAATTAATTAATTAATAAAAAAGAAAATTGATAAAAAAAAAATTTGATGAAAAAAAATTAAAAAAAAAATTAAAAAAAAAATAAAACAAAAATGATGAAAAAAAATTAAAAAAAAATGATGAAAAAAAAATTAATGGAAAAAAAATTGATGAAAAAAAATGTTTTTTTTGTTGAAAAATAATTATGTTACTTTTTATTCACCAGCTGGTGAAAAACGGGTTTATTCACCACGAGGTGAATTATTATCCAAGTTAAAAACCCAAGTTATTAAAATTTTTGGTTTTAAGAAAATGAAAATACTAATTCTTGTTTGCTTTTTCGTTAATTGTTAGGTTATATAGTCAAACTGAGGTGGCGTACTGCAACTTGTTTAAAATTAGACACCAGCCTAAAAACATTATCATGTTAAAAAGTACTTTTTTTGGAATAGTGGATACAATTTTTTATCAGAGTATAAAAATGGGAAAAAATATCTTACTTTTTATTAAGATAACTTTGTTTAAAAAAAAGTACTATTTTGGTTCTTTTTCGAAAAAAGTACTATATTGGAATTTTTTTATTTACAAGTATTTTTCCCCCCATTTTAGAAAAGTGTTGATCCAAATTTTTAAAGCAAAGTATAGAAATATATTAAAAAAAAATATTTTGAGTAGGTTTATTTTAGTTCGAGATCACTATTTACTTTACTAAATAAAACTATAATATTCTCTTAGAATAATTTTTAAGAAAAATATTTTTCCGTTTTTAAATTTATTTATGTGGGTCATTTTTGCAAGACTTAATCGACATGTGTTTCGGATTTTGTCAGATTCCATTATCAAGATTATTTATTTTTTCTCGATGCGAAAATTTTTCGCATAGTTACAGAAGTTGGGCACTGGTTCATTTATTTAATATCAGTATTTGTATTATCAAAAATTATTATTTTGGTATTTTTATACCCTCCATAGTATGGGGGTATACTCTCTTTGTCATTCCGTTTGTAACGCACCGAAATATCGGTCTTGGGCCCCATAAAGTATATATATTTTTGATCCATGATCGATTCTAAGACATTTTATGAATGTCCGTCCGTCCGTCCGTCTGTCTGTAGATAACACAATGCGGTCCAAAATAAAACAGCTAGTCTCCTGAAGTTTGGCACAAATATGTCACATGTTCATAGACAGGGTAAGTTCGTGAATGGGCAAAATCGGGCTAGGGGGAAAAAAGTTCTCCCTCGAAGAACTGAAACAACCTCTGAAAAAAACACTTTTTTACATGTTTTGTTGTATTTTTGTTAAATAAATAAAACATTTGGTATATTTATCGCGATTGGTAGGTGTTCTCAAAGGTACTATTTAGGTACATTTTATAAAGAATTTCCTTTATCTTCTAATTAATATTTTATTCAATGTTGTACTTTTATATATTATTTAAAAAAAAAAAAAAGTACTTTTTTCCAAACATTACTATTTCGGTAATTTTCTATTTAAAATAACTAAAAGTATAATTTTGGTACTTTTTTTAAGAAGTTTAATTTTGGTACTTTTTATCAAAATGTATAATTTTTATAGTTTTTATTAAAAAGTATAATTTTCTTACTTTTTTAAAAAAATTACTACTTTGGTACTTTTTTAAAATTAGCTGTTGTGGAACCTATAAAAACATTAATCTTTTTATAAAAAATTCATTAAAAGTTCTAGTTTGGTATTTTGTTTTAAAAAAGTACAATTTAGGAATTTTTTTTTCTTAAAACAGAGCTATTTTGTGAATCCTATTTCTAGTTCTATTTCCGCATTTTGTTTTAAAAAAGTGAATTTTGTGATTTTTATTTTAAAAATTACTACTCCTGGTACTTTAAGAAAAAAAAAAATATTTTGATACTTATTTTAAAATGGTAAAATTTTGTTATTTTTAATTAAATGTACTAAATGTAGGTACTAAAAATAAAACAAAAAAAAAAATACAAAAAAGTTCTTTATTTTTTGATTGATAGGCCTAAATTTTTCTTAGCCCATTTTTTTGCCACACAATGATTTCTTGGGATCTTTTATTAAATGCTCTATTTTAGTACTTATTTTAAAATGTTAAAATTTTGTTACTTTTGATAAAAATGTACTAAGCTAACAAAAAAACAAA
This sequence comes from Pegoplata infirma, assembly GCA_963921195.1. Taxonomy (NCBI): domain Eukaryota; kingdom Metazoa; phylum Arthropoda; class Insecta; order Diptera; family Anthomyiidae; genus Pegoplata; species Pegoplata infirma. The sequence continues at coordinate 34,383,072 of OY992540.1, read as the reverse complement.
TTTACAAAAAATAAAAAAATTGTATGGGGACCGCCTTAAGAGTTAAAGATAGAGGGTAGGTGTGTTCAGAGAAAATGTTTGGACTAAAAAATATTGTGGTAATACATTTTGTTGCTTTAAGGGCACTATTAGGGCAGTTAAGGCGGTTGGAGCAAATTTTAAAAAATGTCGTTTTGTGTGAGAGCCCCCTTAGAAATTGTAGATAGGGTATTAGTTTGTTCCAAAAAAATGTTAAGACGTAAAAATTAATGGGTTTCGGTCTTATAAATGACCCCTCTATGACGCACCATTGGAGCAGTAGAAATGATTTTAAGGTTGGAAAATTACAATAATTTTTTTTTCAAAAAATTTTAACAAATAGTAATAATCGATCCTCCTGGGCAAAAAACTTGTAGAATCGATAGAAGTTTTTCACAAAAAAATTTTCAAAAATGAGATTTAAATTTTAAAACTTAAAAATCGCATACTGGAGCGCTTTTAAGAGTTTTTTGGGATTTTTTTTTTTTTTTTTAAAGTACGTAAAAAAACAAAAATTTTGAAAAAAAAAATTGAAATTTGGACTATTATTGAAGAAGTTATGAGTAAAAGAAGTTTGAGTAAACGAACAAATTGATTAGGGAAATCACAATGGGTCTTATGGCCAACGAGTGAACTCGCCAAAGGGCGAGCGCCCATCCAACCTAACCTAACCTAAAGGAACAAACTACCAATTTATAAAAATTCGATATCTTTTAAACGGGTCATAAAAAAAATCTGAAAATTTACCATGAAGGAGTTTTCGAAGGGTACTAAAAACTGTAAACAAATTGGAAAAATCTAAAAAAAAAAAAATTCAAAGTGTCCGATTTGACATGGAATGCCCCATATGTATGTAGTACTTTGTTATTAAAGGGAAATATTTTCGTCTTTTCTATAAAAATTGCTATACTGATACATACTTTAATTTAAAAGTACCATTTTTTTTTTTAAAAAGTACAATTTTGATAAAAACTACTACTTTAGTACTTTTTTTTAAATTAACTTTTAGGCACTTTTATCTAAAAATTTCTTACCTGGAACATACTATTTTTTTTAATATACTGTTTTGGTAGTTTTTATTAAAAAGCACTATTGAGGTACTTTTTTTAAAATAACTCTTATTGTAGTTTTAATTAAAAAGTACTAGTTAGGCACTTTATTAAAATAGTTAAATTACCTTATTATCAAATTTTATTAAAATGTCTATGTTGGTACTTTTTAGGTCACTTTTTCAAAAAGTATGTACCATTTTGCAACTTTTCTATTATAAAACACTATTTTGGTATTTTTGTTACTGTTTTTAAAAAATAATATTTTTGGGGTTAAAAATAGTTTGCAAAATGTTTTTGATACTTTTTATTAAGGTACTTTTTACCAAAAATAACAGATTTTATATTTTTTTTATTGAAAAGAAAAAATTTAGTACTTTTTATTAAGAACTTCTATTTTGGTACTTTTTATTAAAAAGTACTATTTTGTTACTTTTTATTAAAAAGTACTATTCTGGTACTTTTTATTAAAAAGTACTAATTTGGTACTTTTTATTAAAAAGTACTATTTTGGTACTTTTTATTAAAAATTACTATTTTGGTACTTTTTATTAAAAAATACTATTTTGGTACTTATCAGAAAAAAGTACCTTAAATTACTTACTTGTCCGACTATCACAAGCTTAAATTTACAAAATGTAGGGTATTTTTCCAAAAACAAAACAAGATTTTTTTTATTTGTCACCAGTCCAGTGAGACTGTGAGTGAACAAAAAAAAAAGTATAAGAAAAAATAATGCATTTAGCTTTATTATAATTGTGTGTTGTGTGAGTGTGTATAAATAAATATGTTTATGGCATTGTAACTCCCTACGAGTGTGTTTGTGACTCGTTAAGTGTATGCGTTTCTTTGTGTATACGTAAGCCCCTGTGTGTGAGAATTTGTTGTGCATGTGTTGTAAAACATTTTACATTTCATATTTGGCATTTAACAAAATAAACATAAAAACTTAAGCTTTAAAAACAACACACAACTACAAAAAAAAAAATCCAACAAAAATTTACTTGTTTTTTTGTTTTGGGATTCTGGCCAAATGTCTTTCGAGGATTTCATTTCTACAAAATGTGTTTTTAGATACTTTTTTTGTGTTTTATTTTATTATAATAACATGTTTTTATTATAAACATAATACATGTCTGTAAATTTTGTAAATGTTTTTAAAAAATGCGTTTTTTTTTATTTTTTCCTATGAATAAATAGAATAAAATAAACATTTAACCCTCATATACTTTGAAAAAAATGTCTATTAAATTATAATTTAAATAACAATAGTATTAAGTAAATAGGCAAACATTAATAGTTATCATTTTTATGCCTATTCTATATAAAACTAATGATCCTTAAAATTTTTATTGTATAAAATACAATAAAAACAAGTAGAAAAGTTAAATTCGACTTGGCCGAATCTATGAATACCCTCCAAAATGCCCTTTTTAAGTGATAGTAAATTTTCTAACGTGAAAAAAATGAAATTTTTGGTCAGAAATATTTTATTTTGTGTAAAAAAACTTTTTTTTATTAATTTTTGAAAAAAAAAATTTTCTATTTTTTTTTTTTTTTAGTGTAAACTTTTTTTGAGTGTAAAATTTTTTTTGAGTGTAAAATTTTTTTGAGTGATTTTTTTTTTGTTTTAGTGTAAAAATATTTTTGTGTGACAAAAATACCTTGTAAAATATTTTTTTGACTTACAAATGTTTTTAAAACATGTTTAACGGGTTTTCAACACGTGAATTTAAGGTGAAACTAATCTGAAATTTACGGTTTTGCTAATAACTTTTGAACCGCTGGACCGATTTGGCTTAAATTTAAAACGAACTGGACCAGAGGAACGGCAAATATATGTGCCACACTTTAGCACCATCAGAATTGCCGTTCGAAAGTTACCGTGTGTTATATCTCGTAAATTCCAGAAAAACCCTTGCCGAAATTCACTCATTTGCTTATAACTTTTGAACCACTGGACCGATTTCGCTGGATTGCAATACCAACCTGACCAGGTGAATGCCCAACATATATGCCAAACTTCAGGAGCCTCCGTAAAGTCTTTCAAAAGTTAGAGTGTTTTCAACAGACAGACGGACAGACAGACGGACGGACGGACATTGCTAGATCGTCTTAAAATCGATCGAGGATCATGAATATATATACTTTATGGGGTCCTAGACCAATATTTCGAGGTGTTACAAACGGAATGACAAACTTATATATACCCTCTATCACTAGAGTGGAGGGTATAAAAATAAATGTATACAAAACATTTGTGTAATTGTACGAGATTTCCCATGCTAAAATGCTATAGAAAATATAAATAAACTATAAATTCACGAGTAATTAAATATGAAAATATGTATTTATTGGAAAAATTCTATGTATTACTTCCATTTATATGTAAATTTTGTATTTAAAAGGGAAACAACAATTTAAAAGCAAATGTGGAGTACATTTTTTTTATAGGTATTCAATTCGCTAATCCAGTGGCTGTCATATTTGGCTGCCATTTTTTTTTTGTACGGCAAAAAAATTTTTGTTCCGATTTTGAACGTCAGGACAAATCTTTATTCTCCTAAGCCGAAAACTGATGTGGTACAAATTTGAGGTCAATCGGATTAAATTAACCCGTGGCTCTGGGCAATCAAAGTTTTGGATTTAAAAAATAAAAAAAAAACTTTATCTTGCAACACACTATCAACGAATTTTTAAAATCGGTCAAACGGTTTTCGAGATAACGCTATGTAAAATTTGCAAAAAATGGCGATTTTATTCTATGTTCTAGATTTTTTTTTGTCTAACAATTTCTTACCCTAGACCCTTGCAAAGAGCATGACACAATCTTTCGTTAATCTTTATTTAAGCCAAATCCAATCATTTTAACCTGTGGCACCATTCAATAAAAGTTTTGCATTTTTGGAAAATTACGACCAAGGTTTTGGGTGTTTGAAAAAGAGCAGATGAAAAGGAATATCTCGCGGGGCATTATTTTTATTAATTTTTTCCTACTTTAAAAAAATTTTTAAAAAAAATCTCAAAATTTTGTTTCTGTTGACTAATTTATAGAGCTGTAGACAAGCTGTCATTTAAACTTAATGTGATACAAATCAAACCATTTCAACACATGGCGCCCTTCGATCAAAGTTAAGAGTTTTAACATGATAGTGAGTTTAGGCTGAAGTCTAATTTTAAAAATGATGCAGGACGCCACCTCAGTTTGACGACTCACAAAAAAGAAAATGAGAATTACTGTTTTAATTTTCCTAAAACCAAAAAGGTTTGCAACTTCGATTTGTAACTTGGATAATAACTCACCTGCTGGTGAATAAAAGCGTTTTTCAACAGATGTTGAACACAACGTAACATAATTATTTTTTTTTTTATAACTTTTTTTTCATAATTTTTTTGTCATATTTTTCTTTTTTTTTTCATCAGAAACTTTTTTTCGACAATTTTTTTTTTCATCAAATCTTTTTTTTTATAATTTTTTTTTTAAATTGAACTCATTAAATTTAATTTTTTCAAATCAAGTTTTTTTTCATCAAGCTTTTTTAAGAACTTTTTTCGTCATTTTTTTTCATCAATTTTTTTTTATGAAATCAAACTTTTTCATAAATTTTTTTATCAAAAATTTTTTTTATCAAAAATTTTTTTTCATTAAGTTTTTTTTCATTAATTTATTTTTCATAATTTTTTTTTTTTTCTACTTTTTGTCAATTTTTTCTTTTCATCAGAAACTTTTTTCATCAATATTTTTTTCACTAATTTTTTTTTTTCGTTAAATCTTTTTTGATGAACTTTTTTTTTGTTTTTTTATCGAAATTGTCAATTTTTCTTTTTATTTTTTTTTTCATAATTTTTTTTTTTATCAATTTTTTTTTTCATCAAGCTTTTTTCAAGAACTTTTTTTGTCAATATTTTTTTTTCATTAAAAATATTTTTTTTATTATTTTTTCCCATAAATTTTTTTATGAATTGTTTTTATGACCGTATTTACATTAGGCAATTTAATTGCGGCAATTCTAATTTTATCGTGTATCAGAGAGAGATCTAAGATTCTTCCCTCTCTCTCTGATACACTAGAAAATCAGAATTGCCGCAATTAAAATTGCCTTATGTAAATTCGGTCTATCAATATATTTTTTTCAACAAATTTTTTTTATCAAATTTTTTTTTTTAATTGAACTCATCAAATTTAATTTTTTCAAATCAAATTTTTTTTTCGTCAAGCTTTTTCAAGAACTTTTTTTTGTCATTTTTTTTTTTATCAAAACTCCAACCACAGTATGGGGGTATACTCACTTTGTCATTCCGTTTGTAACGCATCGAAATATCGGTCGGGGACCCCATAAAGTATATATATTATCGAAGTCTGGTAAAAGGTTGCGCTCGCCCGACGAGAAACCTTTACCTAAGAGATCTAAGGTGACCGGCAACGTCTGGACTCAGTCTTTTAGTGAAGTGGTTAAAGGTAACTTCGTTAGGGCTGTGGTAAACAGGCAAAATGGGGATTGTAGTATTCCAAGGGACAAGTGGAGTTTAGTTGAAACTAAACTAAATGAAATCTACTATAGGCTCCTTGAGAGTATGCCTGATTTTCTCCCTACTACTGTCAACGCAGGTTGGTATCAGGGGCGAGTAAAACTCGTTGCTTTTGGGAACGAAAGATCCGCAGCCGTGTTTAAGGTTGCCATTAGCCAAGTGGGAGAGTTATGGCCTGGAGCCAGACTGGACGTTGTGGAAAAACATGATATCCCCTCGCAACCCAGAGCTCATGCATGGATCCCAATGGCTACAAATGACACTGCGGTGGTTCTTAAGATGATAAAAGTCTGCAATCCTGACCTTCCAACTCAGAATTGGCAAATTGCCAGATTGGGTGAGATGGAGGGCGCTCGTCGTCAAGCAGTGGTCTTGGTTAATGAGGAATCGCTTCCGCTTTTAGCCAGGACTGACGGCATTATTAGATTTGGATTTTTTCATATAAGAGTCAATGTCTACAAGGGCGACCAGAAGACTATTTTGGACGCAGACAAGCCAGTGGCAGAGTCGGCTGGGGAGGAGAATCTGGAAAAGGTTGATATTCAGCTGGCCGATTCTAGGCTGATGGGAGATGCATCTGGCATTTTTGAAACCGAATCTGGTAACGAATGCGACCTCTGTGATGGCATGGAGGATAAAGCCGATGCTCTATGATAACACGGAGGATGAAGCCAATAACACGGTGGTGGAAAGGACCTCCATCACTGTAAGGCAGCCTCAGCTGCACTCTTGCTGCGCCTGACGACAGGAGCAGTTGACTTGGTTTTTATCCAAGAGCCCTGGGTGCGGGGTGGCAGGGTTTGCGGATTGAAGACCCCTGGGTTTAAGTTGGTGGTTGCCAAAGGTGAGGGCTCACCAAGAGCCTGCATCTTGGCAAAAAATGGCTTAAATATATTCTTTTTATCAACTTTTAGTGATATGGATGTTACAGCGGCTAGCTTAGAGCTTCATGGGAAGTCTATTTGGCTCGCCTCTGCGTATTTTCCTAATCCGGGGTCAATACCCCCGGAGAAGGTTGTCGGTCTAATTCGGGAGTCTGAATCTAGGGGACACCAGTTAGTAGTGTGTTGTGATGCTAATGCACATCATTCGATATGGGGTAGTACAGACACAAATGATAGAGGCGAATCACTTTTGGAGTTTTTGTTAAGCACTAACCTGTATATTTGTAACAAGGGTGGTGAACCAACTTTCGTTACAAGTACGCGTCAAGAGGTTCTTGACGTAACACTTGTATCAGATACATTGTCTGATAGAATTGATGACTGGAGAGTTTTGGAAGACCATTCTTTCTCAGATCATCGCTACATTGAATTTTTACTCAGGGAGCGTGCCCCGGTTGAGACAGTCTCTAGAAATCTGAGGAGAACAAACTGGGTGAAATATAGGGAGACTTTTTCTTTGCTTTTGGATGAAGTACCCTTATCTGAACCGCATAGTTTGGTGGAAATTGACTGTCTGGTTGACCATATAACAAATGTTTGTAATAGGTGCCTGGATGCGTCTTGCCCTTCTGCAAAGCCTAGAGGGAAAAAAAAGCCACCTTGGTGGTCAAATGAGTTGCAGACGAGCAGAGATTCCTGCAGAAAGCTCTTTAATAAGGCTAAATTTTCAAGAGCGGACGAGGACTGGTCTGCATACAGGCTGCAACTTAAGAGTTATAAAAAGATGATCAGAAATGCAAAATGTGATTCTTGGAAAAACTTCTGTGGAAACATAGAAGACGTTTCTGAGGCATCCAGGCTGCGCAAGGTTCTGGCTTCTTCTCCTTGCACCCTGGGATACCTGAAAGATCCTAATGGGGTGTGGTCTTCCTCCAGTGGAGAGTCGCTGGATCTCCTTTTAAACACGCATTTTCCGGGCAATTCCATGACGCCGTTTCAAGCTTTGGAACGTTCTGACGCCCAAGAATCTGAAATTGCTTCGGAAATAATAAATATGCCAACATTAATCTGGGCGATAAAAAGCTTCAGGCCATATAAATCCCCGGGACCTGATGGTATAATCCCGGCTGAGTTGCAGCAAGTGTCGGACTATATAGCCCCGTTGCTGTATAATCTATACACAGCATGCATCAACTGGTCGTATATTCCTTTAAAATGGAGGGATACCAGAGTCGTATTTATCCCGAAGGCTGGGAAAAGTTCCCACACAGCTCCGAAGGATTTCAGACCAATTAGTCTGTCTTCTTTTTTGTTAAAGACAATGGAACGAATGATAGACTCATATTTGCGTAGAGTGATTGACCCGAGGTTGCTTTCGACAAAGCAACATGCATACAGCAAGGGACGATCAACGGAAACAGCTCTTCATGAGCTCGTTGGTACCATCGAGAGATCGCTTTCGGTAAAGGAGTACACTATGGTGGCCTTTCTTGATATTGAGGGGGCTTTTAATAATGTCATCCCAGAATCGATAATATTGGCATTGTCTGGTCTGGAAGTAAAGCGTGAAATCGTTTTAATGGTGGACAGCCTACTTGCCAGTAGACGTATAACGTCTGAATCGGGAGCGTCCGTCATATCTCGATTTGTCAATAGGGGCACACCACAAGGAGGTGTTCTTTCGCCGCTTCTTTGGAACCTGGCACTGAATTCAATGCTACTATCTCTAGAAGCACGTGGTTGTCATGTTGTCGCATATGCTGACGATGTCGCGATAGCGGTAAAGGGGAAGCATCTGCCAACATTGCGGGACATTCTTCAGGGTTTTGAGGGTTAGGTTAGATCTATCTAAATGGGCAAGAGACTGTGGTCTAGGAGTTAATCCTAGTAAAACAGAGCTTGTTTTATTTACAATGAAAATTAAGATTCCTGCTTTCGATCCTATTTCTCTGGACGGTACTGAAATCACCTTCTCAGATGGAGCCAAGTATCTTGGAGTATTTCTAGATAGGAAGCTGAATTTTAGGCGTAATATTGAGGAACGGGTGAGAAAAGCAACGATTGCTTTGTATTCCTGTAAAAGGGCCATTGGAAAACGATGGGGTTTTAGCCCTCAAGTCGTTCATTGGATCTATACAGCAGTGGTGCGTCCAATTTTGCTGTATGGAATCATTGTCTGGTGGCCTGCATTAGAAACAAAAGCGAACTGTGTCTTTATCACGAAGGTACAGAGAATGGCGTCAATGTGCATCACTGGTGCTCTTCGTACTACACCTACGGCTGCATTAGAAATCCTCCTTCACCTGATACCCTTGGACATATTGGGTAGGCAGTATGCAGCTGCGTCGGCAATTCGACTAAATAGCACGCTGCAATGGAGGAGCATCGATTGTGGCCATAGCGCGATCTTGAAAAAGATAACAATACCACAAAATGTCGATTGTGCTCCCTCTTTGAGCCTTTTTGAGCGCCACTTTACCACTATGATACCATCCAGGGAGTCTTGGATTGGGGTTACTCCGGGAAGAGGAGCTACCATAAATTTTTACACAGATGGATCGAGGCTGCACGAACAAGTGGGCTTTGGGGTCTATTCGGAAGAGCTTGGATTGCGCCTGGCTCGTAGATTGCCAGATCATTGCAGTGTTTACCAGGCAGAGATGCTGGCAATAAAGGAAGTGGCTGACTGGTTGAGCTGCAATGTCTTGTCTACAACCGCAGTCAACATCTATACTGACAGTCAAGCCGCGGTCAAGTCCCTGGATTCAATGTTTCTGAAAACAAGATCTGCCCTTAACTGCCGCACGTCTTTAAATGAGATGGCCAAGCAGTTTAACATACGACTCATATGGGTCCCAGGGCACAGAGACATTCCAGGGAATTGCAAAGCCGATGAGCTTGCAAGACTAGGAACTACCTTACAGGTTCCAACAGAATTGGAATGTGTTGGTATGCCTCTAGGAACTTGCAAGCAAAACCTACGGCTTTGTTCTGCGACGGAGACTAATCAAAGATGGGCAAATGGATGGACGTGTGAGACAACACGACTGATTTGGCCTTCTCTTAATAAGGGGCGCACAAGTGAGCTGATATCGCTTCCAAGAGGAGAGATTTCGACGGTGGTTTCTATAATTACCGGACACTGTCTTATAGGGAAGCACGCAGAGCGGTTAAATGTGCCGTCGAATGACTTTTGCCGAAGTTGCATGGATGAAGAGGAGTTGGAAACTATCGAACACTTTATTTGCCATTGCCCGGCACTTTCTGGTCAGCGACTTGCTTCACTGGGATCTAGGGAGCTGTACGATCTTTTTGATTTGTCGGATGTCAAAATTCAACATCTAAGAAGTTTCATAAGAAGCTCAAACTGGTTTAACGACAGGGACTAGTAGGGAAACCTATTACGATCCCGTGGTATCACAATGGACCTCAGAGTCTACGTGTGTTGACGTAAAACGTCAGCAGCCACTTACAACCTAACCTAACCTAACCTATATATATTATTGATCCATGATCGATTCTAAGACATTCTATGAATGTCCGTCTGGCCGTCCGTCTGTCCGTCCGTCTGTCTGTAGATAACACGATGCAGTCCAAAATAAAACAGCTAGACTCCAGAAGTTTGGCACAAATATGTCTTATGTTCATAGGCAGGTTAAGTTCGTGAATGGGAAAATCGGCCGAGGAGGAAAAACATCCACCTGAATAACTGAACCAACCACTGAAAAAATACACTTTTTCTACATGTTTTTTTGTATTTTTTTAAATTAATAAAACATTTGGTATATTTATCGCGATCAGAAGGTGCTCTCAACGTCCCCCACTAAACCACATAACCCCCCCCCCCCCAAAAAAAAATAAACGCCCCTGACTTTTTTTTTTATTTTTTTTTTTTTAGGATATTTATTTATTTGTCTATGGAACATAAATTCCTTACAGACCTTGATTAATATATTACAAAGTAATATAATACATATTTATAATATTATTAAAAAAATCTAAATTGGCGCACATTAACATCCTCCGGCCACAAAGAAGTTTTAAATAGCTCCTCGTAGAGTCCTGCAGTGATGCCAAGCTTAAAAGAAATCTTTTTAAGCGTTTTTAAATCAGTATTAGTTTTGACATGCTTGAAGCATTCTCAATGTTAAAATATTTCACGACATACTCCATAATCTGATCAGTTGTTACATTAGGCTTAAATGATGACAGGTGAACCCATTTTTTTCGGGCAATAACTTGCAAATCATCGTTATTATTGTCACCAACAATTACCTGCTTTCGTTTCTTCTTACGAACGTTTTTCCATTCAAAATTGTTCACTGGGATATCAATTTTGTCAGTAGCAGCATTTAAATTATCATTAGATGATTGCGAAAAGCATAGACTTTCTCTTCTTACACGGGAACAAGCAGTACTTAAAACATATGCATTACGATCATTAACAACTTCATTATTATGAGAATTCTTAATACACAGGCTGGGCTCAGTAGCAACAACAGCATTACGTTTATCCACTTTATCAATATTTACCACAGGAGCAACAACAGCATTACCCACCAAAACTTTGGTAATGGGTAGTGATTATATAACACATTACCAGGTAATGCATATAACTTATTTGTAGCATTATTTTATGATGTCTTACCAAACATTTGTTCCACATCGTATTATTTTCAAGTGAAAAATAATGCATTACTAATAATTTGCTACGTAATGCATGATTATTGGAAAAAATGTATTTCATATTTATTATTTCTAAACATTAAATCATGGATGACTTATATTTGGTTGCATTATGTATTATTTGAAAGTTTGAAATAATGCATTATTTATAATTGGATGCATAATGCATTACAATAACATAAAAAATAATTATTTTATAAAAAAATGCATAAATTTAAACTAGAGATGGGCTCACGACAGGAAATTTCTAACGACACACACTCACGAGCATATTTTATCTACTTACACTCACTTACAATCACGTGAGTAAATTTAATTCAAAATTACTTTTTCTCTACTCGTAACACCTTATATATTATGTTCTGGTATGCTATATTATTTCATTTCTCGTAACCTATAAAATATCATATATTTTACACCTTACTCGTATTCTTCGTTATAAATTTATGACTTATTTTATACCTTACTGGTATTCTTTGTGATAATGTGGATGCATTACTTTGAGTCTTATCGCCTGTTAAAATCATCAATGCTGCAATGTATAAAATAAGAGATCCTGTACCTTATTTTATACTTTATTTGGTAATCTAAGTTTTGCTGGGATTTTTTTGTTTTTTTTTTAAGAATTTTTTTTTTCATCAAACTTTTTCATCAAATTATTTTTATCAAAATTTTTTTTTCATCAATTTTTTTTATACCCTCCACTCTAGTGATAGAGGGTATATATAAGTTTGTCATTCCGTTTGTAACACATCGAAATATTGGTCTAGGACCCCATAAAGTATATATATTCATGATCCTTGATCGATTTCAAGTCGATCTAGCGATGTCCGTCCGTCCGTCCGTCCGTCTGTCTGTCTGTCCGTTGAAAACACGCTAACTTTTTAAAGGCTTTACGGAGGCTCCTGAAGTTTGACATATATGTTCTCCATTTACCGGGTCGGGTTGGTATTGCAATCCAGCGAAATCGGTCCAGTGGTTCAAAAGTTATGAGCAAAAGAGTAAATTTCGGCAAGGGTATTTTTCGAATTTACAAGATTAAAACCACTATAACTTTCGAAAGACAAATCTGAGGGGGCTGAAGCTTGGCACATACATATATTCCCCGAGGCTGTTTGGTTTTGAATTTCAGAAAAATCGGTTCAGTGGTTCAAAAGTTAGAAGCAAAGCACTGAATTTCAGATTTGTTTCACCTTAAACTGTTGAAAACTCGTTAAACAAGTTTTAAGAGCATGGTGAAATACCAGTTTTGTAAAACTTGTTGTTGTTTGTTTTCTTGTCGTGGGGTGTGTGCAGTTTAGTTGTTAGACAAATAAATATTTGTTATTGTTTTGTTATTGTTAGTGTTACTGTGTGTAACGGGAAAAAATCAAATAAAGTACCCAGTCAGAAAAATACAATCGCAAAAGCGCTGTGAAAGCGTTGTAAACGGTTCTACAAGCGTTCCATTTACCATCTTGAAAGCGCTTTCAGATGATCCGAATGATAACATCGATCTCTAGGTTTAAAGCGTTTTAAAAGCGTTTTAAAAAAGTACTTTCAGAACGTTTTGTTAAAAGTCATGAAAGCGCTTTAAAAACCAAAAGTAAAGCACTTATAAAGAGCTTAAATACAAAAATTAAAGATATTTTCCAGCGATTGAAATAAGAAAAAACAGTACTTTAAAGGACTTCATATAAAGCAGATATTTTTCTTTATTCGTTAATTGTAGATATTTTTTTTATAAAAGTATTTTAGTAAATAAAGGTAAAGGTAAACTTCATAAAAAAGCAAACTAATTTATTTATAGGGACTTTCTTCCTCCCATTCTGTCCTTTACTGCATGCAGCCAGCCAGCGGCTAATTTTTGTAAAAATTGCTCAACATCGTTAATTTCGACGTGGTAAAATCTGTCGTACTAGATGAAATGCATATGTTGTATCTTGGTATAAGCAAACATTTATTGCAAAAAACGATTATCAAGAAATCATTTTCCTTCATTTCTGATGAAAATGTTGCGAAGTTACAACAAAACTTCACAAATATATCAAGAGACATACCGTCAGAGTTTCAAAGAAAAAGTTTTGATTTATTTGATATTGGAAATTGGAAAGTCACTCAATTTAGTTTTTTTTTGCTATATGGTGGAGCTATAATTTTAAAAAATGTAATGGAATATGACCAGTACAGGCATTTTTTAATTCTATTTACAGCTTGCCGAATTCTGTCATCAAATGAATTAGCTACTCTAAAAGCAAATTATGCAAAGGAAATATTAAGAAGATTTGTGCAATGTATGCCACATTTTTATGGTCCTAATTGCCAAACAATGAATATTCACAATCTCATTCATATCGCAGATGATGTAGTAAATATGGGGGCACCAATATCACAGTTCTCTGCTATTGATTTTGAAAACAGTCTGGGGTACTTAAAATCGATTGTTAACTCTCGGAACAATCCCTAAAAACTAAAAGTATTCTCTTGGCAAAGTAATGGAATCCACTGAAACAAAAGTTGTGTTTTCTTTTATTAATATTCATGGTTTCAAAATTACTGCATCCCATCCTGATAACGCAATTCTACTTAGTTATGGAAATATTATGATAGTAAACCAAATTTTTAGTACAAATCGATCTAAACACACATGTGATAATATATATTTAAAAGGCAACATCTTTAATGAAATAAACGATTATTTTGTCTATCCAATTCCATCAAAAGAAATAGGACTTTATAACGTTAAAAATTTACGTGAAGATGTTATTGAAGTCAGTGTGCATATTGTAGAAGTTAAATGCATTATTTGTAAATTTTATAACGGAACTATTGCTATAACTCTTTTGCATAAATGATAATTAGGGCAAGTACTTTCATGAAAATGCATATTTTTACTCAGCACTGTAAATATAACATAAATTAAATATCTATCCGAATCAATGCATTTGCAATAAAATGGCATTGATTTGTAGTTGCATATTTTTGCATATTTTGGTATAGATGCATATTTTTGCATATTTTCATATAAATTTGCCTTTTTTTTAAATTTCATTAATATTTTTTCTAAACTTCCTTAGAAAAATTCAAATTTTTTATAGAAAAATATTTTTATTTATAGAAATCATATTCTGATGCATTTTTTTATAGAAAATTGATGCTGGAAGTATAATTTTTAGATTCGGAGAAATGTTTCCTATTTAAAATGCTCCTATTCTGAAATACTTTACTAATCGTAAAGAAAAAAATGTTTTCGAATTTAAGATTTTATTACAGGAAATTGCGTTTTTATTTTGCTTAGAGTTAGGGTAAGGTCTTTTGCCTTTGAGTTAATATTTTGACTTGTAAATCGGAAAATTCCGAAAGAAGAAAAAACATATTTTAAAAATAAATATTTTTTTAGTGTTTTTATCGGCGTATGCCATTTCTGTTTGTTATTAAGGGTTTGTGATTGAAAAAGAAAACATTGTATTTCTAAATATTATTTTTAATGTGGATTTATTCCAGACCATGGTTTCTGTAGCCATGAAAAAAGAAAAAAGAACAAAAAAAAATTTTAAAAATAACTTGTTCTAGAAATAGATTTTTACACATATTTTTATTTTTCTTTTATAAAATTTTTAACTTCTGAAATATTCAGTGACTCAAAGAAAAAACTTCTCAAGTAAAAAAATTTATTCTGTAGAAACTAAAAATATTCACATATATAAAAAACAGTTTTCATTGACAAGACAAACCGACATTTAAAATCCTACTGATGATGACACTAACTGGGGTGTTTGAAACCGGTATAGGAAATACCAGAAATGTCTATAGTTTTTAGAAGTTCAATTTTTCTTCTGCATTTTTTCAACTTGAACCCTTATAAAAAAATATTTTACTTATTAAAAATTGTTTCCACTCAAAAAAACATTTTTAAGAATTGTCAAGTGCCTTAAAGTATTGGACAATGCCTTATTTATGTTGACAAATTATTTTTTTTAGTAAAACAAAATTTTTTAGATGCATATTTTTGAAGTTTTTAGTGCATATTTTGGATTTTTAGATGCATATTATAGGCACATATTTTCGTTTTTTAGATGCATGAAAGTACTTGCCCTAATGATAATAATAAAACTTAAAATAGATTTACAAATTAGAAAATGTTTTATGTTTTCAAAATTTTGCGTTTTCAATGTGGTGGTAGGAAAAAATTATTTAATTTGATTTAACAAAATGTTTTTATAACAATTTGTTTAAAATTGAGTATAATCTAAAAAAATACTATACTTGTATGTACTACGAAAAAAATTTAAAAACGTTTTCAAAAACTGCTTTTAAACCATTTAATTTTGAAACGAACATGTATTTTGTTAATAAAGTGCTTTCAAAACGCTTTTCGAAAACGCTCTCAAGTCGTTCGAATAAAGCGTTTTCAGAATGCTTTTTTTTTGTTACAGTGCTTTCAGAACGTTTTTCGAAAACGCTCGCAAAGCGTTCGAAAATAACGTTTTGAGAACGTTCTTTTTTTGTTACAGTGCTTTCAGAACGCTTTTTATACCCTCCACTTAGTGATAGAGGGTATATATAAGTTTGTCATTCCGTTTGTAACTCATCGAAATATCGGTCTGGGACCCCATAAAGTATATATATTCATGATGCCCGATCGATTTTAAGACATTCTAGCGATGTCCGTCTGTCCGTCTGTCCGTCTGTCTGTCTGTCTGTCTGTCTGTCTGTCTGTGGAAAATGCTCTCACGGACAAAATACCGCAAAGAGATGACTGAAACTTAACATATTTATTGGAAGTTCTCCCGAGAAGTTTGGTATTGCATTTGAGCGATATCGGTTCAGCGGTTCAAAAGTTATGAACGAAAATGTAAGCACACCTCAAAAATTTCAGTACATTCAACATAACCTCAAAATACAAAATGCTTTAATTCGGCTTCTGGTGGACATATGTGAACATAATTGAACACCAAATGGTATTTAAACAAGTACGAACATATTTTTTGACAAAAAAAGAAAAAAATCGCGGATTTTTTTTTTACCAAAATTTTTTTTCGCGGAAATTTTTTTTTCAAAATTTTTTTTTCAAAAGTAATTTCCTTTTAAATAAAGTTTTTTTGCAATAATCTTTTTGAAATTGTGGAGGGTATCACTACATTCGGCAAGGCCGAATTTAACTTTTTTACTTGTTTTTTATAACCGTCGTCAATTTCTGCTTGGGTATGTGTATGATTGAATGTTAATTTGTTTTTGGTTTTTAAAGAAGAGGATGGTAATAAAAAAGAGGAAAATATGTGAAAGAGTTTTTTTTTTGTATTGCATATAGGTATAAAACAACAAAAATATTTTACAAAGTAATTTGTTACTCAAAGAAATTGTACACTAAAAAAATATTTACACTCAAAAAAAAAAAAATGTTACACTCAAGAGAAAAATGTACACATTATTTTTTTTTTTAATGAAATGGCAGACTCAAAAAAATGTTGACAGCCAAAAAAATTTTACACTCAAAAAAAATTGATTGATTAACAGAAAGTTTGACTCAAAATAATATACATATTTCTAATAAAAAATTTGTAATGCAATTTTTTGAATTTTTTTTAGAAAATTACTATCAGATAACATTGTGGAGGGTATTCATAGATTCGACTAACAATAAGTCGAATTTAATTTTTCTACTTGTTTTTTCATAATTTTTTTTTTCTAATTTTTGTCAATTTTTTTTTTTTTTTTCATCAGAAACTTTTTTCGTAAATTTTTCTTTTTTCATCAAATCTTTTTTTTTTATGCATTTTTGTTTTTTTTTAATTTTTTATCAAAATTGTCAATTTTTCTTTCTTTTTCAATTTTTTTTTCATCAAATTTAATTTTTTTATCAATTTTTTTTTTTTAACAATTTTTTGTTTTCATAAAATTTTTTTTGTATCAATTTTTTTTTTTCATCAAGCTTTTTTCAAGAACTTTTTTTTGTCAATTTTTTTTTTATCTAAAACTTTATTTTCATCAAAAACTTTTTTTTCCATAGATTTTATTTTATGAATTTTTTTTTATCAATATATTTTTTTCATAAAATTTTTTTTTATTAAAATTTTTTTTTTTCATCACAATTTTTTTTTCATCAATTTTTTTTTTTTACAAAAAAATGTTTTCCTTCACAAAAAATATTGTTTTTTTTTTCATTAAAATTTAGTTTTTCATCAAAAAATGGTTCTTTTAATTTTTTTATTATTTTTCACCAAGTCTAAAATTCTGACATAAAAATGTACCATTTGTTTAACAAATGTACAAGAAACTAGTGACAGTGTTAAATTCTTCTATGCCAAATGATTTAATGAAAAATGTAAGAAAACTTTTTTTTGCACTTAAGTAATAACTCTTTTACCAAAATTACAGCTCTTTTGGTTTATGGACGGATGTCTTAGAAATTGATCAGTAGTATATAAATTTAATGAGGTCCTCGACTGAAATTTCAACTCAATTGCATGGAATGGCAAATAATATTATTTTTTCTAAAAAAAAGCTTTGCTTTGGCAAGTACACCAAAATAAAATATTCAGTAAAACATTATCAAGATTTAATATTTTGGGCTAGAGTACAAAATTCGCAGGCATTTTTTAGTTCAGCGCTAGATTTTTTTACACGCATTTAAAATTGGTGATTTTAAAGCATTTAAAGTTTTTGTGTACTAAACATGTCCTGCTACAGTATGCCCTGGTGGTGCCCTTATTGGGCATATGGAGTCCGGCGTCCAAACTTTAGCTCGATGGTACAACGTTAGTTATAACCGGTATGAATTTCGCTGCAATCGGTCCTTTACTTACTTACCAAATAGCCAAATTATTAAAAATATAACACTGTGCACTATTGCGTATGATTGCACCGCTCAACACTCATTTTCCGGTTTGAATTCTGATGATCAATTTTAGTAGACTTTGATCTCCTGATTCCAAATCTGTTCTCCAAATTTTCCCATCACGTCCAGATTTTTAGTTATTCACGGTTGAAAATGCGAAAAGTGACGATTTTTGCATTATTTAAAAGCCTGCACAGCAGCCATTCAGTGGAATACAAATTTGGTATAAAGCGCAAAAGTATAATTTGTCTATGGTCTACAACATAGAACACAATTTTTTTTCAAATTATTACGTTTGGTTGGGCTTTACTTGCGTTTTAAAATGATACTGTTAAAATTACAATTTTTGTAAAAACGGTAAGGTAGATACCTTAGTTTTTTTTGATATTTTTCAAAGAAAAACTAAAAAAAAAAATATTTTACAAATTTAAGATTTCTTTGTTATTTTTCGCATACACCGGAAGATATATTTAAGGGGTTTAAAAGTCTATAAGAAAGAATGAACTTTTGACTAAATTTTGAGCTCATCACTGTAAAGATTGATCATCTGGTTATTGTATTAGAGCCTTTTAAAAATGGTGCTTTTTCTAATTTTTTTTACAGTGTTTTTTTAAAATGCATGTTTGGCCAATAATAGTGCAACAACTTGAAATGTTTTTGATCATATTTTTGAGATCATAGTTCAATTCTACTCTCACGCCTTATACCTGATTTTTATTCCACCCAGCGGCTGCTGTACAGGCTTTCAAAAAAGGCAAAAATCGCGTTTTTCGCATTTTCAACCGCGAATAATTAAAATTCTAGACGTGATGGAAAAATTTGAAGCACGAATTTGGAATCAGCGAGTCAAAATCTTTAAAAAATTTATATCAAACTTCAAACCGGAGCCAAAAACCTTCGATTTGTTGAGCGGTGTTGTTTTTAAAGGCAATTACAAAATTAAGCATACGCCACTTATATAGTTTTCGAGCAATTATTATTAAGAGCTAAGCTAAGAAAAATTTTCATTCGTTTTTGGATTCATCCCATTCCGAGTTTGGTTGTAGTACTGTTTAATTTTTATACTTTACCGAATCCTCGACTAATATCGCGATTCGTTACGGAATAACATTTACTAATGTTTAAATACCGCCATTCTAATTTTATTTGAATATTAATTAAATGTTTTATTGTATTTACAATAAAATTAATTAGTATTGACAATTTTCTTTCTACTTAAGTAAATATTCTTAAATTATTTTTTTTACATTTTTTTTGTGTCAAAGTATTCTTTAATGTAGAAACCTTATTAAATAATAAAATTTTGTGTAATGTTAAATATCTTTTCATTTGATATAACATAAACACGTTTCATTGAACAAATGTGTATATTATATGGATGTTACTCCATAAAGAGAGCATGAAATGATGATGATGATGATGTATACCAATACAGAAGAAGCATCCAGCATCAAAATTTTACGAAAGAAGAAAAAAAAACATATAAAATATCGTCTTTACTGAACATCTGCATACCACAATTTGTAGCAAATAGCACGTGATATTCATACAAAATTCAAAAACAACAAAAAGCGAAAGAGTATTACAAGCAAACATGCATGTTTGTGCACGTCTATATGTTGGCATGTATTAAGCACAAGAGCATAGATTTTTTTTTTTTTTTTGGTTTTTTTGATGGTGAAATATTTTTTTTTACTTAAGATATCGAGCCTAATTTATGACCAAATGACAGACATATAGGAATGTAATGCACAGAATGAATGAATAAATGGATGAATGAAAAAAAGGAAGATTTTTTTTTATAAGGATAAATAATATGAACAACATACTTGAAAAATTATGGTTAAAAAGAAATAAGTTAGAAAAAGTGAGGAGAAAATTAATGTGAAAACATTGTGAAAAAGGTGAAAAATAATCAATTTTTTTTTGCTAACAATTTCAAGAAGAATCTCTTTTTTTGCTGGTTAAACAAATTAATTGGAAGAATTATTTAGCATAATTGATTTGTTGAAAATTATTTTCTTGTAAAAGTTGTTCTTTGTTATACCTGAATTTATTACCTAAAAATATTTCATTTATTACACAGTGCAACACCCAAAATCGGAATGGGATGAAACCAAAAGCAAATGAAAGTTGGCATATTCCATAACAAACCCCTCAAGGCTTTTTTCTAGTTCAGAGCTAGATTTTTTTTACACGCATTTGAAGTTAGTGCACTTTTATTATAATTATAATAATAAATGCTTGAAAACTGTATTAGTGGCGAATGATTAATATTGTAATTGCCTTTAAATAACAATCATACGCAACGGTGTACAGTGGTTTATTTTAATAATTTGGCTACATGTCCAATAAGGGCACCCCCAGGGGCCTTTAAAGTAGGACATGTTTAGTACACAAAAACTTTAAATGCTTTGAAATCACCAAGATTAAATGCGTATAAAATAAAATCTAGCTCTGACCTAAAAAAAAGGCCTTGAGGGTTTTGTTATGGAAAACGTCAGCTTTCATTTGCTTTTGGTTTCATCCCATTCCGATTCTGAAAGTTCGATTTTGTATCACTGTGTTATTGTTTAAATATCTTAAATTGTTGTTTCCCATTTTGTGTTAGCAACCTTCTGTCAACAAACACATCATGTTGTAATCATATTCATTTCAAAATTCATCCATAAATACATATTAATTTCAACACATGTTTACTCACGTACTATGATGAGGGCGGAATATTTTTTTGAGTTGTTCGTGTTATATTTTATATACAACTGATAAACTTTAATATTTTGTATTAAATTATTTTATGTTGAATTTTAAGCACCCTTCAAATACTTTGGAATCCGAAACGTACACCAAAAAACAGTTGTCACGAACCTCAATACGCTATTTTTCGAAAGGCAATCCTGCACTCAAAATATTTTGTAGGTAAAAACAAATGAAAAACACATTTAAAACAAATGATTAAACAATTGAAACCCATCCCAGTAAATATTCATTAGTTTTCACAAACATCAGCATTTAGTTTTTACTGTTCATAATATTTTTTAAAATAAATAACATTAAACATTAAAATATACCGATTTTTATACCCTCCACTCTAGTGATAGAGGGTATATATAAGTTTGTCATTCCGTTTGTAACACCTCGAAATATTGGTCTAGGACCCCATAAAGTATATATATTCATGATCCTCGATCGATTTTAAGACGATCTAGCGATGTCCGTCCGTCCGTCCGTCAGTCCGTCAGTCCGTCTGTCCGTCTGTCTGTCTGTTGAAAACACGCTTACTTTTAAAAGACTTTACGGAGGCTCCTGAAGTTTGGCATATATGTTGGGCCTTTACCTGGTCAGGTTGGTATTGCAATCCAGCGAAATCGGTCCAGTGGTTCAAAAGTTATAAGCAAATGAGTGAATTTCGGCAAGGGTTTTTCTGGAATTTACGAAATAAAACACACGGTAACTTTCGAACGGCAAATCTGAGGGTGCTGAAGTATGGCATATATATTTGTCGTTCCTCTGATCTGGTTTGTTTTAAATTTCGGCCAAATCGGTCCAGCGGTTCAAAAGTTATTAGCAAAACCGTAGATTTCAGATTAGTTTCACCTTAAATTCACGTGTTGAAAACCCGTTACACATGTTTTAAAAACATTTGTAAGTCAAAAAAATATTTTACAAGGTATTTTTGTCACACAAAAATATTTTTACACTAAAACAAAAAAAAAAAAAATACACTCAAAAAAAATTTTACAATCAAAAAAAAATTTACTCTCAAAAAAATTTTTACACTCAAAAAAAAAAAATTTGTATTTTTTTTTTTTTAAATTAATAAAAAAAAAAAGTTTTTTTACACAAAATAAAATATTTCTAACCAAAAATTTTATTTTTTCACGTTAGAAAATTTACTATAACTTAAAAAGGGCATTGTGGAGGGTATTCATAGATTCGGCCAAGTCGAATTTAAATTTTCTACATGTTTCAATTCTTTTTACCAACAAATTAGAAAAAAATAACCTGCGAAAACATTAAAAATTGATGATTGTTCTGTTATTTTTACCAACAAAGAAAAAACAAGTAGAAAAGTTAAATTCGACTTTGCCGAATCTATGAATACCCTCCACAATGCATTTTCTTTAAAGGGAAGTACATTTTTTAACGTGAAAAACTTAACAATTTTGATTAAAAATATTTTATTTTGAGTAAAAAACTCTTTTTTTAAAAAGAAAAATTACTAAAATTTTTTTTTTTAAGTGTAAAATTTTTTTCGAGTGTAATGTTTTTTTCCTGTAAAAATATTTCTGAGTGAATGCACGTACGTATGTACACAAAATATTGTCATTTTTGTAAAAAAAAAGCTAAATTTTTTTTTTGTGTAAATTTTTTTTTGAGTGTAAAATTTTTTTGAGTCTAAAATTTTTTTCGAGTGTAATTTTTAAGTTACCAATGCTTTTAAAACTAAACAAGTTTAAAAAGCATTGCTTTAAAATTGAACAAGTTTGAAAAGCATTGTTTAGTTACCACCAATGCACATTGGTCTGGCAAGCCACATTTTGTGGCCAAAACTAAAATAATCACTTATACACATAATCTCAAATAAAATACACTATTAACAACAAAAAACATAAATTTTAAAAAGTTTTGAAAAATTTTAATCTATTTTTTAACCCATCTAGATCCGAGGGAACATATTATTCTCTTCATGTTTTTCTATTTTTTTACTATAATACTGTGCAACACGCTTTTTCTCTTAGATGGGTCCAAAAAAAAATTAAAGTATACCAAAACCCGAAAGGTTTAAAAAACTTAGATCGAGTTCATTTTTTATAGCCCACTGAAGTTTACAAATTTTTTTTTAAAGGCGTTTTGAATAAGTAAAAAAAGAATTAAATCTAAATCTGAGGTAAATAATAGGCTTGTTTTTTGCAGACCGGGTTAAGATTATGATTAACTCTATTTAATTAAAAAATGGATCAAATCAAGTCCAGAATTTTTTTTTTTATTTTTTTTTCTGAATCTACATCCAATTAGTTAATACAAACAGGAAAAACAGTTAAGCGTTGCCCAACATGTAAAATGGTATAAATAAAGCTGAGTTAATCCTAGGATTTAACTAGATTTATTTTTCATTCTTTACATTTTGGACAAAGCTTAATTTGTTTTTTTGTTTATATTTACCAATTGTATGTAATTTTAGAAAAAAATTATAAAAAAAAATTCTGGACTTGATTAGACCCATTTTTTAACTAAATAAAGTTAATCTTAATCCGCTATGCATAAAACAGGGCTAATGTTACAAGATGTCTGCAGTAAAATTTGATGGCGATTCTTTTTTTGGAATACATTAACCCTATATCTCTCATTTTTTAGGAGTCATATTGCTTCTTTTTTAAATATTCTCATAAAATACCACTAAAACGTGCGTTAAAAGGGTTAAAATGATATACAAAAATTTTCTGCATCAAATTTCACTAGGGGCTGTCAAAGACCAATAGTTCGTGCGAAAAAACGTAAAATGCTTAAAAAAGTAAAATTGTTGAATTGTTTTTCACCCAAGTCGTGTGAAAAAAAAATTATAAATCTGCTTTTATGCTAAATAATGTTAACAGATGTCTTCATTGAAATTTGATGTCGGTTCTGTTCTTGTAACATATTTCCCCCTATCTTCCAATTTTAGGGTTCATTTTGGATAATTTTTGCAAATATTCTCTTAAAATACCACTAAATTTCACTATGGGTTGTCAAAGGCTAAAAGTTCGTACAAAAGGTTCAGAATGCTTAAAAAGTAAAATTGTAAAGTATCATAGTGAAACACAATTTAACAAAATATAATAATTTCAAATTTCCCTTTTTAAATATTTTGGTTATATCGCACCAACTTTTGGCCGTTGACAAACCCTAGTGAAATTTTATGCAACACATCTTTTTAGAACATTTTAACTCTTTAAACGCACGCCTTAGTGGTGTTCTATGAGGATATTTAAAAAAAGAGCCAAAATGACCCCTAAAAATAGGAGATAGAGGATTAATATGTTTTAAGAAAAGAACCGCCATTAAATTTTACTGAAGAAATCTTTTTTTTCTTCGATTTTCGCCAAGAAACACGTTTGGTTTGTTCTTGTTTTTTATTTCCACTCAGCCAAACTGTGAGTAAATCACAATTTTTGAAGCAAAAGTTTCCTGAAACAAAAATTGATTTTTTGAAAATAAGCAACAACTAGCATAAAGTTATTGATGATTTGTAAGCACCAAATATCACTTTAATTTTTTGTCTTTTTGGGTCGTTGAAATCGCTTGAAATTTTATAAGTTTTGTACTATATTTTCTTTTATGAAAAGCAAAAATCACTGATTTTGAGGTCATGAAAATTTTCCTGTATTTTCCTTTTTCCATAATTTTTATTGAATATTTCAATATTAAAAATTCAAATACTTACCATCGTCACTAATTTTCATAACTAATAGATTGAAAAAGTTTTTTTATTTGCGTCTAAACAGTGTTCAAAGAAAACAAAAAATTACACCACGTGTGTTAGTTTACCACTGCATTTAAGACATTGAACTTTCTCACTTCATAGAATAACAGTTAATTAAAGTTTGCAAAAGAAAATTATTTTTTTTGTTTATCTGAAGTGTTTACTACAATATTCCAACAACAAATATTGAAATAAAAGTTTTGAGTTTTGGCCAAAAAAATGGGTCTTGGAGACCATTGTGCAATGCTTTTAAAACTTGTAAAAACACGTGGCATTTTAGATGAAACTAATCTGAAATTCAGGGTTTTGCTTATAACTTTTGAACCACTGGACCGATTGAGCTGAAATTTGAAACCAAATAGACCCGGGGAACGGAAAAGATACGTGCCAAGCTTTAGTAGTCTCAATATTGTCTTTCGAAAGTTATTGTGTTTTTTATCTCGTAAATTCGCGAAATACCCTTGCCGAAATTTACTCTTTTGCTCATAACTTTTGAACCACTGGACCGATTTGGCTGGATTGCAATACCAACCTGACCAGGTAAAAGACAAACATATATGCCAAACTTCAGTAGCCTCTGTGAAGTCTTTCAAAAGTTAGCGTGTTTTCTACGGACAGACAGACAGACAGACAGACAGACAGACAGACGGAGGGACGGACGGACGGACGGACGGACGGACGGACATCGCTAGATCGACTTAAAATCGATCGAGGATCATAAATATATATACCGCAATCAACTACATTCTGGCCAGACACTCTACCCATCGTGCCAAAGTCACTTTATACAAACATATTTTTATATTTCTATAAATAATTTTTTGAATTTTTTTTTTTTTTGCAAAAAAAAACTCACATTTAGATTAAAATTAATGATTTCTCCTTAAAAAATTCTAACAATTAAAAAAAAAATAACGTACACAAATCATTAAAAATTAAAGAAGAATCACTTATTTTTACTTACAGAACAAAAATAAATGACTTTAAAAATTGAATGCTTATGAAAGTCTTTATTTTTTATGTTGTTATTTTTGAAACAAAGAACAGAAATAGTAATTTAAAAAAACTGAACAATGAACAAATGTTTTTTTTCTTAAGAACAACAAAACGTAAAACTTATTAAATAAACTACTAACAGATAATGACATAATTTTATTGAGTACGAAGATGCTGAAACTTGGCGCTTATTTTTGCCATTTCCCAGCTCTTATTGGTACTGAATTTCACCAAAATAGTTTCCTTGGTTCAAAAGTTATGAGCGAAACCGTGAATTTCGCTTTAAATTCAAGTGACGAAAAACCCCGTTAAACAGGCTTTTAAAACGTTGTTAAGTCACAAAAATTATTTTCAAAGAATTTTTGGTTTTTTTAAACAAAAAAAAAAATTACACACCAAAAAAATTACACTCACAATCAGTACCGATATAACTGTCCCAATTTTACTCCAAGAAGAGTCAAATGTATGACCGACCACCAATATTTTTTCAACTATAACATTTTCTCAACATAATACCTACCCTCTGTATTCATTGAATACACAATAATACAAAATCGATTTCCGAATCGGAATGTGATGAAACTTAAAAAAAAAACACTCTAGGCTTTTTTTTAGTTTAGTGCTAGATTTTTTTACACGCATTTGAAGTTGGTGATTTTAAAGCACTTAGAGTTTTTGTATGCTAGATATGTCCTACTTTAAAGGCCCTTAGCGATGCCCTTATTGGACATGTGGCGTCCAGAATTTCAGTTCAATCGGTCCAGTACTTTCTGAATGGCCGAATTAGTATAAAACACTGTTCAAAGTTTGTTATTTAAAGACATTCACAAAATAAAGTATACGCCTCTTATACAGTTTTGAAGTAATTGTATTTATAATACAATTTTACCAACTTCAAATATGTGTAAAATAACACCCTAGTAAAAAAGTTTTGATATAATAAAATATAATTTGATACAATCATATTAAAATATATATGAATTTTTATATGTTCAGATCTAATTATATCTAAGATTTAATGTGGTTCAATTTTTTTATCTGAGGTTATACATAAATATATGGGGCATTCCATGTCAAATCAGACACATTGAAATTTTTTTTTTAGATTTTCCCAATTTGTTAACAGTTTTTAGTGCCCATCGAAAACTCCTTCTTGGT
This sequence comes from Pegoplata infirma, assembly GCA_963921195.1. NCBI lineage: Eukaryota > Metazoa > Arthropoda > Insecta > Diptera > Anthomyiidae > Pegoplata > Pegoplata infirma. The sequence continues at coordinate 34,356,471 of OY992540.1, read as the reverse complement.
AAATTTGCAGATTTTTTTGATGACCCGTTCAAAAGATATCGAATTTTTAAAAATTGGTAGTTTGGTCCTTTACTCAAACTTCTTTTACTCATAACTTCTTCAGCAATGGTCCAAATTTTTATTTTTTTTTTCAAAATTTTTGTTTTTTTACGTACTTTAAAAAAAAAAAATAACAAAAAATTCTTAAAAGCGCTCTAGTATGCGATTTTTAAGTTTTAAAATTTAAGTCTCATTTTTAAAAACGTTTGTACTCTTCGATTTTTTTGAAATTTTTTTGTGTAAAACTTCTATCGATTCTACAAATTTTTTGCCCAGGAGGATCGTGGGATAACGATTATTACTATTTTTTAAAATTGTTTGAAAAAATTTCATTGTAATTTTCCAATCTTAAAATCATTTCTACTGCTCCAATGGTGCGTCATAGAGGGGTGCTTTATAAGACCGACCCCCATTAATTTTTACGTCTTAACATTTCTTTGGAACAAACTAATACCCTATCTCTAATTTCTTATGGGGCTCCCACACAAAACGACATTTTTTAAAATTTGTTCCAACCGCTCTAACTGCCCTAATAGTGCCCTTAGAGCAACAAAATGTATGAACGACCCACAATAGTTTTTTAGTCCAAACATTTTCTCTGAATACACCTATTCTCTATCTTTAACTGTTAAGGCGATCCCCACACAATTTTTTTTTTTTTTTTTGTAAATTTGTTGTATTTAATCAGCTTTTACCGGTCCAATGGTGGGTCCGAGAGGGGTCATTAGTGAGACCGACCCCCATTTATTTTTTACCCTGCAACATTTTTTCAAAACATGCCTACGCCCTATCTCCACTCCCTCAGTAGGCTCCCATACAAATAACAGTTAGAGCTAATTTTATAAAAATGTAATTTTGTATGGGAACCTACTTAGGGAGTGGAAATAGGGCGTAGGTATGTTTTAAAAAAAATTTGTAGGGAAAAAATAAATGGGGGTCGGTCTCAGTAGTGACCCCTCTCGGCCGCACCATATAGACATTTCAGGTATTCCCATACCGATTTCAAATACTCCAGTAAGTGTTATCATCAGTAGGATTTCAAATGTCGGTTTGTCTTGTTAATGGAAATTTGACCTTTAAAATATTAGAGAGAGCTGGCAAAGTACCTTTTATGGTCGCTTGTGTGTTGGGAAAGCATCAAAGTTTAGTACTCTCCCAGCGTCCAAATGATAACCACGGTAAACCGTATGCCGTTGCTATTTTAAAGCGCTTTGAAAGCGCTTTAAAACAAAAATATGGTTTTATTATAGCACTTTTAGAACAAAAAAATGGGACGTATCTAAATTGTATACATACATAAGTCAATAAGACACAACTTTATTTGGTGTTTATTTGAAATTTATTAAATTAGTATAAAAAATTTATTGACTCATTTATTAGGATAAAAAAAATTTGAACAAACTTTGAACAATTTTCTAAGTTCCTCAAAAAATTTGTTTGCAGTTTTCTTTGCGTTTTGGAATAAAAAAAATTATTAAAAATGCGTTTAGGAAAAAATTTGGAAAAGTCCAGTAAAAAGTGGTGTATTGAACCGAAACGGGTATGTATCCGGAGTTTAAGGGTGATGTATCCGGAGTTTAAGGGTGATATATCCGGAGTTTAAGACACTTCCTCACGAAAGAAACAGGTGTTTTTATACAAAAGGTGTCAAGTTTGTAATATGTAGGTCATTGTGTATAAGTGACATATCATGAGAACTACCAAGGACCGGCCACTTATCCTGCAGGGAAATAAAAATATTCCAATTGTTATGAAAATTAATAAATTTTAATAATAAATGTATAATTTGAACGGATTAAAATAGAAAAACATTGGCAAAGCGCTTGGAAAGCATTTTTTCGAATTCATACTACCTTCTACACAAAAAATAAAGTGCTTTGCCGAGACTTTTACTTTAGAACGGTTGGCCATTTCTGCCTGGGTAAGTTTATTCTAGCTCGAGGTCATTTTCCTTTATTAATTAAAACTATGATTTTCTCATATAATAATTTTCAAGAAAAGTATATTTTGAGTTTAAAATCTATTTTTATTTTTGCGAGACTTAGTCAACACGTGTTTTGGAATTTGTCAGATTCCATTGTCACGACTATTTAGCAAATATAAAATGACAATGGAATCTGACAAATTTCGAAACACGTGTCAGCTTAATCTTGCAAATACCAACATAAATTAATTAAAAAAAGAAAAATTTTTTTCTTGAAAATTGTTCTATGAGAAATTAAGGAAAAATTACCTCGAGCTAGAATAAACCTAAACAAAATATGATTCAGAAAAAATTTCCAAAATCAGGCCAATTGAACAAAAGTCAGAAAATCTTTTATGAAATTTACAAAAAAAAAAAATTCTCAAGAATTTTAGAGGGTTATTATTGATTGGGAACAGCCCAATAAAGTATTTTCACTTGCTTTTTTGCTGTAATATTCGTTAGGCAAAATAAAATTCCAGAATTTTTAAAAGTATTTTTAAAGTTTTCTGTGAAAAGTAAAAAAAAAAAATTTATCAAAAAATTTTTTGTTCGTGTGTTACGTGGTAAAAATACATCTAAATCCACATATTGTATTGATAAACGTGTATTATTGTATTCAGTTTTTATAAATGTGGAACATCAAAAAAATGAAATACTTGAAAAGGCACGAATTCCTATGGTGTTCTTCAATTGTTCTTACATTAGGGAGGTATTTATTATGGAGTAATTTTTAATCTACGACGAAATTTTAATGCTCTTCAAAGATCTTATAATTGCACTTTAGTCTAAAATTTATCTAAACTTTATACTTTATACTCGATTGAGCTTTTTGAATTTTAATAGTAATTTTCTAAATTTCAACTGAAATTTTATTTTTAAAATCTCTTAAAATTCAAATTAGACACGATACAGTCCAAAATAAAGGAGCTAGACTCCTGAAGTTTGATACGAATTTGTCTTATGGTATTGCGATGGTTCGCTAAATTCAAACATGGGCAAAATCGGATCAGGGGAAAAAAGTTCCCCCTTTAAGAACTAAACCAACCTCTGAAAAATTCCATTTTTATAGGTTTTTTCTACTTTTGCTTAGTAAACAAAACAGTTTTTTGTCAGAAAAGGTTCCAAGTCCTGCAGTTGGATCCAGAAAGATAGTCTCCCATCGCCGAACCCCCCCCCCCCCCCCCCCCCCCCCCTCAAAAAAATACGCCCACGTTTTTTTTTTTTTTAACGTGTTGGAGGGTATAAAAGATTCGGCACAGTCGCTTTTAACACTCTCACTTGTTTTAATTTAGGGTTCTGCCACATACTGAATTAAATTCGAAAGTGGTTTCATACTTTTCGTCTAAAAGCATAAAACAAAATAATTTTTCGAAATGAAGTCACTTCCATGCAATTTAATAGCACTTAGATTTTTGGAAATGATTTCATTTCAAAAAAAAGATTTTCATTTCAAAAATAAAAATATTTCACTTGCCCCTTATTTGTGCTTTTTTCCATAAATTGTGCTTTTTCAATTGGACTTCTGATTTTCAAATTTCAATTGAGCTTTTTTTAATATTAAAGAGGTTTTTTGAATTTTAGTTTGGCGTATTGCACACAAAAAAAAAATGCCAATGAGCACGTTTCATAATATTTATGAACAAATTCATAAACAGTTGTTAACTTTTTCTTCATACTTATAAACTTTTTCGTAGTGTGTACGAATAAAACGTAATATGAGGCATTCCACACCAAATGTCCAGCGAAAAAAACATGTGTACCGTAAACTTCTGAATAGGTGATATAGATAGCCCTATATGGAACTTAGAAAATTGCGTTTTTGGTTTTTAAATTTTTCAAAAACTGGGCTTAGGAGGCGTGGTCAAATATTGGAAAAATGGTCAAATTTGTGGCGAGTTGCCTTGATTAAATATTTATCACATTAAAACGGAATGCACCACAATGTCAAATATTTACGATTTTGAAAATGTGAAGTTGATAATTGAATAACTTTTTTTCAAATTCTAAAAATTGTAAATATAGTAACAATTTCTGAATCAGACTATGCATAGTTTCTGCACTTTAGCTTCATCAGTGATTCTATATTATTAAATTTATATGTTTAACATTTTTGAAAAATTGTTAAATTGTCTCTATATAGAAAATTTTTTTATTATATTCGTCTGCTGTGGGATTCGAACCTGAGGTTTTTGAAACACCACGTTACACTCGTAACAACTATGACACACCACTTAACGAGATGCGCCACAATAGCATTGAGTTCAACGACGACTATATTGTGGTTTTACTAGAAGAGATTTCATTAACACAATGTTAAACACAAGCAATTTTTATAATTTTTTCCAGTTATTCCAATTATTTCTTCGTGTCTTTTTTTACAGGGTATGCCACTCAGACGCATGGGTTTTGCATTCATGAGATGACTTTACTGCTAAGTTAAGACTATTGCCGCGGGGCAAATTTTGTTTGTATTTTAGGTTTTTAGTTTTTGGTAATGTCATATAGACAATGCAATTAATATTATTATATTAATTATTTGCAACTTATTATAATTTTGAAAATGTGAAGTTGATAATTGAATAACTTTTTTTCAAATTCTAAAAATTGTAAATATAGTAACAATTTCTGAATCAGACTATGCATAGTTTCTGCACTTTAGCTTCATCAGTGATTCTATATTATTATATTTATATGTTTAACATTTTTGAAAAATTGTTAAATTGTCTCTATATAGAAAATTTTTTTATTATATTCGTCTGCTGTGGGATTCGAACCTGAGGTTTTTGAAACACCACGTTACACTCGTAACAACTATGACACACCACTTAACGAGATGCGCCACAATAGCATTGAGTTCAACGACGACTATATTGTGGTTTTACTAGAAGAGATTTCATTAACACAATGTTAAACACAAGCAATTTTTATAATTTTTTCCAGTTATTCCAATTATTTCTTCGTGTCTTTTTTTACAGGGTATGCCACTCAGACGCATGGGTTTTGCATTCATGAGATGACTTTACTGCTAAGTTAAGACTATTGCCGCGGGGCAAATTTTGTTTGTATTTTAGGTTTTTAGTTTTTGGTAATGTCATATAGACAATGCAATTAATATTATTATATTAATTATTTGCAACTTATTATAATTTTGAAAATGTGAAGTTGATAATTGAATAACTTTTTTTCAAATTCTAAAAATTGTAAATATAGTAACAATTTCTGAATCAGACTATGCATAGTTTCTGCACTTTAGCTTCATCAGTGATTCTATATTATTATATTTATATGTTTAACATTTTTGAAAAATTGTTAAATTGTCTCTATATAGAAAATTTTTTTATTATATTCGTCTGCTGTGGGATTCGAACCTGAGGTTTTTGAAACACCACGTTACACTCGTAACAACTATGACACACCACTTAACGAGATGCGCCACAATAGCATTGAGTTCAACGACGACTATATTGTGGTTTTACTAGAAGAGATTTCATTAACACAATGTTAAACACAAGCAATTTTTACGTTCTTATATAGTTTTGTATGGGCTATCGATTCAAAATTTTTTTTTTGGGAAAATTTTCAGAACCCGTTCTGAAATTTTTCATTTTTTAAAAAAGTCAATTTATCAAAAATCCGGCCACTTTTTTTTTCTTTTTTATTTATTTTTTTAAAAGTTTAGATGTTTGTCCATCCACACAAAAAAAAATCAGAAACACGTTCATCTTTTTTTTCGAGAAAATCGCATTTGAACTTTAAATTTCATAAATTGTTAGTAATTTGCTTGCATTTCTTTGTGTCAACAGAGCGTATGACGAATATTTATGCAATTAATATTACTCATTCGCAACTTTAAAACAAAGAAATACAAGCAAATAACAAAATTGTTATGAAATTTAAAGTTCAAATGCGATTTTCTCGAAAAAAAATATGAACGTGTTTTGTGTGGATGGACAAACATCTAAACTTTTAAAAAAATAAATAAAAATGAAAAAAAAGTGGCCGGATTTTTGATAAATTGACTTTTTTAAAAAAATGGAAAATTTCAGAACGGGTTCTGAAAATTTTCCAACAAAAAAAAATTTAATCGATAGCCCATACAAAACAATATAAGAACGTAAATTTTTGACATTGTGATGCATTCCGTTTTAATGTGATAAATATTTAATCAAGGCAACTCGCCACAAATTTTACCATTTTTCCAATATTTGACCACGCCTTCTAAGCCCAGTTTTCGAAAATTTGAAAAACCAAAAACGCAATTTTCTTAGTTATATATAGGGCTATCCAAACAACCTATTCAGAAATTTACGGGACACATGTTTTTCTGTAGCGGGACATTTGGTGTGGAATGCCTCATATGTGAAATTTAAGAAATATTTAAAATTTTTTCCTAAATACTATGAAAAAGTTAAAAAATTTAATGAAAAAATTCATCATTTGTATGTATTTGTTTATAAGTACTATGAATTTCGATTATTGGCAATTTTTTTATGTGCGGGATTTTTTTTTTATTTTATCTTAGCTTTCCTGAATTTTTAACGGATTTCTGATTTTTTAAGGGATTTTTCAAAATCTAAATCAGAAAAGATATAAAATATTATTATTTGTTGAAATAATTTCAGTTATCTCCCTAATATTTTTTTTTTGTACCATATTATTTATGTAAAGTATGTTGGTGCGTGTGTTTAATATTAAACATCTGCGACTGACTTATTGTCATGTTAGACGCGTTTGTGCTATAAAAAAGTGTTTTTCTGCGTGTTTGGGTACCTTTTGTGTCGCTATACAACACACACATACATAGATACATTTTTCTATATGTGAAAAATAAACGACTATAGAAGAGGATTTACAATTTATTGAAATTTTTATTTTTGTCTATAAAGCCGCAATTGAACTAAATGAATGCGTATTAAATTTAATGCGAAATTTTACTGTAATATGCCTAAAAGTGTGTCGAAAAAACGAAAAAAAAACTCAAGCGTACTTAAAAATGGTTAATAGTATATAATTTGCCAATAATTTATCAGTGATTTTTAAATTATTTTCTAAATTACATTAACATAAAAATTAAGTGTTAAATGGATTTAATTTGTTTTAAAAATGAGTAGAAAAATGATTAAAAAAAATGCAGAGAACACACTGAGAATTATGATTATCACACATTCTATGTTAAACTTTTAATATTAAATTAAGAAATTTTTCGACATATTAATTTTTTATGATGTTCTCGTCGAGTCTCAAAATTTCACCTAATCACGTGAAAATTATCGGGTAATAAGAGGATTTTTGAAATTCACACTGACGGAATCTTTTTATACCCTACACTAAAAAAAAACTGTAATGTTAGCAAAAAAAAGCTTGTAAACCTACAAGAAAATTTGCTGATTTTGAACCCACAATTTTTTTGTAAAGTTAGCAAAAATGTTTTGCCAAAAATTAGTTAAATGATTTTTTTTTATATCAACATAGTTCATACACATTTGAGGACCCCATTGGGTTCGGACCCAATAGGTCCAGACCCCGATGGGCTTAGACCTAGTTGGGTTTCTTAAAAATCGTCATAGTTTTTGATCCAAAATTTGTGTCCGTTTCGCTCTATCTTGCTTAGTTTTTGAGATGCGTGATTTTAGGGGACCACCGGGGTTTTGGGAATTACAAAACTCTGAGTGCTTTTGATTATTTTGCGGTCTTGTTCTACGTGTTGAGAGCTACAAAAATGCTTTTGGACTTTTTGTTGTGTCGGCAATATTTACCAAGATATGAGCATTTTAAAATTTTCGGGAATGCTAACTTTTTTGGATCAAATTAGGGTCCACACATGTGAAGAGGACCGGCGAAACTATGAAAGGCCCGAGAACCAAAAATGGCCTCCATGTTGCTCTATCTGGCTTAGTTTCTGAGATAGCGCCATTTTAAGTTTTCTGAAAATAAAAAAAAAATTTACATTTATTTTTGCTAATATTAGCAAAAAAAGCTTGTAAAAATTTGGTCAACTCAATTGTTTGGGTGAATCTATGGAGTGGATGGATGAGTAACTCTGAGCACGAATAAAAATCAACAGATGATTTTTATTGCTCAATTGTGAAAATAACAAAATACCCCAATTAGAAAAAGTATGGAAAGAAAAAAATACAAAAGGGTTGGATTTAGAAAAATGGATATTTTATTCAACAAGGAGATGATAGATCTTACCAATCGCTATGGATGCTAGAACAATAAGGAAAAATTTATTGTTAAGACCGGAAAATAGTATCTAAGACTATGACATTTGTTTTAGGCATTAATGGAGGGAAAGAGATAGAAAGTTATTTAACTAACTTTCTATCATTTATATCATTCAGCCTTTATATAGATATTTAAATGGGAATTGTCGGATTGCAAGAATACGGCATTAATGGAAATAGATTTTAAGGCCTTTTGGCATTAACATTACCGCCCGCCTTGCAGGATATATGCAATAAAATTAAAACACGGATTGCTTAAAGACTTAGATACTTTTTTCTCTGCTGGATAGGATTAGAAATAGGACTTAAATGTAAATATAAATGGAATTCAGATGAATATTAATATAATTTGGAATGTTAAATCTAAAATAACTAGGAATGAAATTTAAGTATAGCAATTCATATGGATTTTTTCAAATTCAATTAAATTATTAATGATAAAAAAAATTTTAATGGATATCTTAAAAATTAGGATTAACAGTTGAACGTTTGTCTTTTGCTTAATCTGTTTGATAGTGCATTAATTACTTTAGGTTATCTGGAATCAAAGCCGTATAAGGCTTTTTAATACTATGCTAACGATCAGGCTTACGTTAAAACTCTGAATCTATTTTTCTTTTATTTTTAAATTTCGTAGAACTCTAGTTTTAACGGTAAAGAATTTTGCATACTGAAAACAATTAACTAGTCATAGGCTAGAAGATGTCAAAAGTTGAAGAATGTCCTTAGAACAAAATCACTATTTCGACTTTCAAAATTTCAAAAGAAACTTTTCCTTAGATTCACGATAAGATGCATGTTATTATTTTTACGATAAAAAGCATATCTGATGAACTTAACGAGGATCGAGTGAGATGGACGAAAAAGTCTTCTCATTCGGGATTTCAAACGACCACTTTTGCTATTGGCCATGTATTTTTTCTTCGTGGAACGAAGATTTTTGGAGTAAAGGAAAATATTTTTAACTCTGCCAAGGTGTCTGGATTTTGGATAAATATTTTTATCAACAAAAGAATTGAAACGAGCTTGGAAATATTTATTTTGGTAAAATGTGTTGGGAGTAAGCTCTATATAAAACTTCTTTATATTTATAGCATCGAATGGCTTGCCATGCTGAGCGAAATTTTCTCTATTGGAGATCTGACCGGACTTCGGAATATGTTTTAAACTGTAATTGGAGGAAACCGGAGGAGCATTAGAACGGATTAGAAACATTAACGCTTTGTTAATATCTTCACCAAAATTATGAATATTGGAATACAGTAAACGGTGAGGCAAAATATCGGAAAATAATTCTTTGCAAATAAATGATTCCTTATCACAGGAGAAACCTACATAGTTCGGAGCGCTAGTAGGTATATTCATACAATTGATTTCTATTGCGAATATGGAATTTGAAACGATTTTGTTTGCAAAGTAGGAGTCTATAACAAAGTATGCTATATGCTGTACAGCAAATGTTTCTGTTCTTATCTCACAATAAAGAATTTTATATCGCGGATCCGTTTGAAAATTGACTTTTTGTAAGGATATATTCGATAAAACATTTGGATTTAACAAAGTTAGCCGATATTTCTTCTCAATATCTTTATTGAAACCCCTTTCTTGGATTAAACTGGGTAAATTGCCATTGTGAATTAAACCACTTAAGCGGGAAGACGAATCGAATCCTTTCGGTTGAATAACAGCATGTGGAAACAAATAATGCCATGGAGCTATGGAACAACTAGAAGTTTTGGAATAATCCGGAGGCTTGGAATAATATGTGCATTTGTCACGTTCTTCTTCGAAATCATTAGAAATAAATAACAGAATATGCTCGATTGTAAAAAACTGTGTCAACGAATTCATTTTAGGCTGACCGATTCTCAATTCATAAATGTGTGCTTTTGCTACTCGAGAAGAATTAATGAAATCATTTTCATATCTCATTGCGGTCTTCACGAACAAATTTTTGTGAAATTTTTCGGATGGTGTGGGTAAGTTCTTCCGAGGAAGATTCTCTACCCCCCAACAACGTGAAATTTCTTGGGTCGACAATATTTTACTGTCAAATAAAGCCACTGTGGAACAAGGGAGAGTTGATACAGAAAAAACTATGTCAAAACATTTGTTATATTGAGCATAAGCTGTTGGAATTTTAGAAAAAGAAGAACTGACAGAATTTGGTGGAGGATTACCAACAAAACGAGATACAAATTGCACAGTTGCAGATGTATTAACGTCATCATGGAACTCGAAAGAATGCACATATGAACGAATTTGTTTATCCTTGGCAGGAATAGAGCAGTTTAACATTAGTTTGTGAGCTTTTGTGCTCTCGCACGACTGTTGGATTGAATTAAATAGTTGCTCGGAGATAGTGAGTGGTTTAATACGATATAAGTGGAACGTATTAGCGAAGGCTGTACCTAATAGTACACCGATGGAACTGGATGTAGAAGGAGAGGAATGTCTCTCCGCAGCCCCATTCTCAGTGGACTGTATTTGCAGAGAATTGGATTCATGATCGAATGGAGCTGAGTTCGAATTCAATTTGGAATTGGTGTCACTACTAGACTGCTCTTTAGAACTAGGACTATCTTTATGGAGTAGAATATTATGGCGTTTGCCACAAGTAGAACAACTATTTTTACTTGTGCAGTTTCTAACGCCATGGATTTTGGAGAAGCAATTAAGACATAAACGGTGCTCTTTAATTTCGGATATTCTCTGATCATAATCCATATTTAAAAACCGTGGACATAGACGAAGTTTATGGGATCCACGACACAATGTACATAGTGGACCAGATAATCTTGGCTTTGATCTAAAATCGTATCGATGTGCATCGATCGTACAGAAAGAATCCCTGGGAAACAGATCGCCAGTGAAATCATCGTTGGATTCAATGAAATCATCTTCCATGAATGTAAAATTATCAAAATACATTTTAAAACTAATCTGATTTATAATGAATATTAGGCGAAAGTAGTTTTTAACTTGTCAAAAAATAAAACAAAACTTTTCAACGGGAAATAATACAATTGAATAATCAAATGAAAACTGAAAACTATAAATTTACTATCTATATGTGGAAAGAATCTACAAAGTCATCAAAACACATGAAATCTTTTTGAATGAAAAATATTTTTGGTTGAAAATTAAAATTGAAACCGAAAATGAACTATATATGGAACAATAACTAAAAGGTCGACAAAACACAGGAAATCTTCTTGAATGAAAAATAATTTTGGTTGAAAATTAAAATTGAAAACCAAAAAAAACGACCTATACTGTTTGACAAGAAAAGTATTCTATCCCAAATTGGACAAAATACTGCGAAAACCAGGAAATTTTAAGCAATACGAAAAGAGAACCAAAAATTTGCTTGAAAATTTAGATGCCAAACAGTTATTTTAGAAAAAAAAGGAATTTTGAATCCAGAAACTAGAAGTTTGTTCAAAAAAACTTGGAAAAAGAATTTTGAATCCAGAAACTAGAAGTTTGTTCAAAAACCTGGAAATTTCCAAAATCTTCAAGAAAGATATTTCAAAATAAACATTTTTCAATGGACAGAAAATGTTAAATGTAAGTTGAATGTAAAGATTGTCGACCTATAGAAACGAAAATGGAAACTTTTTTTTTTTTTTTTTCGAATGGTCTTGGCGAGTTCTTCCTAGGAAGATTCTCCCCCACCCAAAAATATAAAATCTATTTGAAGAACTTGATGTAAGCAAAATTCGCTTGGATTGCTTGAACTAATTAGAAACAAACAATTTCCGGTAATTTGAAAATTTAGATTTTTTATTTTTAGAGTACGAATGTGTAAATAGCAAGGATTGTTTTTCTTCTTCCTAATTTTCAGAAATTGTGTAGGCTTTCCGTTTTTTTTTTTTTTTTTATTTTTTTAATTCGTTATTTGATAGGTACTTGCAATGCTACTTGTTTATTAATTTTCAGAAGTAGAAACCCGATAAATAAGAAAATTGTCTAATTTTCAAATATACAAAATATATATAATCGTGGACCGATGTGTTTTAAATTTTTTTTCTTTTTCTATTATTATTTATTTATATATAGATATATTTTGTTTGGTTTTACGAAAGTCAACAACGATTACGAAAATTATTGTTAGGATTCTGATTTAAATATACAGGCAGTCACTAGCAGAATTCTCCGGGTGTAATCTTGAACTATTTAAAATTTCGAGTGTAAATAAAACATATGTAGTTATAAAAAAAATTATAAAGTTCAATGACCCCAACTGACTGGAATGAAAGTTTTGTACAATTTTGTCTTTTTTTCTAATTGTTGTTCTCTCGGAATCTTTCTAGGGTTTTTGTTATTACTCTTAACTCTACGGAAAGATGATTAACAACAAACCTCTCAACAAAGTGAGAGGAGTAAAAACCAATAATGTGTTGAGATCAATTAGTTAAGTCAATGCAGAAAACTATTAAGAAGAAACGAAAGCGAGTAACTTAGGAATGTCATTGAATTGTTTAAGCTGTGTATTGAAAAGGGATGAGGAAATTAGTACAATGACACTTTTTCTCAAAAGTGTAATGGTACTAAAATAACAACAAAATTGGGGTGAAACAAAACTACACTCTTATTATGATTGCCGAAATTTAACTAATTTACTATTTTAAAAGTGCCAGCAAAATTTTGAATGCAATTTTAATATCGAACGTATTTATCAATTAGAAATTATAACTATTTATAATTTATAATATTATCGGACATTATTCCTTTGAACTTTTTTTCTTTTTAATTATAATACAAAATATGTATGCAAACTGGTTAAACGTTTTGTGATGCAGTTGAACCAAATTGGATTGCAACAATTGGATTGGATTTTTTTTTTTTTTTAATTATATTTTGTTTGCAGAACTCAACGATTTTTCCCTGTATTTTGTTTTTATTTATTCTATTTTGTTTTTAAATTTTAATTAGGCGTAACGATTTTGCTGTTACTACTAAATTTTTTATTTTTTTTTTCTCAAAATTACGAAATTTCCTTTGCTTATTTAAGCCAATAATAGTTTTGCAAACTCTTTGCCTTATGAATAAAGAAATAATGTACAGAGGTTTACTTTGTACTAGTTTAGTACATTGTACTTATCCAAGTTACCATCACTGACGTGAATAGAGTAAACCTAACCCAGCAAAAAAATACTTGAATAAATGTTAGCCGTATTGAGTGGATTATTAAGCATTAATTGCTGAAATGTGGATAGACGTTAAAAATAAAACAGATTCAAGTGCCAACCGAAACATTTTCTGTTCTGCTTTTTTCTCTTTTTTGTAAAATAATACACTAATTGTATTGAACAGGAATATTCTGCAAGTTTCTAGAATGCTTTTAAATAGATTTTAAATTTTTGCAAATGTGATAGAAAAAATTAATATTCCTTTTGAAAGTTACTTTGTGCAATAAACAAACATCATCTGGATTGGTTTACTTAAACTAAAAGTATGAATTTAGTTAATCCAAAAGTGAAAACAGAAAGCAGAAAAAGTGAAAACAGAAATGGAGACAATTTTTTTGCTGGGATTTTACAGAAATACACTCACTCATAAAAAATTGTTGGTAAAATCAAAATTTGCAAATACTGATTCTTGTTGAATAATTGTAATTTTTGCAAATTTATAATTAAAACAAGTGTTGCTCATAATGTAGGTTTGGATTAATGCAACATATACCGGCTTATTAAGTGTGTTTTCCAGCAGCGAGCAGCATACCTCTTCAGCGAAATTCTCCTTTCCTACCTTGTAAAGGTAATGTAAATTTGATTGTATATGGAGATTTTCAAATTCCCCTGTAAAATCTAGCAATTTACTCAGCTTAACCAAAGAGTACCGTTAACAACATTAGGATCAATCTAAATGTGTTGAAGTGGATTATAACTTCATGATTGTTAACGTTACCACCTAAAGTGAACTTGGTACGGCAAACGATTATAAATATGCCAACAAAACAAAGGTCTGATGTTGATTTTTTTTTTTTTTTTTTTTTTTACAAAACTTGTTGCATTGTGTGAATTGAAATGGTTTATCTGAGTGTGATATTGTGTGTTTTACTACACTATTTGTTAGAGTGTAGTTAGTTGGAAAAAGACCTTTTTTATACGAAAAAGCGATTATATTCGATGTTAGTGCATATGATTTTTCCCGTTTCTTTTAATATATTGACATCGCCATCTCATGTTTTAGATGCCGAAAAACGAAACTAGCATTTTAGAATGCAATTTGAGTAACGAAAAAATACAAAAATCGATCACCGTTTTTACCAACGTTTTGGTTTGGGTGTGATTTTAGTGGTTGGAAAACAGAAGTGGATTATTGGAATCGATAATAGCAATAAAGAGTAAAACTAGTGGCTGGAATTGTAAAGGGATTCAAATAAAGAGTGTTTAAGGAGAAATTTATAAAGTGGCTATGGTAGGTATGTTGTGACGAGTGTATGTTGTGTAAGAGCTTGTTGGACAAATTTGAAGGGAAAACATAAAAAGCTTTTAAAATTACCTCTTTGAAGGGTTATACTTAAGAGAGGTTAATTATAGGTGAATAAAATTGTAGGTTAAGAGATCACTTCTATTAGGTTAAGAGATCTCTTCTTAAGAAATATTATTTTTAATAAATTAAAGGAATTTAAAGTTGTTAGGTGTAGTGTGAATGCGTGGAAATGTATGTCAGGGGAAAAGAGTGATGTATGTTTATTCTCAAAATATCCGAAAAGGGAGAGAATGAACCTGAACATACATTCATACATGTGAATATAACATAAGCTGAAAAAATGCGGGCATAAAATTGGTTTGATGTAACTAACTAATTTCAATCAAACCTCTGTATGGCTGGACAATATAACCTACAATTTATTTACCCAACTATATAAGTGCTTTGCAACAAATCATAATTTGTAATCTACAAAAATAACCAATGGACTCACCAAATACTTTAATAAAATTAAAATGCTCTTTATATTTTCCTGTGAAGCATTTCCTCCTCTATGGTTATGTAATCCTTGGTAGATTGTAATTTGGTATATCTTTCCGATTAAATGTGAATTGGTATACCTTTTTTTTTCACTCAATAAAAAACTTTATGTTTGTTTCTTTTTATTTTTTTTTGTATTAATTTGTCGTTTTTTCGATTACTCTTCTTTTTTCACAACAATTTATTTTAATTTAATTTTGATGGTTACCGCGTGGTGTAACAATAAAACAAAATAACAGAATGAGTGCTTGCAAACAAAACCCTAGTAATCGCACTATCAAACGAACTATGTATGTAGATATGTATACGGAAAGAGCAAAAAGACAAACGAACCTGTTTTTGATGCTAATGATGAAGTGCAATGGATTTTGTTGACACTGGTAAGATCTCCAATAAACGAGCAGAAATCTCAGAGCGAGCTTTTATCCAATAAAGAGATCCGGTTCGAATGGGACCAAATGTTTGGGTGAATCTATGGAGTGGATGGATGAGTAACTCTGAGCACGAATAAAAATCAACAGATGATTTTTATTGCTCAATTGTGAAAATAACAAAATACCCCAATTAGAAAAAGTATGGAAAGAAAAAAATACAAAAGGGTTGGATTTAGAAAAATGGATATTTTATTCAACAAGGAGATGATAGATCTTACCAATCGCTATGGATGCTAGAACAATAAGGAAAAATTTATTGTTAAGACCGGAAAATAGTATCTAAGACTATGACATTTGTTTTAGGCATTAATGGAGGGAAAGAGATAGAAAGTTATTTAACTAACTTTCTATCATTTATATCATTCAGCCTTTATATAGATATTTAAATGGGAATTGTCGGATTGCAAGAATACGGCATTAATGGAAATAGATTTTAAGGCCTTTTGGCATTAAATTTAGAAAAAAAAATTTGTTCAAATTTTGTTTAAAATTGCTAATGCGATAAATGAACTTTACAAGATATTTTTGCTAACATGCTAATCTCAACTAAAAGTTAGCTAACCAGCATTAGCAAAAAAAATTAGTAAATCTACTAATGTATTATTTTGAGTATACACCACACTGTGGTACAGGGTATAATGAGTTTGTGCTGATGTTTGTAACTACCCGAAATATTGGTCCTAGACCCACTTTTAAGTATACCGAAAGACTCAGAGTCACTTTTTGAGTCGATTTAGCGATGTCCGTCCATCTGTTCATGTAACCGGTGTAAACACGATACAGGTCGCAATTTTTAATCAATTGACTTGAAATTTGAAACTTAAGCATCTTTTGGCTCAAGGACGAAGCCTATTGAAATTGGAAAAAATCGGTCCATATTTAGACCTAGCCCCCATACAAAGGTCCTTTTTAGTATTGGCTCAAATGACTCTAATAGCCGCATTATAATAGGTATCTTTTTGAAATTTGGCAAATAATAATTTTTCATCTACACAAATCACCATTCCATTCTTCTTGTAGCCCCCCTACAAACCACCTTCCCGATTTTCACATAAGTCTCTCAAATTTCATGAAAATAGAAAATATTTGATTCAAATTCTGGTTGTGTATGTTAAACGCGTACTTTAATAACCTTATCAAATCTGATTATCATCGGACCATTTTTGGACTTAGTACCCATGAGAAAAATTTCGCCCGATATTCAGTTAAAGCGGTTTATTGTCAACAAAAAGAAGCATACCCGAGTAAAAATTTTTATATGATGCAATATATATTGATATGTAATACAATATATAATTAAACGCAATTTGATCCGAAAAATGGTGGATGTTTTTGCATTAAAAAAGATCAATTTGTATAAAATATGATTTGATTTCATCCGAGTTTTGACCAGACATTGCCATATATTAGTGGATCTAATTAGATCTAATTGCATAAAAACATTTAAAATCCTGGTGTTTTTTGGTTTGGGTTGAGTTACACCACAGGTCAACGATACATTCACCAAACATATAATTTTCTTAAACAAAAAAATGTTCGGGTACGCTTCGAACCAGATAGGTGATATACATAACCCTAACAAGGAAATGTTTAGGAACATTTTAAAAAGTTTCTTATACTTTGCCTTAAAAACTTAGAAAATTGTTGGTTAAATGGAAACATATAGTGTTATATATGGAACAGAATAGGATATATATAATTTTATATTAAATTATACAGAAAAACAAATTTTGTATTGACCCTCATGTAATTTTATATAATTATATCAACCGTACACCTTTTAATCCGAATCATGATTTAATTATATATTACTACATATGACTGCATTAAAAAAAATTAGAAAATATCTCACGGACGTATAATCATATATAATTTATTATGTTTGTATCAAGTTATATATTGTAATATATGTTTATTTTTACTCGGGTATATCACTCAAATTTGATTTGTGAGTGTTTTTTACACTAAATAAAGGTTTGACAAAATAAAGATCTAATCAGTTCATGTTTGAACTTGGGGACCATTTTCCGGGAAACTCTGGTGTAGGGTATTATATGGTTGGTCTTGGCCGACTTGTTTTTACTAAATTACATTCGTTCAAATCCTTCACGAAAAATGTTTAGAATGCTTAAAAAATTAAAACAATAACGTTTAGCCTGGAATCATGTTCCCTCAGGTGAAATTTTTACTTGAAAATTTTGGATCGTTATATCGTAAATAAACCTACAAAATCGGGGAATTTTTAAACACTATATGGAATAAGCTGCACTTGAAATATTTTGTCATAAACAGATTTTAATTTATTTAAAAAGTTTTACGTTTTGTCGATTTTAAAAGAAAAAACATTTGTTTAACATTCAGTTTTTTCAAATGACTATTTCTTTTCCTTTTTTCAAAAATAACAACATAAAAAATAAAGACTTTCATTAGCATTCAATTTTTAAAGACATTTATTTTTGTTCTGTAAGTCAAAATAAGTGATTATTCT
Source organism: Pegoplata infirma (assembly GCA_963921195.1). Lineage (NCBI taxonomy): Eukaryota > Metazoa > Arthropoda > Insecta > Diptera > Anthomyiidae > Pegoplata > Pegoplata infirma. The sequence continues at coordinate 34,338,336 of OY992540.1, read as the reverse complement.
TTAATTTTTAATGATTTGTGTTCGTTATTTTTTTTTTAAATTGTTGGCTTTTTTAAAGATAAATCATTAGTTTTTACGTACTTGTATGGGTTATTTTTTTTTGTAGAAAAAAAAAATTTTAAAAATTATTTATATAAATATAAAAACATGTTTGTATCAAGTGACTTTAGCACGTGGGTAGAGTGTCTGGCCAGAATGTAGTTGATTGCGGGATCGATTCGCCAAAATTTTATGATATTTAAAGTTAAAATTCTAAAAATCACATATGAGGCATTCCACACCAAATGTCCAGCGAAAAAATGCATGTGGAACTTAGAAAATTGCGTTTTTGGTTTTTCAATTTTTCAAAAACTGGGCTTAGGAGGCGTGGTCAAATATTGGAAAAATGGTAAAATTTGTGGCGAGTTGCCCTGATTAAATATTTATCACATTAAAACGGAATGCACCACAATCTCAAAAATTTACTTTTTTATACAGTTTTGTATGGGCTATCGATAATTTTTTTATACCCTCCACTCTAGTGATAGAGGGTATATATAAGTTTGTCATTCCGTTTGTAACACCTCGAAATATTGGTCTAGGACCCCATAAAGTATATATATTCATGATCCTCGATCGATTTTAAGACGATCTAGCGATGTCCGTCCGTCCGTCCGTCCGTCCGTCCGTCCGTCCGTCCGTCCGTCCGTCCGTCTGTCCGTCTGTCTGTCTGTCTGTCTGTTGAAAACACGCTAACTTTTGAAAGACTTTACGGAGGCTCCTGAAGTTTGGCATATATGTTGGACATTTACCTGGTCAGGTTGGTATTGCAATCCAGCCAAATCGGTCCAGTGGTTCAAAAGTTATAAGCAAGTGAGTGAATTTCGGCAAGGGATTTTCTGGAATTTACTAGATAAAACACACTGTAACTTTCGAACGGCAATTCTGAGGGTGCTGAGGTGTGGCATATATATTTACCGTTCCTCTGGTCCGGTTCGTTTTAAATTTCAGCCAAATCGGTCCGGCGGTTCAAAAGTTATTAGCAAAACCGTAAATTTCAGATTAGTTCACCTTAAATTCACGTGTTGAAAACCCGTTAAACATGTTTTAAAAACATTTGTAAGTCAGAAAAATATTTTAAAAGGTATTTTTGTCACACAAAAATATTTTTACACTAAACCAAAAAAAATACACTTAAAAAAAAGTTTACACTCAAAAAAAATTTTACACTCAAAAAAAAATTGGTAAATTATTTTTTTTTTTTTTCAAAAATTAAAAAAAAAGTTTTTTTACACTAAAACAAAAAAAAAAATACACTCAAAAAAATTTAACACTCAAAAAAAAAATTAGTATTTTTTTTTTTTTTCAAAAATTAATAAAAAAAAAAGTTTTTTTACAGAAAATAAAATATTTGTAACCAAAAAAAAGTTTACACTTAAAAAAAAATTTTACACTCAAAAAAAAATTGGTAAATTATTTTTTTTTATTTTTCAAAAATTAACAAAAAAAGTTTTTTTACACTAAAACAAAAAAAAAATACACTCAAAAAAAATTTTACACTCAAAAAAAAAATTAGTAATTTTTTTTTTTTTCAAAAATTAATAAAAAAAAGTTTTTTTACAGAACGTAAAATATTTCTAACCAAAAATGTTATTTTTTTCACGTTAGAAAATTTACTATCACTTAAAAAGGGCATTGTGGAGGGTATTCATAGATTCGGTCAAGTCGAATTTAACTTTTCTACTTGTTTTTTTTTGGAAAATTTTCAGAACCCGTTCTGAAATTTTCCATTTTTTAAAAAAAATCGATTTATCAAAAATCCGGACATTTTTTTTTCTTAATTTTTTTTTTAAAGTTTAGATGTTTGTCCATCCACACAAAAAAATTCAGAAACACATACTTCGTTTTTTTCGATAAAATCGCATTTGAATTTTAAATTTCATAAAAATTTTGTAATTTGCTTGTATTTTCTTATTTTAACGTTGCGAATGAGTAATATTAATTGCATAAATATTTCTCATACGCTCTGGTGCAACAAGAAAATACAAGCAAATTACAAAATTGTTATGAAATTTAAAATTCAAATACGATTTTATCGAAAAAAACGAAGAACATGTTTCTGAATTTTTTTGTGTGGATGGACAAACATCTAAACTTAAAAAAAAAAAAAAAATAAAGAAAAAAAAAAGTTACCAGATTTTTGATAAATTGAATTTTTTAAAAAATGGAAATTTCAGAACGTGTTCTGAAAATTTAAAATGAATGTAAATTTTTGAGATTGTGGTACATTCCGTTTTAATGTGATAAATATTTAATCAAGGCAACTCGCCACAAATTTTACCATTTTTCCTATATTTGACCACGCCTCCTAAGCCCAGTTTTTGAAAATTTGAAAAACCAAAAACTCAATTTTCTAAGTTCCATATATGGCTATCCAAACAACCTATTCAGAAATTTACGGGACACATGTTTTTCTGTAGCGGGACATTTGGTGTGGAATGCCTCATTTAAGAAAATTTTTATAAATTTTTATGAATTTTTTAGTACCTAAAAAACAAAAATTTCAACAAAAAAAAAAGGAATTTAGACCATTTTTTAAGAACTTATGACTTAAAGAAGATAGAAAATAGCAACAAATTCCAAAGTCATTAAAAAAATCTCTAAATTTTCCAGAAATGAGCTATCTCGTAATGAGTAAAAAACAAAAAAAAAACAAATTGGTAAAATCGAAAATCTATCCGATTGGATATGGAATTTCCCATATATAGATTAATAAATCATCATGACAGGAACATTAGATAATTAAATGCATTATGCACAATTTGTTTAAAACTATGTTAACAAAGTAGCCGGATAAACTTTAAATTCGAACAAAGTTATCATATACTCTGTATAATTCAGAAAAAAGTTAACACTTTCTTTGGAAACTTTTTAGCCAATAAGCATTTTTTATAAAGATAACGATATGTCCTAACAATTGTTAAAAAAAAAACATCTTCCATGAAATTTGCATTAGAATCTAAAACCAGTAACTTTTTTGTCATACGTTATTTGCGACATTAAAACAAGTGAATTTATTATTCATACTACAAGCAATTTTACAAATGATTGAATGATCGATATGTGCTACAAGTTTTGAGGTATTTTCATAATAACTTTTTAATATCAGCCACACTTTCAAAATTTACTTTGTTTGTCAATGTTCACCGCAGCGTATGATAATTAAAAAAAAAAATTCAATTAAAAGTTGCACATACGCACAGTTAAACTTTGTTTTGTTGAGGATTTTCGTTGGCATAATGAATGTTGTAATGATGATTCAATGATTTTCAAGTGAAAACTTATGAAATTGATATGAATATTTGAAATTGCCATGATTTACAATGTTAAACGTGCATAATTGATAACGGTTGCATTGATTACAAATGTGTAAAGAGTGTTTTTTAAATACAGAATGTACAAAAGACTTACAATTAGTTCACACTGTGTGGAATTATAAAAATATGTTTTTGAATGGAATTATAAAAATAATGCATATTTAGGTAAATTGAAGATTAGAAGTACAAATAAAAGAAGATAGATGCAATTTTATTTGATGTAAAGAATAATAATAGGTACACTCAAAAAATTATGTAGGTAAATTCCAGTGAATATTCACGTAAACCAAATGAAATTTTATTTAAAAACCATTCCACTGTTTTTTCATTTAAAATAAAAACATATGACAGTCAATTTTAAATGTTAATTTAATGACTAACCAAAACATTAAAAAACTAGTGAATATTCCGTTATTTTGTATTGAAAAACAGTAAAACTATAGAAGAAATTTTTTACTGCCGAAATTAAATGTAACAGAAAATTCGTTTTTAACACAGTAAATTGTTTTTTTTTAAACTACAGAAACAGTAGAAAATAAGAAGTCCATAATAAAATTAATGATTTTTCTTTCAAAATAACTTTACTGATTACTTTTTAAAATAACCTACAAACAGTTAACATAATTTTCTTAGTGTAATAATTATAAGGTATATTCAATTACCCATATTTTTTACTATATTTTACCACAACTTTTTTACTTTTTGTATTGCAAATTTCCAGCTGTAGTAAAATGAGTAAAAAATAGTAGATTGTAGTAAGGTAATCAAATAGACCTATTATGTAGATTAATGCCCATTACAAATAATGTTGTCAATGTTCGAGTAAAATTTTTTTTTAAGTTTTAATTTTTTTGAGTTAAAAAATATTTTTGAGTAGAAAAACAAGGACTAGGTATTTTTTGTGGCAAATACAACTGTTTTTGTATAAAACTGAAATTATGTATTTTTGTTCAAATGTATGTAACTTCTACAATATGTGACGGATTTTATTAAAAACGCTCTTATTTTCTTTGTAATAAATTAGACTCGAACTTTATATACAGAAATAAAATTTAAAAAGTTTTTAATTTTGTCATAGACTTGGCCTTTAAAGCAAAAATTGTATATACTAATCCACCACCGGAGAATAATAAGTACACTCAAAATAATTCTACAGTAAAAGGTTTAGTAAGTGATATTGTACCTAAATCTACTAACTGGTTACTAATTTTAGTATCTTCAAAGTACTAAATTAGTAATTTTTACTGTTTTTGACTAATATTAGTTAAAAATTTTAGTATTGGTTACCAATTTCTGCACTAGGTCCTTTTGGACTAAAATTAGTTAAATTTTTAGTATTGAACACCCACGTTTTTTTTTTGGGTGTATGTATTGCTGTTATTTTACAATATTTTGTAAAATACAATTTTTGCTTCAAAAGAGTTATTTTTGATTGAAAAAAGATTTTGAACTTGCATAATAGTATTTCTCATTTAACTTGTAAAATATATGAAATATTATCTCTGGTTCGATCTTTGATTGACCAACAATGATTCTTTCAAATCTGCAAACGATCCCTTTGTGGGGGTGAAACTGATCAGTACAGATATACTATGAGATGGAAAGCTTTTTTAAAGCAACAAATTAAAAATAATCTATTATGACAATATCATAAGAAGAAATATTTTTGAGCCTCGAGCTGGAATAATAATCTTTCGGTATGACCTTTGATCAAACACAAGTAAAACTGCAAACACAAGTAAAACTGCATACCATGTTTTTGCGAAATTTTAAAGAAACCTATCCTAATATAAAAAACCAAAACAAAAACCGGAAAAAATTAACTTCGCGATTTCTCGCGAACTAAAGAAGATAGGATTTTGATACTTTAAATAAGTACAATTAAACCTGTGTACTTACTCAGTTTTTGAAAATATTTAAGAAACTTCAATGTCAAAAATTTAAAAAATACAAAAACACTAATTTCCCGTTATCTCGCGAATGCGAACAGCTACGATTTCACTGTAAACAGATTTGTGACTTTTAATCTTGTAGAAATCGAACTGCGCTTACACTTTTCGTCGACACTAAAGTTCAACCTGAACATTGTTGAGGCTCACCGTGCATAGCCAGCTTTTTAGTTTTTTGCCAAAATTTTGAAAAAAAAATCAAATATTTGGCTATCTAACAAACTTTAAAAATTTATTGCTCAACAATACGAAAAAAAAACACCTCTCTTAAATTTTAATAACCTTTAAAGGACATTCTAAACTTTAATACAAAAATTTGTTTTTGGAAATCATTGTGTCCTTCCCAGGAAAAAAGGACACACAAATATGGTTTTTAAAATTTTTTGTTCAAATTACAAAAAAAAAAATATATAAATTTTAAATCTTCATAATTTTACACTCAACCAAAAATCATTGTATTCCCAAAGAAAATCGCTGTAAATTCAACAGAAATCATTGTTGATTTTGACCCAACAAATATTTGCGTTGATTTCAATAAACATTGTTGCCAGTTTTTGTAAAAGTTGATCAACTCATCATTATTTTATCCATCTTTTGTTTTTGTGGGTTTTCCACAGCTCGAAAATATCTTTATTTGATATAAAAGACTCCATTTTAAAAGGCTCTAACTGAAAGACTTGGTTAAACTTGGTTCTGATGTTAATTAGTACTTACTTGGGAACCTTTAAACTAATTTATGGTATAGCGACTTTAATTTTTGCAATTATGAGCAAAAAGTAGTTTTTTAGCTTACCAAAGTTTTTGGTTTTAATTAATACATTTTTTTTTTAGACTTATTTTCGCCACCATAAATTAAATTTATCCGCGCCTTCGAAATTTGCAAAATGCATATGACATGTAAAAATAATGCTATATTTTCATAATATATCAATATTAAAAAAAAAAAAAAAAAAAAAAAAAAAAAAAAGTAAATGCAAATACACAACTTTGGTTCGTTATAAATCCCAAACTAGTCAAAGGATTGACACAAAACTTTGTAATCGCATGTTCTGAAGTGCTAGCTTTCATTTGGCATCAATTTGAAAAAAAAAAGAAAAAATTTTTTTATTTTAGTTTTGGCCGGATTTTACCGCTTTGCACTGGATCGATCTGGCTATAATTCAAAATGAGCCAGGCCAGGGGAACGATGAATATACATGTTAAGCTTCAGCGTCCTCAGAATTGCCTTTCGAAAGTTAGCGTGTGTTTTATCATGTAAATTCACGAAAAAACCCTTGCCGAAATTCAGTCTTTTCCTCATAACTTTTGAACCACTGGACCGATTTTGCTGGATTGCAATACCAACCTGAACAGGTAAATGCCCAATATATATGCCAGACTTCAGGAGCCTCCGTAAAGTTTTTCAAAAGTTAGCGTGTTTTCGACAGATATACATACATACAGACAGACAGACAGACAAACAGACGGACGGATGGACATCGCTAGATCGTCTTAAAATCGATCGAGGATCATGAATATATATACTTTATGGTGTCTTAGACTAATATTTCGAGGTGTTACAAACGGAATGACAAATTTGTGCCCTCTATCACTAGAGTGCACTATGGTTCCAAATCCATTTTTTTTGGCAGAAATTAAAAAAATAAAATTTAACAAATTTTCAAAAGCTTATACATTTCCTCAATGTCAACACTATAAGCTATCAAGAAAGTATAATGAAAAAAATTTGGTGCCAATACTGTCAGTTTGCTGGGCTTTCAAAGTTGTAAGTTTTAAGACGTATAATAAAACCGGAGTGAAATCATATTACAGTTATACAAACGGCAAATGGGAAAAACTAAAACTATAAAGAGGCTAAAGGGACAAATTGAAACCTTAGGATACTAGTTCTTGTTTAAAATTTCTATTTTAGAGTTAATGCATCCTTGGCGTTATTCTTGGGTGTTTTGATTTTAAGGATTTTGAAGCAAAATAGCCTATATCGTGGACAAAAAGTTGTGTTTGGGCACGAACTTGCATGAGCATTTAAACGTGAAAGCATTTTTTGTAAACTCCCACAATTTCCATTTTAGTTTAGCACAAATTTCGGCCAAATTGGCTGTTTTTTGCGTGACACGTTTTCAAATTATTTTTTTTTATAATTTTTTTTTACCTTCCGTAAAGCTAATTAATTAAGAAAAATACATTTTCAAAAAAAAAAAAATTTAAAAAAATTTAAAAAAAAAAATTAAAAAAAAAATTTCCAAAAAAAAAAAAAAAATTTTTTGACAATCGATTTTTGATTGCGCTAAAAGATAAAAATCATCCCAGAATTATTCCAAGTGACCTTGCTTCATTTTTTGAATTTATGCCAAAAAAAATGCATTTGGGACCATACTGGAGTGTAGGGTATAATAACAGTAAACGTCAAATTTTATTATTGTGTTATCGATAAATTTGGTTATCAAATGACTAAATGTCAAAAAAAAAATTTAAAATTTTACATTTTTTTTGGACATTTACGCATTAATGATATTAAATGTTGCCAACTTTTCTGTTTTTCATTAAATGAAGCGATTAATTAGCGGGTTTTAATTCAGCGGGTTTTTATATAAATGAATGTAATCATCACTATTTTTGTTGTTTATTTTATGTTTCTTTTTCATTTCTTGTTTTGCTGTTTTATTCTATCAATTAGGGCGCATTTAGATATCTTTTATTCTATCAATTAGGGCGCATTTAGATATCTTTTATTTAAAACCAACCAAAAACAAAGAAATTAACAGATTTGGTCCAAGATATTTATATTCAAAACCACAACCACATTTTTAAAAATTTTAAAAGTTAGCGATATCTCAAAAATTGTCCAAAGTTTGATCCTTTGGTCTTCAGTTTTGAATTCAGCGCAATATTCTACAAAGAAAATAAATGCAAAATGTCGAGGATAGCATTTTTTTTTTTTTTTTTTAACTTGTAAACTAGTGTAATAAGAATTGGTATTGGTAACTTTTTCTTCAATGAAATACTATCTATACTGCACGATAAAAGTTGTGAGTCACTGTATACAGTGTTAATCAAGTTAAAGGCATACACTACATTAAAAAGTTTTTAATAAACATTATTAAAAGTTAAAATAAGAAATTTTAGTGTGAATCAGTTTTAATTCACAAACGATTTAATAAACAATTACTTTTTAATTAAAAATTTGGTGTTCAACACAAATTTCTATGTTGCAATACATCTAACCAACGCATTAGACTGGAACGAAATTAAATAAAAATTATTGTATGAAATTAAAATAAAAACAAAAAAACTAAAACTGAAAAAGGTGGTAAAACAAAGATTTTGTGGAAAAAAATTTTAAATTAGGAAAACCCCAAAATCGCATCGAAGTTGAAATTTTGGTCAATACAGCCAAACAAATTTTATTATGTACATTTTGATCAAAGTTTTAATTTCGCCATCAAATACGCTTAAAGAGCTTTTGGCCGTTCAGGAAAATCCTTTTCGCTCAACTACAATTTTATACCATCTCTTTTTGTTAAGTTTCAGCCCTCTCTATCCACGCATGATGTAAATAAATTTCAATTAAAACTTTCACAAACGCTTTGTTAATTTTTTTTTTTAATTTTAGAATACAAAAAATATTACAAAAATTCAATAGTAAACAAAAAATAAGACTAACGATTATAGATTTAACAAACAAAAATTTCTGAAAAAAACTTTGTAAAGCCATAAATTGTTAAACAAAAAAAAAAAGAAAAAAATTTTCTCTAAACTTTTGAAATAAAAAGCTGGTTAAAATATGATAGAAATAAACATTTTTCAATTTTTCAATTTGCTCGTAATACACTCAAAAATTTTACACAAAAAAGTTTTTCTATTAAATTAAATTTATGGCAACAAACTAATTTTGTTTTACAACTAAAAAACAAAAGAAAAATTGTACTAAAATAAATTAAACAAAACAAAAAAATATTTAAACAATTTCTCTCATACTATAATTTTTGTTTATTTTCTTTACAGGATGAAAAGAATCAATTGCTTATAACAAATATTTGGCTGAAATTGGTAAGTTTTTTTTTTTTTTGTTTTGCTGGCTGTTTTAAGATAAATGTATAAATAAAAAGGCAACAAAACAATATGAAGATAGATAAACTATAATATATTTTAATCAAAGTGTAGTAAAAATATAACCTTAGGATATGCATAATGTTATTGACTATGATTTAAATGTTTTAGTGGGGAAGGTTAACCAAATCAAATGGGTTTACCTGATTTTTTTTTTCAGATTTTTAAAAAAATTGTTATAGGTGTTTCACGCAACATTTTGAGTCCGGGATGCTTAAAACACCTCTAAACATTTTTTAAACCTGAAAACATTAGGCAAATCTTTTTGCACCAAATAACATAAAATGGGTGAGAACGCCAAAATAAAATATTTTTTGTTTCCCCCATATTCACTACGCATGGAAAATGACAAGCATCATAACGGTTCTAAATATTTTTTTAAAAATCACAAAAAATCAGGCAAAGCTTTTTGCATCAATTAGCATAAAATGAGCGTGAAAAAATGACTATTGTCCATGACTCTAATCACTGTAATGTCCATCTGTCTGTTGAAATCAAATTTTTAACGAAACTCACAAGTATCGGTAGCTGACTTTTTACATAAACAATTGCTATGTTCCTATGCAGTTTGTATGTAATAATAGGAAAAATCGGTTAAGTGGATCAAAAGTTATTAGTAAAAATGTAAGGACACCTCAAAAAAAAAATCCAAAAACACATAATCCTATAACTTGACTCCTGATCAACACACATAAACATTTGATGCAGAACGCTATTCCCTTATTTTTAAAACCCTTTAAAAAATATGGGCGTTATCGAATAAAGAGGCGTGGCAACTTCCATATATTCCTATAGCCGGTGCTACAGATTGAAGCATTTAAAAATTTGTTTACTGCATTAAATTTTAATAAATTAATGTCTCTTTGCATTCCTTCCCTATCAAAAACAAAAAATATCAAAATGTTGCCAAACTTGCAATTTGTTTATCTGAAGCTAAAATAAATTGTAATATAAATAATATTCAAATACTAACCAAATACTACTTCATAAACACATCGTTTTGTTACAAGCAGAACATAGAACAAATTTTTAGCAACTAGAAAAACAAATTGAAATTTTGAGCAATCATTCGCCGACTTCGGAAAAGACCTACACGTGTTATCACAGACTGCGGGTTGGCTGGTGAAAAGGACAATATTATAAAAAACCGACTGTCTGTGTAATATTTTTAGGGAACATACTGTCTTTAAAGATTTTAAGATAAAAGGAATCTGTTGTCCAAGTATAAGAGTTAGTATAAGATATTGTAAGACATTTTCTTTACCGATAGTAACACTTACATACCCCACCCAGTAGCCGCAATCGTAAATATTCTAACTTCATTTTTTAGGCTGTCACCACCAATTTTTCGGTTGTTGCAATTAAATTTTAGTTGTCACAACATCAATGCGGTTGTCACAATCACATTGCTGTTTCCATAACTGAGGTGAGGGTGTTTTCTTTACCGATAGTGACACTTACACATACCCCACCCAGTAGCCACAATCGTAAATATTCCAATCTCATTTTTGAGATTGTCACAACCGGTTTTTCAGTTATTACAATTAAATTTTGGTTGTCACATCAATGCGGTTGTCACAATCACATTGGGTTTCCATAAATGAGGTGAGGGTGTTACAATCGCATGACCAGTTTTGACAATATCAAAAATGAGGTAGGAATATTTACGATTGAAGCAACTGTATTTGTTATTTGAGTGACGACTTTGTGTTGAATATAAGATATAAGTCTGTTTATAATACGTAATAAAACGGTAAAGGGGTATCAGACGACTGTTGTAATAAAACAAAGTTTTGTTAGTATTAAACGCGAATATGAATAGAAGAAAATATTCTTTAAAAAAATACGGTAATCCGCAACAGAGATGCTAGTCAGAGTATAAGACTCTATTTTCAGTATAAGACGATAAGCTAGGTAGAAGACGTTTTTGTAACAAGATAGCCTGAGTAAAATACGTTAATCTGAGTTTAACACGTTTGACTTTAAAAGAGATATAACTTAGAATTTGAAATGTTTGGTTACGTGATGTAAGTCAGATGTAATTCAGAGTATAAGAAGTCAATCTGCGTATAACACTTTATTTTGAGTATATCAGAGTATAAACCGTCGAGTCTGTTATTAAGATATATTCTGAGTAAATAACAGAGTACGTATTTGCTCACGAAAGAAGCTTTCATTTTGGCACATTCATTCATTTTTTGAAAATGAATAATGTTTGTTTTTATTTTCATTTCATATTATGTGCTTTGAAAAAATTCGATTGTTTTCTTTTTTCGTTGCTTGTGTGTGCGCAGTGAAAGAAGAAGTAATCAACTGAGAATTGAATGAATGAAACTTAAAAAAGAATTTCATTTTCATTTATTATTTCAGTTTCATTTATATTTCAGTTTCATGTGCTTGAGATTTTTATATTTCGTGCACATGAAAGTGGCGCACGAAATGAGCCAGTTTCATCTGCATTTCAGCTTCATTCTCACCGAAAAATTTTTTTACGGAAAATTTAATATTTTACGATTTTGTTTTTTTTGGACACCAAGCCATTTAGAACAAACAATTTCTCAAAAATCTTTAATTTTTCAAAAAAAAAAAAACAATTTGTCATAAAAAGTTAAATTTTTCAAAAAAGTTAAATATATCAAAAAAATATGATATTTTCAAAAAACTTCAAAATTTCTCAAAAATGTCAAATTTTTTAAAAAAAACTTAAATTTAAAAAAAAAATGAATTTTTCACAAAAAGTTAAATTTTAAAAAAAATTAAAGTTTTTCAAAAAAGTTTGTTAAAAAAAAAATCAAAAAAGTTAAATTTTTTTTAAAAAGTCTTAATTTTTTCAAAAAAAACTTTAAATATATCAAAAAAAATATGGTATTTTCAGAAAAATTTAAATTTTCAAAAAAATTAAATTTTTTTACAAAAACTTTAATTTTTTAAAATAAATCAATTTTTTTTAAAAAATTTTAATTTTTCAAAATCTCTCAAAAAAGTCAAATTTTTTCAAAAATTTTTCAAAAGAATTTTCAAAAAAAAAAATTATTTTTCAAAAAAATTGATTTTTTCAACAAAAAAAAATTAGTTTTTTGAAAAACTTTAATTTTTCAAAAAAAGTTGTTTTTTTCAAAAAAAGTTGATTTTTTTCAAAAAAAATTAATTTTTTCAAAAAAATTTAATTTTTCAAAAAAAAGTTAATTTTTTCAAAAAAAATTTAATTTTTCAAAAAAGTTGAAATTTTTAAAAAATTTAATTTTTAAAAAAAAAATGTTAAACAAGTTATATTTTTGAAAAAAGTAATTTTTTTTTTAAAAAACTTCAGTTTGCTGAGTTTTTCAATAAAAAATAATTTTTTAAAAAAGTTGATTTTTTCAAAAAAATATTTAGCTTTTTAAAAAAATTTAATTTTTCAAAAAAAAAGTTAATGTTTTAAAAAAAATTAATTTTCAAAAAATTTTAAAGTTTTAAAAAAAGTTTAATTTAAAAAAAAAATTTAAACATTTCAACTTGATTTTTTCAAAAAAAAATATTTTTCAAAAAGTTGAAATTTAAAAAAAATAAAAAAGTAGAATTTTTCCAAAAAAAATCAAAAAAGTTGAATTTGCTCTACATCGATTATTTTTTGAGATATAATTAAAATACCAAATTAACGTCCTTTTGCTTGTATTTTGATTATTTAAGAAGTTATTCGCAATTTAAAAATCTAACGAAGAAAAAAATAATCTGGGATCGCTGAAGGGCTTATAAACGGGTAATAATGATAAAAATATCATCCATTTGTCCCTATCGCGATTAGTTTTTAAAATATAATTTAAATACCAAATTAACGTTCTTTTGCTTGTATTTTGATTATTTAAGAAGTTATTCGCAATTTAAAAATCTAACGAAGATATTTGGTATTTTAATTATATCTCAAAAAATAATCGATGTAGAGCAAAATGGATGATATTTTTGTCACTTTCACCCCTGCGTAACCCCTTTAGCGGTTCCAGATCAAATTTTTCTTTGTTAGATTTTTAAATTGCGAATAACTTCTTAAATAATCAAAATACATGCAAAAGAACGTTAATATGGTATTTTATTAATATCTCAAAAAATAATCGATGTAGAGCAAAATGGATGATATTTTTGTCACTTTCACCCCTGCGTAACCCCTTTAGCGGTTCCAGATCAAATTTTTCTTTGGTAGATTTTTAAATTGGGAATAACTTCTTAAATAATCAAAATACAAGCAAAAGAACGTTAATTTGGTATTTAAATTATATATCAAAAAATAATCGATGTAGAGCAAAATGGATGATATTTTTGTCACTTTCACCCCTGCGTGATTATTATTATTTTTTTCTTCGTTAGATTTTTAAATTGCGAATAACTTCTTAAATAATCAAAATACAAGCAAAAGGACGTTAATTTGGTATTTTAATTATATCTCAAAAAATAATCGATGTAGAGCAAAATGGATGATATTTTTGTCATTTTCACCCCTGCGTAACCCCTTTAGCGGTTCCAGATCAAATTTTTCTTTGTTAGATTTTTAAATTGCGAATAACTTCTTTAATAATTAAAATACAAGCAAAAGAACGTTAATTTGGTATTTAAATTATATCTTAAAAACTAATCGGGATAGAGACAAGTGTATATTTTTTTATCATTATTACCCGTTCATAAGCCCTTCAACGATTCCAGATTATTTTTTTCTTCGTTAGATTTTTAAATTGCGAATAACTTCTTAAATAATCAAAATACAAGCAAAAGGACGTTAATTTGATATTTTAATTATATCTCAAAAAGTAATCGATGTATAGCAAAATGGATGATATTTTTGTCACTTTCACCCCTGCGTAACCCCTTTAACGGTTCCAGATCAAATTTTTCTTTGTAAGATTTTTAAATTGCGAATAAATTCTTAAATAATCAAAATACAAGCAAAAGAACGTTAATTTGGTATTTTAATTATATCTCAAAAAATAATCGATGTAGAGCAAAATGGATGATATTTTTGTCACTTTCACCCCTGCGTAACCCCTTTAGCGGTTCCAGATCAAATTTTTCTTTGTTAGATTTTAAAATTGCGAATAACTTCTTAAATAATTATAATACAAGCAAAAGAACGTAAATTTTAGAGTTTCATGAAACTGGAAGAAAATGAGTGAGCAAATACGAAGCCTGATTGTTAGTGAACAGAAAGAATTAAAAACGAATTTCAATTACGAAAAACGTGGTGTCTATCGATTTTTAGATTGAAACTTTAATTTTTCTAAAAAATTTGATATTTTTCAAAAAAAGTTGATTTTTTAAAAAATATTTTTTTTTTTAAAAATTCAGCCTTTTTTTGAAAAATTCAGCCTTTTTTTGAAAAACCAAAGTTTTTTAAAAAAATTTAATTTTTTTAAAAATATAACTTATTTAACATTTTTTTTTTAAATTAAACTTTTTTTTAAAAATTTCAACATTTTTGAAAAATTAAATTTTTTTTAAAATATTAACTTTTTTTTTGAAAAATTAAATTTTTTTTGAAAAAATCAACTTTTTTGAAAAAATCAACTTTTTTTGAAAAATTAAAGTTTTTCAAAAAACTAAATTTTTTTTTTAAAAATCAACTTTTTTAATAAATTATTTTTTTTTTTAAAATTCAGCTTTTTTTTTGAAAAACTGAAGTTTTTTTAAAAATTTCAACTTTTTTTAAAAATTTGAACTTTTTTGAAAAAATTAACTTTTTTTAGAAAAATTAAATTTTTTTGAAAAATCAACTTTTTTTGAAAAATTCAACTTTTTTTGAAAAATTAAAGTTTTTCAAAAAACTAAATTTTTTTTTTTTTAAAAATCAACTTTTTTGAAAAATAGTTTTTTTTTTAAAAATTCAGCTTTTTTTTTGAAAAACTGAAGTTTTTTTTAAAAATTTCAACTTTTTTTAAAAATTTCAACTTTTTGAAAAATTAAATTTTTTTGAAAAAATTAACTTTTTTTTTAAAAAATCAACTTTCTTTGAAAAAATCAACTTTTTTTGAAAAAAATCAACTTTTTTTGAAAAAAATCAACTTTTTTTGAAAAACTAAAGTTTTTCAAAAAACTAATTTTTTTTTTTTAAAAATCAATTTTTATAAAAAAATATTTTTTTTTTGAAAAATTCAGCTTTTTTTTTGAAAAAC
Organism: Pegoplata infirma; assembly: GCA_963921195.1. Lineage (NCBI taxonomy): Eukaryota > Metazoa > Arthropoda > Insecta > Diptera > Anthomyiidae > Pegoplata > Pegoplata infirma. The sequence continues at coordinate 34,322,784 of OY992540.1, read as the reverse complement.
TGAAGTTTTTTTAAAAATTTCAACTTTTTTGAAAAATTAAATTTTTTTGAAAAAATTAACTTTTTTTTTTAAAAATCAACTTTCTTTGAAAAAATCAACTTTTTTAAAAAATTTTTTTTTTTTGAAAAGTTTAGCTTTTTTTTTTGAAAAACTGAAGTTTTTTAAAAAAATTTGAGTTTTTTTTAAATATTAAACTTTTTTGAAAAATTAGCTTCGGCACAACCAAAATCGTAAACTATTGAATAAAAAAAAAAAAATATTTCATCCGTGTGCATGAAACTGAAATACGCTGAAACTAACTTTCATTTTATTTTCGTGAGACTGAAAATAAAATAAAAATTCTCACGAAATGAAAGTCTCATTTGCCTAAAATGAGAATGAAAATTATTTAAAAGTTTCATTCATTCAATTCTCGTTTGATTACTTCTTCTTTCACTGCACACACACAAGCAACGAAAAATGAAAACAAACAAATTATTTCATAGTGCATGAGTGAGATATACAATTTTTATTTTCATTTTAGAGTTTCATGAAACTGAAAGAAAAAGAGTGAGCAAATACGAAGCCTGGTAAATATTTATTTACTAAATAATAGTCTAAAGTATTTTATCTTTGTCTGCGTATAAGAGTTCTGACAATAAGACGTTTGTTGAGTATAAGTACCTGAGCGCTAAGTGCGCGGCGTGGTGGATGATTGTCTTTGGGACTTTAAAACTGATTGTGGACTGTTGCGGGAAAAACTGTAATTTTTTGTGTTCAGCTGTGTCATTTGGTGTCATCAAATGAAGGGTAAAGGGAGAATAATAGAAATCGTTTTTAACTGTCAAACTGGTTGGAAAAGTGCCTTGCCATAATTTTTCTGTCCAGGCTCAAAAACATAAATCCGATTATAAAGAGTTATTCTAATTATAATTCGATAATCCAAGTATAAGACTTTAGTATGAGTAAAAACGTTAATCTGAATACGCGACGTTGGTGTGTAAAACCTGAGTATAAGACTTAAGTATGATTAATAAGTCAAACAACACCTGCAACACTTTAAAAAATAAAAAAAAATATGACAGAGAATTTTTTTGGCGGGAGCGGGCGTAGGTTTATTTTGAAAAAATGTTGTAGTGTAAAAATAAATGGGGGTCGGTCTCACTAATGACCCCTCTCGGACGCACCATTGGACCGGTAGAAGCTGATTAAATAAAACAAATTTACAAAAATAAAAAAAATTGTATGGGGACCGCCTTAACAGTTAAAGATAGAGGGTAAGTGAGTTCAGAGAAAATGTTTGGACTAAATATTATGTTTGGCAATATTAGGGTAGTTAGAGCGGTTGGAACAAATTTTAAAATGTCGTTTTGTGTGGGAGCCCCCTTAGATATTGGAGATAGGGTATTAGTTTGTTCCAAAGAAATGTTAACACGTACAAATTAATGGGGGTCGGTCTTATAAAGGAGCCCTTTATGACGCACCATTGGAGCAGTAAAAATGATTTTAAGATTGGAAAATTACAATAAAATTTTTTCAAAAAATTTTAAAAAATAATAATAATCGTTATCCCACGATCCTCCTGGGCAAAAAATTGTAGAATTGATAGAAGTTTTATACAAAAGAATTTCAAAAAAATCGAAGAGTACAAAAATTTTCAAAAATGAGAATTAAATTTTAAAACTTAAAAATCGCATACTAGAGCGCTTTTAAGAATTTTTTGGGATTTTTTTTTTTTAAAGTACGTAAAAAAACAAAACACTTTGAAAATTTTTTCAAAATGTCCGATTTGATATGGAATGCCCCATATATTTTGTGGGGTCCTCGACCGATATTTCGATGTGTTACACACGGAAATATAAAGTGAGTGTACCCGATACTGTGGTTGGAGGGTATAAAAACGTTTATCTGATAAAACGTTATTCAGAAAAAAGTTATTATGGGTCTCAGAAGTTGGATTGAATTTAAGGCGAGTCATTAGTCTGATTAAGTATAAGACATAAACCTGAGTAAAAGACGTAAGTCATAGTAAAACATGTTAGTCTAAGTAAGAAATGCCTGAGTGAAAACGTAAGTCAAAATATTGGATGTTAGTAAGAGTATAAAGCTTTGGTCTGAGTATAAGATCATAATATTGCCAAAAGTTATTAGTTTGACATTAAGTCGTTACTCTAAGTATACAACGTGTTAACTACAAGATGTAAGCCTGATTATAAGACTTTAGGCATTGTGTAAGATATTAGTTTTATATTAAGGAGTTACTAATTGTTTCCAGCGTATGTTTGACAAATAAGTCTGAGTATAATGTTAGTATAAATACAAGAGGCTAGTCTGAGTATAAGATTTTAGACTGAGTATAGGACCTTAGTCTGAGTATAAGATATTAGTCTAAGTATAAAAGTTAGTTTGACTTTTAACATTTAGTATAACAAGTTGGTCTGAGTATAAGAATTGAGTGTGAGTATAAGCCTGTAGTCTGAGTATACGAGTAATATATTAGTCTGAGTACATGAAGGAAGGAAGTTTGACGTTAAGGCGTTCGTATGACTATATATATATATATGCAAAGTAAAACACATAAATCCAAGTAAAATGAACATTAGTCTGAATATAAGTCCGTAGATTAACTAAACGATATTAGTAAATACATAAAGCATTAAACTGAGTATAAGACTTAAGTCTGAGGTAAAATTACATATGACTTTTAATTATTATATATTACTGCTTAAAGTTTTATATTATTAGATACAATTTTATCCGAATTTATGCACATTGTTAATCTAAGTATAAGTCTTTAGCCTGGGTATACTAATTTAGATTAGGTATACAACTTCAGTCTGAGTATAAGCCATTAGATGATATTTGTTAGGCAGACTAAATTATGTTACGTACTTCCCAACAAATGTAAATCAAATTATTCGTCAATGAAGGGTATTCAAATAGGAAATTATAAATACATAGCTATTTATTTTAATCCAAAAAATATATATTTTATGCTTTGTTATTGCTAGGGTTCTTTTTATATTGTTTGCATCATAGAAAATAACCAAGTAATCAAAAGAAAAACAAAATATCCTGACTTTGGTATGGGATTTAGTACAAAATAAATAGCCTTAAGAATTGGCCACATATTTTAGCAATTTGACCATACGAAAATATGGTTACAATTTATCTTGTGGTTAAACACAAACATCCCACAAGCAAAACGTTTATCAAAAAAAATAGAAAATAAACCTTAACTCACAAGGGAAGTCTCCCTAGTGTCACCCGCGGATCTTTATGGAATTGGTTTTATTTCGTAGAGCAGAAAAAATAAAGGGACACGTATTTTTTTTTAGTGGTCCAAATTCATATTAAAGGGGTAAAAAGGAGGGGGGAAGACAAGGCCATTTTTCAGTTTTTTTCGTTTATCTCTTATGTAATGCAAAGAAACCTAGTCATGTTACATACCAAACGAAAGGTCTTTAAAAAACCTATCTGCGTGTGCTAAGAAAGTGTCCAAACATGAGCAACTTTTCGTCATATTGAGTAAAATACCAAAATTTTAGGACATTTTGGTTAATAAGTCGAAAAATATTAACTTCGTCGGCCCGTTGTTAGCACCACGAGATAGGTATTTTTAATACCTTTAATCTGATACCACACATGCCTATATTAATTTTGTTTAAATAGGCGTAAATCGTAAAAAACTGAAAAAGGTCAATTTCCCCCCATACAAATCGACCCCCCCTAAAAATGAGTTTGGGCCGCTATAAAAAAATACGTGTCAAATTAATTTTCGTTCTTAACAACATATCCAAATTTCATGAAGATCGGAGGGTGACACCAGGGAGACTTCCCTTGTCAGTTCAGAGCACGAAAAAGTAAATAATTTTTTGAATAGCTTGTGTAACAGAAATATGTTTGTGGCCCAAAGCAAAATGAGGCTGTTTTAGTGGGAAGAAAGGGGAAAAAATAGACGATAACAGAAAAATAAACAGTTAACAAATTGTTAAATCTCACACCCACTTGAAATTGCAAGCGAGGGAATATTTTATACGACTTTTTTTCTTCCTTTCTCGTCTACATATTTTGATGAAGTCTTATAAAAATTTTTGTTTTAGCTTGAATTTAATACATTTTATTTTTTTTAACTTTTTTTTGCAATTTTAAACTTGTAGTAGTCATAATATAATTTATCATTTTCTTATATAAATTTTTTTTGATGCGAAAAAAATATATCACGCAAAATAAAATTTCTTTAGCATCTTGTAAGTTGCTGTAATGAAATTTTCTATATAACCATGACAATCATTGACAAAAAAATAGCTTTCGTCGTTATGCTGCACTAAGGAATAAAAAACAAAAAAAAAATATAAAAATAAAACGTACGAAAAATATTTCTAACTTTCAATGTCACAGTGGAATGCAGCGAAGCTTATAAGATGAGATTAACCTCTCATCACAGAGTTTCATTGAAAGCTGTCTTTTTCAATTTAATTTCATCCGATTTTTCTATTTATCTAAGCATAGATGTCATAACCCTTTCACCTCTTGTTTTTAACATGGGTAGGGTTTTTTTTTTTTTTTTTGAAATAGATATATTTATATTTGTAGCAATATGGATCAATAGGACAGAGATTTAATGCTATAGACAGGATATAAGACAGTAGGCTGATTGTATGGAAGAAGCAGCAATTTTGTAAGGTAGACATAGTCTAAGATATAATAATGTGCAAAGTGATATACTTAACAGAGAAAAAGAATTTAATGTTAATAGGAGAAGGTAGTCTGATTATAACACGGTAGTCTGAATATAAGATATCAGTCTGACTATATCTCAAGAGACTAAATGATATTATGAATATAAGACGGTAGTTTAAGTATAAGACGGTAGTTTGAGTATAAGACGGTAGTCTTAGTATAACACGGTAATCTGGGTCGGAAGTCTGATTTTAAGTCCGTAGCCTGAGTATATTACGGTGTTCTGAGCATAAGACGGTAGTCTTAGTAAAAGATGGTAGTATTAGTATAAGGTGGTAGTCTTAGTATAAGACGGTAGTCGTAGTATAAGACGGTAGTCTTAGTATAAGACGGTAGTCTTAGTATAAGACTGTAGTATTAGTATAAGACTGTAGTATTAGTATAAGAGGGTAGTCTTGGTATAAGACGTAATCTTAATATAAGACGGCAGTATAAGACAGTAGTATAAGATGGCAATATAAGACGGTAGTATAAAACGGTAGTATAAGACGGTAGTATAAGACGGTAGTATAAGACGGTAGTATAAGACGGTAGTATAAGACGGTAGTATAAGACGGTAGTATAAGACGGTAGTATAAGACGGTAGTATAAGACGGTAGTATAAGACGGTAGTATAAGACGGTAGTATAAGACGGTGGTATAAGACGGTAGTATAAGACGGTAGTATAAGACGGTAATGTAAGACGGTAGTATAAGACGGTAATATAAGACGGTAGTATAAGACGGTAGTATAAGACGGTAGTATAAGACGGTAGTATAAGACGGTAGTATAAGACGGTAGTATAAGAAGGTAGTATAAGACGGTAGTATAAGACGGTAGCGCGAGTATAAGACGGTAGCGCGAGTATAAGACGGTGGTCTGAGTAAAAGACGGTAGTCGTAGTATAAGATGGTTTTCTGAGTATAAGACTGTAGTGTAAACATTCTTTGGTAGTCTAAGTATAAGACGGTAATCTGAGCATAATACCATCTTATGTATGAGTAAAACACGGTAGTCTGAGTTTAAGAAGATGGTAGTATCTTATCTTAGACGGCTATCTGAGCATAAGATGGTAGTATGAGTAAAACACGGTAGTCTGAGTTCAAGACGATGGTAGTCTGAGTATAAGACGTTACTATGAGTATTAGACCGTAGTCTGAGTATAAGACGGTAGTCATAGTATATAATGTAGTCTGATTATAAGACGGTAGTCTTTGTATATGACGGCAGTCTGAGTACGAGTATAAGACTGTAGTCTGAGTATTTGATGGAATTCTTAGCCTACTATAAGACGGAAGGCTAAGTATATGACGCTAGTCTGAGTATAAAAATATAGTCTGAGTAAAAGTTGAGTAATAGTTTGAGTAAAAAACGGAAGCCTGAGTACAAGACGGTAGTATAAGAGTATAAGGCGGTGGTGTTAGTATAAGTCTGTAGTCTGAGTATAAAATGATAGTCTTAGTATAAGACGGTAGTCTGAGTACGAAATGGTAATCTGAGTATAAAACGTTAGCCTGATTATAAGATGGTAGTCTGAATATAAGACGGTAGGCTGAGAATAAGTCTATTAGTCTCCGAACGGAAATACTCTCAGATAATTTTATAAGAGTATAAGATGATGGTATGAGCATAATGCGGTAGCCTGTGTACAAGATGGTACTCTGAGTATAAGACAGTAGACTGAGTATAAGATGGTATAGTCTGAATAAAAGATGGCAGTCTGAGTATAAGACGGTAGTCAAAATAAAATATAGTATTCTGAGTATAATTCTATGTCTGAGAAAAGAAGTAGTTTCAGATAGCTGTATTAATAAATAATGGTAATCAAAGTGTAAAACGAATTTAAGTATAAGAGTTAAGTTAATATTTTTTTGTATGAGATGGAAGTATAAAAATAAGACAGCTATCTAAGTATTAGTCAAATTTCTGTGTCTGAGTTGCTATTAGAAAAATAAGACGGCTATCTATGTTTAAGACGGTTTTCTGTAAATAATATTGTAGACTGCGTATAAAGTAAACTGATTTCAAAGTATAAGATCGAAATATCTGATTATAAGTTGATATGCAGGGTATAAAATGGCAACCTAATTAATAGAGGCTTATATGTTTTTTCCAATTGCATCCTAATATCAAATTACTCCGAATATCGATTTTGGTCAAGTAATTTGATTTTTTATTCCGAGACAGCAGTGATATTATACGATTTTTTTCTGAGAACAAAACAGGGATTGCGAAGGTGTTAGTTAAAAAAGGTAGTCACCTTTAACCACTCCTACAAAAATCATGATAGCAGCAAGTTTCTTTCCAAAATACTTCTAACTATTCAATTACTCTGAAAATCGAATTTGGTCGAATAGTTAGATTTTTAATTATGAGACCGCAATGTTGTAATAAGATCTTTTTTTTAGAACAAAACAGAGGTAGCGCTAAGTTTAGTTAAAAAAGGTAGTCTTCTTTTAAGGCGGTTATTTTGGGAATAAGACTGTGGTATAAGTATTACTCTGTGCCACAAGTATAAGACTTTCAAAATTAACCTTCTTCAAATATTTTTATAATTTTTGTTTGCATAAACACCACTGTTTAAATCCTATTAACATAATTTTTTTTTGCAAAGAATGTCTCCTTTCATAAAATTTTACTTTCTACGAATCTTGATTGTGTATAAGAGAATATATACAACATAACTCTTCCAAGGATACTATCCTGGTTAGACTGTTAGCTACATATATAACTTGAGAATTATTAACCAACCATAAAACCAAGGAAAAGAAAAAAAATGCGTGCGAAACAAAAAAAAAATTGTTCTAGGAAATAAAAAAACACTGTATACCAAGTGACAGTTAGTTAAAATGATGAAAATTAAGTTGTTTTTTAGTCATATGATAACATAAATTAATTTTCTGTATTTTTTCTGTTCGTTATTCTGCTAAAGAAAATCTCAGAAAAGATTTTAAAACTTTAAAGACTTCAAAGTCGAATTTTAAGTACCCTTACACAAATTTTATATCGTTTTTTTAAGAGGACAAATTCAAAATCTGAATGTGTTTAAGATCAGTGGCAATCTCAGAAAACATTTTAAAAATATAAATGTAATAATTTTAAAGACTTCAGAGCCGAATTTTAAGTACCTTCCCACAAATTTTATATAATTTTTTTAAGGGGAACAAATCGGAAATCGGAATGTGTTTATGATCAGTGGCTGCCTTTTATTTTTAGTAAGACAGCAGCCAGTTGACAGCTTTTTGCAGACAGATTAGAAGACATATAATAATCTCCCGATAAAATTGATAAAAGGTAACAAATCTTATTGAAAAAATGTGCATCAAATCAAAGATATATGAAACACCTTTCATCTGATATATATTGTATCCATATTTATATTTATGGAACATATAAATGCCCCCAAAGCATAAAAATTTAAAAAAAATAATGTCATAATGTGTTTTATGTACTAAATGTTCATAATATTGCAATTCTAACATAACAATCTCTAAGAAAATATCAACCCAATCTCAAAGGGATTTTTTCTTCTTTTTTTGAAACAATAAATTGAAGCAAAAAGAAATTTAATACCCCTAAGTTCACAGAACATAACAAATCTTTGTATTGAAAAAAAATCTTCTTATAAATTTTCTACCAGCAAAAAGTAAAAAAAAAACATCTTCATATGGCAACAGACATTCATTACGTTGATTGAATATGTAAAGAAAACGTATAAAATATAATTAAATTTGTCACAAGCCTCAAAATAGGAAGCTTATGGTAAAAAATGTTTTTCTTAGAAAATTAAAAAAGAAAAATTAAAGATTTATTTAGATTAATGCTTAATGCATGTTAAAGAAATTATTCCTCAATAGAAATTTTGTTAGAAAATAATATTTTCTATAAGAAAATTTTACTCCGAATTGGAGTAAGATTTTCTATAAGAAAATATTACTCCAAATTAGAGTAAGATTTTCTATAAGAAAATATTACTCCAAATTAGAGTAAGATTTTCTATAAGAAAATATTACTCCAAATTGGAGTAAGATTTTCTATAAGAATATATTACTCCAAATTGGAGTAAGATTTTCTATAAGAAAATATTACTCCAAATTGGAGTTAGATTTTCTATAAGAAAATATTACTCCAAATTGGAGTAAGATTTTCTATAAGAAAATATTACTCCGAATTGGAGTAAGATTTTCTATAAGAAAATATTACTCCGAATTGGAGTAAGATTTTCTATAAGAAAATATTACTACGAATTGGAGTAAGATTTTTTATAAGAAAATGTTACTCCGAATTGGAGAAAGATTTTCTATAAGAAAACATTACTCCGAGTTAAAGTAAAATTTTCTATAAGAAAATATTACTTCGAATTAAAGTAAAATTTTCTATAAAAAATTTTACTCCGAATTGAAGTAAGATTTTCTATAAGAAAATATTACTCCGAATTGGAGTAAGATTTTCTATAAGAAAATATTACTCCGAATTGGAGTAAGATTTTCTATAAGGAAATATTACTCCGAATTGGAGTAAGATTTTCTATAAGAAAATATTACTCCGAATTGGAGTAAGATTTTCTATAAGAAAATATTACTCCGAATTGGAGTAAGATTTTCTATAAGAAAATATAATTGGAGTAAGATTTTCTATAAGAAAATATTACTCCGAATTGGAGTAAGATTTTCTATAAGAAAATATTACTCCGAATTGGAGTAAGATTTTCTATAAGAAAATATTACTCCGAATTGGAGTAAGATTTTCTATAAGAAAATATTACTCCGAATTGGAGTAAGATTTTCTATAAGAAAATATTACTCCGAATTGGAGTAAGATTTTCTATAAGAAAATATTACTCCGAATTGGAGTAAGATTTTCTATAAGAAAATATTACTCCGAATTGGAGTAAGATTTTCTATAAGAAAATATTACTCCGAATTGGAGTAAGATTTTCTATAAGAAAATATTACTCCGAATTGGAGTAAGATTTTCTATAAGAAAATATTACTCCGAATTGGAGTAAGATTTTCTATAAGAAAATATTACTCCGAATTGGAGTAAGATTTTCTATAAGAAAATATTACTCCGAATTGGAGTAAGATTTTCTATAAGAAAATATTACTCCGAATTGGAGTAAGATTTTCTATAAGAAAATATTACTCCGAATTGGAGTAAGATTTTCTATAAGAAAATATTACTCCGAATTGGAGTAAGATTTTCTATAAGAAAATATTACTCCGAATTGGAGTAAGATTTTCTATAAGAAAATATTACTCCGAATTGGAGTAAGATTTTCTATAAGAAAATATTACTCCGAATTGGAGTAAGATTTTCTATAAGAAAATATTACTCCGAATTGGAGTAAGATTTTCTATAAGAAAATATTACTCCGAATTGGAGTAAGATTTTCTATAAGAAAATATTACTCCGAATTGGAGTAAGATTTTCTATAAGAAAATATTACTCCGAATTGGAGTAAGATTTTCTATAAGAAAATATTACTCCGAATTGGAGTAAGATTTTCTATAAGAAAATATTACTCCGAATTGGAGTAAGATTTTCTATAAGAAAATATTACTCCGAATTGGAGTAAGATTTTCTATAAGAAAATATTACTCCGAATTGGAGTAAGATTTTCTATAAGAAAATATTACTCCGAATTGGAGTAAGATTTTCTATAAGAAAATATTACTCCGAATTGGAGTAAGATTTTCTATAAGAAAATATTACTCCGAATTGGAGTAAGATTTTCTATAAGAAAATATTACTCCGAATTGGAGTAAGATTTTCTATAAGAAAATATTACTCCGAATTGGAGTAAGATTTTCTATAAGAAAATATTACTCCGAATTGGAGTAAGATTTTCTATAAGAAAATATTACTCCGAATTGGAGTAAGATTTTCTATAAGAAAATATTACTCCGAATTGGAGTAAGATTTTCTATAAGAAAATATTACTCCGAATTGGAGTAAGATTTTCTATAAGAAAATATTACTCCGAATTGGAGTAAGATTTTCTATAAGAAAATATTACTCCGAATTGGAGTAAGATTTTCTATAAGAAAATATTACTCCGAATTGGAGTAAGATTTTCTATAAGAAAATATTACTCCGAATTGGAGTAAGATTTTCTATAAGAAAATATTACTCCGAAATGGAGTAAGATTTTCTATAAGAAAATATTACTCCGAATTGAAGTAAGATTTTCTATAAGAAAATATTACTCCGAATTGGAGTAAGATTTTCTATAAGAAAATATTACTCCGAATTGGAGTAAGATTTTCTATAAGAAAATATTACTCCGAATTGGAGTAAGATTTTCTATAAGAAAATATTACTCCGAATTGGAGTAAGATTTTCTATAAGAAAATATTACTCCGAATTGGAGTAAGATTTTCTATAAGAAAATATTACTCCGAATTGGAGTAAGATTTTCTATAAGAAAATATTACTCCGAATTGGAGTAAGATTTTCTATAAGAAAATATTACTCCGAATTGGAGTAAGATTTTCTATAAGAAAATATTACTCCGAATTGGAGTAAGATTTTCTATAAGAAAATATTACTCCGAATTGGAGTAAGATTTTCTATAAGAAAATATTACTCCGAATTGGAGTAAGATTTTCTATAAGAAAATATTACTCCGAATTGGAGTAAGATTTTCTATAAGAAAATATTACTCCGAATTGGAGTAAGATTTTCTATAAGAAAATATTACTCCGAATTGGAGTAAGATTTTCTATAAGAAAATATTACTCCGAATTGGAGTAAGATTTTCTATAAGAAAATATTACTCCGAATTGGAGTAAGATTTTCTATAAGAAAATATTACTCCGAATTGGAGTAAGATTTTCTATAAGAAATATTACTCCGAATTGTAGTAATATATTCTAAAAGAAAATATTAATCCGAATTGGTGTAATATGTTACTCCGAATTGAATTAATATTTTCTATAAGAAAATATTACTCCGAATTGAACCAATATTTTTCTATAAGAAAATGTTACTCCGAATTGAAGTAATATTTTCTATAAATGTTTTTCCAATGAAATGTAATTTTTCTAAAAAAGTACTTTGTTTTATATATTTACTTGAAGCAGCATTGTATAAATGTCACCACAATTGTCTCGATGCTGTTTGTTAGAAATGTCAGTTTACTTAAACCAATGCATTTTTTTTTTTTTTTTTTAAATGTACATATTTTTTGTAAGTTAAGTTTTTTTTTGGTTTCTAAAAAAGAAAGAACACCAAAAGAGTATGTAGAACAAGTTAAGTATATGAAACTGACAACTTCGACCCAATAATACCCTACATAGGATTCAGTGTCATATAAGTACTTAAGTAGCTTCAAAATCGTGTACCATGAAGGGGTTAAAAATTTGATTCTTTTAATAACCACTTTAAAACTTTATGCAATGGGCTGACACAGTTAAACTGCATTGGATTTTAGTTTTGTGTTAAGTCCATTTACAACAATTATTATCAAATGTAGGGTATAGAACGAAAAAAAAAAATCTCTAGAAAAATGCATTTGATTTGAGTTTTATTTTAACGATTTTTTTTTGTTTTATTTTTTTTTTGGTTGTCTCTAAAATGTTTAATATAAAATAGATGACAACAAAAGTAAACAAGGGAAATAATATACCAAAGTAAAGTGATGTTTTTTTTGTCGCCACATTTTGTTTAAAACAAAAGAAAAAAAAAATATAAAAAATAAATATAAAAGTTTTCAATTTCCGCAAAAAGCAATTTTGGCAAAGAAATCGCGTTTTGTTAAATGAAATACAGGATAAAATTAAAAATATAAAAAAAAATACTGTATGTAATTTAAAACATTAATGTAGAAAACAAACAAAAATAATAACAAAGATTTTTTAGATATTTTTTCAACTTTTGATTTTCCAAAGTGTCCGGCAAAAAAAATCTCCAGGGCCTAAAACTTATGTGGTTCACATATGAGGCCAATCAGATTAAATAAACAAGACAATATGAGATCTGAATTCATAAAAAAAATCAGAATTTGAAGAAGTAGTGCACTTAGAAAATTATTGCAGTTACTACATGACGGTCATTTGTGTAGTAAGTAGTAGTTGTTGTTTTCAACTACAATTTCAGTTGTTTTTGTATGAAAAATCTCAAACAATTTTTTTTTGTATTCGTTTTAAAAAACAAATACAAAAAATTACAACATTGTAGTAACAGTTGTTTTATGTAGTTGTTTTTAGTCTATAAAAAAATTATAAATTTTCTAGAAATTTTTAGAAAAACGGATGTGCAGGAATTATTTCCAAATAATTTAATCCGTTTTTGACGTTTACAATTTTTTTTTTGTTAATAAAAAAAATTCAGACAATTTGAGTTACAGTAAAAACAACTGTAATTTGAAGTAGTTTTTACAGTTTTTTGTAGTTGTTAATCAATAGTTAAAAACAACAACAATTTTTGGTTGATTTTATTGTAAAATATAGTGGACGCCTAAACAACAACAAATGTAGTAGTTTTAACTATCTTTTGTAGTGGAATCTACCGTCATAATTTTTTGAGCGTGGGAAATAGAGAGCTAGGTGTAAGTAATGGCTAGTCCATTGTAAAAAGTTATAAAAAAAACATCTACCAAAAGGTCTGGCTGGCATAAAATAAAAACAAGGTACAAAAAAAATATATTTCTTTTTGTAATTGTAATTATGTTGTGATGCAGCCATGAGTTTATACAATAAAATGTAACATTTTTATTTAAAGTAATTTTTTTCCGACTTTCTTTTCATTTTATTCTTATTGTTAGTAAGCATTTTTAAACAAAGAATAATTACTGACTTTAATAAAAAATTATTTGATAAAAATCGGGTCATGTCAGCACTTGAGACATTAATAAAGGTTTGAGAGCGGTATTTGGAAGAGTTGGCTGGGAATTGCTAAAAGGTGCCTTTTCGAAATACTTTCTTTTTCTGAGAGAGAAAAATTAAATAATATTTACAACTTTACCCCCTGCTACACCTTTTGAAAGGAAATCACCAAAAACTACTTTTTAGAATACTTTTTTTGCCGAAAGAATGCTACATTCCAAAATTTAAGTTTCTAGGACCATTATTTCAGGAAATATAAAAAGTACCGAAAGTATACTTTTTACCCCATTTTATTATACCCTCCACTCTAGTGATAGGGAGTATATATAAGTTTGTCATTCCGTTTGTAACACCTCGAAATATTGGTCTAAGACCCCATAAAGTATATACATTCATGATCCTCCATCGATTTTAAGACGATCTAGCGATGTCCGTCCGTCTGTCTATTTGTCTGTCTGTTGAAAACACGCTAACTTTTGAAAGACATTACGGAGGCTCCTGAAGATTGGCATATATGTTGGGCATTTACCTGGTCAGGTTGGTATTGCAATCCAGCGAAATCGGTCCAGTGGAGCAAAAGTCTGAATTTCGGCAAGGGTTTTTCGTGAATTTACGATATTAACAACACGCTAACTTTTGAAAGGCAATTCTGAGGATGATGAAGCTTGGCATATATATTTTTCGTTCCCTGGTTCAATTTGAATTTCAGCCAAGTTGGTTCAGTGGTTCAAAAGTTATTAGCAAAACCGTGAATTTCAGATTAGTTTCACCTTAAATTCATGAGTGGAACAAAACCCGTTAAACATGTTTTAAAAACATTGGTAAGTCAAAAAAATATTTTACAACGTATTTTTGTCACTCAAAAATATTTTTACACTTAAAAAAAAAATACACTAAAAAAAAATTTTACACTGGGTAATTCCAAAAATTTTCGCCCCACTGTTCGGAAACATGCCCTTGGAAGCCACTGAGAATTTGGCTCATAGATATCCACGTTTATATGAGATATGTTGCATTTTTGGATTTTCAAAATTTGCTGTAGTTTTCAAATTATAGCGGGTCAAAGTTCGACTTTTTTAGCAAAAGTCAGAAAAATACATGACGTTTAACGTGCTCTAACTTTTTAACTAGTAACCCGATTATCACAAGTAATGGCTCATATGAAAGCTTAATTCTTCTTCTTTTAGGAAATATTTTCAAAAGCATACGATTATTTTTCAGAAGTGTTGCAAAAATTCAAAAACATTTTTTTTTGCGAATATTTAAAAAAACACATCTTCGATTTTAAAAAAAAAAAGTTTGGTGATAAACAATCCTGTTTTGTACAACATATCCAAAATTCAGAGTGGGATCCCAATGGGATCAAAAAATATTCTGGTTTTAGTACGAAGTTCTTAAATTTTACCTTAGAAAATTAAAATTTTATGTTTCTTCAATATAAAAATTTAAATTTTCAAAGAAAATTATACTATTAAAATTTTGAAAAACATTCAAAACATTAGAAATTTAAATTTTCTAAGGGAAAAATATGAGGACCTCGTAATTAAAATAGAATAGTTTTTGATCCCATGGAGATCCCACTCTGAATTTTGAATATGTTATACAAAACATTGTTATTTTTCACCAGAATTTTTTTAAAAAAAATCGAAGATGTGTTTTTTTAAATATTCGAAAAGAAAAAATGTTTTTGCATTTTTGCATCATTTCTGTAAAAAAAACTGTGTTATTTTAAAAATATTTTCTAAAACAAGAACCCCAGCTTTCACATGAGCCTAAATTTGTGAAAATCGGGTCATTGGTTAAGAAGTTACAGCTCTTTAAACGTGATGTATTTGTCTTACTTTTGCTTAAAAAGTCAATCTTTGATCCGCCATAATTCGTTAAATACACCAAATGTAAAAAAACGATATATGGTACATATATTATATTTATGAGGGCTATCTATGTGTCAAGGCTCAAATTAATCTGAGACACCATTTCCAAAAATGACTAAAATTTGAGCTAAATTTTCTGGAATGGCCCCACTCAAAAAAATTTTACACTCAAAAAAAAATTAGTATTTTTTTTTTTTTTTTTCAAAAATTACTTAAAAACAAAAGATTTTTTACACAAAATAAATTTACTATCTGATTTTTCTGTAAGTACAGATTGAGCACGGGCTCTAATTATATTTTTTATAAGGGTTCAAGTTGAAAAAATGCAGAAGAAAAATTGAATTTCTAAAAATTATAGACATTTCTGGTATTTCCTATACGGGTTTCAAACATCAGTAGGATTTTAAATGTCGGTTTGTCTTGTTAATGAAAACTGTTTTTTATATATGTGAATATTTATAGTTTCTACAGAATAAATTTTGGCAGTTTCCAACACTACAATTCTATTTCTAGCAATCTCAACCTCACTTCATACTTTCTTTCAACTTTTTTGTCTCTTACATTATTTCGCAAGGGTTACCAACATGATCTGGAATTGCAGACACAAATGAAGGAATTTGCATTTTCTGTTTCGGAGACGTGCCTAATGGCGACATATTTTGTCAGTAATTTTATTTGATTTACTATCACTTAGGGCGCATTACTCAATAAAAAGTAAGCTACTAACTGCCGATTTAACGGAGCCTTGTGTCAAAATTTGTATGAAAAAGTTAAATTTAACGGAGAGTTATTTTATAATGGAGCATTGAGTAATCCAGCCTTAGCTGCACAAAAGATCATATTGGTCGCAGTGCATAGTGCCTTTTATAATCTAATCTAATCCAGCCTTAAAAGGGCATTGTGGAGGGTATTCATAGATTCGGCCATGTCGAATTTAACTTTTCTACTTGTGAAATTTCTACTTGTGAAATTTTATCTGAAATTTTAAAAATTAAGTTTTTATGACCATTATTTCAGGAGATCAAAAAAGTACCAAATTAAACTTTCACAATTTTTTACCATTTTAGAATCGAATCATCCTAAAAATTACTTTTGTCACAAGTTTTCGTTCCATACATTCAGAATTTCAAGTCTCTAGTAACTTTTCTTTATTATTTGAGGAAATCGAAAAAGTACCAAAGTGAATTGTTTTACCACTTACCACTTTTAGCCTATTAGTTTCAAAAACTCCTAAAACTCTTTTTCAGAATGTTATGTTTCAATGGAGGATCGGACATTCTTAAAATCAAGTTATTATGACCATTATTTTCGAAATTAGAAAAAGTACCAAAGTAAATTTTTTTAACAACTTTATACCCTAATTAGTTTAAGTTACTACTAAAAATCTTTTTTAGAATGTTTTGTTTTAATGAATAATCAGACATTCTTAAAATCAAGTTATTATGACCATTATTTTAGGAGATCAAAAAAGTACCAATCGAAACTTTCTAAAAAGTACCTTTGTCAAAATGTTTTCTTTTTCCTAGAGGATTTTCAAAAAAATTTGTCTTTCAAAAGTAATTTCCTTTTAAATAAAGTTTTTTGCAATAATCTTTAAGAAATTGTGGAGGGTATCACTACTTTCGGCAAGCGAATTTAACTTTTTTTTACTTGTTTTACACTAATTTAAGATCTAACAAAAGATAGATCCAATCGGTTCGTATATTGTCTCGGAACCCATTTTCCGGAAAACACTGTTGTAGGGTATCATATGGTCGGTCTTGACCGACAATAACATTCTTAATTGTCTTTTGTTTATACTGACCAGGAAAGTCTTTCAGAGAGCACCCACCGATTGTCCTGAAACTTGCTTACCCAGCAGAAATAAATCGAGATTTTGGCGACACAGCATCTGTTTATAGCATACCGTAGCGCATCCAAAGAGCGCTCTTAGGGATGCAGTAAAAGGAAGGGGAAAAAATTTTAATTTTTTTTTAAGATTTTTTATATAAAACTTATAATGTGTAATTATTTTTTGATAAAATTTCACACTTGCTTTCCTTTTTTATATATTTTAAACACTTTTTGAATAAAAAAACATGAGTTTTAGACAAAGACACATGATTTGACTGCATCATTATTGCGCATTAATCAGCGCTGCAAAGAGCGCTTCAATCATAGCATCTTTGACCGCTGTTCCCAAAAAAAAATCCCATAAAAAATGTGAAAATGAAAATTTCCGATATTTTTTTGATGTTCACTTCCGATTTTTTTTTTTTTCATTTTGTTTCACATAAATAAAGTTTTGTAAAGTAAAACGAATGAATTTTTTTGTTATATTTTTTTAAATTTTAGTTATTTGATTTCAACTTTGAATTTACAGCATCTTTATTCTGCTTAAATCAGCTCTACAAAGATACATGAATTCACTGCATCTTTAATCTGCTTAAATCAGCTCTAAAAAGATACATGAATTTACAGCATCTTTATTCTGCTTAAATCAGCGCTCTAAAGCCACGTGATTTCAGTGCATCTAAAGAGCGCTGTTTCTGTGTATCCAACTAGCGCTCTAAAGTGGGACATCGCCTTAGGGAATCATGCATGAATTCAGCGCAATTGGATGCGCTCCTTTACTCAAGTTCCCCTTCCAAAAGCTGCTGAACGTTCAGCAAAATTTCTGCTGGGTATGGAATGAGAGGAGAAAAGTAAAAGTCTTGACCGACTATAACATTCTTACTTGTCTTTTGTTTATACCGACGAGGAAGGTCTTTCAGAGGGCACCCACCGATTGTCCTGAAACTTGTATATGAGAAGGAGAGGAGAAAAGTAAGAGTTACCAGTTTTTTTTAGAGGCCCAATCTCAAATTTAAAAAATTATGAAAAAAAGTGTTCTTTCGGGAAAATCCTAATAAAAGCCAAACTAGCAGGAATTTCGCCAAACGAAAAATAAGGGTCAGCTCAATTTTAATAGAGATTATTACACAGAAAAAAATATTTGCCAATGAACGAAATTCAAAGTATTTATGAACAAATACATAAAAATTATGAACTTTTTCATAGTATTTATGAAAAAATGTTAAATGTTAAAAAATAAATTAAATCATTGGAAACATTTTTATACCCTACACCACTCTGTGGTACAGGGTATAATGAGTTTGTGCTGATGTTTGTAACTACCCAAAATATTGGTCCTAGACCTACCTTCAAGTATACCGATCGACTCAGAATTACTTTTTGAGTCGATTTAGCAATGTCCGTCCATCCGTCCGTCCGTCTGTCCGTCCGTCCGTCTGTCCATCTATCGGTTTAAGCACGATACAGGTCGCAGTTTTCAATCAGTTGACTTGAAATTTGAAACTTAAGCATCTTTTGGCCCAAGGACGAAGCCTATTGAAAATGAAGAAAATCGGTCCATGTTAAGACCTAGCCCCCATACAAACGCACCCTTCGGATTAGGATTAAAAGACTCTAATAACCGTATTATAATAGATATAATAGATGCTTTGAAATTTAACAGGTAATCAAAACTTGTATGCATAAATCATCATTCTAAATTTCAAAGGAATCGAATCAGTCCTTCTGGTAGTCCCTATACAAACCACACTCCCGATATTCCTATAATACCCTCAAAATTCATAAAAATGAATATATTTGTAAAAATTTTATTTTTAGGTGTTAAACGTATACTTTAGTAACCTTATCAAACCGGAATATAATTGGACCATTTTTGGATTTAGTCCCCCATATAAAAATTTAGACCGATATTCAGTTAAATCTGTCTATTGGCAAAAAAAATAAACCAATTCCACTAAAATTTGATCTGAGTGTGTTTTCTACACTAAATTAAGATCTAACAAAAGACAGATTCAATCGGTCCATGTTTGGACTTGGGACCCATTTTCCAGAAAACACTGGTGTAGGGTATCATATGGTCGGTCTCGACCGACTATAACTTTCTGACTTGTTTTTGTGTGTATATATGATTTTGAAGGTCGTACGTATGTACATTTCCATATAAACTACCCCTACGACTTTATATTTTCGAAAATAGCCACTTAACGAAGCCGAATTGGGAAACAACCGACACACTGCTGGATAGGCCTTCAAAAAACAATTTGATATGTATAAAATGTTTATATTGTTACTTCTAAAGAAATGTAAAAAAACGTCAAAATACGAAAAATCCATTTTTCCCCCTCCCCCTTTGAACCGGTAAATGTGAGATTAGGCAGTTAAAAAAAACAGGTAAGTCTTATATGAGGCATTCCACACAAAATGTCCCGCTACAGAAAAACATGTGTCCCGTAAATTTCTGAATAGGTTGTTTGGATAGCCCTATATGGAACTAAGAAAATTGCGTTTTTTGTTTTTCTAATTTTCAAAAACTGGGCTTAGAAGGCATGGTCAAATATTGGAAAATGGTCAAATTTGTGGCGAGTTGCCTGTCTTAAATATTTATCACATTAAAACGGAATGCACCACAATCTTAGAAACTTACATTCTTATTTAGTTTTGTATGGGCTATCAAAAAAAATTTTTTCCTTGGGAAAATTTTCAGAACCCGTTCTGAAATTTTCCATTTTTTAAAAAAGTCAATTTATCAAAAATCCGGCCACTTTTTTTTCTTTTTTTTTAATTTTTTTTTTAAGTTTAGATGTTTGTCCATCCACACAAAAAAAAATCAGAAAAACATTTTTCGTTTTTTTCGAGAAAATCGCATTTGAATTTTAAATTTCATAATAATTTGCTTGTATTTTCTTGTTTTAACGTTGCGAATGAGTAATATTAATTGCATGAATATTACTCATTCGCAACGTTAATACAAGAAAATACAAGCAAAATACAAAATTGTTTTGAATTTTAAAATTCAACTGCGATTTTCTCGACAAAAACGAAAAATGTTTTTCTGATTTTTTTTGTGTGGATGGCCAAACATCTAAACTTAAAAAAAAAAAAATTAAAAAAAAAGAAAAAAAAGTTGCCGGATATTTGATAAATTCTCTTTTTTAAAAAATGAAAAATTTCAGAACGGGTTCTGAAAATTAAAAAAAAAAATGTAATCGATAGCCCATACAAAACTATATAAGAATGTAAATTTTTAAGATTGTGGTTCATTCCGTTTTAATGTGATAAATATTTAATCAAGGCAACTCGCTACAAATTTGACCATTTTTCCAATATTTGACCACGCCTCCTAAGCCCAGTTTTTGAAAAATTGAAAAACCAAAAACGCAATTTTCTAAGTCCCATATAGGGCTATACATACAAGCTATTCAGAAGTTTACGGTACACGTGTTTTTTTCGCTGTACATTTGGTGTGGAATGCCTCATATTCTTCTCCTCTTTCTCCTATTCAAGTTTCTGGACAATCAGTGGGTGAAAGACCTCCCTTGTGAGTGTTTTAGAAACTCTAAAATTTCCCAAAACCTTATTTTACCGCAAGTATTTAGTATGTACTATTTCCAATAATAAAAAAAATGTCATTTTAAAATCACTAAATTTCATGGTAATTGTCCACAGTTTGTAATGTTTTTTTGTTTATCTAACAAAAGCCAAATAATTTTTGCCTAAATATCCAAACAATTATCACTTTAAATTATTTTTCATTTGGAAATTCTCTTTTAATCTTCTGCCAATATACAGTCCAACCCGTATTTTTGGTCTGCTATCATTAAAATGTCAACAGCACTAATTACAAAGTTCTCTAAAAGAGAAAGAGAGCAATAACAAAAAAAAAACACTAAAATTAATTAACTTGGTAAAGAAGAAGAAAAATATACACTCAAAAAATAAATTAATAAAAAGATTAATAAAATGATTTGAAAGTCAGTTAAAATAATTTTATAAATGGAGGAGTAGCTCACGCCTTTTTTGAGAAAATTACAACCCCAAAAGTATGCAGCAATTAGCTGATTTTTAAATGAAATCGGTAAAAACAGCTGTTTTGAAATCAACTGAAATCAGCTGATTTCTCAGTTGCCTGAACAGATTTTTCTGCTGATTTAAACTAGATTATCAAGATTATAAATTTAGCAAGCCGCTTCTATTTAATTAGAAAATGTTTGATATGGAAAAAATACTAGTTTCATCAAATTTGTCTATTATTTGACTAGAGGTTAATTTTTTTTTGTATTTGCCATACCATAACCTAAAATTTTTGGAAATGGTGTAGTGTTTTATAACAAAAGCCCTAATTTTTTTTACATTCATTCCTCTTTTTCGTACCTATAATGAGTAAAAATAAAATAATATACCAGCCATCTAGCCATAGAAACCCCTTTTGTTAGAGCCTGGTCAATTGTGATGACTTAAAAAAAATGTATGAATTCAAACAAAAGCAGCGTTAGTTTTCGTTCTTATTTTCTCTTTTTTGAATAACTATTTAATTCTTTAGAGATTTGCTTTCTAAATAGAAAAGTTATTAAAAATTGTAACAAATGAAATGCTACAAATAAAAAGAAAAATTTTAACAAAAAAGCAACTCAAATGAAACCAATCATGCCAAACTTACAGGAGCATTAAATGAAATGAAAATTTTATAAGTCTAATAAAAGAAAAATTAATTAAAATAGCCACCAATAGTGAAATATGCTAGGAAAGTATTTTTTTTTTTTTTTTTAGATTGTCATGATATCAATGTTTCCACCAAAAGAAATTCTAAATTACACTGGGCAACAAATTTGGGGTTACCGGGTATGTCTTGAATGGGACCAACAAAAAAAATGGGGTTTGGTAATTCCGTATTTCATAGTTTTTATTTTTTACCAACAATTTTTTTTCTCAAATATTAATGCAACTTTTTTTCTTATTTTTTAATACAATGAACCGGAAAAGTTTTTTTTTTATCGATTTTTATACTACTGTCTATTTCATTTAATAACTCTGCACAAAACAAAAACAGTGTACTTTTGTAGAAAAGAACAGTGTACTTTTGTAAAAAAGAACACAATAGAACTTTTTTTAAAACAAGTGTGTAGTAGAACTTTTTAATAAATAGAGCAAGATACTACTTTTTATGAAAAAAAGTACCGAACCAGAGCTTTTTTACAAAAAGTTCTTTGAAAAATGGGTACCAAAACAGTATTTATAAATAAGAAGAACAAAATACCACTTTTTTAAAAAAAAAAAGAGTACAAAAATAAAACTTTTTTGAAAAAAGGGCCGTAATAGAAGTTTTAAACGTTTTTTTTTATCTTGCAGGAATTTATTTTTATTAAAAATGTTTTGGACATTGCGTAGGGTATTCATGAATTCGGTCAAGTCGAATTTAACTTTTTTGATTTCTTTATTACAATATATTCTTATGGTTTTAATTAAAATATTCCTTTTTGTCTCAAAAAAAATCTCGTCTCGCTTTGTAATTACTCAGAGAGTAATAGACCACTAGACGTATACTTTATATTTGATATAAAAATTAATATTACGTATACGTAGGTAATGGTAGAAAAAAACCGCACGAAAAATTTACAACAGAAAAAAAATATAGTAGCCGGTTTAAGTTAGTACGTTTTCTGACTTTCTTTTTAAAAGTACCACAATAGTAAAAAAAGTATGTACCAGGAAATTATATTTATAAATGAATAGTTCTAAAATTGTTTACAAAAAGTCTAAAAATATAACTTTTTAATAAAAAAGTGCAAAAAATACTGCTTTTTTATAAAAAAAAAAGTACCAAAACAGAGTTTTTTTATAAAAAGTACAAGAATAGTAGGTTTATAAAAAAAAAAAAACAAAAATAGTGCTTAAAAAAAGTACCAAATAGTACTTTTAAAAAAAGATTACCAAAATATAACTTTTTTAAAAAAAAGAGTAATAACTTTTTAATAAAAGAGCAAAAATACTACTTTTTTTATGAAAAAAATATAAAAAAAAGTACTTAAAAAAATCAAATATTACTTTTCAAAAAAAAAATTACCAAAATAGAAATTTTTAAAAACAAACGTGTTTTTAATAAAAAGGCCAAAAATACTAATTGTTTTTTCTAAGAAAAAGTACCGAAACACAGTTTTTTATAAAAAGTACAAAAATAGTAGTTTGAAAAAAGGGTACCAAAATAGTATTTTTAAATAAAAAGGACAAATATCACCTTTTTTAAAAAAGGGTACCAAAAGAAAACTTTTTTTAAAAATAGACAAAAATAGAACTTTTAAATTTTTGTATCTTGCAGAAATATAGGCCCTTACACCCAAAAAAAAAACGTTGGTATTCAATACTAAAAATTTTACTAATGAACTAATTTTTTAGTCCAAAATTATCTAGTGCAGGCGTTGGTAATCAATACTAAATTTTTTTACTAATATTATTCAAAACCAGTAAAAATTACTAATTTTAGTACTTTGAAGATACTAAAAAACTACCGTACTACTGGTAATTAGTAACTTATTAGTAGATTTTGGTACCAAATCACTTACTAATAGTTTTACTGCAGAATTATTTTGAGTGTACCACAAGAAAACAAAAAGTCTATTTTAACAAAAGTTTTATTTTAATTTTTAAATTTTCAATACATTTTTTGAAAGTCGATTTTAAAAACAAAAACAATTTGCATGGAAATAAAATTAAAAGCTCATTTTAAATTTATTTTATTTTCTTGTGGTAAAGCTGATAGTTTTATAAAAAATGTTTTGGACATTGCGTAGGGTATTCATGAATTCAATCAAGTCGAATAAAACTACTTTTATTACAATATATTCTTATAGTTTCAATTATGTTTTTCCTTTTTGTCTCAAAAAAAAAACTCTCGTCTCGCTTTGTAATTACTCAGACAATAATAGACCACTTGCCGTATACTTTATATTTGATATAAAAATTAATATTACGTATGCGTATATTGTTTTCCAACAAAGAATCACAGGTTTTTGGTAGAAAAAACCACACAAAAAATTTACAGCAGAAAAAAATATAGTATCGGGTTTAAATTCAAATATAGAACGTTTTATAAATCTTTTTTAAAGTACCACAGTAGTAAAATAAGTTTGTACCAGGAAATTATATATTATTAAATAGTACCAAAATTGTTTTAAAAGGTTTAAAAATATAACTTTTTAATAAAAAAACACAAAATACTACTTTTTTTATTGAAAAAGTATCAAAACATTTTTTTTTTAAAAAGTACCCAAATTGTACTAAATAAAATAAGTTCAAAAACAGGGCTTTCAAAAAAAGCACAAAATTCAAAAAAGATTACCAAAATAAAATTTTTCATTAAAAAAATGTTAGTTATAGAACTTTTTAATATAAATAGCGAAAATACTATTTACTGTTTTAGTCCTTTTTAGTTATAAAAAGTACCAAAATAATACTTTAAAATAGAGTACCAAAATAGTGTTTTTAAATAAGAAAATACCACAATAGAACTTTTTTAAAAAAAAAAGAAAATAATAGAACTTAAATTTGGTTGCCATTACGTAGGGTGTAAATTCGGTCAAGTCAAATTTAACTATTTGTATTTGTTTATTACAATATATTCTTATAGTTTCAATTATGCTCTTCCTTTTTGTCTCAAAAAAAAACTTTCGTCTCGCTTTGTAGTTACTCAGACACTAATAGGTCTATTAGACTTGGCGTATACTTTATATTTGATATAAAAATTAATATTACCAATACGTATAATGTTTTTCAATAAAGAATCACAGATTTTAGTAAAAAAGTCAGCACGAAAAATTTTGTATAAAAAAATAGTAGCGGGTTTAAGTTTAAAAAATAGTACGTTTTATGATTTTTTTTAAAGTACAACAATAGTAATAGAAAAATGTACCAGGAAAATACATATTTATAATTAATACCAAAATATAACTTTTTTTATAAAAAGTACCAAAAGAGTACTTTGAAAAAAGCTACCAAAATAATATTTTTTCATAAGAAGGACAAAAAACATATTTTTTAATGGTGCTAGAATAGTTTTTGTTTAAAGGACAGTAATAGAACTTTTAAATTTTTTTATCTTGCAGGAGTGTGGCGTATTCATAAATCCGGTGAAGTTGAATTTAACTATCTGTTTATTAAAATATATTTTTATAGTTTCAATTACACTCTTCCTTTTTGTCTCAAAAAAAAAACTCTCGTCTCGCTTTGTAGTCCACTTGGCGTATACTTTATCTCGCTTTGTAGACCACTTGGCGTATACTTTATATTTGATATAAAAATTAATATTACGTATACGTATATTGTTCACATGAGCTAAAACACCTCAATTCAACCGAGGAGTTGACCGCATCCCCTCCAAATTTAATGAAATTTAGTACTGGGGTTTACTTTAACAAAAAAGAGATTTTTCCAATTTTTCAGGTTTATGGTCATTCCAGTATTCGAGATATGCGGTGTTGAAAATTAACAAAATTGTATATATTTGAAAAAAGTGTTCTGAGATAAATAAAGATAACTCGAAAAGTAATAACAACACAGGCCTCAGTCAGGTTGCAAATAATAGGCAATGAGACAGCCCTTAAAATGGCGTTCCCCAAGATTTTTTTTGAAAAAGGTCAAAGGTCATTGGTTTTAACCTTAATTTTTGGAGAGCTATATCTCAAAAAACGATATTTTTAAAATTTTGAAAAAAATATATGTTGTTAAGAATCACCTATACTACATAAGTTTAAATTTTCAGGATGGAGACTTCATTGGAACTTTTTATATTAATAGAAACATTGTGACAGGAAAGAAAAAACGGTGTAATTTCTCTTAGAAAAAAAAAAAATTTTTTTGTCTTTGAAATTCTGGTACCAAAATTCATTTTTCTGAATGTTTTTGACGTGCTGAGTCCAAATATGGACTTTGAACTGGCCTATCGCTATTACTTTTCAAGATATATGCACCTAAATGTTCAAAAAAACACAGCAATAGCATTTTAGCAATTTTTACACATTTATGTGCAGATATCTCGAAAACTAATTGCGATAGGCCAGTTCAAAGGTCATATTTGGACTTAGCACGTCAAAAACATTCAGGAAAGTGAATTTTGGTACCAGAATTTCATAGACAAAAAAAAATTTTTTTTCTAAGGGAAATTACACCGCTTTTTCTTTCCTGTCACAATGTTTCTATTAATATTAAAAGTTCCAATGAAGTCTCCATCCTGAAAATTTCAACTTAAGTAGCATAGGTGATTCTTAACAACATATATTTTACCAAAATTTTAAAAATATCGTTTTTTGAGATATAGCACTCCAAAAATTAAGGTTAAAACCAATGACCGTTGATGGCTTTCTTTGAGAAAGCCATTTTAAAGGCTGTCTCATTACCTATTATTTGAAACCTGAATGAGACCTGTATTATTATTACTTTTCGAGATATCTTTATTTATGCCAGAACAATTTTGTCAAATATATACGATTTTGTTCATTTTCAAGACCGCATATCTCGAATACTGCAATGATCAGAAGCCTAAAAAATTGGTAAAATCTCTTTTTTGTTAAAGTAAACCCGAGTACTTAATTTCAATAAATTTGGAGGGTTGCGGTGAACTCGTCGGTTGAATTGAGGTGTTTTAGCTCTAAATGTACCACAATAGTAAAAGAATTATGTACCAGGAAATTATATATTAATGAATAGTTCTAAAATTGTTTACAAAAGGTCTAAAAATAGAAGTTTTTAATAAAAAAGTACCAAAAAAATACTGTTTTTTATAAAAAAAAGTACCAAAACAGAGTTTTTTTATAAAAAGTACAAGACTAATAGGTTTATAAAAAAACCAAAAAATAGTGCTTAAAAAAAGTACCAAATAGAACTTTTCAAAAAAGATTACCAAAATAGAACTTTTTTTAAAAAAAGAGCAAAAATACTATTTTTTATGAAAAAAACATATAAAAAGAGTACTTAAAAAAAATCAAATATTACTTTTCCAGAAACAAAAGTGTTTTTAATAAAAAGGCCAAAAATACTAATTGTTTTTTTTTTTAAGAAAAAGTACCGAAACACAGTTTTTTTATATAAAAAGTACAAAAATAGTAATTTGAAAAAAGGATACCAAAATAGGATTTTTTAATAAAAAGGACAAATTATCACCTTTTTTTAAAAAAGAGTACCAAAATAGAACTTTTTTTAAAAATAGACAATATTAGAACTTTTAAATTTTTTTTATCTTGCAGAAATATATTTTTATAAGAAATTTTTTGGACATTGTGTAGGGTATTCATAAATTCGGTCAAGTCGAATTTAACAATTTGCATTTGTTTATTACAATATATTCTTATAGTTTCAATTATGTTCTTCCTTTTTGTCTCAAAAAAAACTCTCGTCTCGCTTTGTAGTCACTCCAGTGTTGCCAGTTTAGGGGTTTCCGCCCAGATTTAGGGTTTTTTTCTCATTTGGGTTTTTTTTTAGGGGGTAAAAATTTGGATTATTTTTTTGGGGGTTTTTTTAGGGGTTTTTTTAAAAAGAATTTAGGGGGTATTTAAAAAAAATATTTTTCATTGCAATATTTTACAAATATTACTTAAATTTTTTTTAGTGTAAATATATAATACAAAATCGTAACAAAAAACTGTGAAAATTTCGTTTTGGTATCAAAAATGATTTTTTTTACCTCTAAAGACTTGTTTTTAGATGATTTGTTCAAATCCCAAGAAGTCCGAAACAGCAATATTTCAATTAGTTGTAAATTTTGTATAGAACAAATAAATGATGATGGTGGAGGGATGGAAAAGTAGATACAAATGTCCTTTTTTATACTTTTGGATATTTAAAAGTACGTTGTTACTCCCTTGACAATCTAAATCGTTTTAGTTTTTTAATAAAGGAGTTTGATATCTTAAAGTAAAAACGTTTAATTCAAAAATTTCAAATGTGGTCCAATATAAAAAAATCTTATTGAAAAACAATCTTTATTTTTTTGATTTATTAATGATTATTTGAGCTCATTTTTAGGGATTTTTCTGGTTCTGTACGGATTGGTTCTAAAAAAATTATAAAAAAATGTTGTTCATTGAAAAGTACTTTTTAAAAAAATTTTTGATACCAAAAGAAATATTTATATCTCATTCCTGTGATGATGTGCTAGATATTTCTGATAACATCTAGTTTGTGGGTCGTTCTTCGTGAAATCAATCAAAATATAGCCCAGAATCTTAAAATCGC
This sequence comes from Pegoplata infirma, assembly GCA_963921195.1. Lineage (NCBI taxonomy): Eukaryota > Metazoa > Arthropoda > Insecta > Diptera > Anthomyiidae > Pegoplata > Pegoplata infirma. The sequence goes on along the minus strand of OY992540.1, from coordinate 34,294,327 downwards.
GACAATCCTGAAAATTTCTATGTCCGTTTTTAACTTACACTTACAAATTAGAAAATCTCTGTCAAAAAATTTGTAAAACAACTTTCAGTTTGAATAAGCAAACTTTAGGCAGATTTTTATGCTGTAATGGATATTTTTATTGATTTCTCTGTCATTTAGTTTTAATAAATACCACAAATCAGCGAATTATTCAGCTAATTTTACAGAAATATTTAGTTATCCTGTTTTTATGAAAGTTTTTCAAAGATTTAATTAAAAAAAATAAATTTTATTGAAAAACAGCTTAACTGAAAAATGAACACTTTGAATAAAAATTTAGAAATTTTTCTTGAAAAAAATTGCAATTGCTTTTTTATAAGTTAAAAAAATATGCTCACAACAATTAATAAGTCATTTTATATATATAAAATAGAGGATTTTTCTGCTAAAATCAGCAGATTTTCCAGCTTAAAGCAGCAGATGTTTTTGCTGTATTAGCAGATTTGCTCGTATAGCTTAAAATGGCTGTATTTTCGGCAGATTCTTCGCTGATTTTTCTGCTGATTGAGTACACAATTTGTGTTTATCAAAAATTGGAGGTGAAAAAATGTGGAAAAAAATGTGAAAATTCTTAGCTATTATTGATTGATTTGACAAAGAAGTTGTCAATAATATATATTTTTTTTTTGTTTTTCGATAATTTACATAATTTTGATATTGATTGATCTTCTGAATTTATTAAATATCTGTATTTTAAGTTTAAAATGTTTAGGGGTTTTATTTCCAAAATCGTTAAATTTTGGGGGTTTTTTGACATTTTGTAGGGGTGACCAAAAAAATATATTTTGATTTAATTTTATATAACTAGCAAAAATTAAATTATTTCTATTTCAAAAAGTTTAGGGGTTTTTTTTATCGAAAATCGTCCTAATCTGGGGGTTTTAGAAAATTTTTCTAGGGGAAGAAAAAAAGTACCTGGCAACACTGAGTTACTCAGACAATACTAGACCACTAGGCGTATACTTTATATTTGATATAAAAATTAATATTACGTATAAGTAAATTGTTTTCCAACAAAGAATCGCAGGGTTTGGTAAAAAAAAAACCGCAAGAAAAATTTACAACACAAAAAAAAAATATAGTAGCGGGCTTATCTTCAAATATAGTAAGTTTTATTACTTTTTATATTCTACACCACTCTGTGGTACAGGGTATAATGAGTTTCTGCTGATGTTTGTAACTACCCGAAATATTGGTCCTAGACCCACTTTCAAGTATACCGATCGACTTAGAATAACTTTTTGAGTCGATTTAGCGATGTCCGTCCGTCTGTCCGTCCGTACATGTAAACGTTGTGCGCACGATACAGGTCGCAATTTTTAACCGATTTGTCTAAAATTTAAAAATTAAGCTTCTTTTGACCCAAGGACGGACGCTATTGAAAATCGGTCCATGTGTTGACCTAGCCCCCACACAAACTTCCCCTTTAAATGTGGGTCAAATACCCCTAACAACCGTATTTAATAGATATATTTTCAAAATCTGGCAGGTAAACGTTGTATTCACAAATCACCGTTCCGAATTTCAAAGGAATCGGACCAGTTCTTCTTGTAGCCCCCATACAAACCACCCTCCTGATATTCACATAAATCTATAAAAATTGATGAAAATAGAAAACATTTGATTAAAATTTTGTTTGTGTGTATTGAACGCATACTTTATTAACCCAAAAATCTGATTATAATCGGACTATTTTTGGACTTAGGCCCCATATGAAAATTTCGCCCGATATTACTAAAAGCGGTTTATTTGCAACAAATATAAGCCAATTTCACTCAAATTTGGTATGTGAGTGTTTTCTACACTTATTAAAGATTTGACAAATGATAGACCCAATTGGTCCATGTTTGGACTTGGTACCCATTTTCCGGGAAAACACTGGTGTAGGTATTATATGGTTGGTCTTGACCGACTATAATTTTCTTACTTGTTGTTTTTTTTTTAAGTACCACAATAGTAAAAGAAGTATGTACCAGAAAATTATATTTTATTAAATAGTACCAAAATTGTTTTAAATAGTTTGAAAATAGAACTTGTTAATGAAAAAGCACAAAAATACTACTTTTTTATTGAAAAGTAGTAAAACAGAGTTTTTTTTATAAAAAGTACCAAAATAGAACTTTTATAAAAAAGTATCAAATTGTACATTTTTTAAAAAAGATTACCAAAATAGAACTTTCTTTAAAAAAAGTGTGTAATAGAACTTTTTTATAAAAAAACAAAGTACCGAAACAGAGTTTTATTTTATAAAAAGTACCAAAATAGTACTTTGAAAATGGGTACCAAAATAGTATTTTTAGATAGGAAGGACAAAATACCACTTTTTTAAAAAAAGTGTACCAAAAAAAAACTTTTTAAAAAAAAGGGCCACAATAGAAGTTTCAAATGCTTTTTATCTTGCAGGAATTTATTTTTATTAAAAATATTTTGGTCATTGTGGGAGGGTATTAATGAATTCGGTCTAGTCGAATTTAACTATTTTTATTTGTTTATTAAAATATTTTTTTTATAGTTTTAATTATACTCTTCCTTTTTGTCTCAAAAAAAAAAAACTCTCGTCTCGCTTTATAGTTACTCAGACAATAATAGACCACTTGGCGTATACTCTATATTTGATATAAAAATTAATATTACGTATACGTATATTGTTCACATAAATCCATTACATTTTACTTTTTGTATATAAAATAATTGTGTACTTTATGTTTCATTTTAATAAAATTAAATGTATTATTTGTTCTTTTTTGTGTTTCTTTAATTCTAGGAATGGAATGATATGAATTTAAGATGGAATGCCAGTGATTATGGTGGTGTAAGAGACTTACGAATACCACCGCACCGTCTTTGGAAACCAGATGTATTAATGTACAACAGGTAAGTGTGCCACACGACGGAAGAACAAAGTAAATGACTGATGAATAGATTAAAATGAAACTGTTTGTGTGTGTTCAAAGGAAAAAATGTTTAACAAAACTAATGACTTCTTTAAAAGGAATTTCATTAAAGAAATTCATTTAAATAAATGTGAGTGTTTTTTTACTTTTAAACAAAATAATATTGAAATTATAAATGTTTTTAAAAGATCTACCAGACAAGATACATAAGTGCATTTTAGCGTTAAGAATATTGCTTTTTATTGTTTACAAAAAACACTTAAAGAAATATATTTCTTGATGGTTATTTTTTCTTTTTTTTTTTGTAAAGAATTCTATACATCTCCACTCAACTCTTTTATATTCAACATATTTGTTAGATTGCTGTTTTTATACCCTCCACTTAGTGATAGAGGGTATATATAAGTTTGTCATTCCGTATGTAACACATTGAAATATTGGTTTAGGACCCCATAAAGTATATATATTCATGATCCTTGATCGATTTTAAGTCGATCTAGCGATGTCCGTCTGTCTGTCTGTCTGTCTGTCTGTCCGTCCGTATGTCTGTCTGTCTGTTGAAATCACGTTTTTGGCAATAATACGGAACCGATTTAAACGCTTGGGGTACCAAAAGTTGCGGAATTTATCCAGGCAGACTCTACTGTATTTTTTTAAATCGGTTAAGTATTTTAAAAGTTATGAGTGAATTCGTAAAAAAAGTCATTATTTTTTTTAACATAACCCTAAATTAACTCATATTTTGTGTAAATACAAACGGAAATGAAAAAAAAAAAAAACTGAGAAAAAGGAAAAAAATCTTTACAAAAAAGCTTAAAAATATGTAAAACAATATTTAAATTTAATTTAAAATGTTTTTTAAGAAAAAAGTTCTTTAAGAAATAATAAAAAAAAAATATTTTAAAAAGTTTTCATTGATAATCATTTGTATGTACAAAGCATGTGTGTGTGTGTCCCTTTTTTTTGCTTCGTCATATTGACGGGGCTGCCAGACTTTTTTTTGGCTTTGTCGCAAACTCGGATGTAAAATATCGCCAAAATTCAATTTTGTTTAGATTTCTTAAAAAAAAATATTTTAATTTAAAAAAAATAAATTTTGTTAATTAATAAAAAACAGAAATAAACTTTTTGGCAAAAATCGCCCAAATCCGGAAAATCTATGTATATAAAAGAGCAATGTGACTGACTGACTGGCATACTCATTCATCATCGCCCAGCCCAAACCGCTGAAGCTAGAGACTTGAAATTTGGACTGTAGGTCCAAATATAGATCCACTATGGCTGGAGTTTTCCCAAGGTTAATTCTAAGGCGATAAAGGGGACAAAAACTGTACTTTTGGTACTTTTTAAATATCGTGATTAATGATCATAGAGACTTGAAATTTGGACTGTATGTTCACCTCCCGGAATATAGATCCATTAAAGCTGGATTTTTGCCAGTGTTGATTCTAATGGGTTAAAAAGGGTAAAAAACTGTACTTTTGGTGCTTTTTATATCTCCTGAAATAATGGTCATAGAAACTTAAAACTTGGACAGTATGTTCACATCCTGGAATATAGATCCAGAAGATGCCAATGTTGATTCCAAGGGGGTAAAAAGGGTAAAAATCTGTACTTTTGGTACTTTTTATATTTCCTTAAAAAATTGTCACATATACTTGAAATTTGGACTGTATGTTCACCTCCCGAATTTAGATCCCACAAGGCTGGGTTTTTGCCAATGATGATTCTTATAGGGTAAAAAGGGTAAAAATATGTACTTTTATTACATTTTATATTTCTTAAATAATGGTACTAGAAAATTGAAATTTGCAATGTCGGTTCACCTCCCGGAAAAAAGATTCACTAAGGCGCGTTTTTAGCCAATGTTGATTCTACGGGGGTAAAAAAGTACCTTTGGAACTTTTTTTTATTTACTGAAATAATGGTTATTCAAACTTGAAATTTAAATGTAGGATCCTTTAGTGAAATAAAACATTCTGGAACAAGTACGTTCCGAAAATTCTGTACCGTTTTCAAAAAGTACCTTTTATAAAAAGTACCTTTTATAAAAAGTACCTTTTATAAAATGTACCTTTTATAAAAAGTACCTTTTATAAAAAGTTTCTTTTATAAAAAGTTCCTTTTATAAAAAGTACCTTTCATAAAAAGTTCCTTTTATAAAAGTACCTTTTATAAAAGGTACCTTTATAAAAAGTACCTTTTATAAAAAGTACCTTTTATAAAAAGTACCTTTTATAAAAAGTACCTTTTATAAAAAGTACCTTTTATAAAAAGTACCTTTTATAAAAAGTACCTTTTATAAAAAGTACCTTTTATAAAAAGTACCTTTTATAAAAAGTACCTTTTATAAAAAGTACCTTTTATAAAAAGTACCTTTTATAAAAAGTACCTTTTATAAAAAGTACCTTTTATAAAAAGTACCTTTTATAAAAAGTACCTTTTATAAAAAGTACCTTTTATAAAAAGTACCTTTTATAAAAAGTACCTTTTATAAAAAGTACCTTTTATAAAAAGTACCTTTTATAAAAAGTACCTTTTATAAAAAGTACCTTTTATAAAAAGTACCTTTTATAAAAAGTACCTTTTATAAAAAGTACCTTTTATAAAAAGTACCTTTTATAAAAAGTACCTTTTATAAAAAGTACCTTTTATAAAAAGTACCTTTTATAAAAAGTACCTTTTATAAAAAGTACCTTTTATAAAAAGTACCTTTTATAAAAAGTACCTTTTATAAAAAGTACCTTTTATAAAAAGTACCTTTTATAAAAAGTACCTTTTATAAAAAGTACCTTTTATAAAAAGTACCTTTTATAAAAAGTACCTTTTATAAAAAGTACCTTTTATAAAAAGTACCTTTTATAAAAAGTACCTTTTATAAAAAGTACCTTTTATTAAAAGTACCTTTTATAAAAAGTACCTTTTATAAAAAGTACCTTTTATAAAAAGTACCATTTATAAAAGCACCTTTTATAAAAAGTACCTTATATAAAAAGTACCTTTCATAAAAAGTACCTTTTATAAAAAGTGCCTTTTATAAAAAGTACCTTTTATAAAAAGTACTTTTTATAAAAAGTACCTTTTATAAAAAGTACCTTTTATAAAAAGTACCTTTTATAAAAAGTACCTTTTATAAAAAGTACCTTTTATATAAAAGTACCTTTTATAAAAAGTACCTTTTATAAAAAGTACCTTTTATAAAAAGTACCTTTTATAAAAAGTACCTTTTATAAAAAGTACCTTTTATAAAAAGTACCTTTTATAAAAAGTACCTTTTATAAAAAGTACCTTTTATAAAAAGTACCTTTTATAAAAAGTACCTTTTATAAAAAGTACCTTTTATAAAAAGTACCTTTTATAAAAAGTACCTTTTATTAAAAGTACCTTTTATAAAAAGTACCTTTTATAAAAAGTACCATTTATAAAAGCACCTTTTATAATAAGTACCCTTTATAAAAAGTACCTTTCATAAAAAGTACCTTTTATAAAAAGTACCTTTTATAAAAAGTACCTTTTATAAAAAGTACCTTTTATAAAAAGTACTTTTTATAAAAAGTACCTTTTATAAAAAGTACCTTTTATAAAAAGTACCTTTTATAAAAAGTACCTTTTATAAAAAGTACCTTTTATATAAAAGTATCCTTTATAAAAAGTACCTATTATAAAAAGTACCTTTCATTAAAAGTACCTTTTATAAAAAGTACCTTTTATTGAAAGTACCTTTTATAAAAAGTGCCGGAAGTACACTTTTTGGTACTTTGTTATTTCCTGAGGTATAAATAAAACAAACTTTTTTTGTTTTTTAAATCATTACATTGGTGGAGGGTATTTAAAGATTCGGCACAGCCGAATATAGCTTTCTTACTTGTTTATATATATTTTGTGTTTCAACAAATGTTTTCAAATACTATTTATTTTATAACACAAAAAAAGAACTACACTACAAATGTTATATGAGAATACAAAAATGAAAATTTTATATTTTTTTTGTTGTATGTACATTTGACATATAAGTCAAATGGAGCGTAAGTATGTGTGACTATGTTTGTATAGTTTTGATAAAAACTACTGGGTTGAAAACATAGGGACGGAAAATTTTTAAAGCAACTTAACTCCGAATCGCAGTAAATTTTCTATAAGAAACTTTACTCCGAATCGGAGTAAATTTCTATAAGAATTTTTACTCCGAATCGCAGTAAATTTTCTATAAGAAAATTTACTCTGAATCGGAGTAAATTTTCTACAAAAAAACTTTACTCCGAATAAGAAACTTTACTCCGAATCACAATAATTTTTTTATAAGAAACTTTTCTTCGATTCGGAGTAAATTTTCTATGAGAAAGTTTTCTTCGAATCGGAGTAAATTTTTTATAAGAAACATTACTTCGAATCGATATTACTCCGAATTGGATCAATATTTTCTATAAGAAAATATTACTCCGAATTGGATCAATATTTTCTATAAGAAAATATTACTCCGAATTGGAGCAATATTTTCTATAAGAAAATATTACTCCGAATTGGAGCAATATTTTCTATAAGAAAATATTACTCCGAATTGGAGCAATATGTTCTATAAGAAAATATTACTCCGAATTGGAGCAATATTTTCTATAAGAAAATATTACTCCGAATTGGAGCAATATTTTCTATAAGAAAATATTACTCCGAATTGGAGCAATATTTTCTATAAGAAAATATTACTCCGAATTGGAGCAATATTTTCTATAAGAAAATATTACTCCGAATTGGAGCAATATTTTCTATAAGAAAATATTACTCCGAATTGGAGCAATATTTTCTATAAGAAAATATTACTCCGAATTGGAGCAATATTTTCTATAAGAAAATATTACTCCGAATTGGAGCAATATTTTCTATAAGAAAATATTACTCCGAATTGGAGCAATATTTTCAATAAGAAAATATTACTCCGAATTGGAGCAATATTTTCTATAAGAAAATATTACTCCGAATTGGAGCAATATTTTCTATAAGAAAATATTACTCCGAATTGGAGCAATATTTTCTATAAGAAAATATTACTCCGAATTGGAGCAATATTTTCTATAAGAAAATATTACTCCGAATTGGAGCAATATTTTCTATAAGAAAATATTACTCCGAATTGGAGCAATATTTTCTATAAGAAAATATTACTCCGAATTGGAGCAATATTTTCTATAAGAAAATATTACTCCGAATTGGAGCAATATTTTCTATAAGAAAATATTACTCCGAATTGGAGCAATATTTTCTATAAGAAAATATTACTCCGAATTGGAGCAATATTTTCTATAAGAAAATATTACTCCGAATTGGAGCAATATTTTCTATAAGAAAATATTACTCCGAATTGGAGCAATATTTTCTATAAGAAAATATTTCTATAAGAAAATCGGAGTAATATTTTCTTATAGAAAATATTGCTCCAAGTCGGAGTAATATTTTCTTATAGAAAATATTGCTCCAATTCGGAGTAATATTACTCCGAATTGGAGCAATATTTTCGATAAGAAAATATTACTCCGAATTGGAGCAATATTTTCTATAAGAAAATATTACTCCGAATTGGAGCAATATTTTCTATAAGAAAATATTACTCCGAATTGGAGCAATATTTTCTATAAGAAAATATTACTCCGACTTGGAGCAATATTTTCTATAAGAAAATATTACTCCGAATTGGAGCAACATTTTTTTTAATAACCTGTAAAACTCATTAACTCCGAATTAAAATAATTTTTTTTTTTAACTTTTACTCAAAGTCGAAGTAAAATTTTCTAACATTTTCTTATAGAAAATATTACTTCAATTTAGAGTATAATTTTCTTAAAAAAAATTACTCAATTTCGGAGTAACATTTATTTTAAGAAAATATTACTCCAATTCGGAGTATAACTCGAATTTCGGTTAAAATTTTATTACAGTAAGTATTTCTATTACATGAAATAAATTTCTCTTATAGAAAATGATGCGTCTGTTCCATTGTACTTTCATTGCTATGCTTCGTAGCCTGAAGTTGTTGTTTTTTATTATTGTTGCTCTGCAGAATTTCTTGTTTTTCTTTTTTTTCGAAAATTTCACCATTTTCATTAAACACATACTCGTGCACTTGTTTTTTGTTACTCTGTGCTTCTATGTTTCTGATGTTTTAAGTCCATTTATCATGTTAACAGAAATAAAATCAGACAGTTAAATAAACACCATATACATTAGGGTGGCACGAAAAATGGCCTTTGTTGAATTTCTTCAACTGCAGGGAAATTTATGGTTCCTTTTTGGGTTAGAAACTCGATGTTTAAATTTTTAGCCAAATCGGACAAAATTATACAGTGCTTTGGGTGTTAAAAATTTTTGACCATACAAATCAAAAATTTTTTTTCGTTTTTTTTTTAATTTTTTTTTTAATTATAATTTTACTTGATTAGCTTATTAGCGACAAAAAAAAATCATTTTGGTCCCACTTTAAAATTGACTTGATACTACTCTAAAATTCTTTAAAATAGAGTAGACGAAACTTGATAAAAGTCATTATTCGTGCCACCCTAATATAAATTCACACAAAAATACATATAAAAAGTGTATCGTCCGATAAAATGAATTTAGGCAAAGCCTCACTTTTAGTTTCCAATAAAGAAATTAATTTTTCTCATATAACTTTGCTGTTTTTGATCGAACTGTGTTAACATTAAAAAACTATAAGATTCTTTTTTGCAATTCAGATAACGATATAAAGGATGCACAAATATATATAAATGTATGTGCACTTTCGTTGTAATGCACTATGAGAAACTTGAATATGTCAAAAAGAACTGTTTTCTAATTTTGGAGAATTCTTTATATAATTTGTCTCATTTTGAATTGAATTTGACAAGTTCCAAACACTATGGCGGGTGTTTAAAACGTAGCCTTTTTCTTCTTTAATAATCCGTTTCTTGCTGAAGAATTTGCTAATATGTGAAAAGAACGTAAGTCCCGTTTTAAGTGTAAGTCCCTTTCACTTTTCTCTCCTAAATAATTTTCTCTGAACCTTATTCAAATTCCCTCTAGTCTAAAAACAGCAGCAATTACTGCTACAGTTTTATAGCATGGAATAACTTATACATACAATATTCCGAAAATTTTAAAGTATTTAATTTATATTCTCCTATTACAGAGTAAAAGCTTTTTTTATTAAACCAAAAATAAAATAAAAATAAAAAAGAAAAAATAATACAAACAAAGTGGGTGGTTCATTTTAAATTGGAAAAGATTCTCTATACACATGTGTTCTCGGTTAAATGTTTTATAGTCAAAAATATTTTACACCAAAACAAAAAATATTGGAACTTATAACTTTTTAATCAAATAAAGTAATTACTTAAAGTTTTGAGAACAAAAAAATATGTAATTGTAACGAATTTGACTGAATTTACAAATAAAAGAAATTGAAAAGAGAACAATAACACAACCGCCTATAAATTTGAATTTAAGACTCTGTTAACCATTTAAATGATTTTATTTTTTGTAATGCATTTTTATTTGGAATGTCTTACAAAGGAAGGTCTTTCAGTATTACTTAAGTGCAAAAAACTGTTGTTACATTTTGGAGAGTATAAAAAAAGAATTTTACAATCTCACTTGTTCTTTGTACATTTCCCGAGTAAAAAAAATGATATGACGCAATATATTATTTAATATGGGTTCGTGTCTATTTTGATATAGGGTCAGTCTTAGTGAAATCAATCAAAAATAGCTGAAAATTTTCGTGACCCCCTCCGATTTTGATGAAATTTGGTTTAGTTGTAACACTAAGTGATAAACCAACGCACACTTATTTTCAGCCCTCTAAGTAAAAATGGGCGAAAACACGGAGGGTCAAAATTTCCCCCAAAATCTCCCAGTCGCGACACTTTGCACCGTAAAAACTTAATATCGTTGGTTCTATTATAGCTAGAAAGCCCATTTTTGGTTTGTTTTGAAGCTCATAATATGCTCTACAAGACCTACCATAACCAAAAAATTTTCGAAAAAAATAAGGGTTACCTCCCATATTTTAAGGTCGTGATATACGGATAAGAAAATGGGGAGGATGGTATCCCCCGATTTTTATTTTTACTTGATAATCTTATAGAGAAAGTCCTAAAAAATATATTCTAAAATTTTTAAGTTGGGACAACAATGAGATCGCTCAAAATCAAAATTTTTCACAATTTTCCCCAAAATCTCCAAATCGCAACACTCTTTAACCTTAAAAATTTAATATCATAAGTGCTTTTGTAGCTACAGAGCCCATTTTTTTTGTTTTAAAGCTTATAATACGCTCTACAAGACATACCAAAACCAAAAAATTTTCCAAAAAAAGGAATTGGTGCCCCACTTATTTGAAGATCGTTGCAAAGGGTGGAGGAAATGGGGGGAAAGTATCCCCCGTTTTTTTTTTACTTGGGATTCTCAAAGTGCAAGTCCTAATGAACATAGTCTACAATTTTTATGTTGGGACAACAATGGGATCGACCAAAATCAAAATTTTTCTAAATTTTCCCCCAAAATCATCAAATCGCGACATTCTTGCGCCTCCCATTGTAGTCCCAAGATAAAAATTTCAGGATATGCTCTCTAGAACTTACTCTTTAAAAAAAAAAAAAGGTAAAAAATAATTGGGGGATACTATCCCCCAATTTCCCCCACCCCTTGCAACGATCTTATAATACAAGAGGCACCCCTAATTTTTTTTATTTTTTTTTTTGTAATAGTAATATTGTAGGGCATATTAAGAGCTTTAAAACAAACCAAAAATGGACTCTGTACCTACAATACAGTCCACGATATTAAATTTGTAATGGGCAAGAGTGTCGCGATTTGGAGATTTTGGGGGAAATTGTGAAAAATTTTGATTTTGGTCCATCTGATTGTTGTCCCAACATAAAAATTTTAGGATATGTTCATTAGGACTTGCACTTTGAGAATACCAAGTAAAAAAAAAATCGGGGGATACTTTTCCCCCATTTCCTCCACCATTTGCCACGACCTTTAAATAAGGGGAGCACCCTTCCTTTTTCTCTAAAATTTTTTGGTTAAGGTAGGTATTGTGGAGCGTACTATAAGCTTTAAAACAAACAAAAATGGACTCTGTAGCTACAATAGCACATATGATATTAAATTTTTAAGGTTCAAGAGTGTTGCGATTTGGAGATTTTAGGGGAAATTGTGAAAAATTTTGATTTTGAGTGATCCCATTGTTGTCCCAACTTAAAAATTTTAGAATATATTCTTTAGGACTTTCTCTATAAGACTGTCAAGTAAAAAAAAAATCGGGGGATACCATCCTCCCCATTTTCTCCTCCGTATATCACGACCTTAAAATAAGGGAGGTAACCCTTATTTTTTTTTCGAAAATTTTTTGGTTATGGTAGGTCTTATAGAGCATATTATGAGCTTCAAAACAAACCAAAAATGGGCTTTCTAGCTATAATAGAACCAACGATATTAAGTTTTTACGGTGTAAAGTGTCGCGACTGGGAGATTTTGGGGGAATTTTTGACCCTCCGTATTTTCGGCCCCTGTTGACTTAGAGGGCTGAAAATTTGCATTTGTTAGTTTTTTACGTAGTGTAAGAACTTAACCAAATTTCATCAATATCGGAGGGGGTCAAGAATATTCATGATTGATTTCACTAATAATGACCCTATAATCTTATACGAAAAATGGTTTCATAAGATTTGATCGAATATTATCTAATAATATCAGTTTATATAACTTTATATCGACTTTGATACGAGTTTTGGTCTAATCCAATGATATAAAATTATATCCAATTATATTAAAATTTATACAATTTTATAAATCGGATGTTTTTTTAGGTTTTAATAAAAAGTTGAAAAATTAAAATAATAAAAATTAGTTGTTCTTGAAAAAAAACTTAGAAAAATTTCAAAAAAATGGAGACATGTTAAATTTTATATAAAGCACTTAGAAAATATTCTCATAAAAACTTTGTCCTTATAAAAACTTAGAAAAATTTTAAAAAATGAAGTCATATATAATTTTATATAAAACACTTAGAAAATATTTGCGATAAAAAAAATTTTCCTTGAAAAAAATTTAGAAAAAATTTAAAAGATGGAGTCATATAAAATTTTATATAAAACACTTAGAAAATATTCGTGATAAAAAAGTGGTGCTTGCAAAAATCTTAGAAAAATAAAAAAATATGAAGTCATATGAAATTTTATAAAAAACACGTTGCAAATATTTGCGATAAAAATATGTTCTTGGAAAAAACTTAGAAAAATTAAAAAATAATGGAGGCATATAAAATTTTATATAAAACACTTAGAAATTTGGAATGATGCATGGGACCAGATGTTACAACATATAATTATGTATGGCGATATCTTAAAAAAATCGCACATCAAAATTTATTATATAAATTTATCTCGCAAGACATAGTGTCACACATGATCATATATGAAATAATATGACTATATAAAAGTATATAAGATCATATTAAATTATTTTTACTCGGGTTGTTAAACAAATGGAACATTTTTTTGTAAAAAAAGTGGGTAAAAATTATGTTTTTATCAAGAAAAACATAATTATGATAAAAAAAAATTTTTTATGAAAAAAAAAATTGATATAAAAAATTTGACGAAAAAAAAATTTATGTAATCAAAAATTTGATAAGAAACAAATTGATGAAATAAATGTTGATGCAAAAAAAAAATTGATAAAAATTTATTTAAAAAAAAACCCAATTTGATGTTATAAAAAATGAATGAAAAAAAAAATTTGATGAAAAAAAATTTGATGAAAAAAAAATTTGCTAAAAAAAATTTGATGAAAAAAAATTTGGTAAAAAAAAATTGATGAAAAATTTTATGAAAAAAAAAATAAATTTAATGAAAAAAAAAATTATGAAAAAAAAAAAACATTATGAAAAAAAAAATTTATGAAAAAAAAAATTTATGAGAAAAAAAAATTGATGAAAAAAAAATTTTGTTTAAAAATAATTGAAGGGCTTACTGCAAGAACTTGATAAGCACCATGTTATTTTTTCGTGTTTTTCGCCTTCTGCTGATGTTCCATTGACAGATTTTTGGCAGAAGTCTTGCTTTAACCCTTCGTGCAAGTATATTGAGAATAAGTTCTGCAAAAGTTATATTTTCCACATTATTTTAAAAGTTTTAAGGCAAAAACCACCTTAAAATGAAATGTTTCTTATCGAGTTTTTAAAATAAGCCCTTCACTTATGTTACGTTTTATTCACCAGCTGGTGAAAAACGGGTTTATTCACCAGCAGGTGAATTGTTTTTCTTAAAAATAAGTCGAAGGTAAAGCTGAAGCATTACTCTTTAAGATGCAGATTTTATTTCATCAGTCGCCCTAACCCTTAGAGCACAATCGACCTTCAATGATGTCTTATTCCCCAAAAAAGGGGATCTAGTGATCCAGCAGGAAAAGTATGTCACTCGATCGAAATCACCTATCCCGTGACTGGTGAGAACGGGACATATCACTAAATACCTATCACATGACAGATGATGATGAACAAATTTTAAAAATTTTCTAAGTTCCAGAAACATTTTTTTTTGTTTTGTAGTAAAAAATTTCATCAAAAATGATTTTAGAGAAAAAACTGTTCATAAATTTTAAATTTTTTTTGAAAGTTTCCGAAATCCCGGACAAATTTTAGTTGACAATTTTTTGCGTTTTGGAAAAGCATTGAAAATTTTTTTTATGAAATTTAAAAAAAAAATTTAGTTTCAAAAATTTTCTAAGTACCGTTCACAAAAGTGTCGATGATATTGCGTTTTGAAGTAAAATATTTTATTTAAAATGCTTTTTAGAATTTTTTTTTTCCAAAATTTTTAAGTTTCGAAAAATTGTGGGTACAGATGCGATGTGTTCTGTGATGTGTTCCTGAGGGACATGTCCATCGACATGTCACAAGTGATGTAGCCGGAGCTAAGACACTCCTTAATAAAAGTGATAGGTATTTTTATATGAAAGGTGTCGAATTTGTGATAGATGTTTTGGGTCCGGGTGATAGATTACGTGACCTTTCATGGACCTATCACTTTTTCTGCAGGGTTTATATAAAAGCATTACAAAAACTTAATTTGTTTTCATTTGATTTGATTGCAACAGATTGCAGTTTACCACAATTTTGTCAATATAAATGTATATCTATCACATTGTCTAGTGTTTTTTTTTTTCGAACAATGACATATTAATTGTAATCTTACTTATTTTAATATAATTAAAATATAACAATTGTGGCTTAATTGCGGCATTTTTTTATTATTATTTTTTTTTATATTATAGCAAATTTTTATACCCTACATAATTCAGTAGTAAAGACCCAGAAAAAACTGGAGGCAGCTAAACTGGGTGCAGATTTTGGAAGGAAAATTTCGTGAAAGATGTGTATTTTAAACGCTGATAGATCACTCTTTTTATTTAACTATACCCGAGTATAAAAGTTTACATATAATTATCTATAATTTGTTAAAATTATATAGAATTTGATATATAATTTTATCAAATCATATACAATTTTATCAAAATTTGTTTTATATAAAATTATTTCAAATTATGCACAAACTAAAAAAAATTATAAAATTATATAAGATTTGATGAAATTTTGTATAGAAAAAATGTATAATCTTATATACAATTTCATCAAATTATATATAATTATATCAAAAAATTTTTTACTCTGGTAAATAATTTTACTTTCAGTCCGACACCCCTAGCACATTTATTCTTTACTTACTGTGCGATTCGCTATCTCGGTCGAAGTGAGTGACTACAAAATTTGTACGTAAAACAAAAACAAAAAACTCAAATTTGTTTTTGTTTTACATATAAAATTTCTAGTCACTCACTTTGTACGACATACTGAATCGGGGCATTAATCTTGATACTATCAAGCTTAAATTAAAGCTTTATA
Source organism: Pegoplata infirma (assembly GCA_963921195.1). NCBI lineage: Eukaryota > Metazoa > Arthropoda > Insecta > Diptera > Anthomyiidae > Pegoplata > Pegoplata infirma. The sequence continues at coordinate 34,278,454 of OY992540.1, read as the reverse complement.
AATTACATACGTATCTTTTTTTGAATAACACTTGCAAGATAATAAAGTTTGGTATTTTAGAATTTTTCCTAAACGAATTGCTATCTTCTGTGTGACTTATGGTGAGAGCCTCTGTAGATGTAGGTTGTAATGTGGTCGGTTTCATCCGATATTAATTATCATATTTACCCATATCATATTAAACAACCCCAGCATTTTTTACACATTTATTATTTTTATTTTCAATTAATTAAATGAATTTATAAATAGCATTATGTAATTAAATTAACTCATAATCATCAATTTTCCGAGAGAATTTTATGAATATTTAATTAAAATTATATTTATATCTATCTTTTGTGAAATAAAAATTTAAAAACAAATATCTGGGTTACATCTTTTCAATGACATTTTTCCTATAGAAAAATTTAAAAATCTGAGAAATTTTTTTTATGTAGAAAAGTCTTACAATTAAACTTTTTTATATAGGCATTTTTCCTATATAGAAAAATTCTTAGATTCCTAGACATATTTGCTGTGTTTTCAATAAGTGGATTTAGTTTAAAAAAATATTTTAACATGTCAAAACAAAATTGGAATATTTTTTTCCATAATCTGCGACAATAAGGCAATTATAATCCAAAAAAAAAATAATAAAAAAATTTGGAAAATGAAAAAAGATATAAATAAATCAATTAATCCAACTAACTTATAGGATTTAATAAGTCCATTTTGGATTAATTTTGATTAATTTGTATATTTTTTCATTTTCTAAAATTTTTTTTTTATTTTTTCGGATTATAATTTCTAATTAAGAGTAGATTATGGAAAATATATTCCTAATTTGTTTTGGTACGTTAAAATATTTTTTTTAAACAAAATAAGATTAATCAAAAAATTAATCCACTTATTGAAAAACACAGCAATTGTCAGATTCTGAAACATTTTTTCTATAAAGAAAATGTTGTACATTCTCCCATTCTAGAAATTTTTCTTATATAGAAAAATTCTCGGATTCTGCAAGATTTTTCCTATGTAGAAAAATTCTCAGATTCTAAAACATTTTTCCTACAAAGAAAATTTCTCAATTTGAGACATTTGCCTTATAAAGAAAAAGTTTTTTTTAGATTCTGAGAAATTTTTTTAATTAGAAAAAATGACAGATTCTGAAAATTTTCTATAGAGAAAAAGTTTTAGAATCTGAGACATTTTAACTGTACAGCAAAGTCTCAGATTCTGTGAAATTTTTCCAATAAAGAAAAAATGAGAAATATTTTGAAAAAATCTCAGCTTCTGAGACAATTTTTCTATATAGAAAATATCTAAGATTTTGAAACAGTTTTTCTATACAGAAAAGATCTCAAATTCTGAAAAAAATTTTCTTTATAGAAAAAATATCAGATTCTCAAACAATTTTTCTATATAGAAAAAAATCTAAGATTCTGAAACGAAAACAAAAAAAATGAGATTCTGATACAATTTTTCTATATAGAAAAAATTTCAGATTCTAAGGCAATTTTGCTATACAGAAAAAATTTAAAATTTTGAGACAATCTTTTTATAAAGAAAAAATCTCAAATTGTGACACAATTTTTCTATATAGAAAAAGCTCAGATTCTGAGACAATTTTTCTATATACACAAAAATCTCAGTTTCTGAGACAATTTTTCTATATAGAAAAATGAAAAATCTAAGAAAAATCTTAGATTTTGAGACAATTTTTCTGTATAGAAATAATCTCAGATTCTGAGACAATTTTTTTATATTGAGACAATTCTTCTTTATAGAAAAAATCTCAGATTCTGAGACAATTTTTACATATAGAAAAAATTTCAGATTCTGAGACAATTTCTCTATAAAGAAAATATCTCAGATTCTGAGACAATTTTTCTATATAAAAAAATTTTAGATTCTGAGAAAATTTTTCTATTAAAAAAATATCAGATTCAGAGAGTATTTTTATTTATAAAAAAAAATTCTCATTCTAGGATAATTTTTCTAAAAAAAAATTTCTTATTCTGAGACAATTTTTTATATAGAAATAACATTAGATTCTGAAACAATTTTTTTATATAGAAAAATCCCAGATTCTGTGAAAGTTTTTCAATATAAAAAAAAAATGTCAGATACTGGGACAATATTTCTATTTAGAAAAAATCTCAAATTCTGAGACAAATTTTCCATATAGAAAAAATCTCAGATTCTGAGACAATTTTTCTATATACAAAAAATCTCAGATTCTGAGACCATTTTTCTATATAGAAAAAATCTCAGATTCTGAAATGATTTTTCGAATAGAAATAATCTCAGATTTAACAAGAATTTTTCTATATAGGAAAAATTGTCTGATACATTTCTCCGATATAGAAAAAATCTCAGATTTTGGGACATTTTTTATATAGCGAAAAAATCTCGCAATCAGAAAAAAACTATTCTGAAATCATTTTTTTATAGAAAAAATCTCGGATTCTGTGATAATTTTTCTACATAGAAAAAATCTCAGGTTCTATATAGTAAACATCTTAGATTCTGAAACAATTTTTCTTTGTAGAAAAAAAAGCAGATTCTGAGACAAATTTTCTATATAGCAAAATCTCAGATTCGAGATAATTACAGAATCTCCGATAATCTCAAAATCTGAAATAATCTTAGAATCTCAGATAATCTCAGAATCTCAGATAATCTCAGCTAATCCCAGAATCTCAGATTTTGAGACAATTTTTCTATAAAACTTTTTTCTAAAAAAAAATCTCAGAATCTGAGACAATTTTTTGATATTGAAAAAATTGTCTAATACATTTTTCCTTAAATTCCACAAAATGTCTCAAATTCCAGAAAATGTCTCAGAATCTAAGACATTCTGAGATTCTGAGACATTTTTTCTATATCAAAAAAATCTCAGATTCAGAAAAACTTTTCCTATACAGAAAAAAACAATTTTATTTTTCTTTCATATTTTTTTTTTTAAACCTTAAAATTAAATTGCCCTTTTGTTCATATTTATTCTCATCTTAGGCAAATTGTATACAAAAATTCAAAATTCTTGTAAATGTTTACAAAATAATCAACTTATAAAAGCTGGTTTTCTTTTTGTGCTATTAAATTTAATTTTTTTTATAATTTTTCAAATCATATTTTCTTTACTAAATCAAAGCCAAACATTTGATGCATATAAAATGTTAAATTGTGAAGAAATGCTTTTGAAAATGAAATAAAACATGATTTAAACTGTAAAAGCAAAAAAAAAACTCTTTTTGAAAATGCTACATAAGTAGAAACTCTTTAAAATTTATCAAATGATGTACAACTTTGACATAAAAAAACACTTTATGCAACAGATATACAACAAGTACTATCTATATGTACCAACTAAACAATCATAATAAAAGTTGTACATGTCTTTTTTTTTTAAGAAAAAAAAAAACATAAAATGTATATCCTTTTGCTCCTTATAGTCCTGTTGCTGCTGGTTTTCGAGGTAAGTGCAACTTTGTGTATGTGTGGGAATAATGTCATATGTATGCATATGACAATTGCATATGATACTCTCATACATGTAACAAAAAAAGGATGCACCTTTCGGTTTCATGCAATGCTGAACAATTTTTATTTTATCTTATTTTCATATGTGCAACCCAGCAAAAAAATTTTTTCAAATTCAATATCAACATTTTGGTCCAAAATTTACAAAATTGTATGACCAAACCCAAAATAACAGGTTTCAATCTTTTTTTATTTAAAAAAAAAAATTTGTTCAACGCCTTCTGTACTCCAGTGTAACATGGAATGAATGAATTACACACCCATGAACACATTAACTATTTGTCTGTCTGAATGTCATTTTGGTTTTTTGTTAAAACAAAGATTAATATTACCACAACACAAATGTTGTATTATATGTAAGAGCTTCTTTGTGTATAAAATTGTTGTATAAACATTAGGGTGGCACTATCTGAAGTCAAGAGAATTTTATAAAGAGAGGTGTAGTTTAAAATTACATCCACAAAATTTGTTTTATTAAAATATTTTTTTGACAATTTTTTTTTTTAAATTAACGTTGTTAAATGAATACGTACCTTTTTTGGTACTTTTTTGTACTTTTTAATTTTTTTATGTACCGTTTTTTGTACTTTTTACATATTTACCTTTTCAGGCCCTAATTTTTGAACATTTTTTGTGATAATTTTTCCAAAATACTATTTAATTTGTGCAGTATTATTATTATTATTTTTATATAATATATATTTATTTTAATATAACTTTAGCTCGATGTCACATTTCTTTGTTAATTATTGCAATAATTCAAAATTTTCAAAAAACATTTTGAAAAGTTGTTTGTTATTAATTGAATTGGTTTGCTCATTTTGCTAGGCTTGCTCCACACGTGTTTTGAACTCGTAGGGGTCTTGTCAAGAGTATTTAGGAAACTGAAACTTATTAGTGACAAAACATTAAGTCTTAAGTTTATTAAAAAAAAACACATTTATAAATAGTTTTTTGAAAATTTTTCTTTGATAATGTATCACCGTGAAGATTAGCAAAGAAATATAACCTCGCAAACTGACACTCGTTAGTATTAAAACACAAAAATCTTTTATTAAAACAAACAACTTTAGAGTTTCTTCAAAATTTGTTTGTTTAAAAATATCATCCTAATGATTAGTAAAGAAATGTGACCTCGAGCTAGAGCAATTTTTCTTAAAATAGAATTTATAAATCGAATAATAAATAAATTATAATAATTAAAAAAATAAAACAAAAGTTTTTGGTATGTTTTATTTACCCAGCAAAATTTTCCGTTCCAAACAATTTGTTACAGAACCTATTATATTATCCTGCAACCAATTCTGTTTAACATTGCTCATTCAATGATTTTTGTTTGAAATTGTCACAAAAGCTATTTTTTTTGGAGCAAATAGCTTTTTCTAAAAATTATTTTACATAGAATATTTTGTTGTGATTATAGTAGAACGAATTCCAAAAACTATTGCAATACACAGAAAAAAATAAAAAATAAATTTAATTAAAAAATTCGTAGATTTAATTAAAAAATTAATTAAATCCGGACCAATCACTAAAATGCGCATATAAATTAAAAATATTTGTGTATCGTTAATTAAAAATAAATGAATATTTATTTAATTAAAAATTTAATACTATAAATTAAATAATTTAATTAAAATTTAAAAAAAAATAATTAAAATTTTAATTATATAAATTAAAAATTTAATTAAAAAAAATTTGTAAGCCAATTAAAATAAAATACATTTTTTAAAAAATAAATAATTTAAAAAAACATTTTTTAAATAAAAAGGGTTAAAAAATGTTTCTTTACCAAATATATTTATGCCATAATGACAAAGTCAATGAGACAATTTTATAAAGTTTTTATAAACCTTTTATATACATACACATAAAACTATAAACAAAATGAGAATTCAAATAACTATGTGAGAAATAAAAAAAACTTTCAACGAACTGATTACACTTATGAATTTTTTTATCTGCAAAACATTGCAAGAGAAAAACACCCAGTAGAACACACACACGGAAAACAAAACAAAAAAAAAATAAGTAAAACTAAAAATTTAATTAAACAATTAATTATATAAATTAAATATTTAATTAATATTAAATTTTAAAGCAATTAAAATGTTAATTAAAATAAAGTTAAAAAATTAATTAAACAATTAATTATATTAACTAAAAATTTAATTGAAATTAAATTAAAAAACAAATAAAATTTTAATTAAAATAAAATTTGCAATATTATTTTCTGTGTAGGAATATAATCGAAAAAATTTTCCTGGTTTTTTGCTGAACAAATTCATAAAAATCATTAGTATGATTTTGAGTTCCCGTTTCTACCCTTTCATTTGTACCTTTTTTGGTACTTTTTATAGTTGTGCCTTTTATGGTCCTTATTTTTGGAAAATTCTTGTGATAACAAACCCAATTAATTTGTACTGTTTTTTGATATTAAGTTTAGTTAGTGCTAGACTTAGACTATAAGTGAAAAATTTACGGGGTTAAATGAATAAAAAATTTGTACTTTTTTTATAGTGCCTTTTGTAATATTTCATTTGTACTAGTTTTAGTACTTGGGTCTTTTTTTGGGCCTTATTTTGGAAACTTTTCGTGATAAATTTTCCAACCTATTTAATTTGTACTGTTTTTGAAACTTTTTGCGGAACAAGTTGCTTAAAATTTTTTTATTAGTACCTTTTTTGATACTATTTTGTGATCCCTTTTTAACCTTTCCATTTGTAACATCTTTTAAACTTTTTACATTTGTGCCTTTTTTATGTAGTTTTTATTTACGGATTAATTTGTACCGTTTTTTTATGTTACCTATTTTTACTCTTCCACTTGTACCATTTTTGGTACTGTTTACTTCGGTTCTTTGCCCTTTGGTTGGTTAGTTAAGTAGAGCTAGGCTATGATTAAATATTTTACCAAAATTGGTACTTTTTACATTTGTACGTTTTCTCGCCTTTATTTTTTGATCTTACCTACAATAATTTTTCTAACCCATTTAATTTGTACAGTTTTTAATTCGTTTTACTTTTTACTGAACAAGTACCTAAAAGTGTTTTTATTAATAACATTTTATGGAACTTTTTTGCGGTCAGTTTTTAACCTTTTCATTTTTACCTTTTTTGTTACTTTAAATATTTGTGCCTTTTCTGATTCTTATTTTTGGAACATTCCAGTGATCATTTTTTCAAACCATCAAATTTTTTATCTTGTTACCAAAAAAAATTTCATTGGTACCTTTTTGGTACTTATTTTGTGGTACTCTGTTTAACATCATAATTTAATTTTTTTTTTTTAAGTTTTACAATTGTATTTATCCTTGTTTTTATTTTTGAAACCCAAAATTTTACAAATTTTTAGTCTGCTGTAAAAAAATTAAATCTAAGAGCTAAGTGCCACCTTATTACAAATGCATGCGTCTGAGGTTTTTTATTGTTCTTTGCATGTGTTGTTAGATATGTGTACGTGTAGTCGTTGTGGTTGTTATCATAAAACCACAAAAATATATTGTCTTGTATGCAGGTATTGGTTAAAATTCAATTCTTTTGTATTTTATGCTTTTTTGAGTATTCAAAAGGCAAAGGTGAGTAAATATAGCCACCAAGGGAAATAAATATATCAGAATTTATAGAATTTTTTTTGCAAAAAAAAATATATTTTTTTTGACAAAAAATGTTATAGCGTGAGTATAGCTTTCGTGACCCACGCGTGAGCGTTATTTAGTCCAGCGTGAGTCACGCAATGGCGTGCTTATTTTTTTTACTCACGTCAATAGTAAGTTAGCGGAAGTACAAAAAAAATGAGTGTAAGTGATGTGTAATTTTTTTGATTATTGTTGCGTGAGCGTGAGTCACTCACGCTGTGTCAGTTCTTTTTAAATCCGATTTAGCCCGTAAATGATCTTACAAGGGAAGTATCTCAAGCCTTATGAACCGATTTGCCTGAAACTTAAAATATATATAAAAGAGACGATTTTAAGGTTGGGGTGTTTCGGCTTATCGGCCATATCAGTGTTTAAAAATTTCGTTGTCCCCTTATGAAACAATGTGGACCTTCGGGAAAATTTCGATAACTTCCGAACTAATAGGAATATCGTTTAGAGCAAAAATACGTGTCGACTTAAATTTAATAAAGAATATTTCGTATTCATATGGTCATCGTAGGTCTATGTCTTCATATAAATACCCCCCAAAATTTACACATTTTCATGAAAAAAGTATTTAACGAAGCCAAATTTTTACAAGGCTATGCCATCATTAGATAGGCTTTGAAAAAACCCCTCTCATATGCAAACATCATATTGTTTCTTAGAATGAAATAGCTGAAAAATACAAAAAACGATTTTTTCGCCATTTTTTGACCCATGCTTTGAACCCCTAAATCCCCGTTATGGCCGATAAGCCGAGACACCCCAACCTTAGAAATGTCTCTTTTATATATATTTTAAGTTTCATGCAAATCGGTTCATAAGGGTTGAGATACTTCCCTTGTTAGTCAGAGGGATTGCTAGAAATTGATCAATGATCCGTAATACAAATACTCTTTCTTGGTTTTAGATACGCTTAATGCGTTACAAGGAAAATGTTAAGATGAATATAGCCCTATACTGACATTTGATTGTATGATAACACAGTCCGACAGGCAATATTAAATATGAACCGGATGATATACTTCTGATAGTAGAGATCAAATGGAGTAAAACTGCATTTACATTTTTTCATTTCGTGATCCTGTTTCCCTTTAAAAGGACTTACAAATTTTAAAGGATACATTTTGTACAATATTTTGAATAATTTGTATTTGTCCTAGAATGACAAAGATGATGGCAAATGAAAGAGGAGGATCTCCCCTAAATTTTCCATTTTTTTTATTCTGCCATACCAGTGTAAAATGGTGCGAATAAAGTCATTTGAAAACTTTATCACAATATTTTGTTGCAAATTTTGAATAATATTGAAGGATAAATTTTTAAAAGGATGAAACTTACTTCCTTTTTTCTGATATGTAAACATAATAAAATAGGAAAATTAGGGAAGATCATCCTCTTTCATTTGCTATCAATAGTAGAATCCTAGGACAAGTACAAATATTAAAAAATATTTTTAAAAATTTTGTCCTCTCAAACTTTGAAGTCCTTTTAAAAGAAAACAGAATCACGAAAAGAAAAACTGTGAATGCACTTTAACTACGTAGTCCCTAGTTTCAGCCGTATATTATCCAGTTCGTGTTTAACAACTTTTTTTCATTTTTGTCGGACGGTGTAAGCGTATATCACAACAAATATCTTAACTTGTGCCACCCATGGCCAAATCTGTGTAATTTTGCTTCTCCTCTTATTAATTCTTCTTACAACAAATTGATAAAGGTTAATATTTATGTGTGTATAATTTTGTTTACTAATAAATAACAAACTCTCTAAAATGTTTGTTTGAACATTTTCTAAATATTAAATATTTGCCAGTTATAAACAATTTTTCAATAACCACTACTAGCCCTCCCCCTTCGTCTTATTATCATTTATGAATTTCAAAATGATACTGAATATTTTAAACAAACATTTCAAGCATTTCATGAAAATGGAGCAGGATTTGATTTCAATAAAAGCTCAAAATGGTATAAAAAACATTTTACAGCAAAAACCTTAAAATTGGTAATGATTATGTAATGCATTACCATGTAAGGCATAGATAAAAATATGAAAAAATATGCATTATTTTTTGGTGACAGGACATAATCCCCACGGACATTACCCCCAAAACGGAAATGGGGATTATGACCGAATTCATTACGGTCATAATCCCCATAATAGTTGTGGGGACTATGACCGTTTCCAAAACTGTCAAAATCCCAATGGGTATTATGTCCGTTCCTTGTTGGGATTACGATCAAATTTTTTTCGGTCATAACCCCCATTCACATTATGGGGAGTAAGCCCAAAGCAATTTTGGTCATAATCCCCGTTTTCTGCAGAGAGGGTGGTTTTAATGCATGGAGTTTGTAATACCTAAGCCCGGCCGAAGGCCGGCTATGCGGAAAAACTTTAAAGTAAAAAAAAAAAAATATTTTAATTTTAGGGATTATGACCAACTAGTATAGAAGACATAATCCCCATAATGGGGATTATGGCCATTTGTTACGTGGTCATTATCCCCATAAATCTGGGAATTATGTCCGTTTTTTATTGGGATTATGTCCAAATAATTTTCGGTCATAGTCCCCACTACCATTATGGGGATTATGACCGAAATGAATTTGGTCATAATCCCCATAACGGAAATGGGGATTATGTCCGTGGGGATTATGTCATGTCACCTTATTTTTTCCCTGCCGCTTACTTTTTTTCATGCATTACGTAAAACGCACTTATGTCTTTTGAGTCTCATCCCAAACAAAATTCATCAATTTTGCATACACATAAAAAAAAATAATTTTCCAATGAACGATTTTCATAGTATTTATGAACAAATTCATACATTTTATTAACTTTTTCATAATATTTATAAACTTGTTCATACTATTTATGAAAAATGTTAAATGGTTCTTTAATTTCACATATTATGATTTATTCATAAATATTATGAAAAAGTTTATAAATTTTATGAAAAGTTAATAAATTGTATGAATTTGTTTATAAATACTATGAAAGTCGTTAATTGGAAATTTTTTTGTGTAGTTATGGTAATAGATAAATGGCTTGTGAATCTTAAATCTTTTTATCTAATCCGTTTAAATTTGTTGTGGATCTCCTCATATCTCCACTACCCCTATTAAATTGTTAAATATTATTTTGTTTGATTTTCAAGTATTAAATTTCTAAAAATTTCTGCTTATTCATAGCCACAATATGGATAAAACCATAGAAATTGAATGCCAAACACTTTAAATATTTAGAGAAAAACCTCTCATAGTTTGTAACACTTGGTCAACAAAAGAAAATTGTTGACATTAATGTGTTGGAGTTGTGTTGTTGTTGTTATTTTTTTCTGGTTGGGGGTTTTCCTCAAAGATAAGGGTATTTATTCTATTCTTTGTCGCCACTATACTATTTTAAATTGGTTGTTTTGTTTGTTTGGTGTTTGTGTCAAATATTTAAATATTTTCCTTTTTTTATATATTTGGTTAAAAAAAAATTGTCTTATGCAAATGTTTGTTAAAAGACCAAAATGCGTTTAGAATTTTGTTTAACAAAAACTGACAAATGAAACAGAAAAACTGATAAGATGTTATGGAAAGAAATGGTGACAGCAAAAGAAATGATTTTATTGCGTTTATAGATAAGAGATTTTTTTTTAACCGCAATTATGAAATTTTATAATTGAGGTTAACAAGAACTAAAGGTTATGATACCACGAAAATATAAATTAAAAAAATGTTATTCGACATGGCCGAATCCATGAATATTTTCCCAAAATTTTTTAAAATACAAATAGAAACAATTTTTTTTTGTGATTTATATTATTTAACGTAATAGTTATAAATTTTTTTCAAAAATTCGAACTAAAAAATTTGTATAATTGTTCAAGTTGAAAAAATGCAGAAGAAAAATGGAATTTCTAAAAATTATAGACATTTCTGGTATTCCCATACCGGTTTCAAACACTCCAGCTGGTGTTATCATCAGTAGGATTTTAAATGTCGGTTTGTCTTGTTAATGTTTTTTATATATGTGAATATTTGTAGTCTCTACAGAATAAATTTTTACAGTTTCCAACACTACAATTTTATTTCTAGCAATCTCAACCACACCTCATACTTTCTTTCAATTTTTTTGTATCTTACATTATTTCGCAAGGGTTCCCAACATGATCTGGGATTGCAGACACAAATGTAGGAATTTGAATTTTCTATTTCGAAGACGTGCCCAATGGCGACACATTTTGTCAGTAATTTTATATGTTTTTTGTCAGATCGATCTAAATATATTTGTTAAAAAGGTTGAATTTAATTTAAGTCAAAAACTTTTTATAGTAATTTTTGTAAAAAAAAAATTTGAGTGGAAAATTTTTTATTAGTGCACCGAAAAAAATTCCTGCCTTATATGTACGAAAACGTTCGTACATTGTACGAAAAATTTCGTTGTTTCGCACCACGAAATTCTTTCGTACAATGTACGAAATGCACGAAATTTTTTCGTAAAATAAACGAAATTATTTTTGTATTTTACAAAACAATTTCGTAAAATAAACGCAAAAAATTTTTGTGTTTTACGAAAATTTTCGTAAAATAAACGAAATATTTTTTTTTTTTTACGAAATTATTTTGTAAAATAAACGAAATATTTTTTTTTTACGAAAATCTTTTGTAAAAAAAAAAAATCGGTAAATAAACGAAATTACATGTAAAAATTCTTTCTTGAAAACGTTGAAACGTCGAAACGTTTTCAACGTTTTGACAGCAACATTTCCAAGCAATTAATTGTTTCTTCTTAACAGAGACTTATAAGATTTCATTCATTATTTACAGTGATTTTGTTTAAGGCTACGTTCACACTACAAGAACTTATGATGATATGTTGAGATGATTTTTTTGGAGGACCACCTCCCCACATGTAAAAAAAAACTTATATCATCAAGCCTCAAATTTTATTTGATCCGATTAGCCTTAAATTATAATTGATACTTAAAATAAATAAAAACCAAGTGAGAGCTTTAAATTCGGCTGTGCCGAATCTTTTATATCCCAAATAAGTAAAAAAATTATCAGAGTTATCATTATTGAAATTAATTCTTTATATTCATTATTATATTCACGACCACAAGACATTTTCTAATCCCCTGGGTTGAAGCACAGTATTTAAAAATTTTTTTGACATAAAAATGTTTCATTTGTTTAACAAAAATGCAGAAAAACACTTAAAAAAAATTAGGTTTTTCAGAGGTTGGTTTATTTCTTTAAGGGGAAATTTTTTTTGCATGGACCGATTTTGCCCACATACGAACTTAACCTGCTGATGACCAAAAGACTTGTTCGTGCTAAACATCAGGAGTCTTATCTTTTTTATTTTGGATGTTATCCGTGTTTTATGCAGACGGACATTAATAGAATGCCTTAGAATCTATCATGGATCAATAATATATATACTTTATGGGGTCCCCGACCGATATTTCTAAGCGTTACACACGAAATGACAAAGTGATTATGCCCCAATACTGTAGTTGGAGTGCATAAAAACACCCTTTAAGCATGCATTTAAAGATTTCTTCTTTTTTCATTAGTTTCGTAAAATTACAAAATTCTTGACTATTTTTTTTTCGTAATATAAAGTCCACTTTCGTATATTTTACGAAAGAAGTTTTTACGAATTATTTTCGTAAAAATACGAAAGTCTGTACACTTTTTTTTTTGTAATATGTAGTCAACATTCGTATATTTTACGAAAGAAAAATTTACATTCTTTTTTTCGTTACTTTCGTAAAATTACAAAAGTTTTTACAAAAATATTTTCGTAATATGTAGTCAACATTTGTAAATATTACGAAAAAAAATATTTACTAATCATTTTCGTTACTTTCGTAAAAATACGAAATTTAGTACTAAAGTTTTTCGTACTATGTAGTCAACTTTCGTGTATTTTACGAAAAAACAAAGTACGAAACTTTTTTTCGTAAAATGTTGCATGGATTTTTTTCGGTGTGTATAACTTTTTTTTGAGTGAAAAAAAAAATATTTTTTTGAGTAATATTTCTGTAGCGTACCAATGCCTTTCAAAGCGTGTTAATTTTGTATTTCAGCTCGTGAATCGCAAAAACCCAAATAAAAATTAATAATTGCTTTTAGTTTTTCAGAATTTTTCACATTTTTTCAAAAAAAAAAAAGATCGAAAGATTTTTTTAGGCCTATCCAATGGCAAATTGGTCGTTTTTCGGTTCCGTTAAGTTTTTATTTGTCAAAAATTAATAAATTTTCGGGTATTTTATATGGAGATGTATAGACCGCTAAAATCATGTACAATAATAAATCGTTTTTTAGGTTATGTTGAATGTACTAAAATTTTTGAGGTGCTCTTACATTTTCGTTCATAACTTTTGAACCGCTGAACCGATTTTGCTCAAATGCAATATCAAACTTTACGTTTCAGTCATCTCCGTATAATATTTTGGCCGTGATCACCATTTCCACAGACAGAAGGACAGACTTACATCGGTATAATGTCTCAAAATCGATGGGGCATTCCATGTGAAATCGGACACTTTGAAAAACTTTTTTTTTAGATTTTCCCAATTTGTTTACAGTTTTTAGTACCCTTCGAAAACTCCTTCGTGGTAAATTTTCAGATTTTTTTGATGACCCGTTCAAAAGATATCGAATTTTTAAAAATTGGTAGTTTGTTCCTTTACTTAAACTTCTTTTAATCATAACTTCTTCAATAATGGTCCAAATTTAAAATTTTTTTTTTTTTAAAATTTTTGTTTTTTACCTACTTTTTTAAAAAAAATCGCAAAAAATTCTTAAAAGCGCTCTAGTATGCGATTTTTAAGTTTTAAAATTTAAATCTCATTTTTGAAAATGTTTGTACTCTTCGATTTTTTTTTAATTTTTTCGTGTAAAACATCTATCGATTCTACAAATTTTTTGCCCAGGAGGATCGTGGGATAACGATTATTACTATTTTTTTAAATTTTTTGAAAAATTTTTATTGTAATTTTCCAAACTTAAAATCATTTCTACTGCTCCAATGGTGCGTCATAGGGGGGTCCTTTATAAGACCGACCCCTATTAATTTTTACGTCTTTACATTTCTTTGGAACAAACTAATACCCTATCTCCAATTTCTAAGGGGGCTCCCACACAAAACAACATTTTTTTAAATTTGCTGCAACCGCTCTAACTGCCCTAATAATGCCCTTAGAGCAACAAAACGTATGACCGACCCACAAAATTTTTTTAGTCCAAACATTTTCGCTGAACACACCTACCCTCTATCTTTAACTGTTAAGGCGGTTCCCATACAATTTTTTTTATTCTTTGTAAATTTGTTTTATTTAATCAGCTTCTACCGGTCCAATGGTGCGTCCGAATGGGGTCATTAGTGAGACCGACCCCCATTTATTTTTACCATACAACATTTTTTCAAAATATACCTACGCCCTATCTCCACTCCCTAAGTAGGCTCCCATACAAATAACAGTTGGAGCAAATTTTATAAAAATGTATTTTTGTATGGGAGCCTACTTAGGGAGTTGAGATAGGGCGTAGGTATATTTTGAAAAAATGTTGTAGGGTAAAAATAAATGGGGGTTGGTCTCACTAATGACCCCTCTCGGACGCACCATTGGACCTGTAGAAGCTGATTAAAAAAAAACAAATTTACAAAAAATAAAAAATATTGTATGGAAACCGCCTTAACAGTTAAAGATAGAGGGTAGGTGTGTTCAGAGAAAATATTTGGACTAACAAAATATTGTGGGTCGGTCATACATTTTGTTGCTCTAAGGGCATTATTAGGGCAGTTAGAGCGGTTGGAGCAAATTTTAAAAAATGTTGTTTTATGTGGGAGCCCACTTAGAAATTGGAGATACGGTATTAGTTTGTTCCAAAGAAATGTTAAGACGTAAAAATTAATGGGGGTTGGTCTTATAAAGGACCCTTTTATGACGCACCATTGGAGCAGTAGAAATGATTTTAAGTTTGGAAAATTACAATAAATTTTTTTCAAAAAATTTTAAAAAATAGTAATAACCGTTATCCCACGATCCTCCTGGGCGAAAAATTTGTAGAATCGATAGATGTTTTACACGAAAAAATTAAAAAAAAATCAAAGAGTACAAACATTTTCAAAAATGAGATTTAAATTTTAAAACTTAAAAATCGTATACTAGAGCGCTTTTAAGAATTTTTTGCGATTTATTTTTAAAAAGTACGTAAAGAAACAAAAATTTTGAAAAAAAAATTTTAAATTTGGTCCATTATTAAAGAAGTTATGATTAGAAGAAGTTTGAGTAATGGAACAAACTATTAATTTTTAAAAATTCGATATCTTTTGAACGGGTCATCAAAAAAATCTGAAAATTTACCACGAAGGAGTTTTCGAAGGGTACTAAAAACCGTAAACAAATTGGGAAAATCTAAAAAAAAGTTTTTCAAAGTGTCCGATTTGACATGGAATGCCCCATATACTTTATCGGGTCCCAGAACAATATTTCGATGAGTTACAAACGGAATGACAAACTTATATATACCCTCTATCACTATGTGGATGGTATAAAAAAATTTAACATAATCCCAATCGAAAATGGATTTAGTTCCCAGATTTACATCGATATTGATTGACCACGTGCCAAATGGACATAATTCCCACCACATAGGGATTATGTCTTTTTAAAGCAATTTTTATGGTTTCGAAAATTTGCCAAACTTTGACAAACTAGTCCCCGAGTTTTCGCGATATCTTTAGTTTTTTCTTATTGAAATCGGGCCCCGGATGGGCGCCATATTAAACACTGAGGAAATTAATTTTAAAAACTTATTTTTTTTACAAAAAATAAATAAAATAACTACAAAAATGTTTTAACCCGTGACGTTTTTTTATAGACGATGTGAATTTTTCAGAAATCATACGCAACATTTTTAATTTTCAATATTCAATTTCAGTAATTGGGCGAAACAATACAAAATGTTGGAGTTCGACAAACTTAAAGATCCAAATAGTAACCAAAATTTGGCATTACCTTTATGAATCGTACCATGGGCGCCATATTTAACGTGTGGTTTGCATGAATGTGGTAACTTAGTTCCGTGCCAGAAGCCAACCAGGGTCAAACCAGAAGTAGATAAGAGCATAATTAGTTAACCCTTTTTATACCCTCCAACTGCAGTATCGGGGTATACTCACTTTATCATAAACCTTTGAATTGATCGAATTTAAGATATTCAATAAATGAGTCATTCTACACCAAATGCCCAGTGAAAAAAAATCAAGTGTACCGTAAATTTCTGAATAGGTTGTATGGATAGTTGGGCTTCCCGTCAAATTTAAATTTTCGAATTTCGTGTCGCTATACCTGCCAAAGAATGTCCACGTTAGAATTGATTGTGGGGAAATTTATGAAAAAATTTTGCAAGGTCATTTTCAGTCGGCAACCAGCGTTAAAAGTTGGAAAAAAGTAAGTTTTTTGACCAAAATTTATATCCGAATTTTTTGAAAAATATTTAAAAAATATGCTGATCAGCAGAAACGCAGATCGGCATTAAAATATTAAAAAAACATACTTAACATTTTCCAACTTTTGAGACCAATTTAGATAAAAAAAAATAATTTAATTTTTAAAAATCAGCATCTGTGGACCAAAATTTATTTAAATATTTTTCCAATAAATTACCCAAAATTTCCGAATTTTTTATCCATATTTGGTCAAAAAATTCGGACAAGAACCTTGTTCGAAATACGTAATTTTTTCCAACTTTGACCGCTTGTTGCCGACTGAAGATGATAGACATAAATTTTGTTGGAACTTCATAAAAAAGATGATCTTGCGAAATTTTTTCATAAATTTTGCCCCCAATCAGTTTTAATGTGGCCATCGTTTGGCAGGTATTACGACATGAAATTCGAAATACCTGATTTTAAATTTAGGATGCCCTAATGGATAGCCATATATGAAATTAAGAAAATTGCGTGTTTGGTTTTTCAATTTTTCTCAACCTGGGCTTAGAAGGCATGGTCAAATATTGGAAAAATGGTCAAATTAGTGTCGAGTTTCCTTGTTTGAATATTTATTAAATTAAAACGGAATGCACCAAAATCTCAAAAATTGTAATTCTTGTATAGTTTTGTATGGGCTATTGATTAAAATTTTTGTTTTTAATTTTCAGAGTACGTTCTGAAATTTTCGACTTTTTTAAAAAAAATCATATTATTAAAAATTCGACCACTTTCTTTTAATACTTTTTTATACCCTCCACTCTAGTGATAGAGGGTATATATACACTCATAGAAATCCTACAGTATTCCTTACCAAAAAGTTGCCAGTTTTTACTAATTGTTAGTATTAAAGGGCCCTACAACGCGTTAGTCAATTTTTACTAACGCAGTTATAAAAAAACGGTAAAAAAATTTTAAAGCGAAAAAATATCCTAAACCGATTTTGACAAATTTTTTAATAAAAAAATTGGATCAAAAAAATATAATTATTGAGCTTGATGGCTGGCAATACTCTATTTTAGAAATTAAAAAAAAATATATACATTTATTTGTATACCCTACAGTGAGTATACAGTATGGGGGTATACTCACTTTGTCATTCCGTGTGTAACGCATCGAAATATCGTTCGGGGACCCCATAAAGTATATATATTATTGATCAGTGATCGATTCTAAGACATTCTAGCGATGTCCGTCCGTCCGTCCGTCTGTCCGTCCGTCTGTCCGTTCGTCCGTCCGTCCGTCCGTCTGTAGTTAACACGATACAGTTCAAAATAAAAGAGCTAGACTCCTCAAGTTTGGCACGAATATGTCTTGTGGTCCTAGGCAGGTTAAGTTCGGATATGGGCAAAATCGGACCTGGGGGAAAAAAGTTCCCCCTTGAAGAACTAAACCAACCACAGAAAAAAATCACTTTTTACATGATTTTTTGTCTTTTTGTTTAACAAATTTAATATTTTTATGCTACAAGAAGTTCAAAGTCCTGCATTTGGACCCTGAGAATTAGAAAATTACGTTTTTTGGTCCGCCCCCTCCCTTTTATGGGCGTACAATAAAAAAAATTAAATTATGATAAACTTGCATTTCTTTAGTGCAAAAAACATAGGAATGCATTTTTAAACACATATTTGAGAGGAAATTTGTCCCCCCCAATCACCACGACCCCCCCCCCCCCCCAAAAAAAAATAAAACGCCCCTGCATTTTTTTAATTTTTTTGCTTGTTGGAGGGTATAAAAGATTTGGCACAACCGAATTTAACACTCTTACTTGTTTTTATACCCTCCACTCTAGTGATAGAGGGTATATATAAGTTTGTCATTCCGTTTGTAACACCTCGAAATATTGGTCTAGGACCCCATAAAGTATATATATTCATGATCCTCGATCGATTTTAAGACGATCTAGCGATGTCCGTCCGTCCGTCCGTCCGTCCGTCCGTCTGTCCGTCTGTCTGTCTGTCTGTCTGTCTGTCTGTCTGTTGAAAACACGCTAACTTTTGAAAGACTTTACGGAGGCTCCTGAAGTTTGGCATATATGTTGGGCATTTACCTGGTCAGGTTGGTATTGCAATCCAGCGAAATCGGTCCAGTGGTTAAAAAGTTATCAGCAAAAGACTGAATTTCGGCAAGGGTTTTTCGTGAATTTATGAGATTAAAAGCACTATAACTTTCGAAAAGCAATTCTGAGGATGCTGAAGCTTGGCACATATATTTTTCGTTCCTCCAGCCTAGTTCATATTGAATTTCACCCAAATCGGTCAAGTGGTTCAAAAGTTATTAGCGAAACCGTGAATTTCAGATTAGCTTCACCTTAAATTCACGTGTTGAAAACCCGTTAAACCAGTTTTAAAAACATTGGTAAGTCACAAAAATATTTTACAACGTATTTTTGTCACTCAAAAATATTTTTATACCAAAACAAAAAAAAAAGTACACTCGAAAAAAATTTACACTCAAAAAAAATTTTACACTCAAAAAAAAATTTAGTAAATTATTTTTTTTTTGTCAAAAATTACTAAAAAAAATTTTTTTCACACAAAATAAAAAATTTCTAATCAAAACTGTTATTTTTTTCATGCTAGAAAATTTACTATCACTTAAAATGGGCATTGTGGAGGGTATTCATAGATTCGGCCAAGTCGAATTTAACTTTTCTACTTGTTTTTTTTTTTTCAATGGAAATTTGCTATGTGCGTTGAAAAAAAAAAATATTCAAAAATGTAAATTTTACCTTTTAAGGTGTCAAAAATAAGTTTCCAAATTTTTAAAAATTACTAACAAAAATTATTAAAAAATCGGTAAAAAAATCAGTATTCAGTAAATTCCAAGTTCAAAAAATAACTAAATTTATACTGTAAAACTAAATTTATACTGTAAATTACTAAAAAAGTAGTAAAGTTAAAGTTATAACACTTTTACTGTATTTTTTACTGTAGGATTATTTTAGGTGTAAGTTTGTCATTCCGTTTGTAACACCTCGAAATATTGGTCTAGGACCCCATAAAGTATATATATTCATGATCCTCGATCGATTTTAAGACGATCTAGCGATGTCCGTCCGTCCGTCCGTCCGTCTGTCCGTCTGTCTGTCTGTCTGTCTGTCTGTTGAAAACACGCTAACTTTTGAAATACTTAACGGAGGCTCCTGAAGTTTGGCATATATGTTGGGCATTTACCTGGTCAGGTTGGTATTGCAATCCAGCGAAATCAGTCCAGTGGTTCAAAAGTTATGAGCAAAAGACTGAATTTCGGCAAGGGTTTTTCGTGAATTTTTGAGATAAAAAGCACTATAACTTTCGAAAAGCAATTCTGAGGATGCTGAAGCTTGGCATATATATTTTGCGTTCCTCCAGCCTCGTTCGTATAGAATTTCAGCCAAATCGGTCCAGTGGTTCAAAAGTTATTAGCAAAACCGTGAATTTCAGATTAGCTTCACCTAAAATTCACGTGTTGAAAACCCGTTAAACCTGTTTTAAAAACATTGGTTAGTCACAAAAATATTTTACAACGTATTTTTGTCACTCAAAAATATTTTTATACCAAAACAAAAAAAAAAGTACACTCGAAAAAAATTTTACACTCAAAAAAAATTTTACACTCAAAAAAAAAAAAATTAGTAAATTATTTTTTTTTTTCAAAAATTACTAAAAAAAAATTTTTTAAACAAAATAAAATATTTCTAATCAAAACTGTTATTTTTTTTCACGTTAGAAAATTTATTATCACTTAAAATGGGCATTGTGGAGGGTATTCATAGATTCGACCAAGTCGAATTTAACTTTTCTACTTGTTTTAAGTTAAGATGTTTGTCTATCCACATAAAAAATAAAATTAGACTTGTCTTTTCGTTTTTTTTTCCAGAAAATCGCATTTGTTCTGTCTTTCACAATTTTTCAATTTACATGAAATTTTCCGAATCACATGAAATTAAGATTAGTGTTTTGTTGATCACGTTTTCATTTGAAGTTGAAATCGAATAATTTAAATTTAAAAAATTATAGGGAAATAATGCATTTGTTTTACTTTCACCAAATTTTATTTATGTGAAACAAAACGAAAAAGAAATTCGGATGTGAAATTTAGAACACCAAAAAAATTCGGAAATTTTCATTTTCACATTTTTTATGTGAATTACTATTTTAGGAACAGCGGCCTAAATTTTAAATTTCATAACAATTTATTAATTTTTTTGTTTCAACATAGCAAATATTTAATACTCATCCGCAATGTTGAAACAAGAAAATACAAATAAATTACAAAATTGTTATGAAATTTAAAATTCAGATGCGAATTTCTCAAAAAAAAAAAAAAACGAAAGACATGTGTCTGATTAATTTGTGTGGATAGACAAACATCTTGACTTAAAAAAAATTTAAAACAAAAAAAAAGTGGCCGGATTTTTGATAAATTGACTTTTTTAAAAATGGAAAATTTCAGAACGGGTTCTGAAAATTTTCCCAAAAAAAATGTAATCGATAGCCCATACAAAACTATACAAGAATGTATAGTTTTGAGATTATGGTGCATTTCTCCAGCTTTATCATTGTTTGACCGACCATTTCGGTCGAACACAGTCAATCCGTTTAATGAGTGAAACTAAAAATAAAAACAAATACATGTAAAATTGCTGTAAAAATCTTATTGTAATATTTTTTGACAATTATTAAATTTTCCATGAATTAAACGGACAAATATATATTAAATATAAAACAATTCCTACCATCGATCATAATTTTTCTAAATAAATAAAAAAAAATTAACAACACATAACTATTCATTACTAATTTTATGTTCTCCATCATATATATTACTCAAAGTCATACATAATCTAAACAAGAATATAACAAAAAAAAAAATAAATATTATTTAACTAAAACTGACAAGCATAAATATTAAATATGACATATTATTGTTGATTTAATACTCAACTCATTCATTCATATATAGAATACAGGAATAACCCAGCAATATTTTTAAGTAGTTAAAGAGAAAAAGTGTCAATCAAGTAATATGCAAAGGGTTCAAGTTTACATTCGAACAACAAAAAGTTGGTTTTATGAAATTTCAGAAAATTTGCCAAAAAGTTTTTAAAAAATATAAGGAAAAATGTGGAAGATTCTTAAAATTTGTAAAATAATTTTAAAATTTATTCTGAATTTTATTTCTGGTTTATTTTTTTAATTTCCTGGATTTCCTAAATTTTTAAGTTTTTAATTTTTAAGAAATTAAAAAATAAATTTTAAAAAATCCGAAAATTTTTTAATAATTTGGGAATAAATCAGAAAATTAAGATCAAATCTGAAAAAAAAAAATTCAAAAAATTCAAAAAAAATTCTGGCGAATTCGAAAGACAAAAACATTCCAACAATCATATTCAAAAATACGACAAAAAAAATCTGTGAAACTATAAATTTAGATTCGCTTGTTTAACAAATATTCATATCATATAATCTTGTGGGCTTTAAAAGCTACAGGTAACAAAAGCTTAGATAATTAATTTTGAATAACATGCTGGGTCAACATTTTTTTTTTCTCCACAAAAAAGGACCTTGTTTTTCATATTATATTCACAGTTTTCATTAAAAGCGAATTTATTGTGAAACAAAATATACTTAGAAAAGGATATAGTAAATTTAACAACACTTTTGGATATGCAAGTAAAAGTAATATCAACAAAAACTTAAATGTCTTTGTATGTAATGTGTAAAATATAATAATGATGATATATGAAACTATGACAATAAGCAGCAAATACACAGAAAATGCAAACAGTTACTAACTGCACTATGGGGAAATTTACATTAAGTTAAGGACAATAGCCGCTCAATCATCACTAATGAGGAAGTGGGATATGGCGTTGAAAGTTAAACGCCTCTTCAGCGTTTCACTTTGAAAAATGTTTAAACTAAAATGACTTGAAAATTGGAAGATAAACTAAAAACCTTTTCCTAGCAATTTTAAAAGGTCTCGTCAGTCCATTTACAGTATTCTATAATTTTCTAACGTAATTTTATAAAATGGATTTTATATCGACGATTGTCGATGTTTTACAAAAACAAACGTAATTTTGCAATACCGTTTCAAAAGTTTTAAATCAGAAAAATAATTTCCTTGAAAATTATTCCATATGAATATCATAGTTTTAATTAGTAAAGAAAATAATGACCTCGAGCAAGAATAAACCTACTCAAAATATAATATTTTAAAGGTCAAATGAAAACAATTTTTTACAAGGGTTCAAGTTGAAAAAATGCAGAAGAAAAATTGAATTTCCATACCGGTTTCAAACACCCCAGTTAGTGTCATCATCAGTAGGATTTTAAATGTCGGTTTGTCTTGTTAATGAAAACTGTTTTTTATATATTCACATATATATATAGTTTCTACAGAATAAATTTTGACAGTTTCCAATACTACAATTCTATTTCTAGCAATCTCAACCTCACTTCATACATTCTTTCAACTTTTTTGTCTCTTACATTATTTCGCAAGGGTTACCAACATGATCTGGAATTGCAGACACAAATTTTCTTGCATTTTCTGTTTCGGAGACGTGCCTAATGGCAACATATTTTGTCAGTAATTTTATTTGATTTTTTCTGTAAGTACAGATCGAGCACAGGCTCTAATTATATTTGTTATAAGGGTTCAAGTTGAAAAAAATGCAATTTTTAGAATTTGCAGAATTTGCATTTTGACAAATTTTTTAAGTCCCGAAAAAATTTTCGAAAACTTTCTAATTAACGGATCCAATTTTTTTTGCCAGTTTTTTGTGTTCTCCCGAGCAGTTTGGTATTGCGTTTGAGCGATATCGGTTCAGCGGTTCAAAAGCAATGGACGAAAATGTAAGGAAACCTCGAAAATTTTGGTACATTCAACATAACCTAAAAATACAAAATTCTTTAATTCGGCTGCTGATTGACATATGAGGCATTCCACAACAAATGTCCCGCTACAGAAAAACATGTGTCCCGTAAATTTCTGAATAGGTTGTTTGGATAGCCCTATATGAAGCTAAGAAAATTGCGTTTTTGGTTTTTCAAATTTTCAAAAACTAGGCTTAGGAGGCGTGGTCAAGTACTGGAAAAATGATCTAATTTGTGGCAAGTTGCCTGGATTAAATATTTATCACATTAAAACGGAATGCACCACAATGTCAAAAATTTACATTCTTATATAGTTTTGTATGGGCTATCGATTAAAATTTTTTTTTTTGAAAATTTTCAGAACCCGTTCTGAAATTTTCCATTTTTTAAAAAAGTCAATTTATCAAAAATCCGGCCACTTTTTTTAATTTTTTTTTTTTAAGTTTAGATGTTTTTCCATCCACACAAAAAAAAAATACAGAAACACATTTCTCGTTTTTTTTCGAGAAAATCGCATTTAAATTTTAAATTTCATAACAATTTAGTAATTTGCTTGTATTTTCTTGTTTCATCATAGCGTATGAGGAATATTTATGCAATTAATAATACTCATTCGCTACGATAAAACAAAGAAATACAAGCAAATTACAAAATTGTTATAAAATTTAAAGTTTACATGCGATTTTCTCGAAAAATTCGAAGAACGTGTTTCTGAATTCTTTTGTGTGGATGGACAAACATCTAAACTTTAAAAAAAAAAAATTAAAAAATAAAAAAAAAGTGGCTGGATTTTTGATAAATTGACTTTTTTTAAAAATGAAAAATTTCAGAACGGGTTCTGAAAATTTTCCAAAAAAAAAAAATTTAATCGAAAGCCCATACGAAACTATATAAGAATGTAAATTTTTTAGATTGTGGTGCATTCAGTTTTAATGTGATAAATATTTAATCAAGGCAACTCGCCACAAATTTTACAATTTTTCCAATATTTGACCAAGCCTCCTAAGCCCAGTTTTTGAAAAATTGAAAAACCGAAAACGCAATTTTCTAAGTTCCATATAGGGCTATCCATACAAACTATTCAGAAGTTTACGGTACACATGTTTTTTTCGCTGGACATTTGGTATGGTATTTAAACAAGTGCGAACATATTTCTTGACAAAAAAAAAAATCGTGGATTTTTTTTCGCGGAAATTTATTTTTTTTTTCAAAAGTGAGTTTTTTTTTACTCAAAAAAAAAAAATTTCTAAAAAAAATTTTGTGTCCGAGACTTAGTTTTTTTTTAAAGTTTTTTGAGTTTTTAACTATATAGTTAAAAATTCAAAAAATTTTCTTGCAATTTTTTTTTTTTAGTAAAAATCCACGATTTTTTTATTTTTTTTTTTCGGGAGAACTTCCAATAAATACGTTAAGTTTCAGTCATCTTCGTGTAATATTGTGGCCGTGATTACCACTTCCACAGACAGACATAGCTAGAATGTCTTAAAATCGATCAATGAATGTCTTAAGATCAATCAATTTAAAATCGATCATCGATATTTCGATGAGTTACAAACGGAATGACAAACTTAAACCCTATATCACTAAGTGGAGGGTATAAAAAAAGTATTTTCGAGCAAAGTTGAAAATCGAAATTTTGTTCTTCAGGGCACGTCTCTGCACGGCGCCCATAAAAAATTCGTAACCTAGATGGTATGAGCTTTCAAATGCATCCAGTTTTAGTGTCTCCCTACTCTGCGTTCAATATATATGACTCTCGAAACATTAGTTATTCTTACACAAAAAAAAAAAACCTTGTCAAATTACTAGAAAAAGTCACTTAATCCCATTTTACCAATATTTGACAGTTTTTCTTGTTTTTTTAACAAATAATTTTCGATCGAAATTTCCATTTTTTTTTTTTTTTAATTTTAGTTTTTATTGTAATTTTACAAATTTCCAAACATTTTTTACAAAAAAAATCTATTAAATTTACGAGAATTTCTTGTAAGTTTAATTTCGCCAAAAAAGTTTTAAATTTACAATTTTATTGGTAAAAATCTTGTAAAATTAAAAAAAAACCGTAATTTTTACTAGGAATTCTTGTAAAATAGGAGAAAGCAAAAAATCTAGTAAAGTTACGAAGCCTCCATGTAAATTTTATCGCGTCAAAAAAATTGTAAATTTACAATTTTATTTGTAAAAAGCTTGCAAAATTGTAATATTACAAAATTATTGATAAAAAAGCTTGTAAAATAACATGGAATTCTTGTCAAATAGGAGTAGCAATGTTTTTTTTTTGAGTGTAGTTTCAAGTTAAAATTTCGACGCTAGACCCCACACGTCAAATAAGGGCACCGACAGGGACTCCTAAAGTACGACATGTTTAGTACACAAAAACTTTAAATGCTTTAATATTACCAACTTTAAATGCGTTAAAAAGAATCTATCGCTGAAATAAAAAAAATATCAACATACATTGATTTTGGTTTCATTCCATTCCGTTTCGGAAAGTTCGATTTTGAAACATTGTGTAATTGGAGAATATAAAGAAGTGGGTAAATAATAA
This sequence comes from Pegoplata infirma, assembly GCA_963921195.1. Lineage (NCBI taxonomy): Eukaryota > Metazoa > Arthropoda > Insecta > Diptera > Anthomyiidae > Pegoplata > Pegoplata infirma. The sequence continues at coordinate 34,252,383 of OY992540.1, read as the reverse complement.
AAAAAATAACAATTTTTTACATTTCTCATTTTCTTGGCCCATTGTTTACTCTCAAATAAACCATATAACATAAAATATAGTAAACATTATATAATATATTATGTTTATATAGTGTAAATGACAAATAATAGTAGAAGAAGAAAAAAATCACATCAAATACTAGTGAATATAAAATGAAATGTTAAAAGTAAACCGCACTGTAAAAAAATATATACCAGGAAAAACCTCTAAAGTATTTAAACAGATGTTAATGTTTGAGTAAAAATAAAATGAGTTCTAAATTACACATCAAATTGATCATACTATATACAGCAAAACTGACATATAACAATTAAAATCTTGTATTATTAAAAACACTGGACGAGATATATGTAAAGGCAATGAAGGTTTGGAGATGAAAAAATTTGTGAGGATAATTCGTAGACTATCATTGCTTTAGGAAAGCTTTTGAAGATTTTTTCTGTTTAAGTGAAAATTTTTAATAAATTAAATACTTTTTGTTAAAGTTCGGAAAAATTTTGAGAATGTCGAAAAAATATTTAAATATGAATTCAGAAACCCCAAAAAAAAATTGTAAAATCAATAAAATTAAGAAAATTAAGAAAAAAAAAAAAATTATGAAAATTCAGACAATTTCTAAAAAATATAAAAAACAGTCAAAAAAGCTTACAATTTATAAAAACGACTTCAGATAAACCCAGAAAACTAATTCGGATTCGGCACATACTAAAAATAATCTTAAAAAATATATCAATGCACTTAGTTAATTTTCTCGCGGTGTATGTATGTACTACATGTGTAAATATATGGTTGACATATGGCAGCATGAGCATGTAAATATTAAAGAAAAACTATTGTTATTGTTATATATTTTTTTATGCAATTTTAATTTTAAATCTGTTTGTGTGGGTGTGTGTGTGTTTGCGTGATTTTGTGTGCATGTGTCTGTGTATTTTTTTTAAATGATGAAATAGTGAAATGAAATGTCATTGCCTAAAGCTACTTAACCATTTGTTATTTTCTGTTTTTATGTAGTACAAAATAATATAACAAAAGAAAATTTAATATAAAAAATTTAAACCAACTCAACTAAACCCAATTGGAAAATTTATAAAAAATTGTTAAATATAAAATTTAGAATTTGAAAAATTTTCTAATGTACATCAACATCTACTGATAAGCTTTAACATTTTCTGCCAAAATTTTTATTTTGCAGTATTTTTTAATTGTGGCTAATGAGGTTGCTTTCCTATATAAGTTCTTAAATTACACTGTGTAACAAAGTTGAGGTATTTTTAGATATGATCAAAAACTAATGATACCTCACTCCAAAAAAACCTATTAAAATGACAAGAAAAGTTTGTAACCTTTTTTTGCTACCACCTATTTTACAATTCTTTGTAATTTTACAAGCTTTTTACCAAAAATTTTGTAATTTTACAAGCTTTTTACCAATGAAATTCTAAATTTACAATTTTTTTGACGCGATAAAACTTACAAGTAGGATTCGTAACTTTACAAGATTTTTTGCTACCTCCTATTTTACGAGAATTTCTAGTAAAAATTAAGAGTTTTTTTGTAATTTTACAAGATTTTTACCAATAAAGCTGTAAATTTACAATTTTTTTGGCACAATAAAACTTACAAGGAATTGTTGTGAATTTACCAATTTTTTTTTTTGTAAAAAACCATAGGAAGTTTGTAAAATTACAAAAAAAAAATAAATTGTAAAATTACAAAAAAAAAAATAGTCCAATGGACTATCATATGTAAAAATGTTTTAAATATTTTTGTTGGTTATTGACAATCGTTGCCTTACTAGTATAGTACAATTTCTTCGTCTTACTAATTCACATTGTGGATAGAGTCGAATATGTATTAATACTTTAGTTTGTGCATAAACAATTTGTCATTAGACTCGTTTGCTACTTTGTAGTAAATCGTTTCTATTTTTGGTAAATTATCTTGACAATGGAATCTGACAAATTCCGAAACACGTATCGATTTAATCTTGCAAAAATGACCAACATAAATAAATTTAAAACAAAACAAGTAGAAAAGTTAAATTCGACTTGGCCGAATCTATGAATACCCTCCACAATGCCCATTTTAAGTGATAGTAAATTTTCTAACGTAAAAAAAATAACAGTTTTGATTAGAAATATTTTATTTTGTGTAAATAACATTTTTTTTAGTAATTTTTGAAAAAAAAAAAATAATTTACTAATTTTTTTTTTTGAGTGTAAAATTTTTTTGAGTCTAAAATTTTTTTGAGTGTAAAATTTTTTTTTAAGTGTATTTTTTTTTTTTTGTTTTGGTATAAAAATATTTTTGAGTGACAAAAATACGTTAAAAAATATTTTTGTGACTTACCAATGTTTTTAAAACAGGTTTAACGGGTTTTCAACACTTGAATTTAAGGTGAAGCTAATCTGAAATTCACGGTTTTGCTAATAACTTTTGAACCACTGGACCGATTTGGGTGAAATTTAACATGAACTTGGCTGGAGAAACGAAAAAAATATGTGCCAAGCTTCAGCAGCCTCAGAGTTATTTTTCGAAAGTTATAGTGCTTTTTATCTCATAAATTCACGAAAAACCCTTGCCGAAATTCAGTCTTTTGCTCATAACTTTTCAACCACTGGACCGATATCGCTGGATTGCAATACCAACCTGACCAGGTAAATGCCCAACATATATGCCAAACTTCAGGAGCCTCCGTAAAGTCTTTCAAAAGTTAGCGTGTTTTCAACAGACAGACGGAGAGACGGACAGACGGACGGACGGACATCGCTAGATCGTCTTAAAATCGATCGAGGATCATGAATATATATACTTTATAGGGTCCTAGACCAATATTTCGAGGTGTTACAAACGGAATGACAAACTTATATATACCCTCTATCACTAGAGTGGAGGGTAGAGATGGGCGCGTGAGTGAATTTTGACTCACGCACGCTCACGCTCACGAAATAAAAATTTTACTCACGCACGATCACGCACGAAATTCTTTTTTCTAATCACGGTCACGCACGCTCACGTGAGTAACAAAAATTTTTCTCACGCTCACGAAAAAATCACGCTCACGAAGACTCACGAAATTAAAATTAGAAAATTTTTATTTCACCACTTTCGATTTCTTGCACAAAAGTATTGAATTTCCTTAAAACAATAATCACGAAAAAATCACGCTCACGAAGACTCACGAAATTAAAATTAGAAAATTTTTATTTCACCACTTTCGATTTCTTGCACAAAAGTATTGAATTTCCTTTTTCTGTTTTAAACAGCACAAAAAAATCACGCAAACTCACGAAACAAAAATTACTCACGCACGCTCACGCACGAAACTATTTTTTATAATCACGCGCACTCACGGTCACGTGAGTAGAAATAAATTTCACTCACGATCACGCGTGATTCACGCGTGAATCATGTGAATCACGAAAAATTCGTGTCACGCGCGCATCTCTAGTGGAGGGTATAAAAAAAATTTTCTTGAAAATTATGCTATGAGAATATCATGGTTTTAATTAGTAAAGAAAATAATGACATCGAGCCAGAATAAACATCCTCAAAAAAAATAATTTCGATCGAAAACTTTTTGTTAAAAAACAAGCAAAACTGTCAAATGTTAGTAAAATGGGATTATGACACTTTTTCTTGTAATTTGGCAAGGTTTTTTTTGTGTGTAGACTAAAAGTATAAAACTGTACAATCGTTTTTGAAATTTTTATCCATTTTTATACCCTCCACTCTAGTGATAGAGGGTATATATAAGTTTGTCATTCCGTTTGTAACACCTCGAAATATTGGTCTAGGACCCCATAAAGTATATATATTTATGATCCTCGATCGATTTTAAGTCGATCTAGCCATGTCCGTCCGTCCGTCCGTCTGTCTGTCTGTCCGTCCGTCCGTAGAAAACACGCTAACTTTTGAAAGACTTTACAGAGGCTACTGAAGTTTGGTATATATGTTTGTCATTTACCTGGTCAGGTTGGTATTGCAATCCAGCCAAATCGGTCCAGTGGTTCAAAAGTTATGAGCAAAAGAGTAAATTTCGGCAAGGATGTTTTGCGAATTTACGAGATATAAAACACGATAACTTTCGAAAGACAATAATGAGACTACTGAAGCTTGGCATGTATCTTTGCCGTTCCCCGGGTCTGTTTAGTATTAAATTTCAGCTCAATCGGTCCAGTGGTTCAAAAGTTATAAGCAAAACCCTGAATCTCAGATTAGTTTCATCTAAAATGCCACGTGTTTTAACAAGTCTTAAAAGCATTGGTGGTAACTAAACAATGCTTTTCAAACTTGTTTAATTTTAAAGCAATGCTTTTTATACTTGTTTAGTTTTAAAAGCATTTGTAACTTAAAAATTACACTCGAAAAAAATTTTACACTCAAAAAAAATTTACACTCAAAAAAAATTTTACATTAAAAAAAAAATTTACACAAAAACAAAATTTTTTTTTTTTTTTACAAAATTTTTTGCATTCACTCAGAAATATTTTTACAGTAAAAAAAACATTACACTCGAAAAAAATTTTACTCTCAAAAAAAAGATTTGTCATTTTTCTTTTTTTAAAAAAAAAATTAGAAAAAAAGAGTTTTTACTCAAAATAAAATATTTCTAATCAAAATTGTCAATTTTTTCACGTTAAAAAATATACTACCCTTTAAAAAAATTCATTGTGGAGGGTATTCATAGATTCGGCAAAGTCGAATTTAACTTTTCTACTTGTTTTTTCTGTGTTCAATTTTTTTAAAGTCGTTTGGAACACCTCAAATGATATTAGTAAATGATCTTTTAACATAAAATATGAAGGTCTTCAGTAATTTTTTTATCACAGTTTTTTTAAAGCCTTTATAAAATTTAAGTTAATACTTCGCGTTAAATTTTGAAAAACCCTTTAATTTTGTAATAAATTTTTTCAATATTTTTCCAGAGGAGGTTGGCTCAATTGGCCTCTGAGTGACTCAATTGTCTAATTTTATTTAATTATTTCTTCTTCCACTGTTTTTTTAGATCTTTTGATTAAAATTGTGCAAGTCAAATTATAATAATGCTCACACGTTGTTTAGAAACTTTAATTATTTCCTATGCTTACTTACACCATTTACAGATTTAAATTTAAGCAAACTAGTTTAATTTGATTTGGAAGAATCCACGAACGTCTACAGCAATTGTTACTAACCTTTTTTTATGTAAAAAAATTGCTACATTTAAGAAAAATGTGCATATTTTAAAAACTTTGTATATAATGCAAGATTAATTGTGTTAAAATCAGCGTTTAAACAAAGTTTTTAGTAAAAGTTTTCCACAATCCACTTACACGGGAAGTCTCCCTGGTGTCACTCTCCGATCTTCATGAAATTTTGATATGTTGTTAAGAAGGAAAAAAATTCGACACGTATTTTTTTTTTAGCGGCCCAAACTCATTTTTAGGGTGGGTCGATTTGTATGGGGGGAAATTGACCTTTTTCAGTTTTTTACGATTTACACCTATTTAAACATAATTAATATAGGCATGTGTGGTATCAGATTAAAGATCTTAGATAGGTTTTCCAAAGACCTTTCATTTGGTATGTAACATGACTAGGTTTCCTTGCGTAATATAGGAGATAAACGAAAAAACTGAAAAATGGCCTTGTCTTCCCCCCTCCTTTTTATGCCCTAAATATGAATTTGGGCCGCTAAAAAAAATACGTGTCCCTTTATTTTTTCTGCTCTACAAAATAAAACCAATTCCATAAAGATCCGCGGGTGACACTAGGGAGACTCCCTTATTAGTTGTAGTTAATTTAACTTAAAAAAATCATAAACATGTGCTCGTTGACCCCTCCCCCGCCGAAGCATGCAAATTGCCCCCCAGTGAGGCAAGAATCCTTTGTTGCGCAGCATTTAAAACTTTCGTATAAAATGTTATCCATTTTAATCCAGCTAAAAAAAAAAAAAAACTTTTTTTAGTTTTGATCTAATAAGATCCCCTATGTTTCGGATGAAATAGTATCCCACCGATTAAAACTGATCTAATTAGATAGACCAATTCTTCGGATGAAATTGTATCCCACCGATTAAAACTGATCTAATTTTAGCGATTCATTTTTCGGATCAGTCCTGATCTTTCAAATATCAGATCTATCAACATATCTGAAATAATAAAAGAATGTATATTGCTCCATATAAAAAATTTTAACCGGGACGGGAACAATAACAAAAAATGTTTGGGCAAAAAACCAGTTGCCTACCAGTAGCTAAAGATTGCAATGTAAGTGCATTTAGAAAAAAAAAATGTTGTTCTTAAAAAAAATTGACGCCATAATACACAGAAAGAATTGAAAACGAAAGTCAATCATCAAAAACGCGGATTCAATTAATTTTTAAATAAAAACTCCTCCGATAAAGAAAATTGTTATATCAATCATCAAATTGCAGGTGATCAATTGATTTTTATTTCAATTAATCATTTTTTCGATTTTGATCAAAAATTTGATAAATTTTTTATTTAAAGTCAATTAAAATAATGATTGATTTAACAAATTAGTTTCAAGCTTATGGAAAAATTATGAAAAAAATTCATATTTTTTGCTTTCCAATATGTTGCCGACAATAACAAAAAGTAAAACCCTAGTATAAAGTATATTTTTGAATTAATGTATTCAAATAAATTGAAACGAAAAAAAAAAATCTGGTATGTTTGAAAATTTGTACTTTGATAGTTAAAGAAAAAATCAAAAATGTTGATCAAAACAATAATTGACTCATTTAAATTTTGTTGATTTTTTGTGTGTATGCGAACATTTTTTGTGTGTATGCGAACATTCCGGGAAAAATATTTTACACAGTTTTTACGAATGTGCTCTGTTTTTCTCAGATTTTGAGACCAATTTAAGCTAAACAAGTAGAAAAGTTCAATTCGACTTGGCCGAATCTATGAATACCCTCCACAATGCCCTTTTTAAGTGATAGTAAATTTTCTAACGAACAAAAAATAACATTTTTGATTAGAAATATTTTATTTTCTGTAAAAAAACTTTTATTTTAAGTAACTTTAGAAAAAAAAAATTATTTACTAAATTTTTTTTGAGTGTAAAATTTTTTTTGAGTGTAAAATTTTTTTTGAGTTTAAAATTCTTTTCGAGTGTATTTTTTTTTAGAGTAAAAATATTTTTTAGTGACAAAAATACGTTGTAAAATATTTTTGTGACTTACAAATGTTTTTAAAACATGTAACGGGTTTTCAATACGTGAATTTAAGGTGCAACTAATATGAAATTCACGGTTTCGCTAATAACTTTTAAACCACTAGACCGATTTGGCTGAAATTCAATAAGAAATAGGCTAGGGGAATGATAAATATATATGCCCAGCATCAGCATCCTCAGAATTGCCTTTCGAAAGTAAGAGTGTCTTTTATCTCGTAAATTCACGAAAAACCGTTGCCGAAATTCAGTCTTTTCCTCATAACTTTTGAACCACTGGACCGATTTCGCTGGATTGCAACACCAACTTGACCAAACTTCAACATACGTGCCAAACTTCAAGAGCCCCCGTAAAGTATTTCAAAAGTTAGCGTGTTTTCAACAGACAGACAGATCATGAATATATATGGGGCATTCCATGTGAAATCGGACACTTTGAAAAACTTTTTTTTTAGATTTTCCCAATTTGTTTACAGTTTTTAGTACCCTTCGAAAAGTCTTTCGTGGTAAATTTTCTGATTTTTTTGATGACCCGTTCAAAAGATATCGAATTCTTAAAAATTGGTAGTTTGTTCCTTTACTCAAACTTCTTTTAATCATAACTTCTTCAATTTCAAAATTTCAATTTTAGGGCTGTTAGAGCGGTTGGAACAAATTTTAAAAAATGTCGTTTTGTGTGGGAGCCCCCTTAGAAATTTGAAATACGGCATTAGTTTGTTCCAAAGAAATGTTTAGACGTAAAAATTAATGGGGGTCGGTCTTATAAAGGACCCCTCTATGACGCACCATTGATTTTAAGATTGGAAAATTACAATAAAATTTTTTCAAAAAATTTTAAAAAATAGTAATAATCGTTATCCCACGATCTTCCTGGGCAAAAAATTTGTAGAATTGATAGGAGTTTTACACAAAAAAATTTCAAAAAAATCGAAGAGTACAAACATTTTCAAAAATGAGATTTAAATTTTAAAACTTAAAAATTGCATACTAGAGAGTACTTTTTTTAGAAAGTACGTAAAAAAACAAAAATTTTGAAAAAAAAATTTTAAATTTGGAGCATTATTGAAGAAGTTATGATTAAAAGAAGTTTGAGTAAAGGAACAAACTACCAATTTTTAAAAATTCGATATCTTTTGAACGGGTCATCAAAAAAATCTGAAAATTTACCACGAAGGAGTTTTCGAAGGGTACTAAAAACTGTGAACAAATTGGGGAAATCTAAAAAAAAAGTTTTTCAAAGTGTCCGATTTCACATGGAATGCCCCATATACTTTATGGGGTCCTAGACCAATATTTCGAGGTGTTACAAATGGAATGACAAACTTATATATACCCTCTATCACTAGAGTGGAGGGTATAAAAATTAAATTTCGTTCGAAAACTTTTTCTTAAAAAACAAGCAAACTGTCAAATATTGGTAAAATGGGATTATGACACTTTTCTATTAATTTGATAAGGTTTTTTTTCGTGTACAAATTACGGTTTTCGAATAAAAAATCGGTTCTCATCATCAAGCTCTATCAAATAATTACAAAATCAGGGTTCCAACAGGTAAACTCTCTTAGACTTGCCCATTAGGGCGTCCCGTCAAATTTAAACTTTCGAATTTTGTGTCATAATACATGCCAAACGATGGCCACTTTAGAGCTGATAATGTCAAAATTTATGAAAAAAATTTGCAAAATCATTTTCAGTCGGCAACAAGCTGTCAAAGTTGGAAAAAATTGCGTATTTCGACCAAAATTCGTATCCGAATTTTTTGACCAAATCCGGCTCAAAAATTCGGAAATCTTAAGTACTTTTTTGGAAAAATATTTAAAAAATTCCAAAACCGCGATTTTGGTCCACAAATGCTGATTTTTAAACACAAAAATTATTTTTAATCCAAATTGGTCTCAAAAGTTAAAAAATGTTAAAAAATATCTATTAGCAAAATATTCTGCACAAAAACTTTTTAAAACTTAGCAAACAGGATCAGTAAATGTTCTGTAAAATTTTGATTGTTTTCAGAAATTGAATGGCAGAGAATTCTGCTAAAATATTCAGTTCGGCAGAAAAATCTGCTAAAAATTTATAATTCTAAATTGAAAGTCATTTTACAGATTTTTTGACAGAGGTTTTCCTTTGAGTGTATAATTGTAAGTGCAGGACATTAAACTTCTGCTGGCATACATTTTTAGTATATGTTTACAAAAGCATAAAAACATGTTGGAGGCGGATTTTTCAATTTTTAAAAGAAATTTTCAAATTTAGTTTTACAATATTTTTGAAAACATATCTGAAAATGGTGTAGGCACATTATGAACTTGACATCTTTTGATTTTGATTAAAAAAATTCCCAACTGGGAATCTACATACACACATAAATTCTTATTTGGATGATGGTTAATATTTTATTTTCGTGTGTGTGTGTGTGTGTGTGTATGTGTGTGTGAGCATACGCTTACACTAGCACTAAAATAAAATATTCATTCATCACATTTTGCTTGAAATGTAGTTATGTCTACAAATATTTTGTTGGCATTTTTGGTTTATATTCCGTTTTTTTTTTCAACTTCGGTACAATATCTAGAAAACTATGTCTCTTTATTTGTATATTTCCTACTACTACGTACAAACTTCTTCGACATACTGAATAACTATGCTACAATGTAATAAAGTCAAGGTTTTTTTTTGTGTGTAAAAAGAATGACAAATGTACATAGAAAAACAAAATGAATGAACGAGCGAGCAAAAAAAAACACTAAAAGACGCAACGGAAAATATGCCAAAAGGATATGAAAGTGCATATTTCAGCAACATTTTAGTTTTTCTATTCTATTAACTTACAAGGAAGGTTACCTCGGGACTAATGTAATGTAAAGGAATTTGGAGATGAGTTTTTAAGAGATAAAATTTTGCAGTTATTTTAGTAATAAAAAAATTTACACCTTGGTTATGTACAAAACTAAAAAAAATGTCACAAAAAAATTATTCTTGATAATATTTTCTATGTTTTTAAATAACGGTAGTATTGGTACAAAGGAAATTTAAAATTAGGCATGGATGGGCTGTCAAACAAAAAAAAGTACTTTTTTGGTACTAAAATAAATTTTAGTAATAAGTACCAAAATAATTCTTTCTAAGAAAAAGTACAGATACAGTAACAACATAACCGAGAACATAATCGAGAATTGGTGTGGAGAACTGGGATTCGTTGTAGCGAAATTGGCAAAAAATAAAATCGAAGCCCTAGTATAAAGCTTTGTACGCTACCAGCTACATACTGGGGCCCTTAAGCCCCAAAATAGTACTTTTAAAGTACCAAAATAGTACTTTTAAATAAAAGAGGTATTTATGTGGATAAAACTTTTTAGTAAAAAGTGCCTAACAGTAAATTTAAAAAAGTATCAAAATCGTATCCTTTTTGTAAAAAGTACCCATATAGTACTTTTTAATAAATAGTACTAAAATAATACTTTTTTATAAAAAGAAAAAAATTCTACTTTATGATAAAAAAAAAATTTACTTCTACTGTAAATTTACACAAAAATTACATCATAGCTTAGTACGCTACCAACTACCTACAGGGCTCCTTAAGTCCCAAATAGTACTTTTGCATAAAAAAGTACCAAAATTTTACCTTTAAATAAAAATAAATAAAAAAAAATTAATTTTTAATAAAAAAGAACCAGAATACTACTTTTTTACGAAAAATGGGTATCATAATACTACTTTTTTTTTTTAAAAGTCAATTTAAATAGAATTAAAATCGTAAATTTTTGTAAAAAGTAGCCAAATAGTACTTTTTAATACAAAGTACCAAAATAGAAATTTTTAATAAAAAAAGGACCATAATAGTACTATTAAATAAAAAAGTACCACAAGAGTACTTTTTTAAAAAAGAGTTTTAAAATAGTACTTTTTAAAAAAAAGTGTATAAAAATATTACCTTATAAAAAAACTACCAAATTAGGACATTTTAATAAAATTTTGACAAAAAGTACATATATAGTGCTTTTAAATATAGTTAAATAGTTTTAAAATAGTACTTTATAATATAAAAAACCCATACAGTAGATTAAAAAAAGTATTTATGTGGATAGAACTTTTTAATAAACAGTGCCATAACAGTCAATTTAAAAAAGTATCAAAATCGTACCTTTCTGTCAAATCACCCAAATAGTACTTTTTAATAAAAACTGCTATAATAGTACTTTTAAATTAAAAGTAAAAAGTAGTACTTTTTGATAAAAAAAAATTCGCTTTTACTGGAAATTTACACAAAAATTACATTATGGCGTAGTACGCTACCAACTACCTTAAGGGCCCCTTAAGTCCCAAAATAGTACTTTTGCATAAAAAAAGTACCAAAATAGTACTTTTAAATAAAAGTAGATACTAAAACTGTCTTTTTTAATAAAAAAAAGTACCACAATACTACTTTAAAAAAAAGTACCAGAATACTCTTTTTTTTAAAACAGAGTATCATAATAAAATTTAAAATTTTTTCTATTTTAAAGAGTACCAATATACTTCTTTTTTTTTTAAAGAAAAGAGTACAAAAATAATACCTTTAAAAAAACAATACCAAATATTTATATTTTAATAAAATTTTGACAAAAAGTACATATATTATTACTTTTTAATAAAGTGTACCAAAAGGTACTTTTTTGTAAAAAGTTCAAAAATAATACTTTTTAACACAAAGTACCAATACAGTACTTTTATTAAAAATTATATATCAGGATAGTTATGCTAGCACGCTGTCAACTAACCTACAGGGTCCCTTTAGTACCAAAATAGAACTTTTTAATAAAAAAGTACAAAATAGTACTATTAAATAAAAAAGTACCAAAGAGTACTTGTTTAAAAAAGAGTGTCAAAATAATACTTTTTTAAAAAAAAAGTGTATAAAAAAGGTCCAAAATAGTTTTTTAAAATATTAAAACCAACACAGTACATTAAAAAAAAAGCATTTTTGTGGATGGAACTTTTAAATAAAAAGAGCCATAGCAGTCAATTAAAAAAGTACCACAACAGTACCTTTTTTTAAAAAACACCCAAATAGTACTTTTTATAAAAAAGTACCAAAATAGTACTTTTAAATAAAATGTAAAAAATACTTTTTTATAAAAAAATACTTCTACTGTGAATTTACACAAAAATTACATTGTACGCTACCAACTACCTACAGGGCCCCTTAAGTCGCAAAAAAGTACTTTTGCATAAAAAAGTACCACAATAGTACTTTTAAATAAAAATGAATACTGAAACAGTATTTTTTTAAGTACCACTTTTTTTAAAAAAAAGAGTACCATAATACTACTATAATACAATTTAAAAAAGTATCAAAATCGTACTTTTGAAAAAAGTACCCAAATAGTACTTTTTAATAAAAAGTACCAAAATATAACTTTTTAATAAAAAAAGTACCAAAATAGTACTATTAAATAAAAAAAGTACCACAAGAGTACTATTTTAAAAAAGAGTATCAAAATACTACTTTTTCAAAAAAGTGTTTAAAAATAGTACCTTATAAAAAAAACTACCAAATTAGGATATTTTAATAAAATTTTGACTAAAAGTACAAATATAGTACTTGTAAATAAAATGTACTAAAATTTACTTCTTTGTTAAAAGTTCTAAAATAGTACTTTAGAATATAAAAACCCAACACAGTATAGTTAAAAAAAAGTACTTATGGGGTTAGAACTTTTTAATAAAAAGTGCCATAAAAGTCAATTTAAAAAAGTATCAAAACAGTACCTTTTTGGAAAAAGTACGCAAATAGTACTTTTTAACATAAAGACCAACATAGTACTTTTTAATAAAAAGTAAAAATATACTACTTTTTTATAAAAAAAAAAGTCCTTCTACTGTAAATTTACACCAAAAATTACATTATGCTACCAAGTACCTCTTAAGTCCCAAAATAGTAATTTTGCAAAATAGTACTTTTAAAAAACAGTATTTTTTATTAAAAAAGTATCACAATAATTAACAAGTCGTCGCTGCTCCGTCGTGATTTGGTATGTGACATTTTTGGTTTTTTTTTTTATTGCATAATATGAAACCTCTATAGGGCATCCGTCTGCCCACTAAACTGTTTAGCGATATCTTGAATGGTTTGGAAGTTAGCAAAAGTAGCTATGTGAAATCCATATGAAAATGTTCCAAAAAAAATGGTATGTGTAGTTAAAAACAAGTTTTTGTTAAGAAAACTTTTGCAAATATAAACATTTTTGCTTAAAATTTTTAACATAACGGTTTTAGGCATGCTTACATACTATACTAAAAAATGAAGTATGAGATCACATTTTAAAGGGATGCTGCCATTATAAAAAAACGATTTTTCGCGATTTTCAAAAAAAGTTATATGTATCTAAAAAGTTTTTTTGCAGAAATTAATTACATACATTAGTCTTTTCATACACATGAAATCAATTCGGAAAATTAATTATAGGGTTGCAAAAAAAAACGCAAAATTATTAAAATATGAGAATAATCGCGATTTTCAACATTTTAACGCAAAAATTTTTATCCAAATTTGTACTATTATATCGTTATGAGTCTAATTCCCATTTCCCATACCAAACAAATTTGCATTTGTAAAAGAAGAATTTTTTTAATAAAAAAACTGCAACAAAATGTGCATAACTTTAACGATGATTTTCATGAAAACTGTTCCATTGATTCAAAAACGGACTTCACCATTGAAATAAGCATGCCCCAATTATATAGAAATGATGGTCAGATCTCATGGCACAAATTTCAGGAACATTTTTTTGAGTAAAATTTTTTCGCTAAAAAAAAACAAAATTCATTGAAGCAACAGCACTTGGATGCTGATTTGTACAAAATATGGGATTTAAAAGTGTATTTACTATCACTTTAATGAATATGACAATTTTTTGCACTATTATTAAATTTTATAACTTAAGTTCTATGAACAAAAACGGTCATGTGTATAAAAATGTCCAAAAATAAAAAAATTAATACCAAAAATGTTCCAACAAAATGTGTTATGTGTAGTTTTTTATGTAATTCGTTAATATCTTCGTTTTAGCTAAAAAATCATTCTTTTTTTGTGGTACACATCTATAAAACATCTTTATGTATTTTAAAGACGCTTGACTTTTATAAAATATGGCAAAATGGCAAAATAAAACGGTTTTTTTGCTCTCCTGAAAACTTCATTAAAAACACATACCAAATTACGACGGAGCAGCGACGAAGTGAGAGTATTTCATTCGGCTGTGCTGAAAAAAATATTAAAAAAATCCTGGGGCGTTTTTTTTTTTGGTGGGGGGGGGGGTTGGTGGGAGACGTTAGGGAGCACCCACCCCTTTCAATTTCGAAATTCATCTGAGATAAGAATGTTGCATTTGCTTAGCAAAAGTACAAAAAACTCTGCAAAAATGCGGTTTTTCTTAGGTTGGTTTAGTTCTCCAAGGGGGAGTTTTTTCCCCCTTGGTTCGATTTTGCACATTTCCGAACTTAACCTGCCTAGGAATTATAAGACTTATTCGTGCCAAACTTCGGCAGTCTAACTCTTTTATTTTGGACTGTATCGTGTCCTCTACAGACGGACGGACGGACGAACGGACGAACGGACGGACGAACGGACGGACGGACATCGCTAGAATGTCTTAGAATCGATCACTGATCAATAATATATATACTTTATGGGGTCTTAGACCGATATTTCGATGCGTTACACACGGAATGACAAAGTGAGTATACCCCCATACTGTTGTTGGAGGGTATAAAAAAGAGTATCATAATATTACTTTTTGTTAAAAATCAATCAAAAAGATTCACAATCATATTTTTTTTGTAAAACGTACCCAAATAGTACTTTTTCATAAAAAGTAGCAAAAGAGTACTTTTCAATATCATAATAATAATAATCAAAAGTACTTTCAAAAAAAAAAAATATATACTACTTTTTGATAAAAAAAATTGTTTCTATTGTAAATTTGCACACAAATTACACAATAACATGTAAACTTTAAATGCTGCCAAAATTATAAGTGGTATGCGTACCGACATATTATTTTTTAGAAAAAAGTATTAGTACTTTTTGATAAAAAAAAAATTATAAAAATAGTACTTTTTGATAAAAAAAAACTAAAAAATATTACTTTTTGATGAATTATTTATGGATGCAATTAAACGTAAGCTTTACATAAATCTAAAATAGTACCAAAATATTACTTTTTAGTACAAAGTTCCAAAATAGTACTTTTTGATTAAAAAAAATTACAAAAATAGTACTTTTTGATAAAAAAAATTACAAAAATAGTACTTTTTGATAAAACAAAAAGTACTTTAATACTAATAGTGAAGCAATTACAAGTATACTTCACATGCTGCCCAAATTACACTGGTTAGCGGTACTTGTAAATTGAAAACAAAAGCGCATTTAAAAAGTCGCGAACACACAATTCGTTTCGAAATTTTTCAAAGAATCATTTTTTTTCGGTATTTGGGATAAGATAACAAAGATCCTTAGGATTTATTTTGTTATTTTTTCGTCTAAAAACTGTAAGTCGATTCCTAGTTAACCTTCCCCTTTAGTTTTATTTCATTTCATACCATAATTTTTCTATTTATTTCTTGTTCTTCTTCTGTGGGTTACATATTTAACTTGACATTTACTTAGAACTTGGATGTATGACTATCTATCTATGACTTAAGTAAATTTTCTATTATGTGCCATTTAACCAAGTAGTAAATCAAAATGTCAATAATAGAAAAATACAATAGATAATGGAATAGATAATTGGATGTTAATATTTCCATTAGATATAAATTTATAAATATTTTATAGCTATCTGCAGTAGCTATTATGTTTATCGAACACTCGAAAAAAAATCATGGTATTACTTGTGGAATTTTTTTGTTTAAGTGGACTTAACAAAATAACTTGCGTGGTCATATTTGGGATCAGAAATATTTTAAAAAAATTCACAAAAATTAAAAAAAAAAAAAAAAAATTTTTAAATTCCATGAAAATATCATAAGTATCCCAGAAAAACTATAAATATTTAGAAAAAAGTATCAATTATATGACACAACAGAATACAACTTTCTTAATAAAATTAAAAACAAAAAAAAGTCATGACTTGAAAATTTTTATTAAAAATTTCTTCAAACTTATTTCTATGAGTGTAAGCTTATAAACTGAAAATGCTAAATAGTATTAAAATTATATTAAATTTGACATTAACTGTAACATTGTTGAATGATTGATTGTTTATTTTCTTGTACTCTGTTTTATATTTCTAGTGCTGATGAAGGATTTGATGGTACCTATGCAACAAATGTGGTGGTTAGAAATAATGGCTCTTGTCTTTATGTGCCGCCCGGTATTTTTAAGTCAACATGTAAAATAGATATTACCTGGTTTCCGTTTGATGATCAAAGATGTGAAATGAAATTTGGTTCATGGACTTATGATGGTTTTCAGGTAAGTGAAATGGAAAAGAATATTTTATTTAAAATAAAAATTTTAAATTTAACTTGATAAGGAAATTTTATAAGAAATACATAGAAAATGTGAAACTTAAACGTTCTAATAAATAAAAAATTTTCTTTGCTGACACCCTTGTAGGATAATACAAACTACGAAACATATATGATGCATTTCACACCAAATGTCCAGCTACAGAAAAACTAGTGTCCCGTAAATTTCTGAATAGGTTGTTTGGATAGCCCTATATGAAACTAAGAAAATTACGTTTTTGGGTTTTAAAATTTTCAAAAACAAGACTTAGGAGGCGTGGTCAAATATTGGAAAAACTGTCAAATTTGTGATAAGTTGCCTTGATAAAATATTTATCACATTAAAACGGAATGTACCACAATGTCACAAAATTTACATTCATATATAGTTTTGTATGGGCTATCGATTAAAAATTTTTTTTTGAAAATTTTCAGAACCCGTTCTGAAATTTTCCATTTTTTTAAAAAAGTTCATTTATCAAAAATCCGGCCATTTTTTTTTCTTTTTTAAATTTTTTATTTAAAGTTTAGATGTTTGTCCATCCACACAAAAAAATTCAGAAACACGTTCTTCGTTTTTTTCGAGAAAATCGCATTTGAACTTTAAATTTCATAACAATTTTGTAATTTGCTTGTATTTATTTGTTTTATCGTTGCGAATGAGTATTATTAATTGCATAAATATTCCTCATACGCTCTGTTGGAACAAGAAAATACAAGCAAATTACTATATTGTTATGAAATTTAAAATTCAAATGCGATTTTCTCGAAAAAAACGAAAAATGTGTTTCTGAATTTTTTTGTGTGGATGGACAAACATCTAAACTTAAAAAAAAAAAATTAAAAATGAAAAAAAAGTGGCAGGATTTTTGATAAATTAACTTTTTTTAAAAAATGGAAAATTTCAGAACCGGTTCTGAAAATTTTCCAAAAAAAAAAAATTTAATCGATAGCCCATACAAAACTATATAAGAATGTAAATTTTTGAGATTGTGGTGCATTCAGTTTTAATGTGATAAATATTTAATCAAGGCAACTCGCAACAAATTTGATCTTTTTTCCAATAATTGATCAATATAAGCCCAGTTTTTGAAAAATTTAAAAACCAAAAACGCAATTTTCTAAGTTCCATATAGGGCTACATACTATAATAATACAATACTTTTTGATGAAAAGTATCAAAACAGTACTTTTTGATAAAAAAAAGTATCCAAATACATAGTACTTTTTGTTAAAAAAAATTATCCCAAAACATAGTACTTTTTGATAAAAAAAGTACTTTTTGATAAAAAAAAAAGTGTAAAAATAAAAAAGTTTTCAAACTAAATAGTACTTTTTAATAAAAAGTACTAAAATAACCAAGCAATAACAAAAACACTACTGTTTTACAGATTAAAAAAAATATTATTTTCGGTCAAGATAGTTACAAAACAGTACTTTTAGCTATAAAAAGGATGCAAAATAGTACTTTTTGATAAATAGTACTAAAAAGTTATTTTTTTAAATAGTAACAAAATAGTAGTATTTTTATAAAATTGTCCTTTTTTATAATAATAGTGATAAAAACTAATCCTTTTTATAAAAAGTAACTAAATTTAACTGTTTTATCAATATAATACTTTTTGATGAAAAGTATCAAAACAGTACTTTTTGATCAAAAAAAGTATCCAAACATGGTAATTTTTGAAAAAAAAAAGTATCAAAATACATAGTAATTTTTGATAAAACAAAGTATCAAAGCAGTTATTTTTTTACAGATTAAAAACTATATTTTTTTTCAAAAAAGTTACAAAACAGTCCTTTTTGCTATACTTTGGTACTTTTTGATAAAAAGTGACAAAATTGTATTATTTTTATAAAATTGTCCTGTTTTATAATAATATTGATAAAAACTACCAAAATATTATATTTTTATAAAAAATAACAAAATAGTACTTTTTGACAAACGAAAATAGTCCATTAGTTACTAAATTGTACTCTTTTATCAGAGGTATCAATATACGTAATTTTTTTGATGAAAAGTATCAAAACAGTACTTTTTGACAAAAAAAAGTATCAAAATACATAGTACTTTTTGATAAAAAAAAATACCAAAATACTAATTTTTGTATAGAATGCACCAAAATAGAAACTTTTGACAAAAAAAGAAGCAAAACAATACTTTATGATTAAAAGTACCAAAGTAGTACTTTTTGCAACATATTAAAAAATATTATTTTTTGTCAAAAATGTACCAAAACAGTACTTTAAAAGAAGTAACAAAATAGTAGTATAACTTTTTACTTAACAATAAAAAAGTAAAATTAATTTTTCATAAATAGTAACAAAATAATACTTTTTATAAAATGTACCAAAATAGTACTTTTTTATAACAATATTGATAAAAACTACCAATATAGTACTTTTTGATAAAAAAAAGTTAGCCAAAAAGACGTACCAAAATATAACTCTTTGTTAAAATGTACAAAAATAGTAATTTTTTTTAAATATGTTGTACCATAATAGTATTTTTTATAAAAGGTACCAAAAGAGTACTTTTTTATAAAAAAAAACAAGTGAGAGTGGTAAATTTGGCTGTGCCCAATCTTTTATACCCTCCAAAATGTAAATAAAATTAAAAACAAAAATTGTCAGCGGCGTTTTTTTTTGGGGGGGGGGGGGGGGGTTGATGGGGTCAGTGGGGGGCGTCGAGCGCACCTTCCCATTGCGACAAATATACCAAATGTTTAATTTATTTAACAAAAATATAAAAAAACATGTAAAAAAAAGTGTATTTTCCCCCTGGCTCGATTTTACCCATTCACGAACTTAACCTGCCTATGAACATGAGACATATTTGCGCCAAACTTCAGGAGTCTAGCTGTTTTATTTTGGACTGCATCTACAGACAGACGGACGGACAAACGGACATTCATAGAATGCCTTTGAATCGATCATAGATCAATAATAAATATACTTTATGGGGTCCCCGACCGATATTTTTATGCGTTACAAACGGAATGACAAAGCGAGTATACCCCATACTGTGGTTGGAGGGTATAAAAATACCCATACAGTATAGAAAAAAAGTTCTGTTTAATAAAAGTTACAAAATTATACTTTTTTATAAACAAGTACCAAAATTGCACTTTAGTACCAATATTTTACTTTTCAAAACAAAGTACCAAAAAAGTATTTTTTGACAAAAGAAAAATACCAAAACAGCACTTTTTCTAAAAATAAAGTACCAAAACAGTACTTTACTTAAACAAAAATATTTTTTTTTTTCAAAAAAAAAACACATTTTTGGGAAAATAGTAGCAAATTAGTACTTTTTTTAATAATATTAATAAAAAACCAACCAAAATAGCACTTTTTGATAAAAAAAACAAGTGAGAGTGTTAAATTCGGCTGTGCCGAATCTTGTATACCCTCCAACGTTTAAAAAAAAAATAAAAAAAAGTGCAGGGGCGTTTTTTTGGGGGGGACTTGCCGGGGGTTCTTGGGGACACCTTCTCTCTTGTCAAAAATGTTTACAAATTTAATTACTATGATTTTTGTACAAAAGATATACAATTTATTCATTATATAAATTATTTGCTAATATTCATGCCCACAAAAGGGGGAGGACCAAAAAAAAGTAATTTTCAAATCCCCTGGGTCCAAGTCCAAGACTTTGCATAAAACTTTTTCAAGCATAAAAATGTTTAATTTTTTTAACAAAAATACAAATAAACCCTTAAAAAGTTACCTTTTTTCATGGGTTGGTTTACTTCGTCAAGGGGGAACTTTTTCCCAACCCGGTCCGATTTTTCCCATCACCGAACTTCACCAGCCTATGAACTTATACATATGTACAAATTTCAGGAGTCTAGCACTTTTATTTTGGACTGTATCGTGTCTTCCAAAGACGGAAGGACAGACGTACATCGCTAGAATGTTACACACGGAATGACAAAGTGAATATACCCCCATACTGTAGTTGGAGGGTATAAAAAGTTACCACAACAGTATTTTTATAAAAGGTACCAAAATAGCACTACCTGTACTTGTTTATAACAAGTACCAAATAGCATTATAAAAAAAGTTGCAAAATAGTACTTTTGGATAAAATAGTACTGTTTTATAAAGTACCACAATGTAATTTTTTACAAAAAGTACCAACATTTTTTTTTTTTTTAAATTATTAAAATTGTTCTTTTCTAAAATACAAGACCAAAATTTCACTTTTTTTACAAAAAAAAAAATTACTTAATAAAAAATACTTTCTAAAAATAAAGAACCAAAAAACTAACGAACAATTTGTAATAACGATAATCGTCTCCTTGTAGTAAAACAGAAAACACCTCTGGATTGAATCGAACCCACGACCAACATACTGATAGGCTAGTACGCTATCAACTAGCCTACTGGGGCACCTAAACGGAACGGTCCCACCTCACACTTACCCACCCCAACTAAATTTATACATAAACTATACTTGAAATTAATTACTCACAATATGTTACACATAATTTAAAAAAAAATTCTTCGAGATCGAGGCCAGTTTTTCTTGTAAAAAAAAATATTCATTTATTCCATTTCAATAATTCGATACTCTTTGAGGACCATCATCAGGGGATTTAGTGAATTTTTATACATACAGGAACTTGAAAATATATTGTGAACATAAAAAAAAATGGTTCGAGACCATTTTTATTTAAATTGAAAAGGTCGAATAATAACAATTTTAAGTTACACATAATATGTGTAATTTTATATGAAGCGGCAACACTGATCCTAATTCAAAATATTGAAAAACTTAGTTATTGTACGTATTTTTGTCCCTCTTTCCACCAACTTTAAATTACCAAAAAAGAGTGTAGGACATGAATTATCGCTTTTAAAATATATTTTTAAAATTGTTGTGTAATTTTTTTTACATTTGTTTATGTAATTTGTTTACAAAAGAATTTATATTATTTCCTCCTATTATATAAAATACAAATTGCAATCGTTACTTTCAAAATTGTATATTTGTATATAAAAATTTTTGTTGCAAAAAGTTTTTCAATTAGTAATCAATGGTATGGAAAATAGCAATTTATAAAATGTGTTAAATTCTACAATGGCCTACCATTCAAAAATAACAAACAAAAAAAAAAACATATTTATATTTTTATTAAAAATATATGCAAAATTTAATACAAAATTATAAAGTAAAATGTAATAATTTTTAAAGTGTTAGTAAAAATATAATTATGTAAATGAGTGGAAATCATTGATTACAAAAATGATAGGAAATTTAGAATAAAAGCACTAATAGCCAGATTATTAAAGATGTAAAACGATACAAAGTAAACACTGAGGAGAGATAGTAGTTTGGACGAAATTTATACACTTTACCAATGTGAACACAGGGTACCCTCAATACTAATCTTAGACCCACTTTCAAGATGTCGATCGACTCAGAAATGCTCCTCCCGATATTAACATGAATCTATCTACTTGTAAAAATGTTATTGAAAATCTAATCAAATACAGTTCCAATCGTTCCATGTTTGGACTGGGGACCCATTTTTAGGCAAATACTTATGTCTGATTGCCTTATTCGTCTCAAATTTTCTTGCTCTATTTCCCTTTCTTCAAATTTTTCCAGTTAGGCTCTTATTCACTTAAAATATTTATTTGTTTAATTTGTTCATGTTACCATTGATAATAATTATTACATATAATCATGATGATTATTATAATTACATTTGATTATAATCAAATATAGAAAAAAAAACTAATTTTAATTGGATATTGTTTTACTTATTTTAATTTTTTTGATAATGATTTTTTCTCTTCTTTATTTGTATTTATATAACAATTGCCAATCAATTTATGTAAATGGAATTTTTTTTAATTTGTATTTATTTTTATGATAATCCTCTTAAATAATAAAATACTTGTAACTTATATAATTACAAAATCCATAGCATAGTTTTAGAGTGTTTTTCTATATATACCCTACACCACACCTGTATTACCGATTGACTCAGAACTTCATTTTTAAACTTTGCTCAAAAAATCAGATGTCAAAATAGAATATTTCTATAACAAGTTTTACTAAAACCTAAACTTTCCGTTTAAGTTTTTCTACATTTCTACAATCTTTTCTTAGAAAAAACAATAACTCAAAACTACACAAATTTATTTACAGAAATTTACCAAAAACCATTAAAGCATGCAGAAGGGTACTATTTAACAACAGTCTAAAATACAAAAATGTACTCTTTTGGTATATTTTTCAAAGCTTACTAATATGGTACTTTTTTTATCAATTTTTTAATTTGTTGGTTCCTTTTATCAAAAAAAAACTTAATTTTTAATTTTTTCCAAAAAGTACCATTTTGGAACTTTTTATCAAAAAGTACCATTTTGGAACTTTTAAGTAAAAAGTACCATTTTGGAAATTTTTGTCAAAAAGTATTATTTTCGTACTTTTTAAAAATACACTAAATATAATAAATATTTTAAATTTTTACTAAAAATTATTTTCCAGGTACAAGCTTTTCATAAAAAAATGCTTTCCTGGTACACGCTTTTTTAAAAAAAAGTACTATTTTTGTACCTTATACAAAAGTGCCATTTGGTTTATTATAAATAAAAGTAGTTTGTTATTTTATTCAAAGTTTTACAAAAATGTACAGTTTTGATTTTTTTATATCTACTTTTTTTCTGAAAAGTATTATTTTGGTACTTTTTATAAAAATAACCACCAAAAATTGTTTTTTTTTTTATAAAAATAAACCAATTTTTGTTCATTTTTGATAAAAAACAATACTTTAGTTATTTAACAAAAAAAAAAAAAAAGTTTTTCCAGGTACATACTTTTTATAAAAACTTGCTTTCCTGGTACACTTTATGTAAAAAGTACTATTTTTGTACCTTTTAAAAAAGTACCATTTAATAAACTGTAATTAAAAGTACAGTTATTTTGTAATTTTAGTCAAAATTTTACTAAAAAGTACAGTTTTTATTTTTTTTTATTTCTACTTCTATTTTTTCTAAAAAGTATTATTTTGGTACTTTTTATAAAAATAACCACCAAAAATATTTTTTTTTTATAAAAATAAGCACATTCTTGTTAGCAAAGCAAGGGAGGAGTAAAAATTTTATAAAAATAGATAAAAAAAACATTTTTAAAAAGTTTAAAACTACATAGTACTTTTTGAAAAAAGTACCACAATAGTAATTTTTGATAAAAAAAAACATTAAACGAGTGTATGTTGATAAAAAAAAGTAGCAATATTAGTAGCAATTATAGTATTTTTTTATTAAAATTATAAAAATAGTACTTTTTGATTAAAAAAAGTACAGCAGCTTATTAATTTTTAATAAAAAGCAACAAAACCTTTTTCGTAAAAGTTATATTGATAAAAGAAAAGCAGCAATATAGTATTTTTTTTATTAAAAGTGCAAAAATAGTACTTTTTGATTTAAAAAAAATGGAGCAGAATAATATTTTTTTAATAAAAAGGAGAAAATTTAATTTTTTATAAACAATAGCAAAACTGTACCTTTTTGTGAAAGTACCAAAATTTCACATGTTAAAATAAATGTACCAAAATATTTATTTTTTTTGGAAAAAATGTACCAAAGCACTACTTTTTGCTAAAACAAAGCAAAAAAAGTACCAAAATAGTACTTTTTGCTAAATAGTACCAAAAAAAGTTACTTTTTATAAAATGTTACTTTTTATAAAATGTTACTTTTTATAAAATGGTACTTTTTACAAACAATCCACAATACGAAAAAGTATTATTTTGGTAATAATTTTAATATTTTTTAATAAAAAAGCAACAAAACCTTTTTTGTAAAAGTTATATTGATAAAAGAGAAGAAGCAATATAGTAGGTTTTTTATTAAAAGTACAAAAATAGTACTTTTGATTTAAATAAATGCAGCAGAATATTATTTATTAGTAAAAAGCAGAAAATGGCATTTCCCGAGTAAAAATAAACATATATAACAATATATAACCTGATGCAAACATAACAAATCATATATGATTATTAGAGTGTCCCTTATTTTGGAAATGTTGGAAATGTTGAGACGGTACCCCCTCATTTTTTTCCTTTTGACTAAAAAATAACTCAGGAAAAATTTTACGCCCCTACGACCACGCCTTCCCTACGCGACGGGGCCGTAAAGAGCGGGGCCTTAAAAATCATTTTTCCATACAAAGCAAAAAAATTTTTTTTTTATTTTAAATTTTTTTGTTATTAATTATAATATTACTTGGTTAGCTTATTCACGACAAAAAATTTTATTTTGGTGGGATAAGGCTTTCAGTTCTAAAAAATTTTTCGAAAAAAAAAATTTAGAGCTTTTGGGGTCCTACAGTAAAAATTTTTTAAAAAATATTTTTTTTTAGTTTTGACAAGCAACCGTTTTAGTTGAATTGTTGCTTTTAATGATATATTTTCATAAAAAAATATTATTCCTATCTGTGACATCTTTATCGTGATCTAAAAAAGGGTAAAAAATGCATTTTTGATGTTTTTCGATACACGATCAAGATGTCACAGATATGAATAATATTTTTTTTTGAATATATATCATTAAAAGCAACATTACAACTAAAACCGTTGCTTGTCAAAACTAAAAAAAAAAAAAATTTTAAAAAAATTTTACTGTAGGACCCCAAAAGCTCTAAATTTTTTTTTTAAAAAATTTTTTAGAACTGAAAGCCTCATAACACCAAATTCAAATTTTTTGTCGTGAATAAGCTAACCAAGTAATATTATAATTAATAACAAAAAAATTTTAAATAAAAAAAAAATTTTTTTGCTTTCTATAGAAAAATGATTTTTAAGGCCCCGCTCTTTACGGCCCCGTCGCGTAGGGAAGGCGTGGTCGTAGGGGCGTAAAATTTTTCCTGAGTTATTTTTTAGTCAAAAGGAAAAAAATGAGGGGGTACCGTCTCAACATTTCCAACATTTCCAAAATAAGGGACACTCTAATGATTATACATCGCGTGAGATATGCAGTCTTATGTAGTTATATATAATTTAATCATGATTCGGATTAAAAGGTGTCAGGAAGATATAATTATATAAAATTATATGAGGGTCAATACAAAATTTGGTTTTCTGTATAATTTAACATAAAAATATATATAGCTTATTCTGTTTCATATAAAACTATATATGTTTCCAATTAACCAAAAATTTTCTAAGTTTTTTAGGCAAAGTATAAGAAACTTTTTAAAATGCTCCTAAACATTTCCTTGTTAGGGTTGTGTATATCACATATCTGGTTCGAAGCGTACCCAAACATTTTTTTGTTTTAGAAAATTATATGTTTGGTGAATGTATCGTTGACCTGTGGTGTATTTCAACCCAAACCAAAAAACACCAGGATTTTATATGTTTTCATGCAATTAGATCTAATTAGAT
Organism: Pegoplata infirma; assembly: GCA_963921195.1. Classification (NCBI taxonomy): domain Eukaryota; kingdom Metazoa; phylum Arthropoda; class Insecta; order Diptera; family Anthomyiidae; genus Pegoplata; species Pegoplata infirma. Next base: position 34,226,281 of record OY992540.1, on the reverse strand, counting down.
CCACCAATATATGTCAATGTCTGGTCAAAACTCGGATAAAATCAAATCATATTTTATACAAGTTGATCTTTTTTTAATGCAAAAACATCCACCATTATTCGGATCAAATTGCGTATAAATATATATTGTGTTACATATCATTATATATTGCATCGTATAAAAATTTTTACTCGGGTTTTTATAAAAATAGCAAAACTGTGCCTTTTTTGTGAAAGTACCAAAATTGCACATGTTAAAATAAATGTACCAAAATATTTTTTTTTTTTGCAAAAAAAAAACCAAAGCACTACTTTTTGCTAAAACAAAGCACAAAAAAGTACCAAAATAGTACTTTTTGCTAAATAGTACCAAAAAAAGTTACTTTTTATAAAATGTTACTTTTTATAAAATGGTACTTTTTATAAAATGGTACTTTTTACAAACAATCCACAATACGAAAAAGTATTATTTTGGTACATTTTATCAAAAATTTCTAATTTGGTACTTTTTGTTAATATGTTCTATTTAAATACTTTTTCTTAAGAAGGACTTCATTGGTGCTTATTTTGAAAAAGAATCATTTTGAAACTTTTTATCAAATAGTATCATTTAAGTACTTTTAAGTACTTTTTAATGTACTTTTATTACGATTGTTATTAAAAATTACTTTTCAGGTACAAACTTTTTATAAAAAATTGCTATCCTGGTACACATTATGTAAAAAGTACTTTGTATATAACTATTATAAAAGAACCATTGCAATTAAAATTAGTGTCTTTGTAATTTTAGTCAAAGTTTTACTTTTGATTACTGTTTTGATTTTTTTTAAATCTACTTCTATTTTTTACTGAAAAGTGTTATTTTTTTATTTTTTCTAAAAATAACTACCTTTTATAAAAGTACCATTTAATACACTGTAATTTAAAGTATCGTCTGTTTAATTTTAGTCAGAATTTTACTAAAATGTTCTGTTTGATTTTTTTCGATATCTACTTCTATTTTTTTCTGAAAAGTATTATTTTGGTACTTTTTATAAAAATAACAACCAAAAATAGTGTTTTTTAAAAATAACCCAAATTTTTTTAGCAGAGTATGAGGAGAAAAAATTGTATGAAAATAGATAAAAAATGTTTATAAAAACAGTATAAAGAACATAGTAGATTTTGAAAAAAATAAGCAAAATGGTACTTTTAGATTAAAAGTAACAAAATATTACTTTTTGATAAAAAAAATGTAGTAATTTTTTTTTTCTTTTTTAAAGCAAGAAAAGACAATTTTCTTAATAAAAGTACCAAAACTGTACACTTTTTGTAAAAGAACCAAAAATGAACATTTAAAATAAAGCACCAAAATATATTTTTTTTTTTTGCAAAAATGGTACTTTTTTATAAAAATGCTTTTTATACCCTCCACTTAGTGATAGAGGGTATATATAAGTTTGTCATTCTGTATGTAACTCATCGAAATAACGGTCTGGGACCCCATAAAGTATATATATTCATGATCCCCGATCGATTTTAAGGCATTGTAGCGATATCCGTCTGTCCGTCTGTCTGTCTGTGGAAATGGTGATCACGACCAAAATACTAAACGGATATGACTGAAACTTAACATACTTATTGGAAGTTCTCCCGAGAAGTTTGGTATTGCATTGCATTGAGCGATATTGGTTCAGCGATTCAAAAGTTATGAACGAAAATGTAAGGACACCTCAAACATTTTAGTACATTCAACATAACCTAAAAATACAAAATGCTTTAATTTGGTTGCTGGTTGACATACACCCAAAAAAAAAAACTGTAAAGTTAGCAAAAAATTTAGTTAAATTTAACTAAAAAAACACCTGATTTTGAACCTACTAAATTTCTAGTTAATTTAACAAAAAATATTTAGTTAACTTTTCGTAGAATGAATGTAGCAAAAAAAACCGTAATTTTAACTAAAAATTCAGCTGAAAATTTCGTAACATTTTTTATGTAAAAATTTTTTTTGTAAAAATTTTTAAGTTTGTTAAATGTTGGTTTTAAACACTAACACTTCACTTATTTTTTCATTTTTTTTCACAGCATTAAGTTCAGCTTAAGTAGGACTTATGAGATTTGCATAGGAGGCTACACAAAAAATTTTTAAAATTTTTCACTTGACAAAAATGTTACAAAAAATCAGCAAATTAATTAGTAAAAATTCGTAAACTCAGTTTTAAAGTAAACAAAAAAAATTAATTCAAAATCTGTACAAAACTAGTATTTTCGTAAATTGAACTTAACTAGAAAAAGTAGTTAAAACGCTGATTTTAACTAAAAATTTGCTAAAAAGCCAGTAAACTCGAGTTAACAAAAAAAATTTTGTTAACTTTACAGTTTTATTTTTTGAGTGTATGTGAACATAATTAAACAATATTTAAACAATTACGAACATATGTTTTGACAAAAAAAGAAAAAATCGCGGATTTTTTTACCAAAATTTTTGATTTCGCGGATTTTTTTTTTTTTTTCAACAATTTTTTTTTATTTTACAAAAAGTTTTTTGCAATTATCTTTTCGAAATTGTGGAGGGTATCACTTCATTCGGCAGGGCCGAATTTAACTTTTTTACTTGTTAGTACTCAAATGTATTATTACTTGTACACTCAAAAAAAAAAGAGACTGTAAAGTTAGCAAAAAATTAGTTAAATTTAACTAAAAAAGCACCTGATTTTGGGCCTACTAAATTTCTAGTTAATTTAACTAAAAATATTTAGCTAACTTTTCGTAGAATGAATGTAGCAAAAAAAAACGTAACTTTAACTAAAATTTTTTCTAAAATTTCGTAACATTTTTATGTACATATTTACAAAAAAAATAGTTGAATTCAGCTAAAATTTTTGTTACTTTTCGTAATATTATTTTGTAAATGTTTTTTTTTTTACATTTTTAGGTTGACATTTTTTGTTTATTTCACCGAACACTTTAAAAACACTAACACTTCACTAATTTTTTTATATTTTTTCACAGCATTAAGTTCAGCTTAAGTAGAACTTATGAGATTTGCATAGGAGACTACACAAGAAATTTCTTAAATGGTAATCACTCTTTTCAATTAACAAATATGTTACGAAAAATCAGCTAATTAATTAGTAAAAATTCGTTAACTCAGTTTTAAAGTCAACAAAAAAAAAATAATTCAAAATTTGTTCAAAACTAGTATTTTCGTAAATTGAACTTAACTAAAAAAAGTGGTTAAAACGCTGATTTTAACTAAAAATTTGCTAAAAAGCCATTTAACTCAACTTAACAAAAAAAAATTGTTAACTTTACAGTTTTATTTTTTTGAGTGTAGCTTTTATTAAAAAGTTCTATCCCTTAATTTAAAATGACTGTTTTGGTTATTTTTAAAGCAATCAATTTTATATTTTTTTATTTGAAATTACTTTACTTTTTTAAGTATATTTTTTTGTACTTTTATTAAAAAGTACAAAAGGTTACAAAAAAAAGTACCAAACAAAATATACTTTTTGATGAATGGACCTACAATAGTACTTTTAAATAAAAAGTATATAACTAAAAAGTACTTCTTAACAAAAACAAACTTAACGTAAAAAAAAGAACCGTAAAAGTATATTTTAATAAAAGCACCAATATAGTACCTTTAAGTACCAATTCTTGTTTAACCAGATTTGTACGGGAGAGAAACAACTTATGAAAATTGATAAAAAAAACTTTGTTATGTAAAAAAAATAATAATTTTGTTAATTTTTGTTAATATGTACAATTTTTGTAATTTTATTAAAAAGTACTTTAAAGGTACTTTTTGATCCTGTGACATATCACAAAGTTTTGATTATCCACGTCCTTGGACCTCGCCATTTAAATGACTTCAAAACAAAAGTACCAGTCCAGGGATGGTAACATAATTGAATCTATATACAATCAGACCAGTTTGGGCAAAGTGCCCATTTAAAAATTACGCCAAATATTTACTTTAATTTGTCTATTGCCAACATACAAATCCTGCAATATTTGGTTGGTCATATTTTCTATACTATGTATGACTCGAGGCTCATTTTCTGTTGAACACTGTTGTAAGGTATCATATGGTTGGTCTGAACCGTCTATAAATTCTTACTTGTTTTTTCATATCATTGTAATATTTCATGCTCTAAGGATTTTTAATCTTCGTGGCTTCGTTATTCAATTTAAATGTAAATTTTTTAACATAAAGATTTGCATTTAAAATTTCATTGAGTGTAAAACTAAAAAAAAATGTTTTGTTCAAGTTCTAAATATACCAAAAAAAATGGAATTGTTTAATTGTTTTTTTTTTTTTTTTTTTGTTTTAACTTTTTATCAAAAAATGTTGTTGCACTTTTATTTAGTTGTTGTTTTGAATACCAACTAATTCGCTTACAAAACAATTTTTGTATATTTTATAAATACATTTCGTACTATATTTTAAACTGTTTCTTATATTAACTCTAAAAATAAATTTTTATAAACCAAAATGAGGAATTCAAATTTAAGTTTTTAAATATTTCTTACACTTTATTTGATTTTAATTGAAATTCAAATATGTTTTTAATTAAATGTTTTTTTTTTTTCATATAAAAATTTATGTTAATGATTTCGAAATATTTTTGAATCTTATTTTGAATTTTAGGAATTTTAAATATTTTTTTTATCGATTTTCATATATTTGTTCTCTCCATAACAAATTTTCTACATCCGTCTATCTTAAAAAATATTTTTTTTTAAAAAGTACCAATAAAAGTACATTTTAAAAAAGTACAAAAAAATGTTTTTTTTATTGAAATAACCAAAATATCACTTTTTTATAAAAAAAAAGAACCAATATTAAACATTTTCGAAAAAAAGTACCAAAATAGTACTCCAAATAAAAAGTACCAAAAAAACTTTTTTAGCCATAGCTTTTTTCTCCTCTCATTTTAAAAGAAATTGAGTACTTAAGAAAAAAAAACCTTTTTTAGTTCATTTTCATAAAAATTCGTTTGCCGTTATTTATTGTTTTTTTAAGTACTAAAATAATACTTTTTAACTAAAAACACATTTTTACCAAAAACATGTACCAAAACAGTTCTTTTTTAATTTTTTTATAAAAATCACATTGACAGTATTTTGTTAAAACTTTTACCAATTTAGTACCTTTTGAAAAAAAGGACCAAAATAGTACTTAAAAAAAAACAAATGGAAATTTATAAATATCTGCGAATTTATATTGGAAAGAGAACGATCTATTTTCATAAGATTTTTTTCTCTCTCTCTTACAAATCAGCTCCATCCATCTATCCATATAAATGTACATTTGTTTTGTTACTTTTTAATTAAAGTACCAATAATAAATTTGTTAAAAAATACTAAATTAGTACTTTTTCAAAATAGTAGCAAAATAGTACTTTGAAATAAGAAGTATGTATCAGGATTGAACTTCTTAATAAAAAATACCTTAATAGTACATGTTAATAAAAGTACTAATATACATTGTACTTTTTTCTTTATAAAAACCCAAATGGAAATATTTAAATATATTTGAATTTAAATTAATTTTAATTATAAAGAGTACAATCGATTTTCAAAAGATTTTTTTCTCTCTTACAAATCTGCTCCATCCATCTATCCGTATATATGTATATTTGTTTTGTTACTTTTAAATTAAAGTATGTACTAACAATAATAAATTTGAAAGAAGTACCAAAACATTTTTTTATTTTAACAAAAAGTTCCAAATTACTACTTTTTAATTAAAAAACGACCAAAATTGTAATAGTTCGCAAAAAAAAATTTAAAATAGTTCTCTTTATAAGTAAATTTTTTCTTGTTTTTTAGCTTTTTTCCTCTCTAAATTGGGTTTATCATCCCAAAATTATATTTTTGAAAATACTTTTTTGTTGGTAGTTTTTTTAAAAGTACCAAAATAATATTTTCTTATTAAAAACTTCAAAAGACTACTTTTTTAAATATATACCAAAATAGTACTTTTTATTAAAAATTCGATAAAAATTTCAAAGACAATATTTTTAAAAAATTTAACCAAAACAGTACTTATTTAAAAAAAAAAGTACCAAAAAAAGTGCTTCTTTTTCATAAACAGTACCAAAATAGTACTTTCAAATAAAAAGTAGGTATCGTAAAAGTACATTGAATTCAAAGTACCGAAATAGTACTCCGTCTCTGAATTGTAATTCAAATATTTTCACTTGTTTTGATACTTTTTAATTCAAGTACTTAAAAAAATAAAATTGATAAAAAGTACCAAAACAGTTCTTTTTAACAAAAGGTTCAAAATTACTACTTTTCAATTAAAAAAATTGTCAACGTACTTCTATTTAATTAAAAAAGGACCAAAATTGTAATTTTTCAAAAAAAAGTTTTCAAAATAGTAAATTTTTTTCTTCTTCTTTTAGTTTTTTTCCTCTCTAAATTGGGTTTATCATTCAAAAATAGTCCAAGTTTAGTTTATATTTTTAAAAATAATTTTTTTGTTGTTAATTTTTTTAAAATGTACCACAATAATATTTTCTAATTAATAACTTAAAAAGAGTACTATTTATAAAGATATACCAAAATAGAACATTTTATAAAAATGCTGATAAAAATTTCAACGACAGTACTTTTTAAAAAATTTAACAGTACTTATTTAAAAAAAAAGTACCAAAGTTGTAATTTTTCAAAAACAGTACCAAAATAGTCCCAAAATAGTACTTTTAAATAAAAAGTATGTACCAGAAAGTATTTCTTAATAAAAAATATCGTAATAGTACACTAAAATTAAAGTACCAATATAGTACTCTATCTCCGAATTATAGTTGGAAAAAAATACTATATGTTTTTAGTTAAATGTCGGTTATAATTTCTACAGGGTGTTTCAAGTTCGAGTTTCTTTTTCAAATGCAAAATAAACACTCTTTTTTAAAGGAAATTTATTATCTGTTTAATAATATATGTAGTAGACGTTCTACCATTTATGAATATAGTATTGATGTGGATATTTGAATTTCTTAGTTTTAAGAGTTTTCTAAAATCCAATTGGAATTGGTGTAACAATTGCAACTTCAAACTCCAACTGTGTGTAAAAATATATCTACGATTATTAAAACAACATGACTAATATTGGACTATGAAAATATAAAAATAAAAGAAAATATTTATACTACAAAATATATTTATTTTTTATTCAAAAATGTTGTGCAATTGGCAGTTAACAAATTCAATTTATGTTATAAATATTCAAAAAAAATATATATAAAACTATGCAGGAGTATATTGATACATCTAAGTTTTATATGCATGAATTGAAAAAAAAAAACTGAATTGGATTTAAGCATTTTTTTATAAATTGGGAAAGGGAAAGGATTTACTTATTAGAATAATTTTATACAAATTTTAGTATTTTAAGTACATTTTTTAATTAGGCTTTTTTGATACTTTTTATAAAAATAATTAACAAAAAAAAGGATTTTTATAAAAATAAACCCAAAAAAAAAATGTTTTTGTTTATTACCAAAATTATTTGGTACTTTTTATTAAGAGTATTTCGGTACTTTTTTTTAAATCCTTTTTTGGAACTTGTTATTAACCTTATGTGGTACTGTTAGAAAAAGTACTATTTTGTGACTTATTTTATCTAACAGTAGTATTTTAGAATTTTTTATTAGTACCTTTTTCAAATGTATATTATTGGTACTTTTATTAAAAAGGACCACAAACGAAAGCAATTTTTTTTGGTGGATATACCAAATGTTTTTTAAGCAGAATTTTAAGGGATAAAAATTATGGTTGTTTTAATTTAAATAAAATATTTTGTACTTTTTACAAAAAGTACAACTACTATTATTGTTATTATTTTTATTTATTCATGGACTTATAATATAATTAAAAATCGTGTACTCACTAAACTTAATCAAAACCAGAAGGCCTATTTGTGATTACTTTTTAATACAAATGTAGTATAGTAGAAAAAATGTATAAAAGCAAAAAAAAAAAAAAAATTGGTACTTTTTATTAAGAGTTTTAATTTGGTACTATTGGAAAAGTACTATTTTATGACTTTTTTTATTCAAAAAAATAAATTTTTGATTTTTTATTAAAAACTGCTATTTTAGTATATTTTTTAAAATTACTTTTGTTGGTACTTTTATTAAAAAGCACAAAACCATAAACGTATGAAAATAGATAAAAAATTAACAAAAAAAAGTAGTATAGTAGGAAAAACATTAAAAAAATTTTATTTTTTTTTTACTAAAAAGTACTAAAACAAAAGTTATTTTTTGGGGTGATAGACACAATATTTCTTAAATCAGATTTTAGGCTTTTACTGCCCACCTTCAACTCAACTCAATATGGGAGGAAAAAACTATGAACAAAAAAAAACTTAATTGGTACTTTTAAGTGTTCTATTTAAGAACATTTTATGAAAAATGGCTATTTTGGTCATTTTTAAATAAAAAAATAAGATTTCGGTACTTTTATTTAAAAAGTGGAAATTTAGTACTTCTTTTAAATGAACGTTCATTGTTACTTAAACTACTTTTATTGGTGGCATTTTGGGCAAAATTGTCAGGGATAAAAATACTTTTATTATTGTTTTTTTTTTTTAATTTGGTACTTATTCAAAAAAGTACTGTTAATTTATGAATTTATTAATTAATCATATAAAAAAGGTATGGAAAAAGAAAAAAACAAATTTTTTTAAAACTTTTTAAATAGAGTACTGTTTTTGGTACTTTTTTTTTTTGAAGAATTACTATTTTATTACATTTTTTAATGAAAAACAAGTGAGAGTGTTAAATTCGGCTGTGCCGAATCTATTATACCCTCCAACACGTAAAAAAAAAAAACAGGGGCGTCTTTTTTTTGGGGGGGGGGGGGGTTACGTCGGTTGGAGACAACCTTCCTGGATCCAACTGCAAAACTTTGAACTTCTTTTGACATAAAAATGTTTCGTTTACTAAGTAAAAGCACAAAAAACCTATAAAAAATTGTTTTTTTTTAGAGGTTTGTTTAGTTCTTAAGAGGGGAACTTTTTCCCCCCCTACCCATGTTCGAACTTAACCAGCCCAATACCATAAGTCATATTCGTGTCAAATTTCAGGAGTCTAGCTCTTTTACTTTGGACTGTATCGTGTCTTCCACAGACGGACAGACGGACGGACGGACAGACGGACATCGCTAGAATGTCTTAGAATGGATCACTGATCAATAATATATATACTTTATGGGGTCCTAGACCGATATTTCGATGCGTTACACACGGAATGACAAAGTGAGTATACCCCCATACTGGGATTGGAGTGTATAAAAAGTACTTCGGTTATTTGTAAGTGGCTGCTGACGTTTTACGTCAACACATGTAGACTCTGAGGTCCGTTGTGATACCACGGGTACTTTTTTTATTTTATTAAGTACCTTTTTGAAAATGCACTTTTGTTCGTTTTCTGGTTCGTTTTACAAAAAAGTAATATTTTTGTTATTATTTTTATACCCCCCACTTAGTGATAGAGGGTATACTTAAATAAGTTTGTCATTCCGTTTGTAACTCATCGAAATATCGATCTGGGACCCCATAAAGTATATATATTCATGATGCCCAATCGATTTTAAGACATCCCAGTCTGCACAATTTCGAGGCGACAATTTTTTCGAAGTTTTTTCGAGGCTTTTCCGCAAAAACGATTCGAAGTCGATATTATATACAGTCGATATTTTAACGTTTCTCGAACTCATATTTTTATTGAAAAACTAATCGATTTCGAAATGATTTCCAATCTACATTTTAGGAATTCTCGTATTTGTTGTTCCATAAAAAAATATTTATTTTCAATATAACATCATTAAATTTTACAAAAACTCCACAAATTTTACTTTTATTATTAAAAAAAAATAATATCTAACACTAGAACAATAAAAAAAAAATAAAAAAAAAATCCGCGACCGGGGTTCGAACAAAGGCCAAAAATCTACAAATCATAAGCTGCCGAACCTGCTAACCAACTAGGCCATACACAACTTGAAATTTGTTTGTACTAATACATATTTTGAAATAAAAATAATTTCAAATTGGGAGAAGTATGTCAAAACAAAATAAAATGAATATAAAAACAGGGTAATTCAAATAATAATACAAATTATAATTTAAGGGCAATTCAAATAATAATAAAAATTCAAATTTTAGTAAAAGTAATTTTAAAAAACTACTTTTATTATCAAACTTTGGCTGAAGGAGTAAGGCGTTCAACCAGTAAACTAAGAGTTCTGAGTTCAAATCTCAAGGAAGGCAGATAAAAATAATAATTAGTAAAAATTAAATTTAAAGAATAAATAAATTAAATTAGTAAAAATTAGTTAATTGTAAGTAAGTAGTAGTAAGTAATAAAATATTTTTTTTTTTAATTCTTACCGTTTTTAAAACAATTAACTAAATTATTAAAAAACAAATGTATCGAAATTCATGAAATTTTTCGATTAAAAATCGAATCGAATCCTGTACCAATACTCGATTCTATATCACCTTGCATGCCACATAGGAAAACACGCTTTATATCGACATTATATAGAACTCGATATCGATGAAATTCTTAGAGAAAACGATTCTTTTTCGAATCGATATCGACTCATTTTGCATACTGGGATTCTAGCGATGTCCGTCTGTCCGACTGTCCGTCTGTCCGTCTGTCCGTCTGTCCGTCTGTCCGTCTGTCCGTCTGTCCGTCTGTCCGTCTGTCCGTCTGTCCGTCTGTCTGTCTGTCTCTCTGTCTGTCTGTCTGTCTGTCTGTGGAAAATGCTCTCGCGGACAAAATATTGCACAGAGATGACTGAAACTTAACGTATTTATTGGAAGTTCTCCCGAGAAGTTTGGTATTGCATTTGAGCGATATCGGTTCAGCGGTTCAAAAGTTATGAACGAAAATGTAAGCACACCTCAAAAATTTCAGTACATTCAACATAACCTAAAAATACAAAATGCTTTAATTCGGCTTCTGGTTGACATATGTGAACACAATTAAACACCAAATGGTATTTAAACAAGAAAGAACATATTTTTTGGCAAAAAAAAAAAAATCGCGGATTTTTTTTTACCAAAATTTTTTTCGCGGAATTTTTTTTTTCAAAAATTTTTTTTTTTTAAAAGTAATTTCCTTTTAAATAAAGTTTTTGCAATAATCTTTTTGAAATTGTGGAGGGTATCACTACATTCGGCAAGGCCGAATTTAACTTTTTTTACTTGTTATTTATTGAATAACTCAAAATTACAAAATATAATAATTTAACTTAACCTAGAGCTGTCTACAATGACCTTTGACAAAAAAAAAACTGAAATCATCGACCAACCCTCTTGGGAAAGTAGAGAAAACGTACGAAAATAGATAAAAGCCTTTTTTGGCACTTTTCATTTAGAAAACTTTTTTGGAACTTTTTTGATACTTTTTGAAGCTAAAAGTAATAATTTAGTACTTTTTATTAAAAAGTACTATTATGATTTCTTTTAATGTACTTTTTTTAAAACTAACCAATATAAAATTACTTTTTTCTAATGGATGGACCCAATATTTTTTGAACAGATTTGTTAGGGATAAAAAAGCTTTAGTGGTTCCTTTAAATAAAAAAAAACGTTTTACAAAACTGTACTTTTTTACGTTATTGCTTTAACTTATTGTGTAGTTAATTTAGTACTTTTTAATAAAACGTGCTATTTTTGTGTGTGTGTATTTTTCAAATGTACTTTTTTGAAACTAACTAATACAAAAGTACTTTTTTGTGATGAATGGACCCAATATTTTTAGAACAGATTTGTTAGTGATAAAAAAGCTTTTGTGATTAAAATAAATAAAAAAGCTTTTAATAATAAAAAAATATTTGCTACTTTTTACAAAAATGTACCATTTACGTTATTGCTTTAACTTATTGAATGACTATATAACTACAAATTATATACTAAATTAACAGAGAAATTCTGACAATGACCATCGCCTCGTTGTAGTGAAACTGTCCAAAACAGTAATAGCAAAGTCAAATTCTCAAATAAATTTTAAACTAAAATTAACTATAGAGCACATCTTTTAAAAAATTTGTGCCGTATGTTTCAGCTTTTAATCAATTCAGTCCTGCCACGTTCACCAGTGTTAATACCTTAAAAAAACTTAATATTTTTCAGATATTAGTGAAACTGTGTCAATACCAAGCCATGTGGTACATTTTAATAAGAATTGTATTTTAGTACATTTTTCAAAAAAGGACTATTTCGGTAGTTTTTTTAATCAAAAAGTAGTATTTTAAGACTATTTATTAAAAAGGGCAATTTAGGCACTTTTTTTAAATGTGCTTTTATTGGTACTTTTTTTTTAAAGTACTTTTATTGGTACTTTTCTGAAAAAGTACCAATACAAAAGTACTTTTTTCGGATCGACGATTCCAATTTTTTACCAGATTTGTGGTGATAAACAACTTGTATGTATTTTTATAAAAAAAAAATTTGGTACTTTTTACAAAAAAAGTACTATTTTTTGTTAGTTTTTTATTTATTTATTAAATTTATTCGATTTTTCACAGTTTCTCTTATCTCTAACCTAAATAATTTTAGTTTATATATATTTTTAAATGTTCCCTATAGCAATTACATTTAATTATTACTAACATGTATCAATTAAAATTTCAATTGTCAATTAATTAAATTTACACAAACAGATTTTAATCTTTATAGTTTATTATAAAAATAAAACTTGATCAATTATATCATTAAAAACAATTAAGATAAAACAATATCAGCAATGGATACAAACATGTTAATGAACTTTAACAAACTTAATAAATTTTCATACAAGAATATTCACTCAATATTCAGTTTATTTTTTTTAACAATCATACAGTAGTGTAAAATGTAAATACACTCAAAAAATTATGTTAGTAAAATCAACTGAAAATGTCAGTTAAAATAACTACTTTGTAAGTTGTTTTGGGGTCAACTACTTTTTCAGTTAAATCAACTAACAATGTCAGTTATTTTAACTGACAAAAAACAACTGACTTATATAGTAAAAACTACTAACATTTGTAGTCAAAACAACTAAAATGTAGTAAAAATAAAATAATCAATATATAATTTTTTCTTTTTTTTTTTCAAAAAATTTTTCAGAAAAAAAATTGAAGACCAAATTTCTTCCAAGTTTTTTTTTTTTTTTTTTAAAAAAGTTATGAAAAATAAAAAAAAACGAACATTTATTTTTATTTTTTGGAAAAATACTTCGAAAATTTTTCAGAGATAAAAAAAAAAATTAACTACTTTAAATACATGTTACTACTGCACAGTACTTTTTTGTTAGTTGTTCAAAAAAACTACTTAAAATAACTAACAGAAATAGTTGTTTGATATTTTTCACACAAAAACAACTGACTTTGTAGTTGAAAACAACTAACTGCTGTAAAATATACAAACAATTAACATGTAGTAACTTACATAATTTTCTGAGTGTAGAGCATATAAAAATATATATTTTATTCATTTTGTTAAGGGGATTGAAATGAAATAAAATGCACTTGATGTATATTTTTTTGTATAATTCAATTATGCAAATATGATAGTTTGAAAAAAATATATATATCCCGGCTCAATACATATTTCAGTTATAAATCATTAATTGTAACAAAATAGTGATGCCGGAAATCCGGTTATTGGTTGAATTGGTCAATATTTTAAATATTCATTGATATATAATATTTTTACGCATTGCTGTTAATTTTTTCTTTTTTTTTTTTTTTTGTACTAACAAAAATGGATAATATTTAAAAAATAATGTTTTATTTATTTAAAAACATTTTACTTCAAACATTTCTGTTGTTGTTTTATTTTTAAACAACAAATCAAAAAAACAACCGGGGTTTATCTTGAGTATTAACATCAAAATGTTTTTGACAATCATTTTATTTATTTCTACATTTAAATATATATACAAATATAAATGCCTGGGTAGAAATTGTTAAAAGTACAAAAAATAAAGTACTGTAAAAGCACTGTCAAAATGTTGATTTACAATGGTACCAAACAAGTAAGAACTCTATTCTGCTGAGCCGAATTAAGAGTACTCTCCATACTTTAATTTTACCTTTCTTAAATTGTTCTGTTATTTTTGAAATTTTCTATCTTTTCGGAATAATTCTGATCTTTTTTGATTTTTCCTAAAATTTTTCTAAATTGTTAGAATTTTTCAGATTTTTTATAGCTTTTCTAATTTTTTCTGATTTGTTTTTAATTTCCCAAAATTATTCCAATTTTGAATTAAGATGTTTTCTGATTTTTTTGTTCATTCCTCATAATTTGTGTTTTTTTCCGGATTTTCTGAGTTTTTCAGATTTCTTTTAAGTTTATTTTTGACTTGCTTTTAATTTGTAATCGATTAGAGAAACTAGTAATGAACTCATCAAAATGTTGTCATATTCCCCAACCAAAGTGACTGGTTGTCGAGACCCTAAAACGTGTTTAATTAACACCTTGTGACAGATTATAGGACCAGTCATGAACTGTTTTTTGTATTAATTAACTAATTTTTCTGGTCACAGAACTGACATTTTATGACCAGTTCGCGTTGAATCAGTCATAGAATAGGTTTTTTAGATCAATCAGTCCTGTAGAACCAATAAATTTCTCACATTTTGGATACAAATTGATTCTTTATGAATGGGCATTTCTTAAAAAGTACCAAAATATATTTTTTTAATAAAAAGAACTCGAATATGATTTTTTTTCAATTTTCAAAAGTTTTTTCCTCTCCTGATAACTCTGCAAAAAAACATTACTTTTTAACAAATAGTGTTTTTTTAAAGTACCAAAATAGTACTTTTAAATTGAAGTTTGTACCAGGATAGTACACTTAAAAAAAAAGTACCACAATAGTTAATTTTTTTAAAAAGTACCAAAAAAATGGGCATTTCTTAAAAAGTACCGAAATAATTTTTTTTAATAAAAACAACTCGAAAGGGTTTCTTATCAATTTTCAAAAAAAGAGCAAGAAATAGGGATTATTTTAATAAAACGTATCAAAATAAAGATTTTTTTAAAAAGTACCAAAATAGTACTTTTTAATAGAAGAATGTACCAGGATAATTGTTAGAAATAATTTTCTAATAAAGGAAAAACACGTATTTATTTTTTATAAAAATACAAACTTCTTTATTCAAATGATTAAAAAGAACAACACTCAAAAGTTTTTTCTGTTTGACTGAAAAAACATAAACACAAACTTCATGGATATTGTGATCACAAATTTACATTGAAAACACAAGTAAAATACTACAAAGTATTTTCTAACAAACACCACCTCAATGTAAATTCCTCTATTACAAATCTAAAACTAATTTTCTTAGTTTAATTCTCCAAACAATTCTAACCTAAAACTTTAACAATTTAATTCATTTCATTATTTAGAAAAAAAATATTTTTTACAGAATAAACAACAACTAGTATTTAAAACGTCCCTTTTTGTTTCGCCCTTCAACCAGCTTCCACCCTTCATTGTTCAATACAGCTTCACTCTCCGTTTTAGAATCATTTGGTTGTTCGCAAAATTCAACATCCTTTTTATTATTAATTCTCTTTTCATTCACATTTAAAACTTTACGTTTGTTTTCCGTCTTAACCCTTTTATTTCCGAAAAGCTGATGGGTTCAACCCGGATTCAACCACATCCCAATAGTCTTGAGTAATTAACAAACTCCGCATCTGAATTGACCACGATGCATAATTTTCTGGACATAACTTCTCAATCTGGTATATTGAATTCGCCATTCTTAAACACCTTCCAGCTCCTTTGAACTATACTTTATATTTTAATCCAACAGAATACACACAGCAGGATCAATGCAATCCTGGGCCCATAACCAATGTTAGAAATAATTTTCTAACAATAATACACTTAAAAAAACAGTTCCAAAATAGTTAATTTTTTTGAAACGTACTAAAAAATTAAAATTTCTTAAAAAGTACCAAAATAATTTTCTTTTAATAAAAACAAATCGAAAAAGTTTTTTTTATCAATTTTCATATGGGGCAACTTCTGGCAACTCTGATATAACAATCCAAAACTTTGTACTTTTTGTAAATTTTGATAAAAAGAACAAAAATAGTACCTTTTAATAAAAAAAAATACTAAAACTGTACCTTTTAATAAAAAAGTATAAAAACAGTACTTTTAAATAAATAGTATGTATCAGAATTGAACTTTTAATAAAAAGTTCCATAAAAATGTAAATGTTCTAACACAGGGGGACGAACATTAACAGAATGTCTTAGAACCGATCACAGATCAATAAAATATATACTTTATGGCGTTCCCGACCGTAATTTCGGTGAGTTACACAATAAATGAAAGGGAATAAAAAAAGGAGCATTTTATTTGTCATTCGAAAGTTATCGTGTTCCCCACAGACAGATAGACGGACAGAAGTCGTTAGATTTGTTAAAAATTGATCGGCGATCAAAAATATATATACTTAATCTGATATTAGACCGATATTTGGAGGTTTTACAAACCAAATGCCAAACTTATATGACGGAAGTTCTTTCACAGGGCACCCACCAATTGTCCTGAAACTTGAATATTGGAATGTGAAACGAAAACTAAAAGTTACCTGTTTATTTTAGTTGCCCAATCTCAAGCTTAAAAATGGGTTGCCACCTTATAAAAAAATATGGGCTCTCGGGAAAATCTAAAGAAAAGCCGAACTAACAGCAATTTTGCCAAACGCAAAAATACGGGTCAGCTTAATTTTAATAGCGATTATTATTTATGATTATTGGGTCGTACGTACATATATACATCTCCATGTAAACTACCCCAACTTTAGTATATATTTTCGACAATAACGAACTTAAGGAAGCCGAATTTGGACACAACCGATACACTGGATAGGCCTTCAAAAAACCTTTCGATCTGTATCAAATGTTCATATAGTTTCTTTTGAAGAAATGGGAAAAATTCTCAAAAAAAAAAAAAAAAAAATCACGATTTTCCACTTCCCCTTTGACCCGCTAAATGTGATATTGGGCATCTAAAAAAGCAGGTAAATCTTATTTTGCTCCTCTCTTTCCTACACACAGAAAACAAATTTGCTAATTTCCAACTGAAAATTCAGTTGTTACCAAAAAAAATCGGTGGATGCATTTGAATTAAGGTTGAAACAACTAAATATCGGTAGTTACAACAAAATTTTGTAATTACAACTGTCTTTTAATTGAAACAACTATAAAATTCGTTAGCCACATCAAAATGTAGTAGCTGCTACCGAATTTTAAGTTAATACAACTGAAAAATTCAGTTGGAAATTTATTTTTCTCTGTTTATATGCAAGTTTCAGGACAATCGGTGTGTGCCTGTGAAAGACATTCACTGATAACTATGGCTATAAAAATCTTAATATCCGCCCCACACTGGTACCTCTTTTACAGTACTTTGCCAACTGTCTACCATTCATATTTTTCATCCTGGGTATATAAATGTTTTTATTTATTATGATTTTTTTATTTTTCTTTCAACAAACTTTTCATATTCGTTAATAATATTTATTTGTAAAAAAATAATAAATAAAAAATTGTATCTTCACATCTGAACATTGGGGAGCATGATTTTTTTTTGCATATTTACACAGTAGAATACCAACAAGCTGATTGAGCAGAAAAATAATATGCAATGGTATATAAACTACAATTTTGAATGCAATTAAATCAGCGGTGCCCAAAAAGAGACACGATAATATTTTTTTTTTGTTTTTTACGCTCTCTGTTTTTACTAAAAACTTTTTAGTTTTGTTGTTGTTCGGATTGTGTACGTGTATTTTTGTCGATCTTTAACAAGTGTTTGGGCACCATTGAATTAAATGCCGTTATTTTCTCCTTGAATAATTAATTGATCTCCTTTTGAAAAAAAAAATATATTAAGTTCTGCCACGGTCGCCATATATAAAAATTATACACCAATCAAAAATGTATAAATTCACTATCACGATTATTTTATTTAATTTTTTAAATTTCGATGATTTAACAAAAAGATTTTATAAATATAATTTCTTCAATAACACCGTCTGACAGTCAATATTGAACATGAACCGGATGATATACGTCTGGAAGTAGAGATCAAGTGCAGTAAAACTGAATTTACAGTTTTTGATTTTGTGATCCTGTTTCCTTTTAAAAGACTTCAAAGTTTAAAAGGATACATTTTGTAAAATATTTCCGAAATATTTGATGCCACTGGTGATGGAAAATAAAAGAGGAGGATCTCCCATACTTTTTCAATTTTTTTATTTTGCCATATCAGGAAAAAAGGATGTGAATAAAGTCCTTTGAAAACTTTATGAAAATATTTTGCTGAAAATTTTGAATGATATTGAAGTATAAAGTTTTGAAAGGTTGTAACTTACCTGCTTTTTCCTAATATGTAAAAATTATAAAATAGGAAAATTATTGGATATCCTACTCTTTAATTTTTTATCATCCAAGGACAAGCATAAGTATTAAAAAAATATTTTATAAAATTTATTCCTCTAAAATTTTAAAGTACTTTTAAAAGGAAACACTCAAATAAAAACCTTGTCAAATTACTAGAAAAGTCTCGTAATCCCATTTTACCTATATTTTACAGTTTTCATGTTTTTTAACAAAAATTCTCGAATGAAATTTACATTTTTTTTTGAATTTACATTTTTTTTTTCGCAAATGTCTTTATTTTCAAAGTAATTTTACAAAAAAAAGTAAAGTCACGAGAATTCCTTGTAATTTTGTATCGCATCAAAAAAGTTGTAAAAAGCTTGTAAAATTACAAAAAAGTTCGTAATTTTTACGAGGATTTGTCGTAACATAGGAAGTAACAAAAAAAATAAAAATGCTTTTCTTGCCACTTTACAAGGTTTTGTTTTAGTTTAGAAGAAGTTATTCGCTTAAGCGATACCCTACCGTATGAGTGTAATATTTTTTTTATTCCCAGCAAAACTTTGGTAATGGGTAGTGATTATATAACACATTACCAGGTAATGCATATAACTTATTTGTAGCATTATTTTATGATGTCTTACCAAACATTTGTTCCACAACGTATTATTTTCAAGTGAAAAATAATGCATTACTAATAATTTGCTACGTAATGCATGATTATTGGAAAAAATTTATTTCATATTTGTTATTTCTAAACATTAAATCATGGATGACTTATATTTGGTTACATTATGTGTTATTTGAAAGTTTGAAATAATGTATTATTTATAATTGGATGTATAATGCATTACAATAACATAAAAAATAATTATTTTATAAAAAAATGCATAAGTTTAAACTAGAGATGGGCTCACGACAGGAAATTTCTAACGACACACACTCACGAGCATATTTTATCTACTTACACTCTTACAATCACGTGAGTAAATTTACTTACAATCACGTGAGTAAATTTAATACAAAATTACTTTTTAACTACTCGTAACACCTTATATATTATCTTCTGGTATGCTATATTATTTCATTTCTCGTAACCTATAAAATATCATATATTTTACACCTTACTCGTATTCTTCGTTATAAATTTTTGACTTATTTTATACCTTACTGGTATTCTTTGTGATAATGTGGATGCATTACTTTGAGTCTCATCGCCTGTTAAAATCATCAATGCTGCAATGTATAAAATAAGAGATCCTATACCTTATTTTATACCTTATTTGGTAATCTAAGTTTTGCTGGGTTATTTTTACATTTATATTTTATAAGTCACCATGAGATTAGTTTTATTACATGGGTGTTCTTGTTTGTTTACAGCTCATGTTTATTTTATTTGATTTTTTTAACCATTTTTTCAATATTTTTTTACGATTATATTTTAATGCCCTACACCAGGTATTAAAGGTTAGTTCTAAGGGTAACTCTCAAGACAAATTAAATTTATAAATTGTTTTGATCTTCCATTGAATAAATTTTAAAAGAAAAAATGTTTTAAAACTGCAGAAGATTTATAACAAATCAGGAAAATTGTCTGGAAATTAAAAAAAAACAAGTAAGAGTGTTAAATTCGGCTGTGCCGAATCTTTTATACCCTCCAAAATGTAAAAAAAAAAATTAAAAAAAAAATTGTCAGAGGCGTTTCATATTTTTTTAGGGGGGGGGGGTTGATCGGAGCAGGGGGGACGTTGAGAGCACCTTCCCATCGCGATAAATATACCAAATGTCTCATTTATTTAGCAAAAATACAAAAAAACATGTAAAAAGGTGTATTTTTTAGAGGTTGGTTTAGTTCTTCAAGGGGGATTTGGTCCGATTTGGCCAATTTCCGAACTTAACCTGCCTAGGAAGATAAGACATACTTGTGCCAAACTTGAGGAGTCTAGCGCTTTTATTTTGGACTGCATCGTGTTAACTACAGACGGACGGACGGACGGACATTGCTAGAATGTCTTAGAATCGATCACTGATCAATAATATATACACTTTACGGGGTCCCCGACCGATATTTCGATGCGTTACACACGGAATGACAAAGTGAGTATACCCCCATACTGTGGTTGGAGGGTATAAAAAAACAAGATATTATCGACAAAAACATGTGAAAAATCAGAACAATTTAGGAAAAATTCTGATAAATTTTTAATAAAAAATAAAAATTGTTTAATCATTAAATTTTAAATTTTAAATATTATATTTGTGTTTTTTTCTGTAAGTACAGATCGAGCTCGGGCTCTAATTATATTTTTTATAAAGGTTCAGTTGAAAAAATTCAGAAGAAAAATTGAATTTCTAAAAATTGTAGACATTTCTGGTATTCCCATACCGATTTCAAACACTCCAGTTAGTGTTATCATCAGTAGGATTTTAAATGTTGGTTTGTCTTGTAAATGGAAATTGTTATTTTATATATGTGAATGTTTGTAGTTTCTACAGAATAAATTTTAACAGTTTCCAATACTACAATTCTATTTCTAGCAATCTCAACCTCACCTCATACTTTCTTTCAACTTTTTTGTCTCTTACATTATTTCGCAAGGGTTACCAACAGGATCTGGAATTGCAGACACAAATGAAAGGATTTGCATTTTCTATTTCGGAGACGTGCCTAATGGCGACATATTTTGTCAGTAATTTTATAAATGTACAGATCGAGCATTAGAGCCCGAGCTCGATCTTTACTTACAAAAAAAACACAAAATTATAAAGAATTTTTTTTTTTTTTTTTAATTTAAAAAAAAAATTGAAAACCATATGTGAATGTCCTTTTTTCCTGGGAAGGACACCATGGATTTCCAAAAACAAAATTTTTTTATTAAAGTTTAAAATGTTCTTTAACGCTATTAAAATTTCAGAGAGGTGTTTTTCCGTATTGTTGAGCAATAAATTTTCAAAGTTTGGTAGATAGCCAAATATTTGAATTTTTTTAAAAATTTTGGCAAAAAATCAAAAAGTTAGCTTTATCATCAACTTTGAAAATTTATTGCTCGACATCACGAAAAAACACCTTTCTGAAATTTTAACAGCGTTAAAAGGACATTCTAAACTTTAATAAAAAATGTATCTTTCGGAAATCTATGGTGCCCTTTCCAGGAAAAAAGGACATTTAAATATGGTTGTCAAAAATTTTTATTGAATTTTTTTGAAAATTTTTTTTTTGTTTCTAAATTTTAAATCTCTATAATTTTATAAACAATATTGTCACACAAAGTTTTTTCGTACAACTTACGGTTTCCGACTAAAAAAACCCAAAAAAACTGTCTAAGGCCAACGATTTGATTTTTTGCGAAAATTTTGCAAAAATGTAAATATTTAGCTTTCTAACAAATTTTGAAAATTTATTTCTCAACAATACGAAAAAAACACCTCTCTGCAATTTTAACAGCGTTAAAAGGGCATTCTTTAATACAAAATTTTTCTTTTGGAATTCCATGGTGCCCTTCCCAGGAAAAAAGGACATTCAAATATTCCTTTCAAATTTATTTATTTTTTTTTATTTTTAAAAAAGAATTTTTTTTTTCTAAATTTTAAATCTTCATTATTTTATCTACAATATTGTTTTTAAATGTTTTTTGTACGACTTATGGTGTCCGAGTACAAAAATGTTAAAAAAACTGTCTAAAAGTCAATATTGTCAAATAAACTTTTTTTAACGCCCATATCTTCCAAAGTATTGATACAAAAAGAAAATATGGTTTTTAATCATTTATAAAGATCTACCAAGTGACCAAAAATTAACAAAATCGGTGATCCGTCAGTTAAATTTCCTATGGATTTGCTTATAAATAAAAAACAATTTCCATTAACAAGACAAATCGACATTTAAAATCCTACTGATGATAACACTAACTGGAGTGTTTGAGACCGGATGGGAATACCAGAAATGTGTATTTTAGATATTCAATTTTTCTTCTGCATTTTTTCCACTTGAACCCTTAAAATATTATATTTTGAGTAGGTTTATTCTAGCTCGGGGTCAATATTTCCTTTACTAATTAAAACTTTGCTATTCTCATAGATTAATTTTTAAGAAAACTGTTTTCTAATTGTAAATTTATTAATGTTGGTCATTTCTGCAAGACTTAAACGACACGTGTTTCGGAATTTGCCAGATTTCATTGTCAAGATTATTTACCAAATATAAAAACCCTATACTACAAGTAGCAAAGGGAATTTAAATAACAAATCGTTTATGTTCAAATTAAAATATTAATACATATTCGACTCTACTTCCATTAGGAATTAGAAAACTAAAAAAAAATTATATATCACGAAATCCACTAGAGATTTTATTAAATCTGACCGAGGGTCTTCAAATTTGTCTAATTTTTTGTACACATTTTTACTACAGAAAAAAAAAATTAAAAAATTCGTAGATTTAATTAAAAAATTAATTAAACCCGGACCAATCACTAAAATGCACATATAAATTAAAAATATTTGTATGTCATTAATTTAAAATAAATGAATATATATTTAATTAAAAACTTAATACTTTAAATTAAAAATTTTTATTTAAATTTGAAAAATAAATAGAGTTTTAATTATATAAATTAAAAAGTTAATTAAAAAAATTTTTAAAACAATTAAAATTTTTAAGTCTATAAATAAAAAATAAATTAAAATCAATAAATTTTTTTAATAAATTATTTATAAAAACACTTTTTTTAAATAAAATAGTATAAAAAAATGTTTCTTCCAACTTTACCAAATATATTTATGCCGTAAAGACAAAGTCCCTAAGAAAATTTTATAAAGTTGATTATAAACCTTTTATATACATACACATAAAACTATAAACAAAATGAGAATTCAAATAACTATATGAGAAATAACAAAAACTTTCAGCAAAATGTTTATACTTACGTATTTTTTTTTTGTATGTAATACAATGCAAGAAAAAAACAAACTCTGAATCCTCGCACAACAATGTCGGAGCGGTTGACGTTTTCGGTCATGAGAGAGTATAGGCCCAAAACAAAGACGGCAGCGCAAAATTCTGTCATATGTTGATTTTTACACTATTTTTTCACTTTTTTTGTCACTTTTTTGTTTAAATTAATTGTATTTTTAATAATCAATATGATTTTTTTATATTGATTCGTTTTTTTGCTGTTTTTTTTTTTTTAAATATTTTTTATTTTTAAAAATCATATTTTTTTGTTTACTTTATCGAAAAATATCGAAATATTTTTGTAAGTAGAAATTAGTAACCGATTATGGCCAATAGGCTAGGTTATAGAAAATGAAATAAATAAAATACTAAATACTAAATATTTGTAAAAAAGTGGCAACAGAGAAACCGACACAAAAATAAAATTGATTTTATTCTAGCGGATTTCGATCGAGCGTTTTTTCATGCCAAATTTGTATGAAAAAAACGTCACCGACATTGTTGTGCGGGGACTCTCTAACGCACACACGGAAAACAAAACACAGCAAAAAAAAAAAACAAAACAAAAATTCAAGCTAGAAATATAATTAAACAATTAATTATATTAATTAAATATTTAATTAATTTTAAATTTAAATTAAAATGGTAATTAAAATAAAGTTAACAATTTAATTAAACAATTAATTATATTAATTAAAAATTTAATTAATATTGAATTAAAAAACAATTAAAATTTTAATTAAAATAAAATATACGATATCATTTTCTGTGTATGGAGCCAAAAAACATATCCATTTTCAGTTTTTTTAAATTTAAAAAAAATCGCGATTTTTTCGCGAATTTTATTTTCTTCAAAAATTGAAAATATAAAAAGTATGATATTTTGAAGGGCCATGTCTTCAAAATGGATATGTTTAATTGGCTTTAAAGAGAATGCATTCTGTTAATATAAAGAAAATTAAAAAATCAGAAAATTTCATTTTTTGTGTTCTTTGGTGGAATTCGTGATATAAGTCAGGGAAATTAAAGAAAAGGTATTAAAATATCTGAAAAATTCAAACCATTAAGGAGATGTCAAAAAATGTTAAAAAAAATCGAAAAATTAAAAATATCTGAAAAATTCAAGAGATATCCCAAAAACCGTAAAAATAGAAACAAAAAACAGAAAAATGTGAAAAGTATAAATGCAGGGCATCAATGTAATCGGTTTTATTACATTATAAATTTTACATATTTTTTATTAATATTAAAATATTCTTGCGGGTTTAGCTTGAAGTATACATATATGTTTATTACATAAACGCATTTTATACACGTATGTATAAATGAATTTCCCTGAGTTTTTTATTATTTACCATAGGGAATTCATTTTATAAAAATAAAAATATTTTTGTTTCCTTTATTTTTTTTAACTTTATCAAAAATTTATTGGTAACAAATAACATCTACTGGATTTTAATATGTAACAGCTACAAATAAACAAACAAAATAGCATGACAGCTGTAGTTGCTGAAAAAAAATATTTATATAAACTCTACTCCACTCTAATATTTACAAATTGTATTTGCAGCATTTTTAAAGAATTTTTAATGGCGAAAATAAACTTCAATTTTAAAACTTTAATTAACTCAATTTATCAAATAAAATTTAAAACGTTTGTCACTTTTTAGTTTATCAACTAAACAATTATTTACACTTAAAAAATATTTAAAATATATAAATTTAAATATTAAAAAAAATAAAAAATTAAAAATAAAATGTTGGTTTTGAAAATAAAAATGTTTGCTTAAATATTGATACAACTAATTGCACAAATAAAATAAACATTGTAGCAAGAAAAAATCAATATATGAAAAAATAAACAAATTTTTAAAATTGAAAAATTAACAAAATAAAAGACAAGGTTATAGTTGGTGTTTTTTATTGTGTGGCATAAGGCAACAATAGCCATATATTGCACTATGGGGTAGAGATATAGTTAACAAACAGATAGGTAACAATAGGTGTTATTTTATAGACGGTCTCCCACTGTTGTCAGAATTAAGATACGTTGCTTAGTTTAAGAGATAAATTTAATAATACACGCCGTAAGCTGTAGTAATAATGATATAATGGAAAAAATGCACGAATCCAGTTCTGTGTTTAATTTAAAAAAGTACAAAAATTACCACTTTAAAAGGCAGTTAGAGGGTAAATATGTATCAGGAAAAGATCCACCATGCGATTTCACTGTAGTTATTCAACCATACTTTTAAGATCGGTTGTGCGTTTTTTATAGTCTTTTTGTTGTTTTCGAAACTCCTTTGATAAAAAACTTAAGTGCACTCAAAATATTTTGTAGGCAAAAACAAATGAAAAACATATTTAAAACAAGTGATAAAACAATTGAAAACCATTCCAGTTATTATTCATTTGTTTTAACAAACATCAGCATTTATTTCTTACTGTTAATAAAATTTTCTAAAATAAATAACATTGAACGTTAAAAACTAACGTCACTTTCATTTTTTTACCAACAAATTCAAAAAAAAATTACATACGAAAACATTAAAAATTAATGATTTCGTAGGTTGTTTTTACAATTTTTCTATTGAATTTTATATTAAAAAATTTTTGATAAAATTTTTGGGGAATCGTTCCCGCAATCAACTACATTCTGGCCAGACACTCTACCCATCGTGCCAAAGTCACTTGATACAAACATGTTTTTATATTTGTATAAATAATTTTTTGAATTTTTTGTCTACAAAAAAAATAACCAACACAAGTAGTTAAAAACTAATGATGACGATGACTTAAAAATGCCAACATTAAAAAAAAAAACCGTAAACCATTAAAAATTAAAGAAGAATCACTTATTTTTACTTACAGAACAAAAATAAATGACTTTAAAAATTGAATGCTAATGAAAGTCTTTACTTTTTATGTTGTTATTTTTAAAACAAACAACAGAAATAGTCATTTAAAAAACTGAACATTGAACAAATGTTTTTTTCTTTTAAAAACGACAAAACGTAATACTTTTTAAATAAACAACAAGCAGTTAGTGACATAATTTTTTGAGTGTGGAGCATTAAAAAGAAATTCGAACTAACTTTGCTAATAAAAATTTTCAATTATTAAAAAAAATATTATTAAAGAAAAAAAACAATACAACCTTTTAAAACCAAAGAAAACAAGTAGAAAAGTTAAATTCGACTTGGCCGAATCTATTAATACCCTCCACAATGCCCATTTTAAGTGATAATAAATTTTCTAACGTGAAAAAATAACAGTTTTGATTAGAAATATTTTATTTTGTTTAAAAAAAATTTTTTTTAGTAATTTTTGAAAAAAAAAAAAAATAATTTACTAATTTTTTTTTTGGGTGTAAAATTTTTTTTGAGTGTAAAATTTTTTTCGAGTGTATTTTTTTTTTGTTTTGGTATAAAAATATTTTTGAGTGACAAAAATACGTTGTAAAATATTTTTGTGACTTACCAATGTTTTTAAAACAGGTTTAACGGGTTTTCAACACGAGCATTTTAGATGAAGCTAATCTGAAATTCACGGTTTTGCTAATAACTTTTGAACCACTGGACCGATTTGGCTGAAATTCAACACGAACGAGGCTGGAGGAATGCAAAATATATATGCCAAGCTTCAGCATCCTCAGAATTGTCGTTCGAAAGCTATAGTGCTTTCTATCTCAAAAATTCACGAAAAACCCTTGCCGAAATTCAGTCTTGTGCTCATAACTTTTGAACCACTGGACCGATTTCGCTGGATTGCAATACCAACCTGACCAGGTAAATGCCCAACATATATGCCAAACTTCAGGAGCCTCCGTTAAGTCTTTCAAAAGTAAACGTGTTTTCAACAGACAGACAGACAGACAGACAGACAGACAGACGGACAGACGGACGGACGGACGGACGGACGGACGGACGGACGGACATCGCTAGATCGTCTTAAAATCGATCGAGGATCATGAATATATATACTTTATGGGGTCCTAGACCAATATTTCGAGGTGTTACAAACGGAATGACAAACTTATATATACCCTCTATCACTAGAGTGGAGGGTATAAAAATAGAATTCCTTGAATAATTTAGTGTCTTTAAATATTAAAATTTGTGTATATGTTGGTATGCTAATAATTTTGTCCAACACCGTGACACGTAAAACATTACAAAAAATTGTGCCATATTTTTAAGCTAAAAATATAAAAGTTTTACTTTTTTAGCCAACCAACATATTTGCATATACTTTGTGTACCACATAGTTTACTGAAATATTTATAAAACAAGTAAGAAGTTAAATTTGACTTGGCCGAATTTATTAATACCCTCCAAAATGCCTTAAACTGTTGAATACTATTAGGGAATGTAATTTTTTTAACGTTGTTACAATTTAGAAATAATTTTTTTCGAAAATAGTTCATAAATTTTCCTAAAATTTAGTTAAATTTAACTAAAAAACTTTAGTTAATATACTCATAAATAGTTTATAGTTTTCTCAAATGGTGTTATTTAATGGTTCAGGTTGAAGAAATGCAGAAGAAAAACTGAATTTCTAAAAATTATAGACATTTCTGGTATTCCCATACCGATTTCAAATGTCGGTTTGTCTTGTTAATGGAAATTGTCTTTTATATATCGTCCATTCCACGAGTCATTTTTATAAATCTGACCGAGGGTCTTCCGATTTTTGTTATATACAGATACTTTATGGAGCCAATTTCAAATTTCATCCATCAGATCGAAAATATTTAAAAAACTCGCTATTTTATTAACGATTTTCGTTTTTTAAAAAGTCAAAAAACTACTAAATCTGTGTAACTTTGAGCAGCTGTATTTTCTAAACTACTTATCGCATTTTAACAATTCATAGCGCATACGAATGCTATGTATGTAAGTCTATTTTGATACCTTATAGATTGAAAAATTTTGGTGGTTTAAAAGTGCACTTTATATGCAAATGCAGTTTTGAAGTGCATTTTGCGAAACTTTTACCACCTTTTAATTTTTTTTAATTAGCATATTTGGAAACTTTAGGATTTTTGCTACAAAAAAATGTTTTCATTACAATGGACCGAGAATGTATGATATTTTTAATATTTTTTTTTTTTTAAAATACTTCCTTAAGTTTCCCTTATAAAAAATTTCATTTTTAAATTATACCAAAATCATGTGAAAAGACATGTTTTTAAACCGTTATATTTGCAAAAGTACTTATCGTATCTTATTTTTGTTAGAAAGGTATTTTTGTCTAGTGTTTGCATTAAAAAATTAAAAAAATTACGCAAAAAACAAGTGATTGCTCAAAAAATGTTTCCCCCTTATTTTCTTCTGTGTACTTTAAGGCATACATTATAAAACCAAAAATATATACAACAATGTAAAAATATCATAAAATCAAAAAAAAAAACATTTTTTTTTTTTTAAATATGCGACAAAAATATGTAATATCAGCAATATATGCAAAAATATGCATTAAAAGCAAAATATGCAAAAATATGCACTACCAAATCAATGCCATTTTACTGCAAATTTCTTAATTCGCAAAGATATTTAGTTTTTGTTGCTCTCAGACTGACGACAAAAAATATGCATTTGGTTGACATAAATATATCTTGACATTCGAGATATCTTATTCTTTCCATTGACACTTTCATAGAACTTGAGACGATCTTTCATTTACAGGCCTATTCTCAGTTATGACTGGTTATGACTAATTTTATTATTTTCAAAATTCATATTCCCTGTGTTTGTTGTAAACAAAATCATAAAAAGTCTCAAAATTTAAAATTATTTGTCAATTTTGAGACGATGTGAGTAGCAGGTCTTTATTTTTTTGAAATTTTCAAACAAAATTTGAAATTTTTTATGATTGTTTACAACAACCACATGGAAAAAATTGAGTTATGATTGAGTTATGACTTTTTTTGTGAATAGGCCCCTTAATCTTAATTTGAGCCAAATCCGATTTTTTCGATTTTTACTGATTTAATCAAAGTGCGCCACGACATAAAATTATTCGATTTGGCTTAAATTAAGTTTAAATAAAATTCCGTCTCTAGCTCTATGAAAGTGTCAAGGAAACGAAATTTTACGACTATTTTTTTTAATTTCTGGAACGTAGGAAAAAAACCGCCATTTCTACAAATTTCAAATAGCGGTATCTTGAAAGCCGTTCGATCCATTTTAATTTTTTTTGATATTGGTGTTCAACGCAGTTGGTGTATCGCAAGACATATTGTCTTTTTCTGTCAATTTTGCACCAATTTGATTTTTACAAATTTTAATGTACGGCACGCCTAAGTAATCGTTCGAACGGTTTTCGAAATACTACTATTAGAAATTTTTTCAAATTAAGTTTAAATGAAAGTTTGTCTCAAGGGGAAGAAATTTTTAATATTTCGTCTAAAAAACACGAATATCAAAAGAAAAATTATATTCGTGTAAATATTCGTGGATTATGTATCGCAAGACATATAATTTTTTCTTTCCATTTTGCCCAAATTTCGTTCTCCCATCATATTTCAATGCACGGCTTTTTTTAACCGATCGAACTCATATTTTTGTAAATTTTTTCCCCCATAACCTTTCACAAAACTGTGCTCCGCTTTTGAAAAATCGAAATTTAGCAAAATAAGGTCTACTTTAGAATACATTTAATTTATTCCAGATATTTATGTTATTGCATATTCCGTAATCAATCTTAATCAACTACATTCACATTTTAAAATATCCTTTTTCTACTACTAAAAAAAATTCTATAAATTTTTATTTTTTAATTTTCTTAAATTTTTTTCTACTGTAACAAAAGAAGTTATGTGTGACACCATGACATATAATGGTTCATGGTTTAACCTTCCTTTTTTTACAATTTATCTAAATTTTGTCCTATTCCCAAAAGCATTTCCTCTGCAGGAAATCCACAAATATTTTCTTGTAGTTGCTGCTATTTTGTGTAAGTGTGTGTAAAGGAAAATGTATGCCAAATTTACTTTGTTAGTGTGAGTGTGTGCGTGTTGATGCATAAGTTACGCATTTTTCTAGTTAAACTTCTATTACGAAAGACATTTTCTTAAGTTTATATCTTGGCGTGAAATGGTTTCTTATGGTTTTTTAATAAAAAAGATGGAAAAAAAACAAATTTCAATTTATTTTTTTTAGATATCAGTGCCAAAAATAGAAAAAAAATGTAAAACAAGTAGAAAATTTAACATTTTACAAAAAAATTTAAAATTTTAGGACAGTTTGTGGTATTTTTAGAAAGAACTTAAATTTATTAGACATACACTCAGAAAAATGTAATAGTTACTGTGGAAATAGACTAGGAGTTTTTTATACGAGAAAAATTGTTTCTTACATTTTTTAAAATTCAGACAACGATTAATGCCACTAAACCCAATTCAAATTTAAGGCTATTTAAGGATTAATCCTTGGCCACCGGCGATTAGAATTTGTCATTTTTGAAAAATGTTTATACACTCAAATAAATAAAAATGAATGTAAATTTCCGTAATTTAACCCGGTTTTACGGCAAAAAATGTTCAGTTATTTTTTTACGGATTTACGAATTTTACATTTATTTTTACGGAATTTCAACAGTTATTAATTAACATTTAAAAATAACTGAAACATTTTTTTGTTTTAAATGAAATGTAAGTAGTCCGTTTTTTAAATAAAGTTTCATTTGTTTGAAACATATTTTCTGTTGAAATAACTTCTTTGAGTATACGCTCAAAATATTATGTAGGTAAATTCCAGTGAATATTCAATTAAAACAAACGAAATTTTACTTAAAAACCATTCTGATTTTGCATTTAAAAAAAATCATATTACAGTCAATTTTTACCGTTAATTTAATGACTACCCAGTTGGAAAATGTGTCCCTGAGGAAATTTCCACAGTGATTCCTTGAGGAAATGTCTTCAGGTACTGACAAATCATAGGTAATCCTTGATGACATGTCCTAACATTGTCAGCACTGAATGTTTGCTTTAAGAGTGTGGACAATTCCTCTAAGACGTCTAAAAGGAAATGTCCTTAGAATAGCTGTATATTAAATTAGAATTTTAAATCTGGGCAACTCTTTAATTTCCAAGAAAAAGATGGCAATATTATCGACTTAATTAAAATAAAATCAAAATCTAACAAGTAGAATAAAAGTAATAAATAGACAAACAATTTTAAAAATAAAGTTTGGAACAAGTGGTTAGATGTGGGACTAATAAACTGGAGGTTCCAGGTTCAAATCCAGTTGGGACTAAAAAAGGCGAAAAGTTTTTTCTAAATATGAGAAAGATAATTTATAAAGGAAAATGGATAAAAGTAAAAACTAAAGGAAATTCGAAATTTTTTTGTAAATTCGCATGACCTTATTCAGACATTTCCCCAAAGAAGTCTTAGGTGAAATGTCCCCAGAAGGTCAGCCCTGACTACTGCTGACTTTGAGTGAGGACATTTTGAAAATTTGTATGAAACTGTCCTCAACCCAGTACAAAGAGATGTCTTGTGGAAGTCAGGTGTGACTCTGACATGTCATCGCTCCG
The DNA here is from genome assembly GCA_963921195.1 of Pegoplata infirma. NCBI lineage: Eukaryota > Metazoa > Arthropoda > Insecta > Diptera > Anthomyiidae > Pegoplata > Pegoplata infirma. Next base: position 34,194,398 of record OY992540.1, on the reverse strand, counting down.
TCACTGAGGATGGCTCGAGGACGTTGCCAACTGGGTAGGGCAAGTACTTTCATGAAAATTCATATTTTTACTCGTCACTTTTATCATACACCAAACTAAATATCTATCCGAATCAAGAAATTTGCAATAAAATGGAATCGATTTGTAGTTGCATATTTTTGCATATTTTTGTATAAATGCATATTTTTGCATATTTTCATACAAATTGCACTTTTTGTTTAATTTTTATCACTTTTTTCAAAACACACCTTAGAAAAAATCAATTTCTATCAACTTTTTTTGGAGAAAAATTATTTTTTGTTATAGAAATGATATTCTGAGGCATTTCTTGCAAAAATTGGATTCAGGTAAAAAAGTTTTTAGATTCTGAGAATTTTTTCCCATATTAAAATTTAAAATTTTCCTATTTTGAAACATTTACAAATTAACAGAAAAAAAATGTCTCTGAAATACCTATTCAAGCGAATGCTTTTTTGACAATTTAAAAAAATCTTTGAATCTAGAACGATAAGTATAATCGATTTCAAGATAATATACTGGGTTCTGGAACTAATTGTTTTAAACGGAAAATTTTTCTGGGAAGGTTTATGTAAATAAGTTTGTCATTCCGTTTTTATAAACTCAAAAAAAAATTAACTCATTTTTTTTTTTACAAAAATGACTAACATTTTTTTTTGCGCCCCAGGAATATTAAATCATCGATTCTGAAATATTAAGTAGAATCGGCTGCAGGGTAATATGTTGCGTTCTAGAACCGAATATTTGTAACGGAAATTTTTGTTTTATAGACACAAAATGTGACTATGAAACAAGATGTTTTACCAATTAAAAATGGTTTACAGTAACAAAAACTTTTTTAAAAATTGTAGGCGACATCAAATGTTTAAAAAACCCCTATTTTATGTTAACAACATTTTTTTTTTTTTTGGTAGAACAATAATTTTTAAATGCATATTTTTTAAATTTTTAGTGCATATTTTGGATTTTTAGATGCATATTATAGGCACATATTTTCGATTTTTAGATGCATGAAAGTACTTGCCCTATTAATGACTATCAAAAACATTAAAAAATTACTGAATATTCTCTTACTTTGTTTTGAAAAACAACAAATTGAATGTAAAGATTAATTTCTATGACAGTAATTTATATTTGTTAGACTACAAAAAAAGTAGAAAACAAGAAATCCTTAATAAAATAAGTGATTTTTCTTTTAAAACAACTTAATTGATTACATTTTTAAATAAACAGTTAACGACATAATTTCCTTAGTGTACAATTAGTGATGGAGGGTATATACTATAAGTTTGTCATTCTGTCTGTAGCACCTTGAAATATCGGGCTAAGAACCCATAGACTATATATTTTCATGATCCCTGATCGTTTTTAAGGCGATCTAGCATTTTCCGTCCGTATTTCTTCAAAAAACTCAATCATTTTCGAAATACAACTCTAAAGCTACCGTGAATTGTCTTTTTTTTTTTTTGTATGACAAAAAAGTTTTTCTTGCGACTTTGAATGTCCTGACAAATTTTTATTCCGCTAGACATAAAACTTAGGTGGTAAAAATTTGAGGCCAATCGGATTAAATAAACCGCTGTCGCCTGGCGATCAAAGTTTTGAATTTTTGAAAATTTAAAAAAAGTAATAAAAAACTTAAATCGGTAAAATGGTTTTCGAGATATCGCTATTTGAAATTTGATAAAAATTGCTGTTTTTTTTTAAGCTCAAGAATTTAAAAAAAAAAAAAAATCTTAAAATTTCTTTAGTAAACTTGAGAAAATCTTTCATTTAAATTTAAGTTTTGCGCCATTCGATTAAAATTTTTGATTCTAATACAATTTCTACCAACATAAAAAAAATATATGTATTGCGATACATTTTTTTATTAATGTTGCCATGCTGAATAGAAATATCAATAAATTTCTGATATCGCCATTTGAAATTTGTCAAAAATTTTCAAAAATTGCAGGGTTTTTCCTACGTTCAATAAACTAAAAAAAAAATAAAAATATCAATAACCACTTTACCAAGAATGAGACAAATTTTCATTCAAACTAAAATTGAGCCAAATCCGACTATTTTAGCCCATGGTGCCCTTAAATCAAAGTTTAGAGTTTTTGGTGAAAAATTTAGATTTTTCTGTTCTATTTCCATAGCAAACAAGTAAAAAATTTAAATTCGACCTAGTCGAATGTACTGATACACTCCAAAATGTAAAAAAAGTTTATTTGCAAAAAAAAATTTTTTGAAAAAAAAAATCTGCGAAAAAAAAATTTTGGCTGAAAGAAAATAAGTTTGTACTTGTTTAAATACCATTCAGTGATAAATTCTGTTCACATGTGTCAACTATCAGCCGAATTAAAGCATTTTTTTATTTTAAGGTTATGGTCAATATACCAAAACTTTCGAGGCGTCCTTAGATTTTATTTCATAACTTTTGAACCGCTGAACCAATTTCGCTAAAATGCAATACCAAACTGCCTAGGGCAACAACAAGTAATTATGCTAAGCCTTAGTTATATCTGTTTAAAACTTTGGCCGTAATCACCATTTCGCTGGAATGTCTTAAAATCGATTACTGATCAATAATATATATACATAATGGGATCCCAAAACAATATTTCGATTAGTTACAAACGGAATGACAAACTTATATATACCCTCTATCAGTAAGTGAAGGGTATAAAAAGAGCCACAACACAACTCAAAATGAAAACCGCCTTTTTTGGAAATTTTGTGACAAATGGAAATATCTCGAAAGCCACCCAACCGATCTTAGAATATTTTATGATATTCGTATTCATTATGCCAAAATTAATAAAAATAATGTGTCGCAATATATTTTTGTTGTTCAATTTTTCAAAAGTTCTATATTTAGGTAGAAACTTTCCAAAAATCCAAAACTTTGATCGAAGAGCGTCATGGGTTATATGATCGGATTTTTCTGAAATCAATTTTAAATAAAAGTTTGTCTCTATAAAAAGGTCGAGGAAAAGGAATTTTGTGATTTAAAAAAAAAAAACAAAATCTTGAAAAATCGACATTTTTGAAAATTTCAAAAAGCGATGCACATTGGGTTCGATGGTACCCAAAATGGCGATTAATTCAGATAAGCAGTAGTTTTAGAATATTATATTTTTTTATTAATGAACTAATATAAACACATAAAAATACAAATTTTGGAAAAAAAAAATTTGGAAAAAAATTTTTTTTAACCTGTTAGGCGTTTTTTTGTTTTTCGGAAAAAAGGGATATAGTTCACAATTTTTGCTGTAACTTTGGAATGAAAAGCGATAAATTAATAAAAAAAAATGGAAATTAAAGTGTACATAATGTGCTATCAAAGTAATCAAAGAAATAACGCATAATATGTATTTATATTATTATATTTTTTTTTTAAAATAAAATTTTTGTTTTTCACAAAATCTCATAAATGTACAAATTTATCTGAAAAAAGTGATTTATGAAAATATTGTAGTTTTTTATTAACGAATTATCAAAAATACATAAAAACACAGCATTTGAGAAAAAAAAATTAACGAAATGTTTTTTTTTTAATCTTTTAGTAGTTTTTTTTTTGTTTTTGGAAAAAAACACGAAACCCTTGAACATGTTATAAAGCTACAAAAAACAAATGGAGGGGACATTTTTTTTTGGCGTAGGGGGGGGGGGGGGGTTACCGGGAGACTATGAGGGACACCTTCCCCTCGCAATAGACGTGTCCAAAAAAATAGATGTCAGTTTTTGCACCTAATTAATAAAAATTTATCATTATTTAAATTATTTTTTCTATACACGCCCCCAAAAAGGGGCGGACCGAAAAAATTCACTTTCCTGATCCCCCTTGGCTCAAATACAGGTCGATGAACTTCATATGGCATTAAAATGTTTCATTTATTGAACAAATATACAAATAAAACTTGTAAAAAAAATATTTTTCTGGGGTAGTTTTGGTTTTTCAAGGGGGAACTTTTTCCCCCTTGGTCCGATTTTGCTCGTTCAAGAACTTAACCATCCTATGACCATTATACATATTTGTGACAAACTTCAGGATTCTAGCTCTTGTTTTATGTACTTTATGATGTGCTCAACAACAGACGGACGGACGGACACGCTGTTAATCACAGAATGTCTTAGAATTGATCAGTGATCAATAATATACACTCTATGGAGTCCTAGACCCATATTTCAATGCGTTACATACGGAATGACGAAGTGAGTGGAAGCCTATACTGTAGTTGAAGGGTATAAACACACATATAATGGTTTTGTTTAATAAACGATACCCACACTTTTTACACAAAAACGGGAATAAAAAAAAAGGGCCGGGCATTGTCTGTACTTTTTTTTCTTTTAAATAAAAGCTGATATCCTATACTTTTTTAAAATCCACAAAACTAAATCCAACTATTACTAACTTAATATTTGTGGCCCATTAAATGTGGAAAATATCCCAAATTCGGACCCTTTTTAAAAAAATTATTAAAAATGTTAAGACATAATTTTAATAAACAAAAAAATTCTGCAATTTAGCTTAATAGCTGATGTTGAAGATTCCATTATAAAAGATTTTCTTTTAAAAGATTTAATACTACTAATAATTGCTTGAATTGTAAAAAATTCCAATTTTTTCAGTTTTTTTTAAAGACTGCAATAATTTGCTAACTTTGACAGCTCACCGAAAAAAAAGTAAACAACTTAGTTTATTGATTTTGATGACTAGCGTTGCAGAGTTTTATCTACTTTTACCCCATACCAAAACTTATAACAAAAACTTCATTTATAAATTTCAATTAATCGCCACTTTGGTACCATTTGAACCCAATGTGCGATGTCTCGAACATGATGACCGAAAATTCAAAAAAACAAAAAAGAAAAGAAAGAGACGGGTATACACATTACATTTATTAATTTGTATGCGCTGAACAAGGAAATTCAAAAAATCGGTCGAACGGTTGTCGAGATATCGCTACTTGAAATTAGATAAATATGATGATTTTTCTATGCTCAAGAATTTTTTTTTAAAAATTTAAAAATTTCTTTCCTTTGATTCTTTCATAGAGCTTGAGGCAATCTTGCATATAAACTTAATTTGAGCCGAATTAATTTTTGAAAATTTTTACCTCAATTTAAAAATTAAAAATTAAATAAAAATTAAAAAATGTAAAAAATTAAAAAAAATATATTATGCGATACATCAGGTTAGGTTAGGTTGTAAGTGGCTGCTGATGTTTTACGTCTGAGGTCCATTGTGATACCACGGGACTGTAATAGGTTTCGCTACTAGTCCGTGTCGTTAAACCAATTTGAGATTCTTATGAAACTCCTTAGATATTGAATTTTGACATCCGACAAATCAGAAAGATCGTACAGTAGGGTGGGTCGATGAAATGCATATTTGCGAATCTCGTTAACTAATAGCAAAAACTCGACGTGCATTTTCGAGCTGATAACGGGAAAAATCATGAAAAAATTTTAGGAGGGTACTTTTAGGCCTCTACAAAAAAAATTAAAAAAAAAATATTTTTTTTAATTTTTTAAAAATATTTTAAAAATTAAGTAAAATAATGCTTATTACAAAACAAGTTCCAAAAAAAATTTATCTCGCCAATTTTAGCCCGTGGATGCATTTTCACACCCAGGAAAGTTCGATTTATGTATATAAAAAAAAATATTTTTTATTTCATAATAGCATTCAAATGGTGCATAAGGCCGATTTAGGAACATGAATGATAAAAATAAAAGAATTGCGGGTATTTATAGCAATCCACAAGTGCAAAAAATTCGCAAATTACAAAAAAATTAAAAATGGGTATCAAAATTTTGGTAAGATAAAGCGTTTGAAGAAAATGATAAAAAAAACAAAACGAATTGGCGGCTATTTATAACAATCCGCAAGTGCAAGTACCAAACAAAAAATTAAAAAATGGAAAAATGGGTATCAAATTTTATGTTTCAAAACAACTTATAAGTATATTTTACCTTATAATTTGATACCCATTTTTCCATTTTTTAATTTTTTTTTGGTACTTGCGAATTTTTTGCACTTGCGGATTGTTATAAATAGCCCCCAATTTGTTTTGTTTTTTTATCATTTTCTTAAAACGCTTTATTTTACCAAAATTTTGATACCCATTTTTATTTTTTTTGTAATTTGCGAATTTTTTTGCACTTGTGGATTGCTATAAATACCCGCAATTTTTTTTTTTTTTATCAGTCATGTTCTTAAATCGGCCTTATGCACCATTTGAGTGCTATTATGAAATAAAAAATATTTTTTTTTATATATATAAATCGAAATTTCCTGGGTATAAAAATGCATCCACGGGCTAAAATTGGCGAGATAAATTTTTTTTGGAACTTGTTTCGTAATAAGCATTATTTTACTTAATTTTTAAAATATTTTTAAAAAATTAAAAAAAAATATTTTTTTTCCAAAAACCGCGAACTAAAACCGCTTGTACACAGAAAATAATATCGTATAATTTATTTTAATTAAAATTTTAATTGTTTTTTAATTTAATATTAATTAAACTTTTAATTAATATAATTAATTATTTAATTAAATTTTTAACTTTATTTTAATTAATATTTTAATTGTTTTCAAATTAAATTTTAATTAAGTATTTAATTTATATAATTAAATGTTTAATTAAATTTCTAGCTTTACTTTTTTTTTTTTGTTTTGTTTTCCGTGTGTGTGCGAGTGTGTGTTTTTCTCTTGCATTGTAACATACAAAAAAAATACATAAGTATAAAAAGTTTGTTGAAAGTTTTTTTATTTTTCACATAGGTTTTTGAATTCTCATTTTGTTTATAGTTTTATGTGTGTTTGGTCATATTGGCTGGTGAAGTTTTTTACCTGTGTGGTTTTCTTCATCCTTGGTTTTTTATATATATATATTTATTTAAATACTTACTTTTTTCTCCATTTTTTCTATTTTTTAATAATAACACACGTTATTAATTGTTTTTATTTGAATTTTTATTAAGTTCTAAAATGAAATTTAAATTAACGGAACTAAAACTTAAAACTATGTTTATTATACTTATGTCTAACTTATTGCTTAACATTAACATGAATTTTATACTGTTATACTTGCCATTGGTAACCCAGTTGTAGTTAGTTGCTCTCAAAAAGTAACTGTTTTGCTGAAACAAAAACAATTTATTAGAAGCTGGACTTCATATTGTTTTTAACAAATAAATCTGAATCGTTGAATTTATACCCGAACATCAAGACGTGTTTTATTTTACTAGCGCAAAAATCAGAATTAGTCCGCCATTTTTCGTATGATAATTTAAATTTATAATTATCAAAATTAGTTACCTTAAAAATTATTAAGGATTTTCATTTTGGCGCCCGAGCAGGGACTTAACTTTGATTATTTTGCGATTTTTTAAATATTTGTTAATTATTACAAAAATATTTTTTAACCTCGACAAATTACTGTCAAGATTTTTTACATATTTGCTAATTTACTGCAAATAGTATACATAATCACGTCTTGTTGTTCGCGTTTTTTTTAATAAAAGTTGTGCGTGATTTCTTTCGTTTGTGTTAACCAAATTCGAAAGTAGTTTTCGGTCACCTACCTTTTGTTGATACTCCTGCTGTTGTACATCCATGCCTCGTAGCTGCCAGTGCCGTTGCCGTAATTGTCGCAGTAATCATCACCATCAGGAGAGTAATTCAGATTCAGGCTTATCTGAACCAGAGGTAAAAGTGAAGGAAAGAATTTGTGTTTTTTTTACATCCTAAAATCTGTAAATTAATCAGATTTCAGAGATTTCTGTAAGTTATTCAGAACTTTAAAAATCCCGCATAATTTGCGAGATAAAACATAATTCTTCCTTACACTTAATTTTCAATTTAAATTCCACATATTTATTGATATTTATATTGTGAACAAAGTGCCCGAAAGTAAAACGAACGATCGCGAGTGTTAAAACAAAACAAAATAATCGGTCATTTATTGCCGCGGATTAAATAATTTGCTGTTTTAATTTTATTTTTTGTGCAACCGACGGTAATTTATACTTCTTTTATCGGAAAAACAATTGATATTTAAATACACATTTTTAATTATTATTCATTGTTTATTTATTTATTCGTCGGTTTGTTTACATTTTTGCCGGTACCGATTTCTTTTATCTTTTGTACCGACTACTTTTAGAGTAGGTCGAATCCGTGTTTTCACTCGAGTTGCCAACTTAACAATTGCCGGGAACTTTCTATAGTTCAGTGTTGCCAGTTACTGGGAATTTAGGGGTTTTACAAATCCCTTAGGTAAATTTACTTAGTAATTATTTAAACCGGTTAAGTGATTTTTTTTTTGCAAAATCTTAGGCAATATTACTTGGTAAAACGTTTTACAAAGTTTTTACAAGTCAACTTGGTAACTTTAATGGTTGCAGTTGATTTAAGTGATTTTTTTTAACTTTTGTTATTAGTTTTTACCAAAGGTTGGTACATAGAGTAAACGCGACAACGGGAATTGATAAAGTATTGCTGGTTGATAATTGTACATAGTGTGTGCTATAGACATTACACTGAAAGAAATTATTGTAGTTGTTTCAGTATACTGGTAGTGTCAATTATCTGCTTTCGTGCATAATTGCTGGGTGGATTAATTCGTGTTGACATTCTATTACTGAATTCTGAGATTAGTGGGAAATTTTCGAATTTTCTACAGATTCAAGGCGGGAAAAACGGTTTGGGTCGCGAATAATATCATTTGCTATATAGTGAGTGAATTTGGGGATTATGGCCGGGAAAAAGCATCAAAGTGCTCCGGAATCCAGCGAGATGGAAAAAATAATTCAGAAAAAGGCCAAAGTGATTGAAAATATTTCTCGAATTAGTCAAGCGATTAAAGAAAAGAAAATTTCGTTCAATCCCTTTGAGATAGAATGTCGTTTGGAAATATTAAATGGTCATATTGATCAAGCAATGCTGTATCAGTCTGAGCTGGACAGTTTGAGTCCGGATAATAATGACAGAGCTGAGCTTGAAGACCTTTGTGTGACCGCGAAATCACTGTTGTTGAGCATTCAGGCAAAACACAGAAAGTCGAGTTTGCCAGACACGTCTTTTAGCGTGCAAACTCATCGCTCACGACTACCAAACATGCGGCTTCCTAAGTTTAGCGGAAATTATTCCGAGTACAAAAATTTTATGAGCCTGTTTGAGAATCTGGTCCACAATGATCTGACATTGACAGATATTGAAAAATTTAATCATTTAATATCGTGCTTGTCCGATGAAGCTTTGGGTACGGTTAAAGCTTATCAGGTTTCCGAGGAAAATTATCCCAAAGCACTAGCCAGTTTAAAAAAGGTTTATGACAACGAGTGTCTAATATTTTTCGATAATATTTCAAAACTTTTTGATCTTTCGGAGATCACTAAACCTTCGGCTTCTGCTTTGCGTAGCATGATTGACACTGTTTCTGCTATATATGATTCTCTGTTATCCATTGGGGATGACAAGAAGATTGCTAATGCGTTTATTATACATTTAGTGATGTCGAAAGTCGATCCAGTCACAAAGTCCAAATGGGAGGAACAGCTGGACTTCGAAAAGTTACCATTATGGTCAGACTGTGAGGCTGCCTTAAACAAACGGTATCAGCATATTGCGGCTGATGAATCCTCTAGTTCTAGGCCTAAACTTACGAAGGGTAAATCTGACAATGCGTCAAAAAAGACTTCGAAAACATCGCTATCTTGTGCTAAATCAAAGCCATCCGCTGAGAAGTGTATATACTGTAAATCCACACAACATAGTGTACATACTTGCCCCTCGTTTTCCGCTGAGCCAGTGTTGAATAGATTCAACCATATAAAATCGGTTCCAGCGTGTATAAATTGTCTGAAAAAGGGTCATACTGTGGCAAAGTGCAATGCTGCAAAGTGTAGAGTCTGCAGTGCCTCTCACCATACATTGCTACACAGATATAATGTTAATTCTCAAGGTGCAAGTTCTAACCAGACTCATTCTGTAGATTATTTGTCAGAGCAGCCTAGTACGTCTGGGGCTTCTGTTAATCATTCGTCTTCTGATGAAAACGTTATCCTTGCTACCGCGTTGGTACAGGTTAGAAGCAGTTCGGGTAAATATATTATGGCTAGAGCTCTTTTGGATTCCGGTTCTCAACCGAATTTAATTACCGAGGAGCTTGCACAGAGACTTAGGATAAAAAGAGAGGGAGGCAGATTAAATTTAACTGGCATTGGCGAAACAAACTCTTCTGCTAAGACAAGCATTGAAACTACTGTCATGTCAAGGGTTAATTCCACCCAATTCTCGTCCAAGTTTTGGGTACTAGGTTCAATTACGAACTTTCAACCTGATCGGAAAATTTGTACAACCAATTGGAATATTCCAAGCAATATTGAGTTGGCAGATCCCTGCTTTTATAAACCACAGAAAGTGGATTTATTAATTGGCGGTGAGCTATTCTTTGAGCTGCTTTGTGTTGGACAAATTAAGTCCAACCCGAGCCTGCCAGTTCTTCAAAAAACTTCACTTGACTGGATTGTCGCTGGAAAGTACAACCAGCCAAAGGGTTCCAGTTCAAAGGTTTGCCACGTTAGCAATGCGATAGAAAACGAGGAAAATATTGATTCAATTGTTAGAAAGTTCTGGGAATTAGAAGAATTTTCCAACGAATCTAAAAAATCCTATACTGAGGAACAGAAAAAATGTGAGGATAATTTTCTTAATTCGGTACGACGGACATCGTCAGGGCGCTTTGAAGTGTCTCTGCCTTTCAAATCGGATCCGGGAAGTTTGGGGTTATCTTTTGAGACTGCCAAAAGACGATTTCTTTCGTTAGAGCGTCGGCTTTCAAGAGACCAAAACATGAGGGAAATGTATCACGATTTCATGAAAGAGTACATTGACTTAGGTCATATGTCTATAACGGACAACAAAATACCGAACATTTCTCATTATTTTATTCCGCATCAGTGCGTTTTGCGTCCTCAAAGCACAACTACCAAACTTCGGGTAGTGTTTGATGCTTCGAGTCGGACTTCATTGCAAGTGTCACTCAATGATTTGTTAATGGTTGGTCCTACTGTGCAGGATGAATTGTATTCCACTCTGATCCGGTTTCGGTTACATAAATTTGTTATCACTGCTGATATTGAAAAAATGTATCGCCAGGTTTTGGTAAGCGATAGCGATAGAAATTTTCAATTAATCCTTTGGAGGGAAAATCCATCTGATTCGCTACAGGTTTTTCGGTTGAATACGGTTACTTACGGTACGTCTTCAGCACCCTTTCTTGCGATTAGATGCCTCAACCATTTGAGTGATTTGTACCAAGAGACTTTGCCAATTGGGGCAAAAGTTATACGCAGTGATTTTTACGTTGACGATTTGCTGACTGGCGCCGATAGTTTTGAGAAGCTCATAACTATTCGAGACCAGGTTATACAGATCCTAAGTTCAGCGGGATTTAATTTAACCAAATGGTTTTCTAATCACCCTGAGTTTAATGGGTTTGGTTGTAATGAAAAATTATTACATAGTGATTCTGAATCAGCCAAAGCTTTAGGCATTCATTGGGCACCGAAGAATGATTCTTTTAAGTTTCATTTGGAAGACAATTTTAATGATCTAAAAGCAACGAAAAGAAATATACTATCGATTTCATCAAGGTTGTTTGATCCTCTCGGTCTTTTATGCCCAATCGTGACAAAATCGAAAATGATTCTTCAAGAACTCTGGATACAGAAACTTGACTGGGATGAGTCGATCCCCATGCATTTAAATACAGCGTGGGAGAATTTTAAAGTTAATTTGTCGAAAATTGATTCACTTCAAATCCCAAGATTCGTTCACACTACTTCTTCGGCGAAGATCCAAGTTCACGGTTTCTCGGATGCATCGATTCGAGCTTACGGGTGCTGCATCTATATTCGAAGCAGTGACTCAGGTAGTGTTTGTTGTCGACTACTTACAGCTAAATCAAAAGTAGCACCACTCAAGACAAAATCTCTTCCGAGACTTGAGTTGTGTGCTGCTCACTTGTTAGCTAAATTGTGGAAGCGAATCGAAGGAATGATAAGCTTTGAAATAGAGAGTGTGAGTTTTTGGACAGATTCAGAAATTACGTTGCATTGGATTAAAACGCACCCGTCTAGTCTGACAGTTTTCGTTTCTAATCGAGTTTCGGAAATACAAGAGTGGTCAGATCATGTGGTTTGGCGACATGTGCCCACGAAACAAAATCCGGCTGATATTGTGTCAAGAGGCTGTGGGGTAGACGACTTAAGGAACTCAATTTGGTTTGATGGTCCGTCGTTTTTACTCGAAGACAGTTCCAAATGGCCTGTTAATCGTCATTTTGAGTTAACAGAGGAACAAAAGTCTTTAGAAAATAAAAAGACCAGCTCTCTTCTTGCCGTGGAACATATTGAAAATGTTAAAGATGTGGGAGAGCCAAATTTACCTGAAGATATAGAAGTGGGTCCTAAGAACATGTTTCTTAAGTTGATGAGAGAGTACTCATCATATAAGAAATTTCTTAGAGTTATGTCATTTATTCTTCGGTTTATCGATGGTTTAAAGAAGTTGAAAATTTCAAATTCTAGAGTTCCCACAGTTAAGGAACAAAATTGGTCGTTTCTTAAAATTGTGGAGATCATCCAAACGGAGCATTATTCGAAAGAGATTATTAGACTTCAAAAATCTTTAGAATTGCCTTCTAATCTTCAGAGGTTGACACCTTTTATCCATAATTTTTCGGATGAAGGGCGGTCGTTTTCGCTTATTAGAGTAGGTGGAAGGTTGCTTAATGCACCGATACCTTATAACACGAAATTTCCGCTTTTAATACCAAAAGGCATACATTTTGTTGAAATATATCTCAGGGACTTGCATTTCGGAAACTGCCACGCTGGTACCAAGGCGCTAATATCCTTGTTGAGGGAAAATATTTGGCTAATAAATGCCCGTGAAGAGTGTGGTAGAATCGTTAGAAAATGCGTTCACTGTTTTCGGTATAAGCCTAAATTAATGGCCCAGGTAATGGGAAATTTACCCACCGATAGGGTGAGAGCTCTACGGCCGTTCCTTGTTGTTGGCGTAGACTTTTGTGGTCCCGTCAACGTGTCGTTGAGAATTCGTGGGAGACCACCAGTCAAAATGTATGTTGCGGTATTCGTGTGTTTTTCTTCTAAGGCAGTTCACATAGAGTTAGTATCTGACTTGTCTTCTAATGCTTTTATTTTGTGTTTTAAAAGGTTTGTTGCCAGGAGAGGCCTGCCCCAGCGTGTACATTGCGACAACGGGACGAACTTCGTCGGTGCCAGCAGAGAGCTGAGAGATCTGCAGAAGGCGTTCGAGGCTCAACGCGATCATCTGGTGTCGTTCGCAGCGTCATACAAGGTCGACTTCACCTTCATACCCCCTCGAGCTCCACACTTCGGCGGACTTTGGGAAGCCGCCGTCAAACAAGCGAAGTTCCTGCTTCTGCGAGCGGTAGGCAATGCGTCACTCAACGCCGAGGAAATGGCAACAATGCTCGCAGAAGTGGAGGCGGTGCTCAACAGCCGCCCAATAGCACCGCTGTCTCCAGACCCGAACGACGGGGATGCACTCACTCCAGCGCATCTTCTAATAGGAGAGGGTCTGCGTTCGCTGCCGCCAGAATCCGAAGAAGGCGTGAAAGGCAGCGTTCTGAAATCTTGGAAGCGATGGCGTCTACTCTCCGGACTCAAGGAGATGTTTTGGCGGGCCTGGTCGAAAGACTACGTTCTGGGTCTGCAGGACAAAGCCAAATGGCATCAGGAAGAGTCGAATCTACAAATCGGCCAAATAGTGGTGGTCCACGAGGACAATTACCCGCCCCAAGAGTGGTTGACCGGGAGAGTCGTAGGCGTGATCAAAGGCCAAGACGGCAAGGTCAGGGTGGCGGAGGTAAAGACAAAAAACGGCGTATTTAAACGTCCTATACGGAAGCTCGCCCCACTGCCTGATGTTTGAAGACCTACGGTCCTTCAAAGGGGCCGGAATGTTTGGTCATATTGGCTGGTGAAGTTTTTTACCTGTGTGGTTTTCTTCATCCTTGGTTTTTTATATATATATATTTATTTAAATACTTACTTTTTTCTCCATTTTTTCTATTTTTTAATAATAACACACGTTATTAATTGTTTTTATTTGAATTTTTATTAAGTTCTAAAATGAAATTTAAATTAACGGAACTAAAACTTAAAACTATGTTTATTATACTTATGTCTAACTTATTGCTTAACATTAACATGAATTTTATACTGTTATACTTGCCATTGGTAACCCAGTTGTAGTTAGTTGCTCTCAAAAAGTAACTGTTTTGCTGAAACAAAAACAATTTATTAGAAGCTGGACTTCATATTGTTTTTAACAAATAAATCTGAATCGTTGAATTTATACCCGAACATCAAGACGTGTTTTATTTTACTAGCGCAAAAATCAGAATTAGTCCGCCATTTTTCGTATGATAATTTAAATTTATAATTATCAAAATTAGTTACCTTAAAAATTATTAAGGATTTTCAATGTGTATGTATATGAAAGGTTTATAATCAACTTTATAAAATCATCTCACTGACTATGTCTTTACGGCATAAATAAATTTGGTAAAGTTTGAAGAAATATTCATTTTTAAACTATTTTATTCAAAAAGAATGTTTTTACAAATTATTTTTTTTTTAATATAATATTTTTAATTAATTTTTTTAATTTATACAATTAAAATTTTAATTATTTTTTTTGTTTTAATTTTAATTAAATTTTTTAATTTATAGTATTAAGTTTTTAATTAAATAAATATCCATTTATTTTTAATTAACGACATACAAATATTTTTAATTTATTTGCGCATTTTAGTGATTGGTCCGGATTTAATTAATTTTTTAATTAAATCTACGAATTTTTTAATTAAATATTTTTTTTATTTTTTCCTGTGTAGAGGCCTAAAAGTACCCTCCTAAAATTTTTTCATGATTTTTCTCGTTATCAGCTCGAAAATGCACGTCGAGTTTTTGCTATTAGTTAACGGGATTCGCAAATATGCATTTCATCGACCCACCCTATCGTACAGCTCCCTAGATCCCAGTGAAGCAAGTCTCTGATACCGCCATTTGTTTTTCTCATACGTTTAAGAAACCATTTAAAAATAATCCAAAATTGTTTTTCCATTGATTAATTCACAGATATTAAAACAAAATTTCATTTAAACTTCAAATTAAGCCAAATAAGACCAGTATAACCCATGACACCACGCTCTTTGATCATAGTTTAGAGTTTTTGGTTCAAATTTTCAAAAAACCAAAACTTTAATCCAAGATTGCAAGTTGTCAAAATGATAGGATTTAGCTCAGATTAATTTTTAATGAAAGTTTAATTATGGGAGTTCGTTATAAAAAGGTAAAACACATAACATTGTATTTGTGAGACCATGATTTTATTTTTTTTTTTTAATTTCTTGACCGTAGGAAAAAAAACCGCCAGTTTTTTGCAAATTTTAAATAGCTATATCTCGAAAAATATTTTTATATTCATATTTTGCTAAACTAATAAAGATGGTGTATCGCATGAAATATATATATATTTTTTTTTAATTTTAAAAAATTCAAAACATTGATCGCCGGCCGACACGGGTTAATTGAATCTGATTGGCCTTAAACTTGTTCCACATAATTTTTAGGTTAAGTAGAAAAAAATTTGCGGAAACATAGGAAAATCAAAAGTTAAAGAACTAATGCTCCTCTAATGTGTAACTTTATCTTACGTTTTTCCAATTTTACGTCATTTGTAGGTTTTAAGGGCTTATTGTTAGTCCCCAAACAAAAAGCCTCAAAATCAAGAAAGAGACTTGATAATAATTTTCTGATAACAGATAAGTGTTTAGGAGCCCAAAATACTTTACAAAATGTATTTAAAATGTCTCTGCAAAAACCATGTGGACTAGTGTAATGAATTCTAATGGAATTTGTATAAAAAATTTCAAGAGTATGTTTGTGTTTAATTGAATTTTCAAAGGTGTTTCCAATTACATAATTTATTCTTTAAATTGCATTTTTTTTTTTAACTCAATTAATATGCAGGAAATATAAATGAAAATTTGAAAATTTATATTCTGGCAAAGAAGAAAAAAAAAACGTGTAACATTTTTTGTTGTAACTACGACAAACATTATTATTCTTGCAATAATAAGAGACAAAAAACTTTTTTTTTTGCTAGAACATGATATATGCAGTGCTTAAGAAGGAAGCAGTTGAGAAACATTATGAATAGGGTGGTAACTATTTGAAGCAAGATTGGCCCAGAAGTTGTGAGCAAAAACGTGAATCTCAAATTTGAGTGTTGAAAAATACGCTTTGAAATACATTGTTAAACCAACAAAATATTTAACACGGAGTTTTTTCACTCAAATTTTTTTTTTTCACACAATGAAAAATAGTGTAAGAGACAAAAAAGTTGAAAGAAAGTATGAGGTGAGGTTGAGATTGCTAGAAATAGAATTGTAGTGTTGGAAACTGTCAAAATTTATTTTGAAGAAACTATAAATATTCGCATATGAGGTATTCCACACCAAATGTCCCGCTACAGAAAAACATGTGTCCCGTAAATTTCTGAATAGGTTGTTTGGATAGCCCTACATGGAACTAAGAAAATTACGTTTTTGGTTTTTCAAATTTTCAAAAACTGGGCTTAGGAGGCGTGGTCAAATATTGGAAAAATGGTAAAATTTGTGGCGAGTTGCCTTGATTAAATATTTATCACATTAAAACGGAATGCACCACAATCTCAAAAATTTACATTCTTATATAGTTTTGTATGGGCTATCGATTAAATTTATTTTTTTTTTTTTAATTTTCAGAACCAGTTCTGAAATTTTCCATTTTTTTAAAAAGTCAATTCATCAAAAATCCGGCCACTTTTTTTTTAATTTTTTTTTTTTTAAGTTTAGATGTTTGACCATCCACACAAAAAAATTCAGAAACACGTTCGTCGCTTTTTTCGAGAAAATCGCATTTGAATTTTAAATTTCATAACAATTTTGTAATTTGCTTGTATTTTCTTGTTTTAACGTTGCGAATGAGTATTATCAATTGCATAAATATTACTCATTCGCAACGTTAAAACAAGAAAATACAAGCAAATTTCAAAATTGTTATGAAATTTAAAATTCAAATGCGATTTTCTCGAAAAAAACGACGAACGTGTTTCTAAATTTTTGTGTGTGGATGGACAAACATCTAAACTTTAAAAAAAAATTTTAAAAAAGTGGCCGGATTTTTGATAAATTGAGTTTTTTAAAAAATGGAAAATTTTAGAACGGGTCTGAAAATTTTCCAAAAAAAAAAAAAAAATTTATCGATAGCCCATACAAAACTATATAAGAATGTAAATTTTTGAGATTGTGGTGCATTCCGTTTTAATGTGATAAATATTTAATCAAGGCAACAAGCAACAAATTTGACCATTTTTCCAATATTTGACTACGTTGGGCTATCCGTACAACCTATTCAGAAGTTTACGGTACACATGTTTTTTTTCGCTGGACATTTGGTGTGGAATGCCTCATATATAAAAAACAATTTCCATTAACAAGATAAACCGACATTTTAAATCCTACTGATGATAACACTAACTGGAGTGTTTGAAACCGGTATGGGAATACCAGCAATGACTATAATTTTTAGAAATTCAATTTTTCTTCTGCATTTTTATACCCTCCACTTAGTGATAGAGGGTATATATAAGTTTGGCATTCCGTTTGTAACTCATCGAAATATCGATCTGGGACCCCATAAAGTATATATATTCATGATGCCCGATCGATTTTAAGACATTCTAGCGATGTCCGTCTGTCCGTCTGTCCGTCTGTCTGTCTGTGGAAAATGCTGTCACGAACAAAATATTGCACAGAGATGACTGAAACTTAACATATTTATTGGAAGTTCTCCCGAGAACTTTGGTATTGCATTTGAGCGATATCGGTTCAGCGGTTCAAAAGTTATGAACGAAAATGTAAGCACACCTAAAAAATTTCAGTACATTCAACATAACCTAAAAATACAAAATGATATAATTCGGCTTCTGGTTGACATATGTGAACATAATTAAACACCAAATGGTATTTAAACAAGTAGGAATATATTTTTTGACAAAAAAAAAATCGCGGATTTTTTTTTCTACCAAAATTTTTTTTCGCGGAAATTTTTTTTTTTCAAAAAAAATTTTTTTTCAAAAGTAATTTCCTTTTAAATAAAGTTTTTTGCAATAATCTTTTTGAAATTGTGGAGGGTATCACTACATTCGGCAAGGCCGAATTTAACTTTTTTACTTGTTTCCACTTAAACCGTTACAACAAATATAACACTGTGCTACAGAGAAAAAATAATTCTGATGTGACATAGTATAGGTTGTTGGTCTTGTCGAGTAGATCACAAAAATACCCATTAAACTTGCCAGACACATTCAAATTTTAGAGTTATTGTCAAAAAACGTTTTTTTGGGACTTTTCTCACTAGACCTTGTGTAATTCAGAAAATTTTCAATCGATTTTAAATTTTTAAACTGTTTTGGATAGAAAAAGGATAGGGCTTTTCATGTGTGTGAATTGGTCAATACGTAAAAGAAAGATATTTATTGATTTTTTCTATAAAATCATTTTTTTTTTTTGTTATTTTTTGAAAATTTTTCGAGTTTATCGACTTTTTTCTGCTATAGTTCGTTTAACAACCTCTATATTTATGAGCATTTTTTAAAGATAGTTTAATTCTAAATACGATTAGCTTTATCCTGAAAGAATTGGATAATAATTGACAGAGTTGTGATAATTTTTCTAAAAAAGGAAATTAAGATTTTACAGGAAAATGCCGTTCAGATAACCCAGGCAAAAAAATAAATTTATCATAAATGGTCATGTACAATATTTTTAAAGGTTTTTGGCGCGCTGAATCCGAATCTGGCCTTTAAATTGCTCTATCTAGTCAGGTTTTTGAGATATTTAACATAGATTGATATATCAAAAACTTAATAAGATAGCGCAATTTCAAGGTTAAATTCGAATTTGAATTCAGGAGGTCAAAACCCCTTAAAATAATGATACGCGATCTCTCAGTATGTTCGTTTATTTTTTTATTTTTTTTGCCTGGGTTATCCCGTGCAATTTCATACAAAATCTTAACTTTCTTTTTTTAGAAAAATTATCACAACTCTGTCAATCCGATCAAAAAAACGTTTTTTGACAATACCCTTAAAATTTGAGGGTGTCTGGCAAGTTTGATGGGCATTTTTGTGATCTTTTCGAAGAGACCTACAACCTTAACTACCTCATTTGAAAAGTATATTCGATTTTGTTTTTTTGTAGCACAGTGTAATTAGAGTCCGAGCTCGATCTGTACTTATAGGAAAAAAGAAAACAATGAAAAAGTTTTACACTCAAAAAAATGTACACTCAAAAAGTTTTGTTTAGCAGATTTTTTACTCCAAATAAAAATTTCAATTTTACGTTGAAAACAATTAAAATCACTAAAAAGTGTATTCAGTGATTTTAAAATTAGTTGCACTAATTGACAATTCACTTTCTTAAATTCTCAGAATTCTAAATTAAAAAGTGACATCCTAATTCATTCCATATGCATAAGTAAATATAAATCAAATGAATATTCAACACGCATGAACACTTGCATGTGTTGAAACCTTAAATAAAAGAAAAAAGTTTTTTTTCGTTTTCCATTTTTTTTTTTTTTGGCTAACAACTTGACAGGTATATGTCTTTCCAAGAATACACAACGACAAAAAGGTATTGAAGGTGTATATGTTCAAGAGTTTCTTTCTACTATCTTCAAACGAAAAACAAATATTATACAAAATTTATTGATCAACAGCCTTAGGAAAAAAAAACCTAAAAACCCCCTGTAAATGTATAAGAAACTATTTTCAAATGCTAGTTTGCTTTTTTTTTGCAGGTGTGTGGTTGAGTGTAAGATTGTAAGAGTGTTAGTTTATTGCATGTGGCAATATTAAGCAGCTTATGTCACACATATTGTCACAGGCGAAACACATACAAACAACAACTACTACTACAACTTTTAACATCATCATTATCATGTTGTATCTTACGATTGTCGTAAATAATATCTTTACACGTATTCTGTTGTTTTTTTTTTTTTTTTTTTTGAGAGATAGAAAAAGCGACAATAAGTATTGGAAAAACTTTGGTAGAGCTGCCAAAAAAATTTTGAATATTTACACACATACAATCAATGTTTATACTTCATCTGTTGTTTGGCACGGTTACCAAAAATAACAAAAATTCAAAAAGACTTAAAATAACAATACTTATGGTGATTGTTAGGTGAAGTGCAAAAGAACCACCGATTACTAGGATTTGAAACAAGTAAAATTGTTAAATTTGACTTGGCCGAATCCCTCCACAATACTCAAAACAATTTGTACAGTCAAACTCGGTAATAACAAACTAATTCTAAAGTCCCGACGTTTTGGCAACAATTTTCACACAAAACACCTGTTTTATAGGGAGTTCGGTTTAAATTGAATTAATTTAACCAGTAGCGCGTGACGATTAATGTATTTGGTTTTTAAAAATTAAATAAAAAACATGTGCAGCAACACACCATGTTTATTGATTTTAGTGCGCTGAACACCACTATCAAAAAATGAAATCGGTTAAACGGTTTTCGAGATATCGCTATTTGAATTTTGCAAAAAATGGCGTTCAAGAAATTAAAAAAAAAAAAAATTTCCTTGAGGCTTTCAAGCACTTAAGACAAGCTTTCACTTAAAATTAATTTAAGCCAAATCCGATCATTTTAACACGTGGTGCATTTTTATTAAAGTTTTGTTTTTTTAGAAAATTTTCAAAAAAAAACTCTAAATTTCGATCGAAGAGCTCTATAGGTCACATTGTCTGATTTCGCTCAAATTAAGTTTAAATGTAAGTTTGCCTCAGGCTTTACAAAATAGTTAAAGGAACACAAAAAATATACTTTTTCTAAATAATTTCTTGAAAGTAGGAAAAAAACCGATATTCTTGGAAATTTTTTGAACAATTTCAAATGGCGATATCTCAAAAACCGCTTGAGCGATTTCAGGAATTCTTTGATATTTGTATTTAGCATGCCAGAATTAATAAAATTTGTATATAGCAAGATAATTATTTTATATTTTTTTTTTTCAAAAATATCACATTTTTGGTGGATAATTTCCAAAAAACCCAAAATTTTGATACAAGGGCGCTACGGGTTGCACACTCCAAAAAACCTTGTAAAATTACAAAAAAAGCTTTTTATTTTTTGTTACTTCCTATTTAACGAAAATTCCTAGAAAAATTACCAGCTTTTGTGTAATTTTACAAGCTTTTTACCAATTAACGAGAACTTGCAGATGCTGTGTCTACACAACCAGGTTAATTTATTATGGGTACCAGGACACAACGGAATACAGGGAAATGAAAAGGCTGATGGTTTAGGTACCATGGTGCCAGTTTTACCACCACTTCAACACTATAAACTTAAACGGAATTCCATCAATGTTGCAAAGGCAAACAGGAGGTGGAGAGAACTGACAACATGCAAAATCAGCAGAACTTTGTGGCCAACTTATGATCAAGGGAAAACTCAATATCTACTATCACTTACGAGAAGGGAATGCCGAGCTCTGACTGGGATAATAACTGGTCATTGTCTTATCGGCATCCATGCCAAGAATATTGGAATTACTTCAGACGCTAGTTGTAAAAGATGCGCTTCACCAGGAGTAGATGAAACGATGGAACACATACTTTGTCACTGCCCAGCTGTGGCAAGGAGTCGCCGATCCATTACCGGTCAGATAAGTTTCGGTACTTTGGAGGATATAACGCAAATGGATCTTAGGATATTGAAAAGATTCGCAATGACTTTGAACGTGTTTAACTTGCACCGCTAGCGGAAAAGAAAAGTTTTGTGGTACCGCTATGGACCAAGAGGTCTATGCGAGGTGTCAATCGGACACCGCCACCCTAACCTAACCTAACCTACCAATTAAATAGTAAATTTACGTGATAAAACTTGGAACATTTTTTCTGAACAAACCTACTCCCTTTATCCACTTCTTAAGGGGGCTCCCACACAAAATGGAATTTTTATAAAATTTTCTCCCACCGCTCTAACTGCCCCAAGGT
This sequence comes from Pegoplata infirma, assembly GCA_963921195.1. NCBI lineage: Eukaryota > Metazoa > Arthropoda > Insecta > Diptera > Anthomyiidae > Pegoplata > Pegoplata infirma. Next base: position 34,172,199 of record OY992540.1, on the reverse strand, counting down.
TGCCCCTATGCGAGCCATACAGAACATCAATATTTTTTCAATACCAACCTTTTCTCAAAACATACCTACCCTCTATCTTCAACGCTTAAGGTGGTCCCAATACATTTTTTATACCCTCCAACCACAGTATGGGGGTATACTCACTTTGTCATTCCGTGTGTAACGCATCGAAATATCGGCCCAATAAAGTATATATTTTACTGATCATTGATCGATTGTAAGACATTCTAGCGATGTGCGTCCGTCCGTCTGTCCGTCTGTAAAGGAAACGATACAGTCCAAAATAAAAGAGCTAGACTTCCGGAGTTTGGCACGAATACATCTTATATTCCTAGGCAGATTAAGTTCGGAAATAGGCAAAATCGGACCGGGGGAAAAAGGTCCCCCTTGGAGAACTAAACCAACCTAAGAAATACATTTTTTGAAGGGTTTTTTGTACTTTTGCTAAGCAAATGCAACATTCTTATCTCAGAAGAAGTTCATAATCGCAAGGGGAAGGTGCCCCTAACGTCTTCCAACAACCCCCCCCCCCCCTCCACAAAAAAAAAGCTGCCCCTGGATTTTTTTATATTGTTTTTTTACATTTTGGAGGGTACAAAAGATTCGACACAACCGAATGTAACACTCTCACTTGTTTTATTTAAATTTTTTTTTTTTAGGACATAAGCTAATAGCGCTCACATCGTTCACCCTAGAGGGGTAAAATTTATGACCGACCCCCCATTATTTTTCCTCCCCAACATTTTTTCAGAACATACCTACCCCCTTACTTTACTTTCTAAAGGTGCTCCCATACAAAATTATATAATTTTTAAAATATTGGACGAAATTTTAAGAAGTAAATTTTCAATATGCAATAAAATTTTTGTTTTAGAGCATATTTTAATGAAATTTTAAATTTATATAGGTCTTATTATAGCAAATGTAAGCACAAAACAAAATATAAAGATTTGATGAAAGGAATCCCCCAATTCCCAAATTGTTTGTTAACAATTTCCAAAAAACCTGATTTTTTCAATTTTTGCTGCCACTTCTATAATAAGGGCGAAGATTATAAGGTATTCATGTTATAAGCTACTTATATATTAAAAAATCTACGTTTGCTTTGGTAGGCCCAACAGAGGCGTGCACTTTTTCCCCCAGGGGTAAAATTGAAATTTGTGTTAAAAATGGGTCAACTTTCGATGAGCCTGGGGAGCTAAAAATAATACATTTTTTTTTTAAATCATCTACATGATATTGCCTATCAGACCAATAGAAAAAATTGACATGTTCTGAATGAAGCTGGAAGCAAAAGAGTGTTGGTACTTTTTGGGTAAAAAATTCCAATTTTTTTTTGGATTTTTTTTTTTTTTTAAAGTATAAAATAGTGTAACTTTTTAACAAAAAATAATATTTTATTCGTTATGGTTTAAAACATCACAAATTTATCTAGCTAACTAAAAATTCAGGTTTGAAAAATTTCGGACGTTAGGTGACCATTCTATTTCCAAAAAACTGGACCAGGATCGGAAAAAAGTAAAAATTTTCCCCATTCAAATCGGAAAGTAAAAGAGATAAAGACTACTTCAAGCATGTTTTTGTTTAGGTATTTACTAGCGCTTTAAAAAAATTAAATTTCATAAAAATCGGATAATAAACAACAAATTGGCAAGCACTTAAGGCCTTTGTATGCAAAAGGTGTCCTACTTTAGGGGCATCTGGAGGCGTCCATAATGGACATGTGGGGTTCTCCGCATAAGCGTAGCTAGACCATTATTCTGGGGTGGGCAAAAGTCCCCCCCCTCCCAAAAAAAAAATTATAAAAAAAAATATTAAAACAAAACTGAAAAACATCAAACAAGAAATCACAAAAAAGTATTTAAAAAAATTAAAGATAACTATTTTTCTTAAAAATATATAAACAATAACACTACTCTACACGGTTTTTGCACAGACATGTTGAATACATTTTCGAACTATTTTGCCTCCTAACCACGAATCTGTCATCAGAAAAGTTGTATCGAATTGCCTTCTCGAGATAAAGGCATTTTCATTTTTTGTGGACCAAGCCCTCAAAACCGAATTTTTTTTTAATATTGAAAGTAATTCATATTTTTTTTATTTGAACTTGGTTCACAAAAATTTAAAATGGCTATGTCTCGAGAAGGCGATTTGATACAATTTTTCTGATGTCAAAAACTTTGACTTCTTTTGCAAACATTTCTGGATATACCCCAGGTTCTTTTTATTAAAGTGTCTACTTTACACATCTGCTTTGAACAGGAAATTGCTGCAAAATTCGGATACTTATGAGGATATAACCATAAAAAGCACATTTTAAACTTCCTTATAATGTCCAGATCTTTGATCGTTCCGAGTCCAGATTTCTTGCAAAATTTAGGTAATTTTGTTAGGAATTCGAACAAAAAAAATATGAATAACTTTTATATAAACTTTTCATTTTTAGTATTTAAAACTTCTAAATTTGAAAATCGTTCCTGAAGCATGTTTTTATTCTACGCATAGCTATGTTTTTATTCTACGCATAGCTAAGGAACTAATTTCACAACTATCAGAACTAATAGGAACGCTTATTGCTACTTGTAAAAGTTGAATAAATATTCCTGTCAATTTTGGATTTTAGCATATCAAATTTTAAATAATTAAAAAAAAAGGAAAATTGTCGGGGGTGGGCTAAATGGAAAAATGTCTGGGGTGGGCTAAATCGAGTCTAGGGTGGGCTTTGCCCACCCCAGTCCCCCCGTTTCTACGCCTATGGTTCTCCGTCAAAACTACAGCTCAAAATTACGTTAGCTATAACTGGTATAAATTTCACTCCAATCGGTACAGTACTTACAGAATGGCCGAATTATTTCCAAAAAAAATCGATAATAAACAACTGTACACCGAAACGTCCTCGTCCAAAAATTTTTGAGATTTTTTAGGGCTCAAAATATGCTACATAACCGAATTTAACACTCTAATTCGTAAAAAAACATAGCTTTTCTTCGGCACTCTAAATTTATTATTTGTATTCGGTAGTCTCCTACTATACAATATGTAGTTGTTAATTTTTGTATTTTTTTACAAAACAGTTTTATGAAATTGTCGGTTGCTCTGTGTCGGCAACTACACCTTCATGTTAAAATTACCTGCCGAAACATGCTTGTGTATAATATAGAGTTTAAAATTTTATTATATTTTTTCACTAACAAAGGAGATATGTTCTTGTATCAAGCTAAATTTTTTTAACTCTTATTCCAGTTTTTGGGGGAAAAAATAAAATTAAAATAAAGTACAAGGGCAAAAAAGAGTGTATGCATGTTTTGTCATGTTTGCCTTTTAACACTTATACAAAAAACACAGTAGACTCCTATGCACTTACTCACACTAACACACACACTCATAAGAACTTGAGATTAATATGTGTTTGTGTTAGTGTGTGTAAACATATATGTGTACGTTACCTTAGGTGTATTTATAAATGTGTGAGTGAGTGTATGTGCAATTGTAGGTGTATTTGTATTATTTGTGTATTTAAGTTTATTTTGTTGCGTGAATGTGTAAGTTTTTAATTTTTTTTTTTTTTGGTGTTTGTTCTATTGTTCTACTTGTGTTTTAAAAGTATCAAGTGCACTATACATATACAACAAAAAATCTAAAAGAAGCTTAGTACGTGCGTAAAAAGAATTTCAAGGTTTTCTACTCCATAAATTGTGTCGCTTCTTATGGAGATGCATTATGGGCCAGTGGGATAGAAATTAAGTAAATTGCCATGAAATGTAATTTATGAACATTTTTGTAAGTAATAGTCGGTCAAGACCGACCATATGATACCCTACACCAGTGTTTTCCGGAGAATGGGTCCCAAGTCCAAACATGGACCGATTGTATCTGTCTTTTGTTAGATCTTTATTTAGTGTAGACACCACACAGAGATAAAATTTTAGTGGAATTGGTTTATTTTTTTGTCAAAAGACCAATTTAACTGAATATCGGTCGAAATTTTTATTTGGGGGACTAAGTCCAAAAATGGTCCAATTATATTCCGATTTAATAGGCTTACTAAAGTTCACCTTCAATACCAATAAATAAATTTTTTATCAAATATTTCCATTTTTATGAATTTTGAGGTTATTATGTGAATATCGGGAAGGTGGTTTGTATGGGGTCTACCAGAAGGACTGGCCCGATTCATTTGAAACTTGTAATGGTGAGTTGTGCATACAAAGTTTGTTTACCTGCTGAATTTCAAAGCGATATCTATTACAATGCGGTTATTAGAGTCATTTAGGCCGAATTCAACGGGGGCGTTTGTATGGGGGCTAGGTCTTAACATGGACCGATTTTCTCCAATTTCAATAGGCTTCGTCCCTGGATGCTAAAGTTTCAAATTTCATGTCAATTGATTGAAAATTGCTACCTGTATCGTGCTTAAACTGATAGATGGACAGACGGACGGACATCGATAAATCGGTATACTTGAAGGTATGTCAAGGACCAATATTTCGGGTAGTTGCAAACATCAGCACAAACTTATTATACCCTGTTCCACAGAGTGGTTTAGGGTATAAAAATGCAAAACTTGTCATATGACTTTTAATAATATGAACAAGTAAGAAAGTTATAGTCGGTCAAGACCGACCATATGATACCCTACACCAGTGTTTTCCGGAAAATGGGTCCCAAGTCCAAACATGGACCGATTGGATCTGGCTTTTGTTAGATCTTTATTTAGTGTAGAAAACACATACAGATCAAATTTTAGTGGAATTGGTTTATTTTTTTGTCAATATGCCGATTTAACTGAATATTGGTCGAAATTTTTATGAGATGGACTTAGTCCAAAAATGGTCCAATTATATTCCGATTTCATTAGGTAACTAAAGTACATGTTTAACACCTAAAATAAAATTTTTATCAAATATTTTAATTTTTATGAATTTTGAGAGAATTATGTGAATTCGAGAGGGTGGCTTGTATGGGGACTACCGGAAGGACTGATCCAATTCCTTTGAAATTTGGAATGATGATTCATACAAAATTTGATTACCTGCTAAATTTCAAAGCGATATCTATTATATTACGGTCATTAGAGTCATTAATCCGAATCCAAAGGGGGCGTTTGTACGGGGCTAGGTCTTAATATGGACCGATGTTCTCCAATTTCAATAGGCTTCGTCCTTGAGCCAAAATATGCTTAAGTATCAAATTTCAAGTCAATTGATTGAATATTGCGACCTGTATCGTGCTTAAACCGATAGATGGACAGACAGACGGACATCGCTAAATCGACTGAAAAAGTAATTCTGAGTCGATCGGTATACTTGAAGGTATGTCAAGGACCAATATTTTGGGTAGTTACACACATCAGCATAAAAAACCCTGTAAAACATTGTGGTGTAGGGTATAATAAGAAATTGGGGCAAAACAGTTAGAGCTCCTGAAGACGATTTTTTAAATTTTAATTTCTTATTTTAGTTTTTCCAATTTAAATATCATCTATTTTATTTCTAAAAAAAATAATGCATTTGCTTTATTAATGAAACATTTGATAAATACTATGAAACCATTTCATAAATATAATAATACTTGTCATTAAAGTTCGTCCAATGTAACTGTTTCATAAATATTAAGAAATGTTTCAAAAATACTATGGAACATTTCATAAAAATAATATTATTTTTTTAAGCACTTTATTATAATTATGGAAGTATTTCATAGTACCAATGAAGTGGTTCATAAATACTATGAAATAGTTTTCTAATATGATCAAATATTAAAGAAGAAATAATTAAAATATCGCATTCATGACACATATCATAATATTTATGAAGAGTTTCAGAAAAGTTTATGAAATTTGCTTTATTATATTAATAACACCTTTCATAAATATAATGAAATATTTCATAAATATTGACCCTATGAACAATTATGAAACTGTTTCATTGTATTTATGAAACTGTAACATTGTACGAACTTTAATGAAGATTTTCATTATATTTATGACAGTTTTCATAAATGTAATGAAGTTTTTTCTTTGAGTGTAATACACTGTTTTACAAATCTCTTTTAAAAAAACTAATCTCTTCACCGATTTTTATTGAGCAGAAATAAATACATTACTAAGCCATTTTTTATTCAATTAAAAGAGTTTCTAATGTGTGAAATTTATCCTTGGGACATGCCCTGAACTCTTAATTGCTCCTTAAACAATCATTCATCAGACAGTCATTGTCTTTGACGTTGTCAACCTCCTAGATTTCACTCATCTGATTTTTTAATATCTGCCCCATAGTGCAAAGTATCTTAAGTGAATATTTTTCCCCTTGTATTGCTATTAAGGTAGTAAAATTGCATTTTAAATAAATGAATATTCTCATCTTTATATTTATAACTTAACAACTATTTTTACCGTTACAAAGATTATTTTTTTTTGAGCGGTTTTTCATAATATGCAATCTTTTGCATACGGTTTCATATTATAATCGCTTCTACTGCGTACCTTCATGTGTGTAACATATTTATTTTTTTCTCCAAAAAGTTTCACATGTATAATTTGAAGTTATATTCTATGCAAATTTATAGACAATGTAGTGTAATTTTATATGTAGATTCGAGGTAATATTACTAATTAATACACAGTTCCTGTATGTGTATGTGTTTTTAAAACCGCCACCACCATAACCATGAACTAAGCCAGCATATGCATTCATATTAAGGAATTGAAATTTCACACCGCGTACATTTAATTAATGTGGGGTTTTTCGTAAATTTAAGTGATTTGAATGGAAAAAAGTTTTTAGTAAAAATAATAGTTAAATTTGTAAGAATTGTTGAAGATAAAGCTAACACAGTGATACAAAATCAACGTTCCGAAAAGGAATAGGATGAAACCAAGAGTAACTGAAAGTTGACATTTTACATAACACAACCATCCAGGTTTTTTTTTTAGTTCAGCGCTAGATTACACTCATTTATTGTTGGTGACTTTATAGCATTTAAAGTTTTTGTGTACTAAATAAGTCCTACTGGGGCCCTGGTGGTGCCCTTATTAAACATATGGGATCCTGAGTCTAAATTTAAGCTCGAAATTACGTGAGCCATATACTTTCTGAATAGCCAAATTATTAAAAATAAAACACTGTTCACCGTTGCGTATGATTGTTATTTAAAGGCAATCACAAAATTAAGTATACGCCACTTATACAGTTTTCAAGTAATTACACGGTGATACAAAATTAAACTTTCCGAATCGGAATGAAATGAAACCAAAAGCAAATGAATGTTGACATAACATAACCCTTACTTAAGTATAAGCCACTTTTACAGTTTTCAGGTAATTATTATTATAACTAGGTATAATAAGAGTTCACCAACTTTAAAAAATGACGACCTCAGTTCCTGCTCATCAATTTATATTTTTATGTAAATTTTTTAACAATCTATAATTTTCCCTTTGTTATTCATTTTTATACCCTCCACTCTAGTGATAGAGGGTATATATAAGTTTGTCATTCCGTTTGTAACACCTCGAAATATTGTTCTAGGACCCCATAAAGTATATATATTTATGATCCTCGATCGATTTTAAGTCGATCTAGCGATGTCCGTCCGTCCGTCCGTCTGTCTGTCTGTCCGTCCGTAGAAAACACGCTAACTTTTGAAAGACTTTACAGAGGCTACTGAAGTTTGGCATATATGTTTGTCATTTACCTGGTCAGCTTGGTATTGCAATCCAGCCAAATCGGTCCAGTGGTTCAAAAGTTATAAGCAAAAGAGTAAATTTCGGCAAGGGTGTTTCGCGAATTTACGAGATGAAAAACACGATAACTTTCGAAAGACAATAACAAGACTACTGAAGCTTGGCATGTATCTTTGTCGTTCCCCGGGTCTGTTTGGTATTAAATTTCAGCTCAATCAGTCCAGTGGTTCAAAAGTTATAAGCAAAACCCTGAATTGCAGATTAATTGCATCTAAAATGCCACGTGTTTTAACAAGTTTTAAAAGCATTGGTGGTAACTAAACAATGCTTTTCAAACTTGTTTAATTTTAAAGCAATGCTTTTTAAACTTGTTTAGTTTTAAAAGCATTGGTAACTTAAAAATTACACTCGAAAAAAATTTTACACTCAAAAAAAAATTTTACACTCAAAAAAAATTTTGTTTTTATTTTAAATGTCAATATTTTGTATACATACGTACGTGCCTTCACTCAGAAATATTTTTACAGTAAAAAAAACATTGCACTCGAAAAAAGTTTTACACTCAAAAAAAAAACTGTATTTTTTATTTTTTTTTAAATTACATAAAAAGAGTTTTTTACTCAAAATAAAATATTTCTAATCAAAATTGTTAATTTTTTCACAAAAAATATACTATCCTTTAAATAAACGCATTCATAGATTCGGCAAAGTCGAATTTAACTTTTCTACTTGTTTTTATTTTAAATTAAAAAAAAAAACAAGTAAGAGTGTTAAATTATGCTGTGCCGCATCTTTTATGCCCTCCAACATGCAAAAAATAAAAAATAAATGCAGGGGCGTTTTTTTTTTTTTTTGGGAGGCGGGGGTTTCGTGGTGATTGGGGGGGGGCATATTTCCTATCGAATATGTGTTTAAAATTCATTCTTATGCTTTTTGCACTAAAGAAATGCAAGTTTATCATAATTTATTTTTTTTTTATTCTACGCCCATAAAAGGGGGCGGACCGAAAAAACAACAATTTCTAATTCTCAGTGTCCAAATGCAGGACTTTGAAATTCTTGTAAAAAAAATAATATTCTTCAGAGGTTGGTTTAGTTCTTCAAGGGGGAACTTTTTTCACCCTGGTCCGATTTTGCCCATTTCCTAACTTAACCTGCCTAGGTTAAGTTAGGAACCTAAGACATATTTGTACCAAACTTGAGGAGTCTTGCTCTATTATTTTGGATTGTATAGTGTTAACTACAGACGGACGGACAGACATCGCTAGAATGTCTTAGAATCGATCACTGATCAATAATATATATACTTTATGGGGGTGTCCGACCGATATTTCGATGCGTTACACACAGAATGACAAAGTGAGTATACCCCCATATAAAAAAATTAAAGTTTTCATGAAAACTAAAAAATTCTAGAAAGTGTCTTAGCAGATTTCTCTACTGTTTTGACAGATTTCTCTGCTGATTTTACAGATTTTCAGCAAACCGTGTCTGCTAAAATCAGCAGATTTCTCATATGGCTCAAATATATATCATGAATGAATTTTAAAATATTTTGACGAGGGGGAAGCGTTTCCCGGCACTTCCTAAAAACTTTCTTAGCGAAAAGTCCAGGTCAGAACCTTCTTTTACTTGTTAGACAATTTCCTTACCTCTTTCCTTTTCTTTCAAAATATACTTGAACTTTGAAATAAAGGACCATAGAGCTAACAATAAGTCAAAACATGTCATTTTCAAATTTTATCGCATCAGAAAATAAAATTTTACAATTTTATTGGTAAAAAGCTTGTTTAATTACTAAAAAGCTCGTTACTTTTACTAGGAATTCTCGTAAAATAGAAGGTAGCAAAATATAAAACTAAAATTTTTTTCTTGTTATTTTACAACAATTATTTTTTTTTTTTTTTTTTTTGTTTAAATTTGTAGAATCGATAGAAGTTTTCCACAAAAAGTTTTCCAAAAAATCAAAGAGTACAAACATTTTCAAAAATGAAACTTAACATTTAAAACTAGAACTCTTTTAAGAACAAAAAAAATTTAAATTTAAAAATTGGATAAAAATTGAATAAAAGAAGTTAAAGTTAAGGAACCAGTTCCATTTTTTTGAAAATTTGATATCTTTTGAACTGGTACTCAAAAAAAAAATAAAAATTTACCACGAAGGAGTTTTTGAAAGGTATACAAAAATGTTAAAAAGATTGAGAAAATTTAAAAAAGAAATTTTTTAAAAAGTTCGATTTGGTGAGTTCCGATTTTTTGAAAATTCGATATCTTTTAAACGGGTCATCCAAAAAATCTAAAAATTTACCACGAAGGAGTTTTTTAAAGGCATAAAAAACTGTTAAAAAGATTGAGAAATTTTAAAAAATTAATTTTTCAAAGTGTCCGATTTGGCATGGAATGTATAGCCATTTCTTTCCTCGTTATTCTTAATTTTTTTCACAAAACATTTAAAATTCTATCTAACTGTATATCAAATCTCCCGTGTACAAAAAATTTTCCATATATGCATAAAAAAATATTTTAGTTTGAGTACTTTGTACAATTTATATTATCCTTGAAATAATTTCATGTTGATTTTAATTTAAAGAATGTTAATGCTAAAAACTACAAATCCATTCAAATGTAAATATACAAGTAAGCAGTTTCTTTTTTTTTTCTAAGAAATAACTAGAATAAATGGGATTTGCTGATACGAGTAGATAAAGCAAATAAAAATGATATTTGAAATAATTGAAATTATTGCAATGTTTGTATAAAAATTGTATGAATGATTAAAATATATTCTCTGAAATGATAAAAAGAACTTTTTATTATTTTTATTATTATTCAAAGAAATGTTCTTCGTACAATTGAATTAAGCCGTAAATCATTTATAATTTTTTTTCTTTCAACATTAATGCATTAATACTGTGTTTAATATATAAATCCTCTTAAAAACAGAGATAACATTTTTCTACAGTTAAATACTCGTTATTGTTAGCAAAAATATTTATAAAGACAGCATGAATTAAACCGGTTAAACCAGTTAAACCTTATAATTTTTTTTTTCTTAACAACTTCTTTTTCTTCTTTTGTTATATTTTTTATGTATTGGTAAGTAGACTACACTATTTTCAATTTTAAATTTTGAACAAGTAAGAAAGTAAAATTTGACTTTGCTGAATCTATGAATACCGCCAGTATATTTAAAACCCCAGGAAAATTTTTCAGATCCGATTCTGGCAACACTTGTTTTAGAATAAATTCTTCTAAGCTAGTGTGTTGCCTCTAAGAATTTTTATACTGTCCCTGATGATGTTATTCAAATAACGACACATTGGAGGAATGAAATAAAGAGGACTTTTAAATAATAGAATTACCTTGAGCTTGATTATTTACCATTATTTATATTAATAAACAAGTAGAAAAGTTAAATTCGACTTGGCCGAATCTATGAATACCCTCCACAATGCCCTTTTTAAGTGATAGCAAATTTTCTAACGTGAAAAAAATAACATTTTTGGTTAGAAATATTTTATTTTGTGTAAAAAAAACTTTTTTTTAGTAATTTTTGAAAAAAAAAAAAAATAATAATAATTTACTAATTTTCTTCTGAGTTTATAATTTTTTTTTGAGTGTAAAATTTTTTTGTGTGTATTTTTTTTGTTTTAGTGTAAAAATATTTTTGAGTGGCCAAAAAACCTTGTAAAATATTTTTGTGACTTACTAATGTTTTTAAACATGTTTAACGGGTTTTCAACACGTGAATTTAAGGTGAAACAAATGTGAAATTCACGGCTTTGCTAATAACTTTTGAACGACTTGACCGATTTGGCTAAAATTTAAAACGAATCGGACCAGAGGAACAACAAATATATATGCCACACTTCAGCATCCTCAGAATTGTCGTTCAAAAGTTACCGTGTGTTTTAACTCGTAAATTCCAGAAAAACCCTTGCCGAAATTCAGTCTTTTGCTTTCTGTAGAAACTATAAATATTTACATATATAAAAAACAGTTTTCATTAACAAGACAAACTGACATTTAAAATCCTACTGATGATGACACTAACTGGGGTGTTTGAAACCGGTATAGGAAATACCAGAAATGTCTATAATTTTTAGAAATTCAATTTTTCTTCTGCATTTTTTCAACTTGAACCCTTATAAAAAAAACAAATTGCGACAAATTATTTTGTTTTTTTTTTTTTATTTTGGCATGCTGAAGACGAATATCAATAAAATTCTGAAATCAGTAAAGCGGTTTCCATGATATATCCATTTTAAATTTCACAAAAAGTTTTTAAAAATGGCGGTTTTTTCCTACGTTCCAAAATTGTTTTAAAAAAATCTAAAATTTTTCTTTCCATTAAACTTAATTTGGTGGCCTTCGATCAAATTTTAGAGTTTTTTATGAACATTTTCTTGAAAACCGAGTGAAAGTTTGTCTCAAATTGTTTGAAAGTCAATGAAACAAATTTTTTTTTTATTTTCTTGCCGGTAAGAAAAAACCGTGCTTTTTTCCAATTTCAAATAACGATGTCTCGAAAACCATTCGACCGGTTTAAAAATTGTTTGATATTTGTTTTAACGCACTAAAAACAAGCAATATGATGAATAGCAAAACATATTTTTTTAATATTTTTTTTTTTATTTTCAAAAATAAAAAATTTTCATTGCCGGGCGACATGGGTTAATTTTTTCCGATTGTCCTCAAATTTGTACCACACAATTTTTGGGCCTAGTACAAATTTTTCCCGGGAAAAGTTGGGGAAGTCAAAAGTTAAAGAAAAATGCCATTCTATGACACATAAGAGACAAATCCGAAAGGCGTCATGGGTTAAAATAGTCTAATTTATCGTAAATAAAGTTAAAATGAAAGTTTGCTTCAATCCTTTTGAAAATGTCAATAAAAAAAAAAATTTATATTTTTTTAAAACATTTCTTGAACATAAAAAAACTACCATTTTAGAAAATTTTTAGACAAAATCTCGAAAACCGGTCAAACCACAAGATATTTTAATTTTATCAAAATTTTTCGAAGGGCGCCACTGGTTAAAATGTTCGGATGTGTCTCAAATAAATTTTAAATCAAACATTGTCTGAAGCTCTATGGAAGAATTAAGGGAAAGAAATTTAAAGATTTTTTTTAAATCTTGAACTTAGAAAAAAACGTATTTTTTTTACCCCAAAAAACTTTTTGCGCATAAATAAATATCTTTTTCCAATTCAAATTTTTTTAACAAATTTTTTTGTTAGCCTTGAAAAACTTAAACTACCCCAGAAACACACCATTTTTTTACATGATAATTTTTTATATTTGTTTAATAAATGAAACATTTTTATGCCATATGAAGATCATCGACATACAGTTGGACCAAGTCTGTTTTTTGGGTATAAAAAATTTATTTAAATTAATGATAAAATTGTATTAATTAAATGCTAGTCCATAATTTATTAACACTTATCGCAAGGATGAAGGTGTCCCACAACGTCTACCGTTAAAAAACCTTCTTTATATTGATGAAAAGCTACATCAATATTAAGAAATGATGCATCAATTTTCATCCAGAGAGTTTTGCTAAAATATTAATTTCAACAGAAAAGTCTGCTAAAAATTTTTATTCTTAATTGAAAGTTATTTTACAAATTTTTTGACAGAGGTTTCTTTTGAGTGTAGTTATAATTATAAAAACCAATTAGAGTCCAATACTCTGTTTTAAAAAACAACAGGCTCTAAGACCTTGAATTTTTTAAAATGATAAAATTTCTCCTCTCGATAAAATGTCTCAGATAGAGTGGATTTTTCCATATCAAAAAATGTCTCAAAATCTGATACTTTTTCTAATTTTTTTTTTGTTTTAATACATAAACTATTTTTGAATTTTCTTTATTAATAATTTTTTTTCAAAAGGGAAAAACAATTGTTTTTTTTTACATTCTCCCACTAAAATCGACTTAAATTAATCGTTATTCGAAAATAGTTGTTCTAAAATTATTCGAACGATAGTTTTTTTTTTTTTATCGATTAATCGAATTCTTATTAATCGGTTGACAACTCTAGTTTCTAGCAACTTACCTGGAGCATATCAACAAATAATTACGCTAAAAATTTATTTTGTTTATTGTTTGCTTTAACATTCAAAGTTTGTATGTCACTACGCTATGCCAAAAGCTATTAGAAAAAAAAAGAAAGGGATATAAAACTAAAATTTTAGAGGCTTTACAAATCCAAATTAGCAAACGTTGTCATACTTAGTAAGCGAATGACAGTTATTTTGCATAAAAATAAAATTTTTGAGTCTTAACAAGTACACACAAGCAAACGTTTTCTTACTAATTGTATGTGCTAGGTGGCGAAATTTTTCTCTATTGGTGTCTTAACTCGCTGAGGCGTCAACAATAAACACTACAGCTGAAAGGCCGTGGGTTCAAGTACCAGTTATGGCAGAACATTTTTTTTTTAAATTTTAATATCAGTTTAAATATTAAACAAGTAGAAAAGTTAAATTCGACTTGACCGCATCTATGAATATACTCCACAATGCCCTTTTTAAAGTTATAGTAAATTATCTAACTTGAAAGAAATAAAATTTTTGATTAGAAACATTTTATTTTGTGTAAAAAACTTTTTTTTTTAAGTAATTTTTGAAAAAAAAAATATTTTCAAATTTTTTTTTTTGAGTGTAAAATTTTTTTTGATTGTAAAATTTTTTTCGAGTGTATTTTTGTTTTTAGTGTATAAATATTTTTGAGTGACAAAAATGCGTTGTAAAATATTTTTGTGACTTACCAATGTTTTTAAAACATGTTTAACGGGTATTCTACATGTGAATTTGAGGTGAAACTAATCTGAAATTCATGCACAGAGAAAAATAAATTTCCAACTGAATTTTTCAGTTGTATAAACTCAAAATTCGGTTGCTGCTACTATATTTTGATTTGGCTAACGAATTTTATAGTTGTTTCGATTAAAAGACAGTTGTAATAAAAAAATTTTTTTGTAACTACGAATATTTAGTTGTTTCAACCTTAATTCAAATGCTTCCAACGATTTTTTTTTGCAACAACTGAATTTCAGTTGGAAATTAGCAAATTTGTTTTCTGTGTGTGGTTTTTCTAATTACTTTTGAACCACTCTACAGATTTGGCTGAAATTCAACACGAACCAGGCCAGGGAAACGAAAATTATATATGCCACCCTTCGGCATCCTCAGAATTCAAGTCTTTCAAAAGTAAGCGTGTTTTTTATCTTATAAATTCACGAAAAACCCTTGCCGAAATTCAGTCTTTTGCCCATAACTTTTGAAACACTTGACCGATTTTGCTGAATTGCAACATCAATCTGACCAGGTAAATGTCTAACATATATGTGTGTTTTCAACAGACAGACATCGCTAGATCGCCTTAGAATCGATCATGAATATGTATACTTTATGGGGTCCTACAAAAAGTGAACTAAAATCTGGGAAAATTAACTCAATTTTGAGAAAAAGAGGGAATGATTTGGCTCCAAAGATTTTTTTTCTTGGTTTAAGTTCATAATTTTCCCAAAAATAAGGAAAATTTTAAGCCAATTTTAACTAGAAAATGGGAAAAATTATACTTCACATTTTAGAAATAGATTGGGTCTAGACCCTGGACCCATGGGTTCGGACCCCATTTAACTCGAGACCCCGTTGGGTTCTTTAAGGGTCCCATAGATTTTGAACCAAAACTTGAGGAAGTGTTCTACGAGTCAAGAGCTACAAAAATGCCGTTGGACCTTTTCTCGTGTTGGCAGTATTTACCGAGATATGTGCATATATAAAATCTCGGGAATTTCAAATTTTAGATCTAAAATTAGGGTCTTGAGACCCCGACAGATATGCAGAGCTAGGCAATTCCATATTTTTCTTTGTAGTCTTACTTTTGAAAATTTCATCCGTTTCGCTCTATCTCGCTTAGTTTTCGAGATATCGCCATTTTGAAATTTTAACTAAATTTTAAGAAGTTATTTACTAAATTCTCAGAAGTCATTAACTAAATTCTAAGAAGTACACTTCCTCAATTCAAAGAAGGGAAATACGATGATGTTTTTTTTAGTAAATTTTAGCTAAACTTGAACTAAATTGTTTTTTAAGAAATATGTCTTAAAAATAAAGATACGATTCTTAGATTTGTTGAAAATTTCTTTGACAGTAAGAATTTTTTTCCTAATATTAAAAAAATCCATTTAAAGAAAACTATGAACTAATTATAAGTAAATGAACTAAAATTTTTTCCTCATAGTTAAGAAAATTTCTCATTTTTAAGTTAAATTTAACTAAATTTTAGGAAAATTCATGATAAATTTTCAAAGACATTTTTCCTTAATTTTAGTTATGTCTTTTTTTCAGTGTAGACCAATATTTCGAGGTGTTACAAACGGAATGACAAACTTATATATACGCTCTATCACTAGAGTTTAGGGTAAAAAAATAAATTATGAAGTGTGTCATTACTTGCTTCTTCAATTTTGATGACATATTTTATAAAGAAGAAAAGCTTTATCAATGTGATGAAATTTGTGATCAAACTTGATGAGAGCAAGTGATTAAACAATTTTTGTGTAGCTACACAATGCTTTTATTAATCAAAACATTATTTTCCCACCAAAATTTTCTGTTCCAAATAATCGGTTCCAGAACTATAATCGGTTCCAAACTACCCTGCAACCGGTTCTACTTAACATTTCAGAATCAATGATTTTTGTTTGAAATTGTCCCGAAAGCAATCGTTTTTTAGAGCAAGTAGTTTTTTTGAAAAATAATTTTACATAGAAAATTTTGTTGTGATTACCGTATAATGTATTCAAGAATCTATTGAACTACACTCAAAAAAATGTTTTTTGATAAAACACTTTATGGAAATGGTGTTGGGCATTCATTCTATTTTGTTGTATTGTTAAATACAATGACCATTCTACTTCAGACACACACGCATACTAGTACACACATAAACAATACGCGTTTTGGTTACTATTGTTGGGTTTTTGTGTGTTAAGAGAGATTCTTTTAAACCATATACATTCTTTGTGTGTGTCGGTATTGTTTATACTTCTTTAGCAGAAAGTTAACTGTTTATGTATGTAGTGGCTGTTGAATGTGTTGTTTCATATGTTTTCACCACCCGCCCCATTCATATTATAACTTCTACTTTAGAGTCGTTAAACAACACATGCTTTACGCTTGGTTTCCCGGAGTATTTATTTACTGGTTTTTCTATAGTTGTTGTTGTTATTTTTTGTTTATATTGTTAACAACAAAAATTCCTTTCAATTGGTATTTTTATGAGAAGTTTTGCAACATTGGAATGTTGTTGTTTGGGTTAAAGGTAAAACCAGTGGTTTTGTATAAAATTTCAACAACAAAGAAAATTGTTAAATAATTTTGAGGATTTTAGAGGCGGATACTTAATATTAATAGAGTTAAAATTTATATAGAATTAAAATAACTCATACGTATACGTTAGAAATACTAAAATCAAGTCTTTTACATTTAAAAAAATTGTTAATAATAAAAAAAAGTTAAATTTTTAATCTAAATTTCCATCACTATGCTCTACTCCACATCATAATGTTTTCATTTTTCATTTAAAATTTATTATGTTTTGTTTCTATTTTTTTTTTCTCATTTCTCCTGGAATACCATCAGCAATAATCCATCCAGCTTTATAAACTTTTAATTTTTGGCAAATAGTTTTTTTTTCTACACAATTTTTTCCTTTTTGTTCTAATTTATTTTTAGAGATTAAACTAGTTTTTCGTGCATCTTTTTTTTCTGTCCCCAGAAAAAAAACCATGTTTCCTGGAATATAACTCATTTGCCCAAAAACAAAAAACATACCCAAAAAGAAGAAATTTTCTGGTAGAGAAAAAAATTTTACAAAAAAAAAAC
This sequence comes from Pegoplata infirma, assembly GCA_963921195.1. Classification (NCBI taxonomy): domain Eukaryota; kingdom Metazoa; phylum Arthropoda; class Insecta; order Diptera; family Anthomyiidae; genus Pegoplata; species Pegoplata infirma. The sequence goes on along the minus strand of OY992540.1, from coordinate 34,154,615 downwards.
CTTAACTACTAAAACGACAATTTACTGAGGCAAACAACAAAAACTAGTTAATGTTGACTACTACAAATTTTCCAAACTATGAAAACGAATTAAACCAAACAATTCCCAGTTAGCAGAATATCGTTGTTTTTATACCCTCCACTTTAGTGATAGAGGGTACATATAAGTCTGTCATTCCGTGTGTAACATCTCGAAATATTGGTATTTTATTTTTTTTTTTTATTAGTTAATATTTTAATTAACAATATATTTATTAAAATATGAAAATTAAAATACTACTCCATAGTGGAGCTTCTAGCAACACAAAGGTTATTTACGAATGCACGCCAACTCTGCCTGTTTTGTGCCAATAGTTTAACTTGTGGCCACATCACCCTCATCCTATTACATTCATCATCAATTGATCTTCGCCATGTGAGCTTTGGGCGGCCCCTACTGCGGTTTCCTTGTGGGTTCCACTTAAAACTTTTACGAGCAATATCCGCTACATCTTTACGAAGAGTGTGTCCCACCCACGACCATTTTCTGCGGCATGCTTCAGTATATATTTCCTCGGTGTTACATAGGGAAAGAAGTGCTTCATTTGAGATTCTTTGGGGCCAGAATATGCGCAGTATACGGCGCAAGCATTTATTTACAAAGGTTTGGAGTCTTCTTACGATGTTGTCTGTCACCTTCCATGTTTCGCAGCTGTATAACAACACAGATTTCACGCTTGCGTTAAAAATACGTATCTTGTGCTTGTTTGATATGCGTGAGGATTGCCAAACTTTTCCTAAAGAGGCAAAAGCATGCCTCGCTTTGTTTATTCGACTTGATATATCGTCGTCTGCTCCGCCATCTGTGATGATTATACTGCCAAGGTAGCAGAATTTTTGAACTTCGGAAATTCTTTCGTTGTTGAGAAAAATGGGAGCATTGTTGTTTGTTTTTAGCCGCATTAATTTTGTTTTAGGGACATTAATTTCTAAGCCCACTCTAAGCGCATTTTCCTTAAGTCTGTTTAACTTATGTTGTATGCCAGACAGTGTATGTGACATCATGCATATGTCATCTGCATAATCCAGGTCATGCAGCCTTTGGTTCAGATGCCATTGGATTCCATCGGGAGCTTCTTTGTTTGTTTATACCATTACATAATCAAGCACTATTAGAAAAATAATGGGCGAAAGAACACAACCCTGTCTTACACCCGTGTTGATGTTAAAGCTAGAACTATCATGACCTTTAAAACGGACTTTGCATTAAGCATCGCGGTATAGTTCTTATATTAAGGAGATTATCATTTCCGGGATCCCAATATGACGCAAGCAATACCAAATAGCATTTCTGTTAATAGTATCGAAGGCTCTTTTGAAGTCGACAAATAGTAAAAATAATGGTGAGTTGAATTCAACCGATTGTTCGACGATTATTCTTAGTGAATTTATTTGGTCAACACAGCTTCTGTTAGGTCTAAACCCAGCTTGTTCACTTCGCAGAGAAGATTCTACAACTGAAGAGATGCGTTCTAAAATAATAAAAGCTAGTATCTTTTGAATGGTGTTGAGCAATGTTATACCTCTGCAGTTACTGCATTCGCTTAGGTCGCCTTTTTTGGGTATAGTAACAATGACTCCATCATTCCATTCGGACGGTAGTTCACATGATGACCAGGCATTCTGTATAAGAGGCAAGATCGATAATGCCATGATGTTTGTTGCCTTGAAGAGTTCAGAGGGGATGTTATCCAGACCAGCGGATTTGTTGTTTTTCAGTTTGCCAATAGCCATCTTTACCTCTTCAAGTGTAGGTGGAGTAGTTGGTATTGACCTACATGGGTTGCGTCTTTCACAAGCATTAAAAGGTATGAAAGGGTCCTCATTTTCACTGCTTTCGAAGAACTGCTTCCCCCTGTTAAGTTGTCCGTCGATTGTGGTTAGTTGGAGATCGTTGTAGGTTTTAATATTTGGTGTTGTGAGAACCTTTTCCGCACTGATCTTTTTAACAGCATCATATAAACCCCTCATATTCCCTCGGGATGCATCGTATTCTGCGTCTTCAGCAATGGTGTCATAGAATTGACGTCGGTCTTTTCGAACCATTTTCTTAACTTGTTTTTCTAGGGTTTTGAATTCTGTTCTCAGTACTTGTTGGGAGACAGAAGATTGGGCTGCTTGTAGTTGTTGTTTTGCATTTCTGCGGTCCTCAATTACTGACCACGTATCTTCGCTAATCCATTTTACACGGTGATGCTTGATGTACCCAAGAGTTTGTCTAGCGCTGAGAAGCCATGCAGCTTTTATATCTGACCTGTTATTGGTGTTGGTTAACTTTGTGCTTAGATTAGTCTCGAAAGCTTGCAGGGTAGAGCAGTCTTTAAGGCAATGGATGTTTATTTTACTTGACAGTTTTGGTTGGTGGTAGTTAGCGACAGGACGTAATTTTACAATACCGACTAATAGTTGGTGGTCGCTAAATATGTCGGCTCCTCTTATAGTCTTTACGTCAAGTAATGACCCCAGAAAACGTCTGCTTATGATAAAATGATCAATTTGATTGCGGGTGTTACCATCTGGAGATTGCCAAGTATATTTGTGGATGTCTCGATGAATAAATTTAGTGCCACCAATAAACAGTTGGTGTGTGGAACACAAATCAACTAGTCTTTCCCCATTGTCATTGCGTGTTGTTCCAAGACCTTGATTTCCCATTATATATCTTATATTAAAGTTGTCAGAACCCACCTTGGCGTTAAAGTCTCCGACTACCATTTTGATATCGCTTTTCCTCGTCTGGGCGATTGTGGCATTTAGTTGTTTATAAAACCTGTTTTTTATGTCAGCATCATCGGGCTCAGTTGGCGTATAACATTGGATGATTGAGATGTTGCGGAATTTGGTACGAAAGCGTGCCACTATTATACGATCTGACATGGGGTTGCATTCAATCAGAGCTTTTTTTGTATTTTGTGTGAGGAGAAAACCGACACCGTTTGTGTGACTGTCGTTAGCAACGACACTGTAAAAAAGGGAGTGACCTGATCTTGATCTGAATTCGCCATGACCTTTCCATCGAACTTCGCTTAAGCCAAGAATGCCTAAGCGGTGGTTGGGTTAGTGTGCGTACGTTCCATGTTGCTATTCTAGTCCTTGTTCGAAAGCCAATAGGTTGTGCCGTTAAATCCGTTTCATTTATTCCATGTGTAGTTTCATTGATAAGTTGTTTTTTATGTTTCGGCTTATCAGGCCAGCAAACAACCCCCAGTGATGTTGGAGGGCCACGTTGTTGGGTTTTAATTGGCATTGGATAATTAATGGCGCCAATTGATCGCCATGACGACTAGAGCCTCACTGGCATTCAGAATTTAAGGGTAACACGTTGCCAGGCGTGTCCGTCTGAGACTCTCTTCTCTAATCCGCTGAAATGTCCGCCACTGCTTATTCAATTCGAAGTTGCCCTCCATGCTACATGGTAGGGTCATCCACTATCCGCAACCTGTGGATGCGCCCTTTAGCACTTCAGCTGTGCTCCTCAATGGGGTCTATATTTCATCTATATTAGGATGTACCAAGAGAGATGAAATATAAATCCCGGGAAGGCTATATATTGCGAAATATTGGTCTAAGACCCCATAAAGTATATATATTTATAATCCTCGTTCGATTCTAAGATGATCTAGCGATGTCCGTCCGTCCGTCTGTCCGTCTGCCTGTTGACAACACGCTAACTTTTTAAAGACTTTACGGAGGCTCCTGAAGTTTGGCATATATGTTGGGCATTTCCTGGTCAGGTTGGTATTGCAATCCAGCAAAATCGGTCCATTGGTTCAAAGGTTATGAGCAAAATAATGAATTTCGGCAAGGGTTTTTCGCGAATTTACGAGATAAAAAACACTACAACTTTCTAAAGACAATTCTGAGGATGCTGAACTTGGCATATGTGTTTGTCGTACCCCTGAAAAAAATTTTACACTCAAAATTTTACACTCAAAAAAAAAAATTACACTCAAAAAAAATTTTTTAAATAATTTTTTTTTTTTTAAATTAGTAAAAAAAAGTTTTTTACACAAAATAAAATATTTTTAATCACAAATGTTATTTTTTCACGTTAGAAAATTAAGTATAACTTAAAAAGGGCATTGTAGAGGGTATTCATAGATTCGGCCAAGTCAAATTTAACTTTTCTACTTGTTTAACTCTACACTTGGTAATATATAAATTTTGTCGTTAAGTTTGTGACACTTTAAAATATAGGTATAGAATAGTACTAAGATAACCTATAATATTCTCAATTAATTTGAAGTCGATCTAGCTATGTTGTTCTGTCTGTTGAAATCACTTTTATAGCGAAACTAAGATGTCTTAAGCAATAATATAAACTTACAAATGATTATTATGATTCTAAATAGTTTGTATGTAAATTTGGTCAAAATCGGTCCAAGGTTTCAAAAGATAGGACTAAACCATATAACAACCATTCATACAACAATATTGTTAAATAACAAAACCCCAACGATTTTGAAATTCGAAAAAAAGGAAAATTTGCTTCACCCTAGTGCACATTGATAACCGAATGAAATCGGATTGCAATCAGATCACTTTGGTCTGATAAACATAAATTCAATCTGTCCAATTGGGTTTTTGTCTGGCCACCCATTTTCCGGCTAACAATGGTGTAGGGAATTATAAGGTTGGTCTTGACCGACTCTAATTTTCTTAGTCTTTTTCTATTTATTTTGTACGGTTTATAAATATTCGGCATGGCCAAAAATCTTACTTGTAATGTTTTTTTTTTTTTTTTGAAAAAGCCATAAAAATATGACAAAGGCATATATAAACAGGCTGCAAGCATTCTATACTCGATGTGTTATGGTATGGAAGTAAATGCAGTAACTACATATGCACATTAGAGGACAATGATTAGATGAGAGCTAAATTATATTCTGAAATACTATAAGAACTATCTAACAAATAAAAAAATTTAAATATAAATATGAACGAATGTATAAATAAGATCCTTGTTGAGGCCCTATGTTGGGCGCCAAAAAGACAATGCGAGAAATAAGAAAAAAAATATAATTTATGTTGGAATTTAAGGAGATATTTTAAAATATTTATTTAAAATGTACCTAATAGAATAAAACATTAAACTTATCATGCTTTGGTCAGTTTTTCGAGGTCTTTATTTCGCTTTAAAATGAATATCGCCATGCTACTTTTGACAATACAGAAAAAAAAATTAAAAAGTCTTAACAAATACAATATTGATTTCATATTCAATCCATTGGAACTTGTACCACTAAAAAAATGCTCTCCTTTGTTTACATTTTCTACAAAAAATTAAATTTTTGTAATATATTCTTACGGCCCCAAGCTGGGCGCCAATTAGACAATGTGAAACTTTTCTTTTTTTACGCTTTTTTATATTTAGTAAATTAAAAACTTTCTATTCCAACAACTAAATGCCTACCTAATACACAACTAAAACAACAATATTTACTATTTACATTCATAAAACGACCAAGTAAATTTATAATACTAAAAAAATATAGACATTATTTTTTTACGCAGCTTACAGATAGATGAATGCAGTTTTACTTTGGTACTACTTGAGTTCTTTTTTTTTTAACTTTAACTAACTTCCATTATCCTTGCAATGAGACAAGAGCTTTTTTTCATAGTTTGGTTTTGGTTTATATTTGTTGGTATTTTTAAACGATTAATGGTTGTAGTGTTGAAAAAAAGTTTTGGGGTTTTTTTTTCAATTTTAGTGCAGGATTAATGGTTAAGAATTTGAAGTTATAGCTTTAAATGGCAATTTCTGTCAAGATTATAAGTTTTTTTGTTGTTGTTATTGTTGGGTATAAAATTGTACATAAAATAATTTATAAACCCGTGTAAAAATTATGTGCCTTCGTTAAAATAACATAGGATTTTGAAAAAAATAAGCTACGTTTTTTCAAAATATTTCTACAAACTGTATAGATTTCCAGAAAATTTATACTTTTTTTAAGATGCTCTAATAAAAGTTCTAAAATAGTACTTTTTGTACTTTAAAAGTACAAGAAAAGTACTTTAAATAATAAGTAAAGTACTTTAAATAATAAGTACCAAAATAGTACTTTGAAATAAAAAGTGCCAAAGTAATACTTTGTAATAAAAAGGGCCAAAATAATAGTTGTTATCAAAAGTACCAAATTTGTACTCTTTTAAAAAAAGTTTAATAATAGTACTTTTAGAGAAAAAGAATCAAAAAAGCACATTACAATTTTTTTGCAGGAAATCACCTTTTATTAAATAGTATCAAAATACATAATTTTATAAAGAATGCCAAAATAGTTTGAACAAAAAGTACCAAGATAGTCAATTTTTGGAAAAGTACTTACTTATAAAAAGTAAGTACTACTTTAATTATACTTTTTTAAAAAAAAGTAAAAAAAAAATACTTTAAAAAAATGTGTACGTTAATAGTACTTTTAAATAAATAGTGCCATAAAAGCATTTTTTAAAAAAGAGTACCAAAATAATTATTTGGAATTTCGAAAACCATCATTATTATAACACCAGAAGTACTTTTTAATGAAAATTCTAAAAGAACTTTTTATTAAAAATATCACATAATAATTTTCAATAAAAAGTCTCAAAATAGTGCTAATTTGTAACAAGTACCGAAATATTTTTTGGATTAAAAGTACCAAAAAAAATCTTTTATTTTTAAAATTTAACATAGTTTCATGTGTTTGTTTTTCACTAAAAAAAATTATGTCGATCAATCCAAATGAAGTACTTTTTTACTCTTATTATAAAACTACACAAAATACATAGTAATTTTTTTGAAAAGTGCCCTAACATTACTTTTAAATAATAAGTACCAAAATAATAAAAAGTTCCAGTATTGTAATTTTTATAAAAGTGACAAATTAGTTCGGTTAAAAAAAGCCCCAATAGTACTTTTTAACAAAACGTTTTTTTTTTTTTTTTTTTTTTGAAAAAGTACCAAAATAGTACTTTTTATAAAAAAATATTAAATATGTAGTTTTTAAAAGACGTATTACCAGGAAAATACTTTTTAATAAATATTAACTTTACCATATGGGTCCATCCATCAAATAATTGTTGATACTTTTTAATAAAATTACCTAAGTAGTACACTTTAAAAATAAGTACCAACATTATAAAAATTATCATTATAGTGCTTTGATAAATAAAGTACAAAATAAGTTATTATATATATAGAAAGCACCAATTGTACTTTTTAAAAAATTATTAAAATAATAATAATTTTGAAAAATTACAAGAAAATTGTTTTTAAATAGAAGTATTTACCATGGTGGTACTTTGTAATGAAGTTCCAAAATGTTAACTTTGAAAAAGTACCAAATATTTACTTTTCGGAAAAAGTACCACAACAGTACTTCCTTATAAAAGTACATAAAATAAATAGCATTAATATACATGTTAGCTTAAAAAAAGTACCAAATGGGTTCCCCATCTAATCAAAATACTTTGTTTTTGATATTAATAACAAAATATTAACTCTGAAAAAGTACCAAATACTTACTTTAGAAAAAAAGTACCACAATAGTACTTCCTAATAAAAGTACATTTATTAAATAGTATTAACATACATACTTTTAACCTAAAAAAGAGTACCGAATGGGTCCACTGCCTAATCAAAGTACTTTGTTTTTGATACTTTTCAATAAAAGTACCAAAGTAATATTTTTTAATAAGTACCAAAATAAAATTAAAAGAACAAATAAGTTTTTTTGTTTTTTAAAAAGTACAAAACTAGTTCTTTTTTTAAAGCACCAATAATACTTTATAAGAAAAAGTACCAAAATAGTATTATTTAAAAAAAAGTACAAAAAAACTGTGGGTAATTGCGTAAAAATTAGAACACGTCTGCTTATAGAAAATTATAAAACAACAATAATAAAATTTTATTGAAAAATTAATTTAAAAAGTTTTTGAAACAAAAGTAAAATTCAAAACTACTATTTTTAAAACAAAATATTTTTATAAAACAAAATATAAAACCCAGTTGGAAATTTAAAATAATCAGTTGAACGCCTTCTGAAGGCGGCAAAGGGCCAACAATATCCATATGGACTGTTGCAAATCGTTCGGTTTCTAATGGGAAAACTCCAAATTTTGATTTTGTATTACGATTTACCTTTGTTGCTTGACAAACTTGACAGGTTTTAACCCATTCGCCACAATCTTTATTAATAGATGGCCAAACGAACCTTTGAGTCAGCATACGTCTTGTTGATCGTACTCCAGGATGAGAGAGACCATGTATGTTGTTAAATATTTGTTTACGGAATTTTTGAGGAATATATGGTCTTGCACGTTCTGTAGAGACATTACAAAATAATTCAACATTTGAACTTGGGATTTGAATAAGTTTAAATTCAAGACCAGTAGATGAGTTACGAAATTTTGCAAATTCTTCGTCAGTTTTTTGTACTTGGGCTATTTCATCATAATTAATAATGGAAATTTCTTCTATACGTGACATAGCATCTGCGACAGTATTAAATTTACCAGATATATGACGAATATCTGTCGTAAATTGCGATATGAAATCTAAATGTCGATACTGCCGTGGTGAAGCTTTTTCAGGTTTTTGACTGAAAGCAAAAATAAGCGGTTTATGATCAGTATAAAGTACAAACCTGCGACCTTCGAGAATATGACGAAAGTGTTTAATAGAGGAATAAGCTGCCAACAACTCTCTATCATATGTGCTATATTTTGATTCAGCATTTGAAAGTTTTTTCGAAAAGAATCCTAATGGTCGCCAATCACCATTGTCGAATTGTTCAATTGCAGCGCCAATAGCGAAATCAGATGCATCTACTTTCAGGCAAATTTCTGCATCAGGATTGGGATGAGAAAGAATAACTGAGTTGATTAAATCTTCTTTACACTGATTGAAATCTTCTTCAAGATCGTTGGTCCACTGAATACGAGTTTTATCATTTTTAACAGCTCCTTTTAGAAGATCATTGAGCTTGACTTGATTTTTTGCGACATTAGGCATGAATTTCCTATAGAAATTAATCATGGCTAAAAATCTTCTTAGTTCCAAGATGGTAACAGGCTTTGGATATTGAATAATGGCATCAACTTTTGATTGAGCGGGTTTTAAGCCTTCGAAAGTTATATTAAAACCGAGAAAATCAATTTCCTTAGCACCAAAAGTGCATTTTCCAGGATTTATTAATATTCCATATTCCTTAAAACGTTCGAAAAGTATTTTGATGTGATTGATGTGTTCTTCTTCAGTTTTGGAAGCAATTAGGACATCATCAATATAGACGAAAACGAATTCTAGACCTCTGCAAACCTCATCCATGTACCTTTGAAAGGTTTGGGCTGCGTTCCTTAGACCAAACGGCATTTTAAGGAACTCAAAAAGTCCAAAAGGAGTAATAATTGCGGTTTTGGGGATATCAGCAGGATTGACTCTTATCTGGTGATATGCCCGAACCAGGTCTAGTTTGGAGAACACTCGACAATCTTTTAAATTATAAGTAAAATCAGTTATAAAAGGAATAGAGTACTTATCTGGGACAGTTATCTTGTTGAGAAAACGATAATCTCCACACGGGCGCCAGTCACCATTCGATTTTGGTACCATGTGAAGAGGATTGGCCCATTCGCTTTTAGATGGTTGGATAATACCTTGTTCTAGCATGAATTGGAATTCTTTTTTTGCAATTTGCATACGTTTTGAATCCAGCCTACGAGCTTTTGCTGTGACGGGTCTACCAGTAGTTTCAATGAAGTGAAAAGCATTGGTTTTCTTGTTGCATTTAAGTGATGAATTTACGCTAACAATCTCTGGGAAATCTTTCAGAATTGTTTGATAAACAGAATCATCTTTCTGAATATGAGAAATAGATGTTGAATTAACTGTAGATAATTTTGCAGGAGTTGTAATTAACGTTTTCCCATCAACTAAAACACGATTCTTTAGATCGGGTAATAAATGATGGTGCTTAAGAAAATCTGATCCCAGGATTGGATGGGTAACATCAGCAACAAGAAAAATCCATGAATAAATTCTTCGCAAACCAAAATTAAGTTGTAGTAGTTGAGTTCCATACGTACGAATTTCGGTTCCGTTTGCAGCAAAAAGTTTAATTGGATAAGACTCACCTTTAAATATTGTAGAATTTTTAATCTTGGTAGTTGGAGGGATGACGGAGACGTCAGCTCCAGTATCAATCAGAAAAACACGTTTTGTTGAATTATCTTTGAGGAGTAAGCGGCCTGTTGTTGATATAGAAATTTCGGGAGCCGCTGTACCCGAAATTGCATTTAGTTTTTTGCTTGAGGGTGCTTGCAAGGCAAAACACATTTTGTTGCTTTGGTGTCAAAACGTTTATGGTACCAACACCAGTCTGTACGTGCCTTAGAGTTGCTTCGACTTCTACGACGGTTTCTAAAAGAATTACCTTTTTCACTCCGACCTCGTAAAGATGCATCAAGCTTTCTATCCAGAGCTTCAATTCTGGCAGTAAGTTCGCTTACAATATTATTTGGAAACGATAAACTGGAAATTTGAGGATGAGCGATTTCCATTATTTTATCTGCTTGCAATGCCAGATCATTTAGACATAAGTTGCTAGCTGCTAAAATTGAACGAATGTTTTCCGGTAGTTGTTCTAGGAAGAGCGTTTTGAGAACATTGTCACTAACATCGTTTCCAGCTGCCAAAGCTTTCATCGTTTGAAGAAAATGCGAAGGCTTTTGATCGCCGATTACCAAACCACTGAATAGTTTTTTTAATTTAGCCTCTTCAGATATGGAAAATGATTTTATTAGACGACTTTTTATGGCATCATATTTATTTGAAATTGGTGGATCAAGTAGAATGTCACCAATAAATTTTAAATATGAAGGATCCAAACTGGCAATAACGTGAGAATATTTTATTTCATCTCGGGAAACGCGCGAGATTTGGAATAAAGACTCTATTTGTATGAACCATAATTGAGGCTGTTCAGTCCAAAACGGTGGTAGCTTTTGCAATGTTGTTGCTGCTACTTCCGGAGCTCTCGTTTCCTCCTGTAGTGAAGAGCGTGTTACATGTCCTGATGTTGATTGATAAGCAGGATCCAAAGGATCGGTCGAAGTTTGCAACAAGGACATTGGGTCACCAAATTGTGGGTAATTGCGTAAAAATTAGAACACGTCTGCTTATAGAAAATTATAAAACAACAATAATAAAATTTTATTGAAAAATTAATTTAAAAAGTTTTTGAAACAAAAGTAAAATTCAAAACTACTATTTTTAAAACAAAATATTTTTATAAAACAAAATATAAAACCCAGTTGGAAATTTAAAATAATCAGTTGAACGCCACAAAACTATTAAAAAGTACTCATTTTGAAAAAGTACCAAAAAAGTATTTTAAATTAAAACATTGACGTTGAAAAATGTATCAAATACTGTTTTTTCCAAAAAAGTACCACAGTAGTACTTCCTTATGAGAGTTTATTTAATAAATAGTATAAACATTTTTACTTAAAACAGTATACCAAATGGGTCCATCAATCTTATTCAAGTACTTTGTTTTTGATACTTTTCAAAAAAAAACGTACCAAAATTTAAATTTTTAATAATAAGTACTAAAACAATAAAGAGTACCAAAAAAGTTTTTTTTTTTAAGTACCAAAAAATTTCGTTTTTTAAAAGAGCTCCAATTCTACTTTAAAAGAAATAGTACCAAATAAGTACTATTTTTTAAAAAAGTATCAAATAACTATTAAACAAGTAAAATTTAAAAAAAAAATTACCAAAAAATGTACTTTTAAATAGAAGTATTTAACATCATGGTACTTTTAAATGAGATCCTAAAATGCTATCTTTAGAAAAAGTACAAAGTAGTTTATTGGCAAAAACTCCTTTTTCGTAAATAGTACCACAATAACTTCCTTATAAAAATATAATTCATAAATTGTAATAATAAATACCAAAATAATAAAAAGTACCAATAAAGTATTTTTTAAATATAGAAAACGGACCCAAATAGTACTAATTTTGAAATAGTACCACAAAAGTGTTTTTAAATGGAAGTATTAACCATGATGATACTTTTTAATGAATAGTATCACAATATTAACTTCCTTATAAACGATTTTTTTTAAAGAACCAATATAGTTCTTTTCCGTACTTTTTTATAAAAAGTTCCAAAATAGTAATTTTTACAATAAGTACAAAAAAATACTTAAAAATAAAATAATGTACCAGAATAGTTATTTTAAAAAAAAATGTCTTAATATTACATTTTAAAAAGATAAAAAAGAACCAAAATAGAACTTTTTGGCGCCCTATGCTCCAATGGGAGTTAGAGGAACTTATACTTATATATAAAATATAACTTTTTCGTAAGTTCCTTTTGCTTACATTAAATGAATATTTTTTAGTAATTGTTTATATTAACAAATATGTGTTTTTTAAATACAAAAAAGTTTTCGGAAATATGTATTTTCAAACAAAACTACCAACATAGTACTATTTTTTAAAAAAGTACCAAAAAAATATTAAACAAGTATCAATTTTAAAAAATTTCAAAAAAAATTATTTTAAAGTAGAAGTATTTACCATGATAATACTTTTTAATGTAGTTCCAAAATATTCACTTTAGAAAAAGTACCAAAAACTCCTTTTTCGGAAACAGTACGATGATAGTACTTTCTTATAAAAGTATATTTAATAAATTTTAACAATATATTAACTTAAAAAAAACAATACCAAATGGGTTTTTGTTTTTGATACTTTTTATAAAAGTACCAAAATATTAATTTTTGATAAAAAGTAACAAAATAATAAAAACTATCAATAAAATCTTTTTTTTTTTAAGTACCAAATTAGTTTTTCTTAAAAAGCACCAATAGTACTTTTTTAAAAAAAGCACCAATAGTACTTTTTAAGAAAAAGCACCAATAGTACTTTTTAAGAAAAAGTACCAAAATAGTATTATTTTCGAAAAAGTACCAAAAAAAGTATATTTAATAGAAGTATTTCCATGATGATACTTTTAAAAAAATAGTACTAAAATATTAACTTAACAAAAAGTACCAAAAAAATTTTCGGAAATAATACCACAACAGTACTTACAAGGGAAGTATCTCAACCCTTATGAACCGATTTGCCTGAAACTTAAAATATATATAAAAGATTATTTCATATTCATATGGATATCGTAGGGGTATGTCTTCATATAAATTCCCCCTAAAATTTACACGTTTTCATGAAAGAAATATTTAACGAAGTTGAATTTTTAAAAGGTTATGCCACCTTTAGATAGGCATTAAAAAATCTTTTCTTCTCATATGTAAACATCATATAGTTTCTTAAAAAGAAATGGCTGAAAAATCAAAAAAAACGATTTTTTCGCCATTTTTTGACCCATGTTTTGAACCCCTTAATCCCCGATATGGCCGAAGAGCCGAGAAACCCCAACCTTAGAATTGTCTCTTTTCTATATATTTTAAATTTCAGGCAAATCTGTTCATAAGGGTTGAGATACTTCCCTTGTTAGTGCAAAAGTTAATTAAAAGCACCAAAATAATACTTTTAATAGTTTTAAAAGTACCAAAATAGTACCAAAATAACAGTTTTAAATATAAAATGCACCCGTTTAAATGCACCCGCTTAAATGCACTTATCCAAAAAATTTTATAAATCCAGAAGGAAATTAATCCGTTAAAAAAAATCACGCACACTAAATCATTTTGAATTTGTTTATTCTTATTTATGCATCCGCAAGTGAATCATTAAAGCGGGGAACTTAGTTTAGTTTCAATATTTCAGTACACTTTGTATGAAATTTTTCTTTCATTTTTGTGCATTTAAGCGGTTTATTTTGGTAAAAACAGACAGATGCCTGAATCACGGTTACCAGAGCCCATCTTTATTATACTGTAATAGGAATGGGTGACTCACGTGTGAATCACGCGTCAGGGTATTAACGTGGGAGCGTGAGTAGAACAAGTGTCGAATATATATGTATATGACAACTTTAGGTTTCTAACGTATCTCTGAATCGTTTTAAAATCGATCATAGATACATGATATTTTTATTTTATGGGGTCCTTACCCACACAGAAAAAAATATTCAAAGGAAAAAAACAATTAAATATTTGCTCAGCTTAAAATTTGACATTCAATTAAATTTTACTTGAATCAATTAACCATTTGCTCAAATCTGAAAAATTCACAAAAAAATTCATAAAAACAAAAAAACTCATCATAGTAGGCTTTGAGTAACAATGCGATGAACGCTGTTGAGTTTTTTGTTTTAGTTTTCGTTAGTCGTCAAATAGAAAAGTACTTTCACGCACACAAGACGAAAAAAAAATAATATAAAGCACAAAAAAAAACAATTTAAACAAAAGACTTGAAAAGACTGACAAAAAACACTACAATTGTAAAATAATGATTAACCATTCACTCAGATCAAGCATTGAATTAATCAAAAATAACACAAAATTATTGATTAACCGCTCACTCAAATCAAGCATTGGTTTAATCAAAAATTACAGAAAAACAACAATTAACAAATTACTCAAATCAAGCATTGGTTTAATCAAGGAACAGTCAATGAAAATAATGCTCAACCTGGTGTATTTCGTGCTTGATCTAACAACTCATTTTTATCTGTGCATATATATTCCGCCGCGTAATACACTAAACGATGCGATGTGTTTTGCACCCATAATGTTGAAGTCTTAAAGAAAAATATTTTTACTAGGACATTTTTACTATAAAGCAAACGAATGTTGTTGCTATTTGTTGTGGAAAGTTTTGTTTTTTTCTTTGGAAATTTATATTTTTATAAAAGGAAAATTAAAATTTATGATTCAAGGATGTTGCGGAAGGTTAGCAATTTTACTGGTATAAAACAAAATATCAAAGGTAAGGCAAAAATAATTTGAAATATGATGATGTATGTATAAGTAAACCACTACAAATAATATATATGTCCGGAATTAAGCCTAAAAGTAGACTATAAATAAGTCTTCAATTAAACAAAATAAGTATGATGTAGATTAGTTTTTGATTTTGCCTAAAAGAGTACTGTAGATTTGTATACCGATTAAAAGAATTGATGTATTGGGCACTGAGGGGGACTTTGTAGGTTGGGTGGTATCGTGATGGCCTTGCTGCTTGGGGGTCGTGGGTTCGATTCTCATATTATTGTATATTGGGCGCTGATAGATCGATGTGAAATTTCATTACCTAAAATATAAAAATAGAAACTGGCCAATTTGTCACGAAAGTAATCGTTTGTTAGAACAGCAAGTGTTTTTGAATATTATCTTACGTAAAGTATTTAGTTGTGATTACCATCTTAAACATCTTTTGCCATAGAATTCGTCAAAAAATTTTTCCTGATTTAACTTTTTAAATATTTTCCTTTTCAAAAATCTAAAGGTAGTTAAAAAATTAAATATGTATTTTTAAATTGAAATTATGCAAAGCAGCTATTTTTGCTGTTAGCATAAAAACTTTGTTATTAAAATATTTATATAAAAATTTTATTAGCAAACTAAAATATGTTAAAGTTTACGTATTTTTTTTATATTGTAAAAGGGTTAAGCATTTTATATTAGAATTAAGGTCAACTTTAGTTTCCTTTTGTTTTTATAATTTCTATTATTTAAAGGTGTTGAACTGATATTAACTTAAATGAAATACTAAAAGTGTTTGCATTTTATATAGTTTTTAGTTGAAAAGAAAGGGAATTAAGAGAATTTAATATTATTATATTAAGGAAACTTAATTGTAGTTTAATTTTGTAGGGAAGCTGGTATTTTATAATTTATACCAAATGCCCTAAAAATTATACTCATCCTTTTTTAAAATCAGATTACAAAATACTTAAGTGCTTAGAATTGTTAAAAATTAATTAAATTAAAATGTGTAGGCAATGTTTTATAATGTAAAAATTATCCTAAAAGTAGGCAATAGAAATGGAAAAATCTATGTTTTATTTAAGTTAGCTGGAAGAAAGAAGGTATTTAAAGGAAACAAAAGGTTTGTTTTAATTGTTTGAATTTATTTAAATCTTTTGTCATTACTATATTGTCGCTGCGCCTAAAAATGGAGTCATGTGTTTTTCAAATTTTTTCAAAGAGGCCCAAAAAACAGCAGTTTTTGGCCTTTTCACAGTACTTTTTAGAAGTCAACTTTTAATTAACATGAAATTTATAATATTGGTTTAATATTTATGTGAAGTTTTTTTCATAAAAGTACCGCGAAAGAACCAAATTTGGCTGTTTCTTGGGCCTCTTCAACAATAAAATTTTAACACATGACTCCATTTTTAGGCGCAGCGACGATATGTAAAGTGAGCAAAATATAAAAAAAAAGTAAAAAAAAGTAAAATTTAAACTGGACGAATTCATTAATACCCTCCACAATGCCCAATATATTTGAAATACAAATGAATTTATTTGCAAAAAAAGATTGCTATTGTTATTTTATTATGAGTGACAAAAATACAGTTTCAAATATTACACAGTCCGACAATAATGAAAAAAAGTTGTTAAATACGAACTGAATAACATACGTTTGAGACTACAGAGTAAATGTAGTAAAACTGCATTTACAGTTTTTCTTTTCGTGTGCCTGTTTCCTTTCAATAGGACATCAAAGTTTTATAGGATTAAATTTTATAATATATTTTTTAATATTTGTGCTTGTCCTAGGATGTCACTAGTGATAGCAAATGAGAGAGGAGGATCTCCCCTAATTTCCATATTTTATTATTTTTACATATCAATAAAAAGGGGGTAAGTTACTTCCTTTCAAAAATGTATCATTCTATATCATTTAAAATTTTCAACAAAATATTTTAATAAAGTTTTCAAATGACTTTATTCACATCATTATTTATACAATTTGTTTTATATACAAAAGAGGGCGAGCCAAAAACAATACATTTTTTGATTCCCCGGGTCCAATTGAAGGACTTTGAGCATATTTTTTCATAAAAATGTTCCATTTGTTTAATAAATATACAAAAAAAAAATCTCAGAGGTTGGTTCAGTTCTTTAAGAGGAAAGTGTATTCTCCCTGTTCCGATTTTGCCCATTTACGAACTTAACCTGTATAAGACCATAATATTATTTAAGAAAATATACTTTTTTTTAGAAACTTTTACTACTTTTTACTTTTACTTTTTTTTACTTTTACATTTTACACAATAAAGTACTTTCTTAAAAAAGTAATTTTTTTACTACTTTTTTAGAAAAAAAAGTAATTTGTTTTAAAAAAGTACTTTTTTCTAAAAAAAGTACTTTTTAAAAAAAATAAAATACTTTTTTCTAAAAATGGTACTTTTTTCCTAAAAAGTATTATTTTAAAAAAGGTAGTAAATGTTCAGAAAAAAATACTTTTTTGGAAAAAAAGTACTTTTTAGAAAAAATTTACTTTTTAGACAAAAAAAGTACTTTTTTAGAAAAAAATAGTTTTTTTTAGGAAAAAAGTACTTTTTTTAAAATAAAGTTTTTTTTTCTAAAATAAGTAGAAAAAAGTCCTTTTTTAGAAAAAAAAACTTTATTTTAGAAAAAGTACTTTTTTCTAAGTTTTGGATTTTTAGAGAACGTTTAAAAGACACCAGTGGGAGCCTAAAATTCTGCTGTGTTGACTCTTTTATATCCTTCATCATATTAAAAAAAATAACAAATAAAAAACTCACATGGGAGTTTTTTTGGTTGGTAAGGCCTATTCGAAAATGTTTTTATTAATTCATTTATTATGCCTTTTGCACTAAAGTTATAAAATTTTACTATCATTTATACAATTTGTTTTATATACACGCCCTGAAAAGAGGGCGGGCCAAAAAAAAATACATTTTTTGATTCTCCGGGTCCAATTGAAGGACTTTGAGCATCTTTTAGCATAAAAATGTTCCATTTGTTTAATAAAAATACAAAATACACGTAATAAAATTATCAGAGGTTGGTTTAGTTCTTTAAGAGGAAACTTTTTTCTCCCTGGATTTTGCCCATTTACGAACTTAACCTGCCTAGAACCATAATATTATTTAAGAAAATATACTTTTTTTTAGAAAAAAATTATTTTTAACCCAAAAAAGTACTTTTTTTAAAAAAGTAATTTTTTTACTACTTTTTTAGAAAAAAAGTAATTTGTTTAAAAAAAGTATTTTAGTATAACTAAAATAGTAGTTTGTTCTAAAAAAGTACTTTTTTCTAAAAAAAGTACTTTTTAAAAAAATAAAATACTTTTTTCTAAAAATGTTACCTTTTTCCTAAGAAGTATTATTTTAGAAAAGGTAGTACATGTTTAGAAAAAAAATACTTTTTTGGAAAAAAATTACTTTTCTGGAAAAAAAATTACTTTTTTGGAAAAAAATTACTTTTTTGGAAAAAAAGTACTTTTGTTTTAGAAAAAAATTAATTCTGATTAATTTTTATTAAACAATAAAAATTGTTTTATTCGACCTTTAAAATATTATATTTTGAGTAGGTTTATTCAAGCTCGAGGTCATTATATCCTTTAATAATTAAAACCATGATATTCTCATAGAATGATTTTCAAGAAAATTATTATTATTTTCGTCTTCTAATTCCCAATGAGAGTAGAGTCGAATATGTATTTATATTTTAGTTTGATCATTAACGATTGTCATTAAAGACCCTTTGCTACTTGTATAGGGTTTTTATTTTTGCTAAATAATCTTGACAATGGGATCTGATAAATCCCGAAACAAGTGTCGATTAAGTCTTGCAAAAAATGACCAACATAAATAAATTTAAACAGAAAAATAATTTTCTTGAAAATTATTCTATGAGAATATCATAGTTTCAATTAGTAAAGGAAATAATGACCTAGAGCTAGAATAAACCTACTCAAAATAGAAAAAAATAAAATTTTTAGGAAAACAGTACTTTTTTCTAAAAAAATTTTTTTTTTTCTAAAATAAAGTTTTTTTTTTCAAAAAAAAAAAGTACTTTTTTCTAAAAAAAATAAATTTTTTTATAAAAAAGTACTTATTTTAGAAAAAAGTACTTTTATTAAAAAAAAACTTTATATTAGAAAAAAAGCACTTTTTTCGTAAAAAAATATTTTTTTTTTCTAAAAAAAGTACCTTTTTTGTCTAAAAAGTATTTTTTTTTTTTCTAAAAAATGTTTTTTTTTTTTCAAAAAAAAAAAAAAATTTCTAAAAATGTACTACCTTTTCTAATTTTTTGTAAATAAATACTTTTTTCCTGAAAAAGTAGGTTTTTTTTTTAAAGGTGGTATAGTACTTTTCTAAAAAGTAATATTTTACCAAAAAATATCTACTTTTTCTAAAAAAAAGCACTTCTTTTTCTAAAAAAGTACTTTTTTCTTATTTTCGTAAGAAATTACTATGTATAAAGTATTTTTTTTAAGAAAGTACTTTTTTTCCAAATAAGTTCTATTTTTTCTAAAATATTGTAGATATGACATGTGCCATACTAGGGCACATTGCACATTTCTGATGTGCCATGGTAGCATGGCACATGACACATCTGACATGTGGCACATCTGACACGAGCACATTTCAGATGTGCCCGTTAAATGTGCCCACATGTGCCATGGGCACATTTAAAATTAATTTGTGCTAAATCCGATCATTTTTATCCTTTGGGCTTTTCGATCAAAGTTTTGGTTTTTTTAGAAAATTTTCACCAATAAATTTGATCGATGGGCGTTTAAATTAAAGTTTGTCTTCAGCTCGATAAAATAGTCAATGGAAAAAATTTTGGACATTTTTTTTTTAAATTTCTTGAAAGAAAAACCGATACTTTTAGAAATTTTTTGAAAAAATTCAAATTGGAATATCTTAAAAACCGCTCGAACAATTTCAGAAATTTTTTATATTTGTATTCAGCATTTAAACATTACTTAAAATAAAATTAAATAATTTAACCCAAGTTTTTTTTTTATTTTTTATTTAAAAAATCCAAAACATTGATCAAAGTTCGCCACAGGTAAAAATTATAGGATAGTAAGTAAATAAGCTAGTATGTTGAGGATCCTCGATCGATTTTAAGACGATCTAGCGATTTCAGTCCGTCTGTCTAACTTTTAAAATACTTTACTGAGGCTGCTGAAGTTTGGCACATATGTTGGTTATTTACCTGGTTAGGTTGCTATTACAATTCTGTGAAATCGGTTCAGTAGCTCAAGAAATTTAAGCAAAAGAGTGAATTTTGGCAAGGGCTTTTCGCAAATTTACGAATTAACGAGATATAAAACACTCTAACTTTCGAAAGATAATTCTGAGACTGCTGAAGCTTCGCGTACATATTTGTGCCTCTGTACTGGCTGGTATTGAATTTGATCAAAAACGGTTTAGTGGTTCAAAAGTTTTTAGCAAAACCGTGAATTTCAGATTGGTTTCACCTTTAATTCACGTGTTGAAAAACCGTTAAACAAGTTTTAACAGTGGTAAGTCACAAAAATATTTTACAACGTATTTTTGTCACTCAAAAATGTTTTTACACTAACATTAAAAAATTTCACTCGAAAAAATTGTACACTCATAAAAAAATGATTATTTTTTTTTTGGTTTCAAAAACGATTAAATTTTTTTTCTAATCAAATTTTTCACGTTAGAAAAATCTCTTAAAAAGGGCAGTGTGAAGGGAATTCCGCCAAGCCGAATTTTACTTTTCTACTTGTTCATCTATCAAAGTTTTCAAGATAAGCTAAAATGTCAATTTGTTGACGTTTGACCGCGTTTTTTTTCAAAAATGGCTTTGGCGAATATATAGATTTTCATCTTAATACAGTAGTGGGGCACCCCAAATTCATAATCAAGAAAGTTATTTACAATTTTCGCAACTAAAGGTTAAAGTTGGTATGGCCGAGGAATAAAATACAAGATTTTAATATCTTTTGTTCATAATTTTATGTTTCAGGGTAGTTAAAGACAAAAAAAATCTTGTATTTATTAAAACATAATTTTAGGCATAATGAAAAATTTGCAAAATTGCACATTGGAGTAGAATTTCGGTCACTATCGACTCCAAAAATAAGCCCACAGGACGTTTTTTAAAACTTACAACTTATTATAAAACTAAAGTATAATTTTTAGTCAAACTTATCAAATTTTCTAAAGTCTACTTTTAGGCTTACAAATTAAACTAACACCAAATAATTAATTAAAGCCTACACAAAATACAAAACACTATAAAAAAAATATCTAAAAACATATTAGTCATTTTCAAAAACACCTTTTTGTAAAATGTTTCTACTATGACAAAAAAATTCATAATAAAACCATCATTACCATCATCATCTTCATCATCATCTGCCATTGACAGTCACTTTAGAACAATTTATATACTTTTAAAACATTATAATTACTAGAGATTTTGTTGTCACAAAGCCATTTTTTGCTTTTGCTATGTCGTTGGTACATTATTTTTAAGCCTAAAAGGCTGCTTTCAAATTCATATTTCCTATGCTATGTATACGATTTTTGTGCTTTCAACTCTTTTTTGTTGTTGTTGCTGTTGCCACGTTAATGTTATTATTATTGCTCATGTTGCTTATTGCTGCTGGTGCTGCTATTGCTGGTGCTACTTTTAGCTGCTGTTTAGAGTACGTGTCATATTACATTAAAGTTTTTTTTTTTTTATTTTGCGATTTTCTTTATTGTGTGCTGCAATGATGACAATCATTTATTTGGCAACAGCCGATTTTTATTTTGTTAGCTGCTGCCATGGGGAAACAATTCTGGTCAAATAATGTTATAAAACACTTTATTAGTGAAGAACACAACAACGTTAAATATGATGGAGAATGAAATTTTTGAAAGTTGTCAGGTTTTATTTTCAAACGTTCGTTCTTCGTGTTGGCAGATCATCATTGATGACACAAAATAAAGTTGCAATAAGTTTAATGAGTTTTTGACATTTGATGATTATTAAAAAGATGAAATAAATTTGATTTTAGAGGAGAATTTACCAGAAGGCAAAGGTTTTTACTTTGATTTTTCTTTCTTTTTTATTTTGTAGAAAAGGGTTGATAAATCTGTCGTTGTAACACTTGTTCTTTTTTTTAAAGTTATGACAACATTAATTTGTTAACAACTTTAAGTCAACAAAAAAAATAGACAGGAAATTTAAAAACTTTGTTTTGTTTAATTAAAATTAAATTATAATTATAATTTATTTAAAAGTTTAGGGATTTTTAATGAATTTCTAAGAAATTTATTATAATTATTTTATTACAATTATTTTACACAAAGTACCCCTAAAAGTAGGCAGCATATTAAAAAGAAAGTTTAATTATTATAATGACTAAGCCTAAAGTTTGGCATTGTTTAGGGATTTTTTATAAACTTTCCAGTGTTGCCACTTCATGTGTAATTACTAGGGTGTTCAATTAATCGGTTTTTTTATTGTTCGATTAAACGATTAATCGACTTTTGCAATTTTAAAATTATTCGATTAAACGAATAACACTTTAAAATTGTTCGATTAATCGAATAATTACAAACTCAGAAGTTTTCGAAATTATAAGATGCTGCTTATTTGTTTGAGAAAATTAACAAAAAAAAAAAAATTTTGGAGATTTGAAAAATGTGTCGAATTCAAAAACAATTTTTTTACCAAATTTATATTACTGATATCACAAAACTTTTTTTATCAGGCTACATTTGGGAAAATCTTAAACAAAAAACAAAGCGTATTCATAAAATTTTTAATTTAATTTTTTTTTTATAATTTAGTGGGTTTTTGCCCAAAACTTGAAATTTTAACCGATTTTAGAGCGGTCATACAGTTAACAGATTTGGCCCAAAATTTAGCAGCGAAAATCCGAAAAAAATTAAAATAAAGACCACTCCAGTGAACATGATTTGTTTATTGGACTTCGATTAATCCTTTAATCGAAATTAGCAATTTTAAATTAATCGAACAATTATTCGTCTAAAATTGTTCGATTAATCGAACAAGAGTTAATTGATGAACACCCTAGAAATTATACATATTACTTGTACTTTTCGGCTACATGTGTAGTTTAAGAGTAATTGCTTCCATGTGTAATGAATAAATTCCCTACGTACAAGTTTTAAAATGTTATGAGAACAAGGACAATGTTAAATTCGACTCGGCCGAGCCCTCCACAATATGTCTAAATTACTTTTTTAGTGATTTTATTTTTTTTAATTAAAAATATGAAGTTGCTCAAAAATTCTAACTTTAATTTTTTTGAGCGACAAAAACAATTTGTTGAATGTCATTCAAAGCGTGTTCAGTTTGTTTTTCAACTCTATAATTCACGAAAAACCCAATGTTTATTTCGCGGTTTTGTTTATAACTTCTGAACCCGTGGGCCGATTTTGCTGCAATGCAGTAAGAAGCTGACCAGGATAACGACAAATATATGTGCCAACAGGGCCGCCTCAAGGTATGTCAGCGCACACAAGAATTTGGGACCCCGCTGGAAAGTAAAAAGTCGCACGACAAAAAAAAAACATTCTTTTGATACAAATTAAATTCATGTTATTACCTGTTTTAAGAAAAATAATCTAAAAAAATATTTTGAGTAGTAAGGGATATTCTTTTCCAAAATTTCAAAAATATGGTTTTTTGAGATATAGCTTTCTAAAAATTAAGGTTAAAACCAATGACCTTTGACCTTTCTCAAAAAAAACTCTTGGTGAATGCTATTTTAAAGGCTGTCTCATTACCTATTATTTGAAACCTGAATGAGACCTGTATTATTATTACTTTTTGAGATATCTTTATTTATTTCATAACACTTTTGTCAAATATATATGTTTTTCCAAGACCCCATATCTCGAATACTGGAATGCCCAGAAGCCTGAAAAATTGGCACAACTTCTTTTTTGTTAATGTTAACCACAGTACTGGATTTCATTAAATTTGGAGGGGTTGAGGTCCCCTCGTCGGTTGAATTGAGGTGTTTTAGCTCAATATACGAAAAATGTCTCAGATTCTAAGACTTTATATGAAGCATTCCATACCAAATGTCCCGCTACAGAAAAACATGTGTCCCGTAAATTTCTGAATAGGTTGTTTGGATAGCCCTATATGGAACTAAGAAAATTGCGTTTTTGGTTTTTCTAATTTTCAAAAACTGGGCTTAGAAGGCGTGGTCAAATATTGGAAAAATGGTCAAATTTGTGGCGAGTTGCCCTGATTAAATATTTATCACATTGAAACGGATGCACCACAATCTCAAAAATTTATAAGAAATATAGTTTTGTATGGGATATCGATTAAATTTTTTTTTTTTAAATTTTTAGAACCCGTTCTGAAATTTTTCATTTTTTAAAAATGTCAATTTATTAAAAAACATGCCACTTTTTTTTTCTTTTTTAAATTTTTTTTTAAGTTTAGGGTGGTTATTCATAAAACCTGAAATATATTTAAAGTAGGTTTATTTGACAGATATTGCAGGAATAATTGTCAAATAAACCTACAATAAGTCTGTTTTAAGTATTATGAATAAGAGCCTAGATGTTTGTCCATCCACACAAAAATATTCAAAAACACGTTCTTCGTTTTTTTCGAGAAAATCGCATTTGAACTTTAAATTTCATAACAATTTTGTAATTTGCTTGTATAAGCACAGTTTTTGAAAATTAGAAAAACCAAAAACGAAATTTTCTAAGTTCCATATAGGACTATCCATACAACCTATTCAGAAGTTTACGGTACACGTGTTTTTTTTTCGCTGGGCATTTGGTATGGAATGCCTCATATACGAAAAATGTATCAGCTTCTGAGACTTTTTCTATACGAAACATGTTTCAGAATCTAAACTTTTTCTAAAACCTGTCTCAGAATCTGAGACTTTTTCTATATGAAAAATGTCTCAGAAGCTGATACTTTTTTATACGAAAAATATCTCAAAATCTGAGACTTTTTCTATTCAAAAAATGTCTCAAAATCTGAGACTTTTTCTATACGAAAAATGTGTCAGAATCTGAGACTTTATCTATACGAAAAATGTCTCAGAATCTGAGACTTTTTCTATACGAAAAATGTCTCAGAATCTAAGACTTTTGTTATACGAAAAATGTTTCAGAACTTGAGACTTTTTCTATACGAAAAAATTTTGAAAAATCTGAAACTTTTATATACGAAAAATGTCTCAGAATCTAAGAATTTTTTTAAACGAAAAATGTCTCTGAATCTGAGACTTTTTCTATTCGAAAAATGTTTCAGAATCTGAGACTTTTTCAATAGGAAAAATAAGACTTTTTTTATACGATAAGTGTTTCAGAATCTGAGACTTTTTAAATTGGAAAAATTTTTATGAATTTCCAACTTCTAAAATCTGACAATCTGAAACTTTTTATGTAGGAAAAATTTCTATGAATTTGAGACTTTTGATATAGTAAAAATTTCTCCTATAGAAAAAGCCTTAAATTTATACGAAAACTCTGTTAGATTCTGAGAATTTTTCTATAAGAAAATGTGAAATTTTCTTTAAAAACAAATTAAAAAAAACAAGTGAGAGTGTTAAATTCGGCTATGACGAATCTTTGATACCCTCCAACATGTTAAAACATATAAAAAATCCAGAGTCGTTTTTTGGGGGGGGCTCGGTGGTGGTGCTGGGGGATACTGCCCCATCGCGATAAATGTTAACTAATTTATTTATTATGCTTTTTTGCAATTTTGTAATACAATTTTCTCATTATTTTAATAATTTCTTTAAATCTAAGCCCAAGGGGGCGGGAAAAAAAATAAATTTTTCAGCCCCCTGGGTCTAAGTGTAGGAGTTTAAACCCGTTCTGACACAAAAAGACTTCATTTGTTTAACAAAAATGGCAAAAAAAAAAGATGTAAAAATGTCGTTTTTTAAGAGTTTCTTTTAGTTCGTTAAGGGGGAAATTTTTTTCCCCCAGGCTCGATTTGGCCCATTTCCAAACTTAACCGGCCTATGAACATTAGACATATTCTTGCCAATTTTCAGGGGCCTAGCTCTTTTATTTTGGACTGAATCGTGTTTTATACAGACGGACGGACGGACATTCATAGAACGACTTAGAATCGATCATAGATCAACAATATATATACTTTATGGGGTCCCCGACCGATATTTTTATGCGTTACAAACGGAATGACAAAGCGAGTATATAATGTGGTAAGAGGGTATAAAAACAAGTAAAAAAGTTAAATTCGGTTTTGCCGAATGTATTGATACCCTCCACAATGTAATAAAAGATATTGCAAAAAAAAAAATTTGCGTTAAGATTTTTGGATATTACAAAAAAAATTCTATACACCCAAAAAAAAACGTGGGTATTCAATACTAAAAATTTTACTAAATTTTAGTCTAAAAGGACCTAGTGCAGAAATTGGTAACCAATACTAAAATTTTTAACTAATATTATTCAAAACCAGTAAAAATTACTAATTTTAGTACTTTGAAGATACTAAAATTAGTAACTTTTTAGTAGATTTTGGTACAATATCAGTTACTAAACCTTTTACTGTAGAATTGTTTTGAGTGTAGGAATAACATTTTTTACGCATTTGGAATGACTGAAAACCATGCAAATTTTTATAAAAAAAAAAAAAAAATCCTTTTTTTGATAAAAGTTCAAAATAGGAAAAATAACCATTTCGGTACTTTTTAACAAAAAGAACTTTGTGGTACTTTTTCTTAAAGGGTACTTTTTTGATACTTTTTATTAAATAATACGTCCAAAAATACAAAAAAAAGAGTTATTTTGGTAAAAAGTACGAAGTTGGTACTTTATATTAAAATGTGCAAAGTAAGTACTTTTTATAAAAAAGTACAAAATTGGTACTTTTTATCAAAAAATCCTATTTTGGTACTTAAAATTTTTTTTTTTTTAATAAAAAGTACAAAGTTGGTACTTTATAATAAAATGTACAAAGTAAGTACTTTTTATCAAAAAGTGCTATTTTGGTACTTTTTTATTAAAAAGTACTATTTTGGCACTATCAAAAAGTACTATTTTAGTACTTTTTATCCAAAAGTACTATTTTGGTACTTTTTTTCAAAAAGTTCTTCTAAGGTACTTTTGTTAATTTTATATTAATAAGTACTTTTAAAAAAAAAATATATATATATTTTTTTTAAATAAAACCATAAAAGCGTATATTTTTATTGGTCGACCATATATCTTAGCAGTTCATCAAAATAGATAAAAATAAAGTGTTTTGTACTTTTATTTATTTTAAATATTAGGTACCGTTAATTTACTATTTATTATATTTACGTGTACTAATTTGGTACTTTTATGAAAAAAAATAGTTTGGTACGTCTTAATAAAAGTTACTATATTAGTACTTTCATACACGGTACTATTTTTTAACTTACTAGCAAGAAGAGGACTTGCATGCAAATTGATGTTTTTCCACTTTAGTCTTATTGATAGAACAACATTATCAAAATATATTTGCAAATTAAAGAATTTACTTTAAAATGGCATGGACTCGTAAGTAAAAAGTTTTGCATATTTTGCTGAAAATGCATATTTTTTTATAGTTGCACCTTTTTGGGTCATATTTTGTATAAAATTTCCGTTTGTGCTTATTTTTCCTATTTTTTTATAAACTTTTTTTGGAATATTATAATATTCAGCCGAAGTTGCCCCAAATTTTGGTTTTAATTCTAAAACCAAAATACTTGTCCTAGAATATAAAAAATGTAAGAATTAAAAATCGAAAAAAGTTGGAACTTATGGAGAATTTTTCAGAATTTTTAGTGCATATTTTTTAAGTTTTTAGTGCATATTTAGAGATTTTTAATGCATATTTAAGGCGCATTAAACATAGTTTCTTAGTGCATTTAGGTCATATCCTAGTCTATAAATAACAGGTACTTTTTTGTAATTATTTATTACCAAAAAAGTAATTTTAATAAAAAGTACAAAAAAAAGTACAAAAAAGTTATTTTTTGATGAACTTAACTTTTTTTTAAAGTAGAGTTGTTTGAAAAGAAAAAATCGTATGGACATCGATAAGGAAAATATCAGAGTCGTTTTTAGGGGATTTTCTCCGCCATATTTATACATCTATGCCCACAAATGGGGTGGGCAAATTAAAAACATTTTTTAATCTCCTGGTTTCAAGTGCAGGACTTTAAACTTCTTCTGACAAAAAAAATAAATGAAAGAGTTTGTGCTGATGTTTTTAACTTCCCGAAATATTGGTCCTATGTACAGCTTTAAATAAACCGCTTCTGAATCAACTTTTGAGTCAACTTGGCGATGTCAATTGAAAATGAAAAAACAGGAATTTCGAAAGCTGTTCCAATTTGGAAACTTTGAACTTCATTTTCGGACTCAAATCAAGATTTTACATGGAACAAAATTGCAAAATGTTGTGGATCAAAATCTCTGTAATCTAGTGTAATTTATGAAAAAAAAACATCTAGAAAGGCTGTTTACAGATCCCGAAGATTCCTTTTTTCTATATTAGGCCCACACTCAGGGGATGTCCCCTACTGATGCAAAGCCGTGTTTATTTAAAAGAAAAAATTAAAAAAAAAAAATTGTCAAAAAAATAAAATTGTCAAATAAAAAAATTTTCAAAAAAAATTTTTAAATTTTGTCAAAAAACAATTTTCGTCAAATCAAAAAAAGAATTGCAAAATTTTGCAAAAATCTGGGTATAAAAAAAATGTGAAGAAGTGTTTAAAAAAAAATGCCAAAAACTTTAAAAAAGTATATAGAATCGCTGTTGTCAGATCCTGAAGATTTAAGGAGCTTAAAGCATTTAAGGCCCTACAATTTAAGCGTTAATATTTTTAAGACGATCTTTAATGCCTAATTTACCTTTAAATTTTATTTAAAAATATTTTTTTTATATTTTTCATGTTTAAAAAATATTCTTAAATCTACAAATTTAAATTTGTTTTTTTTTATACGACATTTTTCACTTGATTTCACTTTTATTTAAGACAATATGCTTTAATTACAACGACTTTTTTTGCTACAAGTTTTTTTTTGTTTTTGTACTTAAAAGGGCGTTATATTTTCACTGTTTTTTATCTAGGTTAGTAGCATAGGCATAGGCGCATTTCCTGCGTAATAAACGAAAGGAGGATGCAAAAAAACAACAGGATATAAAACTAAGCTACAAAAAAAAAGCAGCCAAGAAAAAAATCAACAAAAAAAAATATATGAAAATGAAAAGGATTTTCACATTTAATATGCTCACTCATACAAATAAATATTTTTTAATATTTTCATTCATTTTTCATTGTTTTTTTTTTTTCTTTTTTTTTTTTGTTTTTAGTTTTTTGTTTTTTGTTGCAGTGAGAAATAAAAAACTTTTACTTTTTTTTGGAAACAAAAAAACAGCATAAACCTCAACGTTTTTCATACCGCATCATCCAGAGTACATCCGTTTTAGTTGCATACATACATTTAACAAAATGGCTCTATGTACTATCCAACCAACCAACCAACGAATCAACCAACCAACCTAACTAAATGTTTATGTTACCCAAAGATTTACTCTATCCTCATCATGATCATGATGATGACAATGATGTTACTGACGATGATGACTATAATGCAGTAGTGGTAGCATACATACACACATACATCCGTAACTATTCTTAAATATCCGTTTTTCCTGAATTTGTTCATGCCATATCGTTAACTCAATGGTGGGGTGGCACTAAAATTTCTGGAAAAAAATTTATGGGAGGCACTTTTAATAAAAAAAAAAAAACAAGTAAAAAAGTTTTAAAATAGTACTTTTTTGTAAGAAGTACCAAAATATTTTATTGATTTTCATATGCATTACACTAGAGATGGGCACGTGAGTGATTTTTGACTCACACTCACTCACGCTCACGACAGGAATTTTTGAATCACGCACACTCACTCACAAGCATATTTTTTTGACTCACACTCACTGACAATCACGTGAGTAAATTTAAAACAACTCACACTCACGTGCACTCACGCAAGCTTCACCCACACTCACGTTGACTCACACTCACGAAACTCTTATTTATACAAAAAAAATTAAAAACTATACATAATTTCAAAAATCTTTTAAAATTTTCAGAAAAATTTAAAGTTCAGAGAAATTTTACATTTTTTTTGCTTTTTCGGGACGAAATCTTAAGTTAAGCCAAATTTTACAATTTTTTTGTTGCTTTTTTTGGTTCGAAAGGAAATTAAAAGGGAAAATAAATCACGACAACTCACGCAAAAAAATCGACTCACGCACACTCACTCACGCAAAAATCTTACTCACGCACACTCACTCACGCAATTTATTTTCTCCACTCACACTCACTCACAATCACGTGAGTAAAATTGAATTTAGTCACACTCACGCGTGATCACGCTATAAACTGCTCATGTGCCCATCTCTTCTTTACACAGCTCAAAAAAATTGGTTTGATCCATCCAAAAAAAGTACTTCGTTGAGGTACTTTTTTTTAATAAAAGTACCAATTAATACTTTTTTAAAGTTTCTTTTAAAAAAATCCAAAATAGTATTTTTAATAAAAATTAGTACGTTTTTTAGCAAAATGTATTGTATTAATACTTTTTTAAAGTTTCTTTAAAAAAATCTAAAATAGTATTTTTTATAAAAATTAGTACTTTTTAACGAAATGTACAAAAGATCGTCCTTTTTTAAAAAAAACAACATGTTAGTACTTTTTAAAAAGTACCATATCAGTTCTTTTTTAAAAAGTACCATATAAGTACTTTTTTATAAAAAAAGTACTAAAACAGTACTTTATATTAAAAAAAATATGAAATAATTAAATTTCGTAAAAATTATCAACAATAAAAAAAAGATTAAAGTTTATAAAAAAGACCAAAATTAAACTTTTAATAAAAAGTACCAAAATTGTACTTTTAATAAAAAAAAGTACTAAAATAACACCTTTCAATAAAATTTTTAAATACGATACTATTTGCAGTAAAAATAACACTTGAAATTTAAAATTACACATTACATTTTTTGTCCAACAGTTAAGCAAAATACTCCCCTTGATGTTGGTAAACTAAATCTCTTAGTGCTACTTGACCACTCTAAGGCGTTTGACACTGTTCATCATCATACTTTGTGCATGAAACTTCGTCACTTCTTCCGTTTCTCATCAAGTTCGACACAACTCCTTACCTCATACCTTGCTAATCGAACACAATCCGTATTTGTGGGCAATGTCTCTTCTCTACCTCTAGAACTCAACAGAGGGGTACCGCAGGGTTCCATTTTGGGACCTCTTCTTTTTTCTATGTATGCTAATGATCTCCCCCGTCAACTGTCACATTGTAAAGTACATATGTATGCGGACGATGTCCAAATTTATCTAAGTAGCCCTCGGGAATCGATTAGGGACAATATTGACAGACTTAACGCCGATCTGAATAGAATACATCAGTGGGCTACGGCCAATGGTCTCTTCTTAAATCCTTTAAAATCTAAATGTCTCCTTATACATAAAAGGACAATTAGCCCAGTGATTGAACATGATATTCTGATAAATAACCAGAAAATTGTGATTGTTCCAATGGTAAAAAACCTTGGCCTTGTTTTCAATAGCACTCTGACTTGGACTAGTCATGTTAATTCTCTAGTTGCTCAGTCTTATTTAAAGTTAAGATCACTGTGGGCTACTCAATCTTTCACTCCACTTAATGTTAGATTGCTTCTTGCAAAAACATACATTGTCCCTGGTTTACTATATGGCTGCGAACTTTTTGCGAATTGTGATTCCACTAGTAAACACCGCCTAGATGTTATCTACAACAATATTGTTCGATATGTATATGGGCTAAGAAGATATACTCCCACTTCATCATTCTCTAGGAATATCTACGGAGTGACGTTTGAAAACCTAATTAAAATACGTGTTCTTTTATTCATGCATAAGATTATTTATACACAAAGGCCTAAATACCTCTTTGACAAAATCCGCTTTGCAAGATCCAGTAGGGGTAAAAAGTTGATTATTCCGAGACATCGTACCCTTGTCTCTGAATGGCAATTTTATGTGAATGCTGCTCGTCTTTGGAATTTACTACCAGAAAACTATCAACTAACCAGTAACGTAACGCATTTTAAAAAACTACTATATACTTTTTTTGATTAATTTTGTTTTTATTTTGTTTTTATTTTATTTTCAAATTAAAATTTTATTTTCAAATTAAAATTTTGCTTTTTCTTTAACTCTAAAAAAAATTACTTTAATTTTTAAATTTGATATGCTCCTTTTGTTATAATTTTTGTTATAATTTTTGTTATAATTTTTGCTATAATTTTTGTTCTTGATCCAATATTTTTTATAAACTTATTTTTATAATATTTATAATTATAGTTTTAATATATTAACAATGTGTACCTTTTACTATAAATAACATTCTGTACTTTAACTATAAGATTTAATCTTGTTGTGCAGAAATCCAAATTAAATAAATAAATAAATAAATAAATAAATAAATTAAAAAAAAAAAAAAAAAAAAAAAAAATAATATAATGTGGGCTTAATTAAATCCTCAGAAAAGACATTTAAAAGGAAAAAGTTTCAAAACAGAGTTTCTTAAAAGTACCAAAAATCATCCATCCAACAAAAGTACTTTTTTTGGGTACTTTTTTAATAAAAGTACCAATATAGTACTTTTTGATAGTTTTCAAAAAAAAGAAAGATCCAAAATAGTATTTTGTATAATTAGCTGTAAAACCAAAATATACAAAGATCGTACTATTTAAAAAGTGCCATTTTGGCAATTTTTTTATAAAAAGAACTGAAATAGTACTTTTTAATGAAAAGAGACTAAAAATATTAGTTTTTCGTAAAAATTACCAACAATAAAAAACAAATTTAAAGTTAACAAAAAGTACTAAAAAACTTTTTTTAAAAAAGTACCAAAACAATACATTTTAATAAAAAGTACCAAAATAGTAAGAAAAGTACTTAAATAGATTTTTTTTTAATGAAAGAAGCGAAATAGTACCTTTTAATGAAATATTACAATATGATACAATTTGCAGAAAAATTACACTTAAAATCTAAATCTTATGCAAAAGTCTTCTCTAGATAGATCGATTTTATCGTCAGAAAAGATATTAAATATGAAAACGTTTTAAAAATGTACTTTTTTGTTAAAAGTACCGAGACATTTCATTAACCGATTTACTCAGCTCAAAAAAAAATTGTACTTTAAAAATCGCCGAAATAGTACTTTTTAATGAAATGTTTACATATGATAATAGTTGCAGTCAAAATTTCGCTTGAAACCTGAAACTGCACATTTTTATCTAAGCACTTAAGAAAAACTCTCCTCTAAAAATAATGAAGATTGATGAAATCGTTAGAAAAGACATTTAAACAAAAAAGTTTCAAAAAAGTACTTTTTTTGTAGGAAGTACCAAAATATTTTATCGATTTTTATACGATTTACTCAGCTCGAAGAAATGGGATTAATCTATCAAAAAAAATAATTTTTAGTACTTTTTTAATAAAAGTACCAATTTAGTACTTTTTTAATAAAAGTACCAATTTAGTGTTTTTCAATAAAAGTACCAATTTAGCACTTTTTTAATAAAAGTACCAATTTAAAATTTTTTAATAAAAGAACCAATTTAGTACTTTTTGATAGTTATTTTTAAGGAAAGATAAAAAATAAATATTTTTTAACAATAAGTTGTAAAAAGTTTTAAGCAAAATGTACAAGGATCGTACTTTTAAAGAAGAACTATATAAGTACTTTTAATAAAAGAACTGAAATAGTACTTTTTAACGAAAAGAGTATTAAATATTCCTTTTTCGTAAAAAGTAACAGTAATAAAAAGAAAAGTTACAAGTTTATAAAAAGTGCCAAAACAATACTTTTTAATAAAAAGGATCAAAATCAATTTTAAAAAAGTTCCGAAATATAATTTTTAATAAAATTATCGAGTTTGATACTATTTTCAGCAAAATTACACTTAAAATCTAAAACTAAAGACTTAATTTTATATCCAACACTAATGCAAAACTCTTCTCTCAAAATAATGTGTGTTGATTTAATCGTCATAAAAAAATATTTAAAACAAAAAAGTTTCAAAACAAAAAAGTTTTCATAAGCTTTACGCAGCTAAAAAAATGGATTCATTAATCAAAAGGAAGTACTTTGTTTTTGGTACGTTTTAAATAAAAGCACCCATATTTTTTTAATAACAGTACCTTTTGATAGTTTTTTTTTTTTTTTTAAATTTCCAAAAAAGTATTTTCAAAAAATAAGCTGTAAAAAGTTTAAAACAAAATGTGCAAAAAAGTACCATATTAGTACTTTTTAATAAAAAGTACCAAAATAGTTCTTTTCAATAAAAAGAGTATCAAAATTATTTTTTATATTTTTTAAAGTACCATCAATAAAAAGCTAAATTTTAAAATTTACAAAAAGTACCAAAATAGTACTTTTAAACAACAAGTACCAAATTTTTAATAAAAAGTATGTACCAAAATTAAATTTTTAATAAAAAAGTACCAAAATAGTACTTTTTAATAAAATGTTCCAATATGATACTATTTGCAGTCAAATTGGGATCTTGTTGTATTTCCCGGAATAATTATACACGCTTTTTCAATTATTAATATGTTTATTTATTTATAACTAATTAAATCTATTAATGAAAGCACGTAGATGTTAAAGAGACAAAGACAATTGAAAAATATAAAAAAGAATGATGATGCAAAAATATATATGGTGGTGTTGCCATATTAACACTTTGTAAAGAGTATAGATATTTAGAAACTTCAACTCGATCATAACAGATCTTAAACTACAAATTAAATTTTTTTTAAACAAAAATCTTCTCCTAAAACAATGCGAATTGATTTAGAGTAAGAAAATACTTTTACAAAAAGCAAGTTTTAAAATATGTAGGACTTTTTTGTAAAAAGTACCAAAATATTTTCCTTATCGATTTTTACAACCTCACTTTGCTAAAAAAAAAATGGGTTCATCTTACCAAAAAAGTACTTTGTTAATGCACTTCTATAATAAAAGTTCCATTATAGTACTTTTTGATATTTTTTTTAGGATCCAAAATACTTTTTATTTCAAATAAGTACTACAAATTTTTTTTACAAGAGTATAAAGATCATTCTATTTAAAAAGTACAATACTAGTAATTTTTTATAAAAAGTACTTAAATAATTCTTAAAAATTTCAGTACCATCAAATATTGTTTTTTCGTAAATAACACCATTAGTAAAAAGCAAAGTTTAAAATTCAAAAAAAGTACCAAAACAATAACTTTAATAAAAAGTACCAAGACAGAAATTTTAATTATAAAAGTACCAAAATAGTACTTTATAATAATGTTCCAAAATAATAATATTTTATAAAAAGTACTAAAATAATACTTTTTAATAAAAGTACCAATATATTTTTTTTTAATAAAAGTGCCAAAAAAAATATTTTTTTTGTAAAAAGTACCAAAAACGAACTTAAATGGAACCTTTTATAAATAATAAGGTTAGCGTGTCTCGAGCATGTTTCGATATTCAAAATTGTTCAACTCAAATTCAAAAAAGTTTTAATAAAATTCGAAAACGATTATTTGAATTTCATATTGAAATATAGTTCCACCCTAATATACATTTTCAATCATAGGGAAGCATAAAAAACTGGGCAAAAAAATTGCAAGAAAAAATTTTGCCCAAACAAAAAAAAAAGTAAATGAAACGAAATGAAAACATTCATAAAATAATCAACAATTATTCTTCATTTCTACTGCTGCTTTAGTGTGTTTTTATGTTTACTTGCATAAATGTTTGAGTTTTTTAAGAGTTATGCGACAGATTTATAGAGTTTTATACTTTTAATACTCTAAAATTATGGGGGTATACTCACTATGTCGTTCTGTGTGTAACGGATCAAAATATTGGACTAGGACCCTATAAAGTATATATGGGGCATTCCATGTGAAATCGGACACTTTGAAAAACTTTTTTTTTTGATTTTCCCAATTTGTTTACAGTTTTTAGTACCCTTCGAAAGCTCCTTCGTGGTAAATTTTCAAATTTTTTTGATGAACCGTTCAAAAGATATCGAATTTTTAAAAATTGGTAGTTTGTTCCTTTACTCAAACTTCGTTTAATCATAACTTCTTCAATAATGGTCCAAATTTCAAATTTTTTTTTTCAAAATTTTTGATTTTTTACGTACTTTCTAAAAAAAAATCCCAGAAAATTCTTAAAAGCGCTCTAGTATGCGATTTTTAAGTTTTAAAATTTAAACCTCATTTTTGAATATGTTTGTACTCTTCGATTTTTTTGAAATTTGTTTGTGCAAAACTTCTATCAATTCTACAAATTTTTTGTCCAGGAAGATCGTGGGATAACGATTATTACTATTTTTTAAAATTTTTTGAAAAAATTTTATTGTAATTTTCCAATCTTAAAATCATTTCTACTGCTCGAATGGTGCGTCATAGAGGGGTCCTTTATAAGACCAACCCCCATTAATTTTTACGTCTTAACATTTCTTTGGAACAAACTAATACCCTATCTCCAATTTCTAAGGGGGCTCCCACACAAAACGACATTTTTTAAAATTTGTTCCAACCGCTCTAACTGCCCTAATAGTGCCCTTAGAGCAACAAAATGTATGACCGACCCACAATATTTTTTTAGTCCAAACATTTTCTCTGAACACACCTACCCTCTATCTTTAACTGTTAAGGCGATCCCCATACAATTTTTTTTATTTTTTGTAAATTGGTTTTGTTTAATCAGCTTCTACCGGTCCAATGGTGCGTCCGAGAGGGGTCATTACTGAGACCGACCCCCATTTATTTTTACCCTACAACATTTTTTCGAAACATACCTACGCCCTATCTCCACTCCCTAAGAAGTCTCCCATACAAATAACAGTTGGAGTAAATTTTATAAAAATGTAATTTTGTATGGGAGCCTACTTAGAGAGTGGAGATAGGGCGTAGGTATGTTTTGAAAAACTGTTGTAGGGTAAAAATAAATGGGGGTCGGTCTCAGTAATGACCCCTCTCGGACGCACCATTGGACCGGTAGAAGCTGATTAAATAAAACAAATTTACAAAAAATAAAAAAAATTGTATGGGGACCGCCTTAACAGTTAAAGATAGAGGTTAGGTGTGTTCAGAGAAAATGTTTGGACTAAAAAAATATTGTGGGTCGGTCATACATTTTGTTGCTCTAAGGGCACTATTAGGGCAGTTAGAGCGGTTGGAACAAATTTTAAAAAACGTCGTTTTGTGTGGGAGCCCCCTTAGAAATTGGAGATAGGGTATTAGTTTGTTCCAAAGAAATGTTAAGACGTAAAAATTAATGGGGGTCGGTCTTATAAAGGACCCTCTATGAAGCACCATTGGAGCAGTAGAAATGATTTTTAGATTGGAAAATTACAATAAAATTTTTTCAAAAAATTTTAAAAAATAGTAATAATCGTTATCCCACGATCTTCCTGGGCAAAAAATTTGTAGAATTTATGGAAGTTTTACACAAACAAGTTTCAAAAAAATCGAAGAGTACAAACATTTTCAAAAATGAGATTTAAATTTTAAAACTTAAAAATCTCATAGTAGAGCGCTTTTAAGAATTTTTTGGGATTTTTTTTTAGAAAGTACGTAAAAAAACAAAAATTTGGAAAAAAAAAATTGAAATTTAGACCATTATTGAAGAAGTTATGATTAAAAGAAGTTTGAGTAAAGGAACAAACTACCAATTTTTAAAAATTCGATATCTTTTGAACGGGTCATCAAAAAAATCTGAAAATTTACCACGAAGGAGTTTTCGAAGGGTACTAAAAACTGTAAACAAATTGGGAAAATCAAAAAAAAAAGTTTTTCAAAGTGTTCGATTTCACATGGAATGCCCCATATATTATTGATCGACTCTAAGACATTCTAGCGATGTCCGTCTGTCAGTCTGTGCAAAACTCGATACAGTTCAAAATAACAGAGCTAAACTCCTGAAATTCGGCACGAATATGTCTTATGTACATAGGCTGACAAAGTTTAGAGATGGGCAAAATCGGACCAGGAAGAAAAGCTTTTCCTTAAAGAACCAAATCATATTTTACTTAAAAATCGCCAATTTTAAAGTATTTTTTTTCTTATATTTTTGTTGAGCATTTTTGTGCCGGAAAAAGTACCAAGTCCTCCACTTTGCCAAAGAGGATCAATGAAATCCACTATTCGACCCGCCTTCTTCTGTGGGCGTGGATATAAAAAAATAATATAAATTATGATATAATTTCAAAAACCCTAAAAAATATTTTTTAACATTTACCGCGAGGGGGAACGTTCTCCTCTCTCAAAAAAAACGGTACGGCATTATTTTTTTTATTTTTTAGATGTTGGAGGGTATCAAAGATTCGTTACTGCTGAATTTTACACTCTCACTTGTTTTTCTTGTTATTTTAACTTTGTGGCTTATAAATTTTAAATATAGAGGTAGTAATAATTTTTGGTTGGATTTTTCATCATCAACAGGGAAATTTTTTCTCTAAAGCCAATGCCAACTTATTTCTAAAAGAAGATTTGTATAGAAGACAGAATATATGCCTTACTACACTAAAAAAATATTAGTACACGCAGAGAAAAGATGAGTGAGATGTGAATGCAATTTTTTTATAAAATTTTTTTACTCAATTTTTTTCACTTAAAAATATTTTTTTTATTATTTTTTTAGTAGCGGAAAGAAATTAAGCCTACATGGAATCAAATTAAATAGAACAATTTCTTTATTTACCACACTTAGGGGTCGTTTTAGATATAACATCATTTAAAGAAACAATTTCCCCTAGTAAAAGTAAAACAGTATACCCCATACTATTTGCTAAAGGCCAATTGTGACCACTGAGTCAAACTGATTTTGGCGTTTTGTAAAAAAGTCATTGCATACTTTTAGGTTTTAAGAAAAAAATTATATTACGTATAATTTTCGACATGTTTAGATATATTTCTAGTTTGATTGTCATAAAAACAGTTGTGTTGGGGGAAACTATAGCAAATTATTTCATATTTTTTAAATTCGGCTCAGCCAATTATAGCATTCTTACTTGTTTCTAATAATGTGTGCTAAAAAAATCTACTTGTTTTTCTTCTCTTATGTTATTTCTTGTTTTATATTAAAAGTTATGGCATACTTTTTAGTATATCTGGTTTTTTGTAACATAATTTAAGGCTATTTTACATTATTCTTTACATATTTTTAGTTGTAATATAACATCTCCCTAATGCCAAATAAGTAAAAACCTACTTACCAACAAAAAAAAAGTCAAAACTTTTCCATTTAAAGACCTGCCTACAATTGTAATAACTTTTTTTGGCTGTTTTTGCTTAAAAATTCTAAATGTGGTAGCTCACGTTTCAGTTTCAGTTACAATTTGAATACAATTTTATAATATTTTTCGTTTTTTTTTTCATTTTTTTTGGATAACAACTTCCTATTGTTTTAACATCTTGTATTGTAAAGTACTTGTAATACTCATATTTCATTTCGTTACATTTGAGAGGATTTCTAAATATTTTAACATGACATACTTAATTTTACAAAAAAAAGAAACATAATAAATAAAAAAATGGGTCGAAAAAAAACAGTTTTACTTGTTTGAGTACTTTTTTTTATTAATTTCTTTCTCTCAACAATATTTTATTTATTACTTTTTTGGTATGGATACGGTTTGGATTTGGCTTGTTTGTTTTTCTTTTTGTAATTTCTTTTTTTTTTTTTGCATTATTATTTATTTATTCCTGGTAAGAGAAGTTTATAAGTTCATATTGTTGTATATTCAATAGTATTCGTTACAAAATTTATTTTTCCCTTTACGCTGTTGAATAACACTGTGCTACAAAAAACACAAAATTGAATATACTTTGAAAATGAGGTAGTTAAGGTGGAAAATCTCGTCGAAACGATCACAAAAATGCCCATCAAACTTGCCAGACACCCTCAAATTTTAAAGTTATTGTCAAAAAAAACGTTTTTTTGAGACTTTTCTCACTAAACCACGTGTAACTTAAACATTTTTCAACTGATTTTAAAATTTTCAACTGTTTTGGATAGAAGAAGGATAGGGCTTTTCATGTGTGTGAATTGGTCTATACATATAAGAAATATATGTATTGATTTTTTCAACAATATCCAATTTTTTGTTATTTTTTGAAAATTTTTTGAGTTTACCGATTTTTTTCTGCTATAGTTTGTTCAACAACATTTATATTAATAAATGTATTCCTAAAGAAAATTTAATTGTGAATACGATGAGCTTTATGCCAAAAAAATCGGATAACAATTGACAGAGTTTTGATAATTTTTCTAAAAAAAGAAAATTAAGATTTTGTATTAAATTGCCGCGGCATGCCGTGCTGATAACCCAAGCAAAAAAAAATAAAAAAATAAACGAACATACTGAGAGGTCGCGTATCAATATTTTAAAGGTTTCTGACCTCCTGAATTCGAATTTGACCTTGAAATTACGCTATCTTACTAAGTTTTTGATATATCAATTTATGTAAAATATCTCAAAAACCTGATGAGATAGAGCAATTTAAAGGCCAGATTCGGATTTAGCGCGCCAAAAACCTTTAAAAATATTGTACATGACCATTTATAATAATAAATAAACCTACTTGCCAATAGACGTATAACGTCTGAATTGGGAGCGTCTGTCATATCTCGATTTGTTAATAGGGGCACACCACAAGGAGGTGTTCTTTCGCCGCTTCTTTGGAACCTGGCACTGAATTCAATGCTGCTATATCTACACTCAAAAAAAAAAAACTGTAATGTTAGCAAAAAAAGCTTGTAAACCTACAAGAAAATTTGCTGATTTTGAACCCACAATTTTTTTGCTAAAGTTAGCAAAAATGTTTTGCCAATAATTAGTTAACAAAATTTTTTTTTTGAACTTAGTTCATACAGATCTGAGGACCCCATTGGGTTCGGACCCGATAGGTCCAGACCCCGATGGGCCTAGACCTAGTTGGGTTCCATAAAAATCGTCATAGTTTTTGATCCAAAATTTGTGTCCGTTTTGCTCTACCTTGATTAGTTTTTGAGATACGTGATTATAGGGGACCACTGGGGTCTTGAGAATTAAAAAACTCGATAACTTCAAAAATATTACTCGGAGAGCTTTTGACTATTTTGTGGTCTTGTTCTATGTGTTGAGAGCTACAAAAATGCTTTTGGACTTTTTGTTGTGTCGGCAATATTTACCGAGATATGAGCATTTTAAAATTTTCGGGAATGCTAACTTTTTTGGATCCAAAGTTAGGGCCCATTAGGGTCCACACCACCGGCGATACTATGGGGATTCTAAGAACCAAAAATGGCCTCCATTTTGCTCTATCTGGCTTAGTTTCCGAGATATCGCCATTTTAAGTTTTCTGAAAATAAAAAAAAATTTACCATTATTTTTGCTAATATTAGCAAAAAATCTTGTAAAAATGTTGTCAACTCAATTTCAAATCTTAGCAAAAGAAATTAGTTCAACGTTTGTTTAAAATTGCTAATGTGCTAAATGAAGTTTACAAGAAATTTTTGCTAACATGCTAATCTCAACTAAAAATTTGCTAAAAGTTTGCTAACTAGCATTAGCAAAAAAAAATTAGTAAATCTACTAACGTATTTTTTTGAGTGTAGAAGCACGTGGTTGTCATGATGTCGCATATGCTGACGATGTCGCGATATCGGTAAAGGGGAATCATCTGCCCACATTGAGGGACATTCTTCAGGATTCTCTGAAAGATCTGTCTAAATGGGCAAGAGACTGTGGTCTAGGAATGAATCCAAGTAAAATAGAGCTTGTTTTGTTTACAAGGAAAAATAAGATTCCTGCTTTTGATCCTATTTCTCTGGACGGCACTGAAATCACCTTCTCAGATGGAGCCAAGTATCTTGGAGTATTTCTAGATAGGAAGTTGAATTTCAGGCGTAACATTGAGGAACGGGTGAGAAAAGCAACGATTGCTTTATATTCCTGTAAAAGGGCCATTGGAAAACGATGGGGTTTTAGCCCTCAAGTCGTTCATTGGATCTATACAGCAGTGGTGCGTCCAATTTTGCTGCATGGAATCATTGTCTGGTGGCCTGCTTTAGAAACAAAAGCGAACTGTGTCTTTATCACGAAGGCACAGAGAATGGCGTCGATGTGCATCACTGGCGCTCTTCGTACTACACATACGGCTGCATTAGAAATCCTCCTTCACCTGATACCATTGGACATATTGGGTAGGCAGTATGCGGCTGCGTCGGCAATTCGACTTAAGAGCACGATGCAATGGAGGAGCAGCGATTGTGGCCATAGCGCGATCTTGAAGAAGATAACAATACCACAAAATGTGGACTGTGCTCCCTCCTTGAGCCTCTTTGAGTGCCACTTTTCCACTATGATACCATCCAGGAAGTCTTGGATGGGGGATACTCCGGGTAGTGGAGCTACCATAAATTTTTACACAGATAGATGGAGGCTGCACGAACAAGTGGGCTTTGGAGTCTATTCGGAAGAGCTTGGGTTGAGCCTGGCTCGTAGATTGCCAGATCATTGCCGTGTTTACCAGGCAGAGATGCTGGCAATAAAGGAAGTGGCTGACTGGTTGAGCTGCAATGTCTTGTCTACAACCGCAGT
The DNA here is from genome assembly GCA_963921195.1 of Pegoplata infirma. NCBI lineage: Eukaryota > Metazoa > Arthropoda > Insecta > Diptera > Anthomyiidae > Pegoplata > Pegoplata infirma. The sequence goes on along the minus strand of OY992540.1, from coordinate 34,112,017 downwards.
CAACATCTATACTGACAGTCCAGCCGCGGTCAAGTCCCTGGATTCAATGTTTCTGAAAACAAGATCTGCCCTTAACTGCCGCAAGTCTTTAAATGAGATGGCCAAGCAGTTTAACATACGACTCATATGGGTCCCAGGGCACAGAGACATTCCAGGGAATTGCAAAGCCGATGAGCTTGCAAGACTAGGAGCTTGCAAGACTAGGAGGTATGCCTCTAGAAACTTGCAAGCAAAACCTACGGCTTTGTTCTGCGACGGAGACTAATCAAAGATGGGCAAATGGATGGACGTGTGAGACAACACGACTGATTTGGCCTTCTCTTAATCAGGGGCGCACAAGTGAGCTGATATCGCTTCCAAGAGGAGAGATTTCGACGGTGGTTTCTATAATTACCGGACACTGTCTTATAGGGAAGCACGCAGAGCGGTTAAACGTGCCGTCGAATGACTTTTGCCGAAGTTGCATGGATGAAGATGAGTTGGAAACTATCGAACACTTTATTTGCCATTGCCCGGCACTTTCTGGTCAGAGACTTGCTTCACTGGGATCTAGGGAGCTGTACGATCTTTCTGATTTGTCGAATGTCAAAATTCAACATCTAAGGAGTTTCATAAGAAGCTCAAACTGGTTTAACGACAGGGACTAGTAGGGAAACCTATTACGGTCCCGTGGTATCACAATGGACCTCAGAGTCTACGTGTGTTGACGTAAAACGTCAGCAGCCACTTACAACCTAACCTAACCTATTTATAATAAATTTATTTTTTTTGCCTGGGTTATCTGAACGGCGATTTCCTGCAAAATCTTAATTTTCTTTTTTAGAAAAATTATCAGACCTCTTTCAATTATTATCCGATTTCTTCAGGATAAAGCTTATCGTATTTAGTATTAAATTATCTTAAAAAAAACGCTCATAAATATAAAGGTTGTTAAACGAACTATAGCAAAAAAAATCGATAAACTCGAAAATTTTTTAAAAAAATAACAAAAAAAATTTATTTTATAGAAAAAATCAATAGATATCTTTCTTTTACGTGTTGACCAATTCACACACATCGAAAGACCTATCTTTTTGCTATCCAAAATAGTTTAAAAAATTAAAATCGGTTGAAAATTTTCTGAATTACATAAGGTTTAGTGAGAAAAGTCCCAAAAAAAACGTTTTTTGACAATAACTCTGAAATTTGAGGGTGTCTGGCAAGTTTAATGGGCATTTTTGTAATCTACTCGACCAGACCAACAACATATACTATGTCACATCAGAAGTATTTTTTCACTGTAGCACAGTATAATTTTGGATTTGTAACATGGTGACTGGATTCATTTTTTTGTTCTTTATTATTTTTTGTAACAATGATTTTGTTTTTAAAATTGTCCAGTTTACTGGTGTTGACATGTCAAGTGCTTTGGGGGGTATACAACTATTTGTGGTGTTTTTTGATCAATGAATGGAAAAAATATCATGAAATTGATTTTTTTTTTTGTTCCCCCAAAGTTCAATAACCTATAAAAATTTCTGTTTAGTTATTTGGGAGGTGTGAATATTATAGGACTATATATACAAATTAGCTACATAAAAAAGCCAACTGGTTTATATTTAAATATCTTCGAAATGTTTTATTAAATCTTTAAATTATATAAACTGAATATTTTTCTATGGAGTCTGCAAAAGTTTTTATCCCCACCCCTTTAATAGCATATTATGTTAAACCTTAGCGATGGTGGTTTTTAAAAATTAAAAATCAAAACAGCTTATGAAACTATCATTTACCATAAACGAATTTTCTTTAAATAGTTTTAATCTCTGTCTTTTTTTTCTGAACACAAATTTGTACTTAAACTTAACTTTACCTCTAAATAACACCAAAATATTAACAAAACAAACAACTAACACCTAAAAGTATGCCACGAAAAAGTTAAATAACTTTTTACGTGAAATATACAATACAAAATAAACAATAATAAGCTTTGCTGTAATAAACTACTAACACTATCATAGAAAACTATACCCAACATACGCACACTATCTAAACATTAGCGCACTCGAAAAAAAAACCTTGTAAAATTACAAAAAAGTTTGTAACTTTTTTTTTTGCTACCTCCTGACAAGAATTCCTTGTTATATTACAAGCTTTTTACCAATAATTTTGTAATTTTACAAGCTTTTTACCAATAAAATTGTAATTTTACAATTTTTTTGACGCGATAAAACTTACAAGGAGGTTTCATGAATTTACTAGATTTTTTGCAACCTACTATTTTACGAAAATTTCTAGTAAAAATTACGAGCCTTTTTGTAGTTTTACAAGATTTTTACCAATAAAATTGTAAATTTACAAGGAACTCTCGTAAATTTACTAGATTTTTTGTAAAAAATCTTGGAAATTTGTAAAATTACAAGAAAAACTGTAAATTAAAAAAAAAAATCTTTTGACTTAAATTTTTTTGTTAAATTTGTTAAAAAAAAAACAAGGAAAACTGTCAAATATTGGTAAAATGGGATAACGAGAATTTTTCTAGTAATTTGACAAGGTTTTTTTTTTGTGTGTGTGTGTGTGTGTGTGTGTTCGTGTTCATGAGTTGTTTTTGTTAGTGTTGGTTGTAGGTGTATTTATGTGTAGTAAAGTTTATAATGTAGTGATAACACTTACATTAAGAGCTTAAAAATCTTCCATAACAAAATATAACAACAGCTTAAATTGTTATACTATTTAATGGAAAAAAAAGAGAACATTTTTTTCAGTAAAACTAATGGAGTGTAGTAATGAGAAATTGGTAAAATAAAATAAAACTTTTATTTATTTTTTTCCCTCAACTAAAACACCTTGGGCCAGTAATTGACTTTTCTGTTATCGATGCATCGATTACTATACAATTTTTTACAGTAATTTTTCTAATTTTTATTTTCGATGACTATACAATTTTCTGTTGTCAATATATCGATAGCAATATGATTTCTTATTAAATACTTTCTGTTATCGATGTGTTGATAAGAACAAAATTTTCTAAAGAAAGCTTTTTGTTATCGATAACTATAAAAATTTTTATAGAAATTTTCTGTTATCCTTATATTGAAAGAAAACTTTCTGCTATCGATACATCGATAACTATAGAAAATTTTGTGTTATCGATGTATCGATAATAATGCAGTTTTCTATAGAAAAGGTTCTGTTATCGATGTATCGATAACAATGCAATTTTCTACAGGAAATTGTCAGTTTTCGTTGTTTCGATAACAATAGATTTTTTTTTTATTTTTAATGTATCAATAACAATACAATTTTCTATAGAAAACTTTCAATAAAAATTTTCTGTTACCGATACTTCGACAACTGTACAAGTTTCTTTAGAAAACTTTCTGTTATTGATATATCGATAACGATAGAATTTCTTTTGTTAATTTAATGTTATCGGTGAGTTGATAACTGTCAAATTTTCTGTTATCGGTTAATCGATAACTGAAAAATTTTCTACAGAAAATTTTTTGTGTTACCGATAACTATATAATTTCTATAGTTATCAATATATCGATAACAGAATGATGTTCTAAATAAACTTGTATATTTATCGGTACATCGATATCTGAAAACATTTCTACGGAAAACTGTAAACTTTTAGACACCCAATTTTTTTTATAGAACACTGCTTAGTTATCGATAGCATTAAGACTTTTTAAAGAATTTAAAAAGTTATCGATATTTCGACAACCAAAAATTTTTTGCTGAAAATTGTTATGTCAAAGAACCTGAGAATTGTTATATACTAAAAAGTATCATAAAATGTTTAATGTGTTTTTATTCAAATCTGACTTTCAAAAATTTTCTGTATAGAAAATCTGTGAAGAAAAATGTCACAAAATCTATGATTGGTTTTTATACGGAAAACTTCTCAGAATCTGGAATTTCGTTTTTTACATAAAAAATTTTTAGAATCTGGAAAAAAAATTTTACAGAAAAATTATCAGAATCTAAATCTTAATAATGAAAGGAGCAAATATTAAACCGGTTTTAAATTTAACACCACGGTGCTCCGTTCTCCTAAGGCTTAGGTCCTAGGTTCAATTGTAACAGATTCTGGAGCGCTCGTTGGGCGCCAAAAATCCGGTAACGACTTTTTGCACAAACTACTGTAGGTAGCCCTGGTCTACGAAGATATCGAGCCCAGGCTCAGTTGTGAAACAAAGTGCACCACGTTGAGCGCCAAAAATCCTATAATGACTTTTTTACGCATTGTAAGGTCGATATCACGCCGGATTTCGCAGATTTCGGGCCGAGGTGCTGTCGTTCATAGCGAGCGAGTAAAGATTTTAAAAGATATCACCGTCCAACAAAAATGAAAAAAGTTGTTAAACACGAACTGGATAATATACACTCTAATTAAAATGATTTCAGTTTCCTACTATAAATTGGGTAAATTTACACAAATTGCGTAATTTTTCTTAAAAATATTGGAAATTTACTAAATTTATGGTAGTATATTTTTTGAATTTGTTGAAATTTACCCAATTTATAGTAGGAAACTGGACTCATTTTTTTTAGGGCGTATGTTTGAAACTAGAGACTAAATGTTTTTAGTTTCGTGATTCTGTTTCCTTTTAAAAGGACTTCAAAGTTTTAGAGGATTAAATTTTATAAAATATTTTTTTAATATTTGTACTTGTCCCAGGATACCACTGGTGATAGCAAATGAAAGAGGAGAATCTTCCATAATTTTCCTATTTTATTATTTTTACATATCAGGAAAAAGGAGGTTAGTTACGTCCTTTCAAAAATGTCACCTTCAATATCATTCAAAATGTTCAACAAAATATTTTGATAAAATTTTCAAATGACTTTATTCACATCCTTTTATCCTTATATGGCAAAATACAAAAACGGAAAAACTAGGGGGCATCTTCTTCTTTCATATGACATCACCAGTGTCATCCTAGGACAAGTACAAACATTTCAAAAATATTTTACAAAATGTATCCTCTAAAACTTTGAAGTCGTTTTAAAAGGAAACAGGATCACGAAATGAAAAACTGTAAATGCAGTCTTACTCCATTTGATCTCTACATTCAGACGTATATCATCCGGTTCATGTTTAATATTGGCTGTCGGACGGTGTATTATACCTTATCTACCTACCATTCCCCTTTGTTAGCATTTTTTTATTTTCATGATTCCTTTTTATATTGTCTAAATATCAGTATTTCTCGACAAGATCAAGCTTATTTATAGGTAGCACCGGTCTTCTTGATTTCGGGCCCAAGATCAGTCGTAATACAAAGGTCCATTTGGAGGGCGTCAAAAATTCGGTGACAAATTTGTTCACATAGCAAAACGTAACACCTAAGTTGATTACCCTTTCAATAATTTTTCTCTTTGGTTGAGTATAATCAATTTTTTTTAATTATTATTCTCCATTGATTTTTTTTGCTATCTCAAAATATTTCTTGACAAAATCAAGTCGATATTGTAATGCCCCTCGTTGGGCGCCAACACTTTTTGCACATGATATGCTTTGTCCAGGGTATAGCTATCTTTGATAGTCAACTGTTTTCAGTATAAGGGTGACTTTAAAGATACTCTACAGTTTGCATGCGGAGCCGGTATAGATTATAAAAGACACGATTTCTATTTAGATCTGCCATTTCATTCATATTCCTTCTTTTTTTTGTATTACATATTACATTTTTTGTCTTTGTTTTTCAATTTTTATCTTTCTTACTACATTGCTGAACATGAGCAAGCCGATATAGGTAGAACAATTGTGTAAGATTCCGGGCACGGGTTTAGTCGTTACATAAGGGGTCCTCTTTGGGCGCCAAAAATTTTATATTGTGGATTCGGCTTCGTTTTAGTTTTAAAAGGGGCAAGGACACTCTCATTGATGAGCACAGTGAAAGGTAGTTACGCCATGAAGGAAGTAAATCTTTTAAGAGAAAAAACTATTCAAAATTTTAAATTGTTAAAATATTTTGAACATTATAGCTTTGTTTCTTCCCCAAAGTGCAAGATAATGAGAAAAGTTTTTTTATTTGGTAATTTTAATTTTATTTTCAGTAAGTACCATTACGATGTGAATACTATATTTGTTATTACGTTTGGTTATCCCCCACCTTCCTTCCACTCCGAAAAACAAGAAAAATAATTATAAGTATTGAAAAGTATTTCTATAACCTCCAGCTACTGTAATAGGGTATACTCACTTTGTTATTCCGCGTGTAATGTCACGCCACGCCTCGACCGAACTACCTTTTACCTTAAGATGCAAACACTGTTAATGTTTTTCTTGATTATGAATTTGGGGTGCCCCACTACTACACTTTGATGAAAACTAAAATCTTTGCCAGAGCCATTTTTCATAAAATTGCGGTCAAATATCAAAAAATTTACATTGTAAGCTTATCTCGAAAGCGATGAGAGATATGAAACGTGAAGAATTTAGCTCGAAATTTGAAAGTACAATTTTTGGCAACAAAAACATTGCAATTGCAAAATGTGAATTTGCAGTTTAATTGCATTTTTCCCGAGGAATAATTTTAGTCTTCATATCTCTCATCGTTTTCGAGATAAGCTTAAAATGCAAATTTTTTGACCGCGATTTTTTCAAAAACGAAGATTTTGATTTTCGTCAAAATATATTAGTGGGCACTCCAGATTCATAATCAAAAAAAAAAAACATTTATAGTGTTCGTAACACGATGTAAAAGTGAGTTCGACCGAGGCTGGTCGCATCAAAATATCAGTCGAAGATCTCATAAAGCACGATGCAGTTTAAACTAAAAGAGCTTGACTCCTAAAGTATGGCAAATATGTCTTATGGTCATAGATGGTAAATTTCGGAAATGGGCAAAATCGGACCAGGGAGAAAGTTCCCTCTTTAAGAACTCAATAAACCTCTAAAAACGGCATTTAAAAAAATTGCATATCCGTTAAACAAATAAAACATGTTTGTGTCAGAAGTGCTTTAAAGTACTGCACTGGGATAGAGGGAATTTAAAAAATTATTTTTTTGCACCACATTCCTTTTGTGGGTGAGGGTATTAAAATATTTTTTTAATAATGATGAAATTGTAAACTTAGGGCGGATTACTCCATGAAAAGTTAGCTGCTTACTGTCGATTTAACGGAGCCTTATGTCAAAATTTGTATTATAACGGAGCATTGATTAATCCAGCCCTAATATTAAAAATTATAATAAATCAATTTTCGAGAATTTATCGCAACGGGAAAGGTGTCCCCCAATGCCTCCATCTCCCCAAAAAAAAAACGCCTCTGAAAAAATTTTTTTTTTTCTTTTTTACAGGTGGTCCATCTTTAACATTCATGTTGCTTTTGTGCGGTTTTTAATTTACACACTACTAAACAAAAATATCATTAAAAGTAAAAGAAAAACTTTTTAAGTTTTATTTTATTTGATGAAAAATCAACAAACACAAATATATAGAAAAATGTTAAGAGGTATTAAAAAAGAAAAGAAAAAAAAACATAAATTATGTTAGCATAATTTAAGGAGTTTTATAAATTTATTTGTTGTAAATTGTTGTTTCAATTTAAACTTGTTTAAAAAAAAATTGAAAGACCTAAATAAACCAAATCAAATTCTTTGTTGATTTTACGCTAAAAAAAGTAAAGAATTGTTGTTAAACATCATCACAAACAGAAAGCAAAATATATTTATGAGTTTTTAAAAAGAATTTTCCTTAAAGTATGCTTTAGTATTTCCGTTGTTGCATTATTTTCAGTATATAGAGTTTTTTTTCATTTTGTTCTGCAACTCAAGGTTGTGGTTTCCCTATTTCTTATATTTTTTACTCTCTCCTTGCCATATAAAGTCATTTTTAATTATGTATACAACAAAATGTGAATAAAAAAAAATTATTAGTAGTACACATTAATTACTTACTTATATATTTTTTTGTAATATATTTGTATATACAATACGGCATACAATAGTGTAGTATTCAAGGTACAGTGGAATTTAAAGAATTTTTCAATGTGATAATATTTATTAAATTTTAAGTTTATGAAATAAAACTGTGAATACTTTTGGGTTAACAAATTTTCAAAACATTATAGTATAATTTTAGAGTTTTAAATTAAAAAAAAAGCATAATTTAAGGCTATGTTGTTATTTTCACTCAAACAATTTCTTTTTTAGGGAAATACAGAATTGATCGAATTGCATTATAAATACACTCAAAAAAAACCTTGTAAAATTACAGGAAAAGTTTGTAACTTTTTTCTTTTGCTACCTCCTATTTGACAAGAATTCCTTGTTATTTTATAAGCTTTTTACCAATAATTTTGTAAATTTAGAAGCTTTTTACCAAAATTTATGTAAATTTACAATTTTTTTGACGCGATAAAACTTACAAGGAGGTTTTGTGATTTCCTAGATTTTTTGCTACCTCCCATTTTACGAGAATTCCTAGTAAAAATGACTAGCTTTTTTGTAATTTTACGAGATTTTCACCAATGAGTTGTAAATTTACAACTCTTTTGGCGAAATAAAACTTACAAGAAATTCTCGTAAATTATATTTTTTGTAAAAAATTTTGAAAATTTGTATAATTACAAGAAAAACTGTAAAATTACAAAAAAAATTTCGGTCGAAAATTATTTTTTAAAAAACAATCAAAACTGTCAAATATTTTTAAAATGGGATTACGAGACTTTTTCTAATAATTTGACAAGTTTTTTGTTAGTCTATTAATGATGAGTTCAGAATTTCTTTTGTTCCAAAACAGGTGTCACAAAAAATGAACGAAGACATCGTTACTAATAACCAGGGACAGGACCTTCATGCACTAAAAAACTATGTTAAGGCGCCTAAAATATGCACTAAAAAGACTTGAAATATGAACTAAAAATCTTAAAATATGCACTAAAAATCATAAATATCCACTTGTTTTTTACTTTTATTAAAAAATACATCAAATTTTAATTCAGAAGAACTAAAATTTATACAAAATATGACCTAAAAATATGCATTTATAGCGTAATAATAGCAAAATATGCAAAAATATGCATTTTAAGCAAAATATGCAAAAATATGCTCTAACGAATCGATGCCATTTTAAAGCAAATTCTTTGATTCGCAAAGATATCTTGTTTATGCTGTTCTATGACCAAAGGGAAAAAACATGCATTTGCATGAAAATCCTCTCCTTGGTTTTTACACTGTGCAACACGATTTGGCATTTTGAAGGGGACAAAAACAAATTAAAGTATACCAATAGTGGACCAAAACCCTCAAAGAGTTTTAAAAACTTAGCTCGAGTTCTTTTTTTATGGCCCACTGAAGTTTTCTAATTTTTTTCAAAGGCGTTTTGAATAAAAAACAAGTAAAAAAGTTAAATTCGGCCTTGCCGAATGTAGTGATACCCTCCACAATTTCAAAAAGATTATTGCAAAAAACTTTATTTAAAAGAAAATTACTTTTGAAAAAAAAAATTTTTGAAAAAAAAATTTCCGCGAAAAAAAATGTTGGTAAAAAATACGCGATTTTTTTCTTTTTTTGTCAAAAAATATGTTCGTACTTGTTTAAATACCATTTGGTGTTCAATTATGTTCACATATGTCAACCAGAAGCCGAATTAAAGCATTTTGTATATTTAGGTTATGTTGAATGTACTGAAATTTTTGAGGTGTGCTTACATTTTCGTTCATAACTTTTGAACCGCTGAACCGATATCGCTCAAATGCAATACCAAACATCTCGGGAGAACTTCCAATAAATATGTTAAGTTTCAGTCATCTCTGTGCAATATTGTCCGTGACAGCATTTTCCACAGACAGACAGACGGACATCGCTAGAATGTCTTAAAATCGATCGGGCATCATGAATATATATACTTTATGGGGTTCTAAACCAATATTTCGATGTGTTACAAACGGAATGACAAACTTATATATACCCTCTCTCACTAGAGTGGAGGGTAAAAAAAAAGTATTTAATCTAATTTTGAGATAAATAATGACTCATAGAACACCACTAAAACGTGCGTTAAAAGGGTTAAAATTTTCTACAAAAATTTTCTGCATAAAATTTCATTAGGGGTTGTCAAAGACCAAAACTTCAAACTTTTGACCATTGACAACCCCTAGTAAAATTTGATGCAGAAAATGTTTGAAGAACATTTTAACCCTATAAACGCACGCCTTAGTCGTGTTCTAAGAGGTTATTTGGAAAAAAGGGCCCAAATGAACCCTAAAAATTGGAGATAGAGGGTTAATATATTCTAAGAAAAGAACCGCCATAAAATTTTACTGAAGACATCTGTTATCGTAATTTAGGCCAGAAGCAGATGTATAACATTTTTTCGACTTAATTCACACGACTTTGTTGAAAAACAATTTAATAGTATGTGATAATTTGCAATTTTACTTTTTTAAGCATTTTTCACTTTTCGCACGATCTTTTGATCTTTGAAAACCCCTAGTGAAATTTGATGCTAAAAATTTTTGTAGAACATTTTAACCCTTTAAACGCACGTTTTATTGGAGTCCTATGGGGATATTAAAAAAGCACCAAAATGACCCCTAAAAATGTAAAATGTAAAAAAAGAACCACCCAGCAAAAAATAATCGAGATTTTGGAAGCAGTGCATACAAGAATGCACTTGTGTAAGCGAATGATTTTTGATGTTGTTGTTTTTTTATGACATTCGCTTACACAGCTGCATACCGTATGCAGTAGTGTAAGGGAGAAATTTTGTTGGCATACTAACTTGCATACCGGTTGCAGTAAAGTATGGCAGTGACTGAAAAAAATACTAAAAATATTTAAGAAAAGGCATGATTTCAATTCATATTCATTGCGCCGATATAAGCGCTCGAAAGAAATGCTCTAAAGTGGGACATTGCGAACAAATATCATGTCATACGTAAGCAGGTTTGTAAGCAGACAACAAAAATCACTCCCTTACAAACCTGCTTATAGGCAAGCAGTATTTTTTGGTGGGCACCATTAAATTTAATTGATGATATCTTTGAACATTATTTGTTTCAGAAATGGATTTAATATTATTTTTTGGACTTATTCCAAATGCCTTTGAAAAAAAGTTCAAAACTTCAGTTTTTAAAACCATTCGGGGATTTGGTCTTCTATTGGTATACTTTCATTATACCCTACACCACTCTGTGGTACAGGGTATAATGAGTTTGTGCTGATGTTTGTAACTACCCGAAATATTGGTTCTAGACCTACCTTCAAGTACACCGATCGACTCAGAATTACTTTTTGAGTCGATTTAGCGATGTCCGTCCGTCCGTCCGTCTGTCCATCTATCGGTTTAAGCACGATAAAGGTTGAAATTTTCAATCAATTGACTTGAAATTTGAAACTTAAGCTTCTTTTTTTAGCCCAAGGACGAAGCCTATTGAAATTGGAAAACATCGGTACTTGTTAAGACCCATTCAAACGCCCCCTTTGAATTCCGCTTAAATGCCTCTGAAAACAATATTATAAAAGATATCGTTTTGAAATTTAACAGGTAATAACAGTTTATATGCACAAACCATCATACCAAATTTCAAAGGAATCGGTTCAGTCCTTCTGGTAGTCCCCAAACAAACCACCCTCCCGATATTCACATAATTCCCTCAAAATTCATAAAAATTTAAATATTTGATTAAAATTTTATTTGTATGTGTTAAACGTGTACTTTGGTAACCTTATCAAATCGGAATACATTTGAGCCGTTTTTGGACTTAGTCCCCCATATAAAAATTTCGGCCGATATTCAGTTAAATCGGTCTATTGGCAAAAAAATAAACCGATTTCACTAATATTTGATCTGAGTGTGTTTTCTACACTAAATAAAGATCTAACAAAAACCAGGTCCAATCGGTCCATGTTTGGAATTGGGGCCCATTTTCCGAAAAACACTGGTGTAGGGTATCATATGGTCGGTCTTGACCGACTATAACTTTCTTGCTTCTTTTTTTGTTGGTCCCATTCAAGATACACTCGAAGACCCCAAATTTGTTGCACAGTGTTATAACTAGGGATGAGATTTTCATGCACTTTCAAAATAAATTTAAATAGTTTTTGGAAAAAAAAATTCAAACATAAATTTAATTTATGCCAAAATATGCTAAAATATGCAATTGAAAGTAAGAAATAAGCACAAAATATGCATTTAAAATCAAAATATGCATTTTCACCAAAATATGTATAAATTTGCAAAAAAAATCGATGCCATTTTAACGCAAATTTCTTGATTTGGAATGATAATACGTCGATATCGTTTTTAGACTATCGACTAAAAAACATGAATTTGCATGGAAATCTCATCCCTAGTTATCACTAAATTTCATGGTGATTTTATTTAAATATGTGTTAGATTAATTAGCATAATTCTTTGATTAAATTAAGTTTAACAAAGGCCAACGCCTTAAAAAAAATTCAAACTATAGCATACTTTTAGGCAACCAGTTTTCTCAAAAGCTTTAGCACATTGTTAGAGCTTCTTTAAATTTAAGAGTATGTTATGCTTTTGGCGGCATTTTATCTTTTCAAAGGCATAAAACATTTGTATATTTTAATTTTCAAAAATAATTGCCTTTTGTTGGGGTTCATTAAATTTAAAAAACATTGCCTGAATTTCAGCTATAATTGACTTTTTTAACAAGTCTTAGATATTTTTAGCAATATGTGTTAACAATTTATTTTGCAATTTTTTAGGTTATGCATTACATGGTAATGCATTATATAATTGTTACAATTTATGAAATTTTGATGGACCATAACATTGTTTTAACCACTGTTTACTTGTGTAGATTGTACCCCATTTCATATTTAAATAAATTAAAAAGACGCGTAAACTTGTAAAGTTTAATTTGAATTTTAATATTTTATACTACTATATCTATGCACACAAACAAGGCCACTTACTATATTACCTGGTGAAAAGCTAAGGTGAAACTCTTTGTAAAAGTGAAATAAATAGAGAAAAATTATCTGCAGTAGCTCCAAAAAAAAATATATTTATAGTAAAAGAAAAATAAATTGAAATGTATAAAGTATTTTTATATTATTAAATAAGAAATGCAGCATACTTTTAGGTCTTATGGATATGGTTAACAAAAACTAAAGCATACTTTTTGGCTATTTTTATACATAAAATTAAAAAAAGATTTTTTGGGGTTTAATTTAATGGTATAATGAAATGATTTGATATAGAAGTAATTTGTAGTTCGACCAGAAAGAGTATTTTGCCCAAGTTAAGTGTTTGAAAGCAAAATTTTGAATTTTAATGAAATCAATTCCTTAATTTTTAATAAGTTTTGGTATTCTTAACCTCGTCATTCACGAATAGCTATCTTTTGCACCATTTGAGATGACAGTCACTGTATTTACTTTATGGTAACACTTAAGAAACTATAGCATACATTTTGGGTTTTTAAATATCTAAAATTAAAAGCCCATTTTTGGGGTATACTTTATAGTTTATTATAATTTGTTTAGCATATATTAAGGATTTTTTTTTGTTTTGCAGCATACCTTTAGGATAGCTAAAATTTAAAGCATATGTTTATGCAGAAACTAATACCAACTTCTTGTATATATCAATAATTTAAATTTAAAGCATACTTTTTAGGATATTTTTTTAGTTTAATATAAGATGTGTGGAATAATAATAATTTTGATCCTTTGATCAAGTATTTTTATTTAATTTTTTTACATTAATTACACTGTGCTACAAAAAACACAAAATCGAATATACTTTTGAAATAAGGTAGTTGAGGTTGTAGGTCTCGTCGAAAGATCACAAAAATGCTCATCAAACTTGCCAGACACCCTCAAATTTTAAAGTTATTGTAAAAAAACGTTTTTTTGGAACTTTTCTCACTAAACCACGTGTAACTTAAAAAGTTTTCCACCGATTTCAATTTTTTAACTGTTTTAGATAGAAGAAATATAGGGCTTTTTATGTATGTGAATTGGTTTAAACATTTTAGAAAGATATGTATTGATTTTTTCAACAATATCTAATTTTTTTGTTATTTTTTGAAAGTTTTTTGAGTTTATCGATTTTTTTTGCTATAGTTCATTCAACAATATTTATATTTATAAACGTATTCTCAAAGAAAATTTTATTGTGAATACGATGAGCTTTATGCCGAAAAAATCGAATAACAATTGACAGAGTTGTAATAATTTTTCTAAAAAAATAAAATTAAAATTTTGCATGAAATTGCCGTTCGGACAACCCAGGCAAAAAAATAAAAAAAACGAACATACTGAGAGGTCGCGTATCATTATTTTAAAGGTTTTTGGCCCCCTGAATTCGAATTTGACCTTGAAATTGCGTTATCTTATTAAGTTTTTGATATATCAATTTATGTTAAATATCTCAAAAACCTGACGCGATAGAGCAATTTAAAGGCCAGATTCGGATTCAGCGCTCCAAAATTTTTTAAAAATATTGTACATGACCTCTTATGATAAATTTATTTTTTTTTACCTAAGTTGTCTGAAGGCGATTTCCTGAAAACTTTTAATTTTCTTTTTTAGAAAAATTATCACAACTCTATCAATTCTTATCTGATTTTTACATGATAAAGCTCATCAAATTCAGAATTAAATTTTCTTTAAAAATACGTTTATAAATATAGAGGTTGTGAAACGAACTATAGCAGAAAAAAATCGATAAACTCGAAAATTTTTCAAAAAATAACAAAAAAATTAGATATTATAGAAAAAAACAATAGATATCTTTCTTATATGTGTAGACTAATTCCCTTACATGAAAAGCTCTATCCTACTTCTATCCAAAACAGTTGAAAAATTTAAAATCGGTTAAAAATTTTCTGAATTACACAAGGTTTAGTGAGCAAACTCCCGAAAAAATGTTTTTTTTGACAATAACTCTCAAATTTGAGGGTGTCTGGCAAGTTTAATGGGCATTTTTGTGATCTACTTGACAAAACCAACAACTTAAACCATGTCACATTGGAAGTATTTTTTCACTGTAGCACAGTGTAATTTTAAGACATGTCTGCAGTAAAATTTGATGACGGTTCTTTTCTTAAAATTTATTAACCTTCTATCTTCAATTTTTAGGGGTCATTTTGGTCCTTTTTTCAAATAGCCTCATAGAACACCAATAAAACGAGCTTTTAAAGGGTTAAAGTGTTCTACAAAAATTTTCAGCATAAAATTTCACTAGGGGTTGTCAAAAAGGACAAAATGCTTAAAAAAGTAAAATTGTAAATTATTACATACTGGGCCATTCCAGAAAATTTAGCTCAAATTTTAGTCATTTTTGGAAATGGTGTCTCAGATTAATTTGAACCTTGACACATAGATAGCTCTCATAAATATGATATACGTACCATATATCGTTTTTTTACATTTGGTGTATTTAACGAATTATGGCGGGTCAAAGATTCACTTTTTAAGCAAAAGTAAGAAAAATACATCACGTTTAAAGAGCTGTAACTTCTTAACCAATGACCCGATTTTCACAAATTTAGGCTCATGTGAAAGCTGGGGTTCTTCTTTTTACTTTATATTTTTAAAATAACGCAGTTTTTTTTACAGAAATGATGCAAAAATGCAAAAACATTTTTTCTTTTCGAATATTTAAAAAAACACATCTTCGATTTTTCTTAAAAAAATTCTGGTGAAAAATAACAATGTTTTGTATAACATATTCAAAATTCAGAGTGGGATCTCCATGGGATTAAAAAATATTCTGTTTTAAGTACGAGGTTCTCATATTTTTCCCTTAGAAAATTTAAATTTCTAATGTTTTGAATGTTTTCAAAATTTTAATAGTATAATTTTCTTTGAAAATTTAAATTTTTATATTGAAGAAACATAAAATTTTAATTTTCTAAGGTAAAATTTAAGAACTTCGTACTAAAACCAGAATATTTTTTGATTCCGTTGGGATCCCACTCTGAATTTTGGATATGTTGTACAAAACAGTATTGTTTATCACCAAACTTTTTTTTTAAAAAATCGAAAATGTGTTTTTTTAAATATTCGCAAAAAAAAAATGTTTTTGAATTTTTGCAACACTTCTGAAAAAAAACCGTATGCTTTTGAAAATATTTCCTAAAAGAAGAAGAATTAAGCTTTCATATGAGCCATTAATTGTGATAATCGGATTACTAGTTAAAAAGTTAGAGCACGTTAAACGTCATGTATTTTTCTAACTTTTGCTAAAAAAGTCGAACTTTGACCCACGATAATTTGAAAACTATAGCAAATTTTGAAAATCCAAAAATGCAACATATCTCATATAAACGTGGATATCTATGAGCCAAATTCTCAGTGTTGTCCAAAGGCATGTTTCCGAACAGTGGGGCGAAAATTTTTGGAATTACCCTACTGTTAAATTGTTTTTCAACAAATTCATGTGAAATAAGTCGAAAAACGTTATAAATCTGCTTCTGACCTGAATTACGATAATAGATATCTGCAGTGAAATTTTATGGCGGTTCTTTTCTTAGAACAAATTAACCCTCTTTCTCCTATTTTTAGGGGTCATTTTGGCCCTTTTTTCAAATATCCTCTTAGAAAACGACTAAGGCGTGCGCTTATTGGGTTAAAATGTTCTACAAACAATTTCTGCATCAGATTTTTCTAGGGGTTGTCAAAGGTCAAAAGTGCGTGCGATATAAGAAAAATGTTTAAAAAAGGAAAGTTGTAAGTTATCATAATTAGTTAAATTGTGTTTCACCAAAATACTTTACATTTTTTCTTTTTGAACCATTCTGCACTTTTCGAACGAACTTCTGGCCTTTGACAACCCCTAGTAAAATTTTATGCAGAAAATGTTTGTAGAACATTTTAACCCCTTAAAAGCAAGTTTTAGCGGTTTTCTATGATGGTATTTGTAAAAAGTGCAAAAATGACCCCTAAAAATGGGAAGTAGAGGGTTAGTATGTTCTAAGAAAAGAACCGCCATCAAATTTCACTGAAATTATCCATTATCGAATTTTAGTTCAGAAGCAGATTTATAAAATTTTTTGACTTATTTCAAACGACTTTAATAAAAGCAAGTGAGAGTGTTAAATTCGGCTGTGCCGAATCTTTTATACCCTCCAAAATGTTAAAAAAAAAAAATTGACAGAGGCGTTTCTTTTTTTTGGGGGGGGGGAGTTGATAGGGTCAGTGGGGCTAGTTTTGAGCACCTTCCCGTCGCGATAAATATATCAAATGTTTCATTTATTTAACAAAAATACAAAAAACAACATGTAACAACGTGTATTTTTTAGAGGTTGGTTTAGTTCTTCAAGGGGGAACTTTTTCCCCCTTGGTCCGATTTGGCCAATTTCCGAACTTAACCTGCCTAGGAACATAATACATATTTGTGCCAAACTTGAGGTTCCTAGCTCTTTTATTTTGGACTGCATCGTGTTAACTACAGACGGACGGACAGACAGACGGACGGACGGACGGACGGACGGATGGACATCGCTAGAATGTCTTAGAATCGATCACTGATCAATAATATATATACTTTATGGGGTCCCCGACCGATATTTCGATGCGTTACACACGGAATGACAAAGTGAGTATACCCCCATACTGTAGTTGGAGGGTATAAAAACAATTTTAAAGTATGCGATAATTAAAAATTTTACTCTTTTAAGCATTTTCCACTTCTCGCACGAACTTTTGGTCTTCGACAACCTCTAATGAAATTTTATGCAGAAAATTTTTGTAGAACATATTAACCCTTTAAACGAACAATTTATTGGTGTTCTATGAGGATATTTGAAAAAGGGACCAAAATGACCCCCAAAAATGGGAGATAGAGGGTTAATATTCTTAAAAAATAACCGCCATCAAATTACACTGAAGACATGTCCCAACATTATTTACCTTAGAACTAGATTTAATACTTGTTTTTTCAGGTATTTAAAACGCCATTGAAAAAATTTAAAAACTTCAGTGGGCCATAAAAAAAGAACTCGAGCTAAGTTTTCAAAATCTTTCAGGAGTTTTGCTCTATTGTTGGTATACTTTCATTTTTGTCCCATCCAGGATACAAAATCGAGTTTTGGTCTATTGCACCATTTGAGGTGACAGTCACTGTACTTACTTTATGGTAATGCTTTAAAAACTAAAGCATACATTTTGGCTATTTTATTATCAAGAATTAAGAGCATTTTTTTGTATACTTTATAGTTTATTATAATTTGTTTAGCATATTCTTTTTGTAGCATACTTTTAGGATTTGCAAAAACTAATACATACTTTTTTATTGTATCAATATTTTAAAATTAAAGCATACTTTTAAGGATAATTTTCTAGTTTAATATAAGTTGTTTGGAATATTTTATATAATAATAAGTAGGCAAACCAAAAATATGCATTTATTAATTAAATTTAAGCTCTTAAAGTATGCAACAACAAAATCGTAAAATAAGTCAGAAATCATATATATTTTTATTCATGTTGTCTGACTTAATTTTCAAATATGTTGTTGCATACTTTTAGGGCTCAAATTTAAATAATAAAGGCATATTTTTGGTTTGCCTAATAATAAGGTTTAGTATAGTTAACTTTGTCCTTAATGAATAACTATCTACTGCACCATTAAAAGTGACAGTTACTGTGCTTACTTTATGTTCATACTTAGAAAACTAAAGCATACTTTTTTCTATTTAAGTTTCTAAAACTAAAAGCACATTTTTAGGGTATACTTTATAGTTTAATATAATTGGTTTAGCATATTTTAAGGATTTTTTTTCTATTTTGTAGCATACTTTTAGAATAGCTAAATAACTTAAAGCACATATGCATACTTTTTGATTATATCAATATTTTAAATTAAAAGCATACTTTCAAGGATAATTTTATAGTTAAGTATAAGTTATTTAGCATATTTTAAATGTGGCTTTCTTATTTTAGAGCTGTTTTATAATTTTTAAATATGGGTTTTTATTTTGAAGCATACTTTTAGGCTATTTCTAAAATCAAATTTAGGATGGTTAGAAAATAAAAAAATAATCAAGCACAGAATATAGAGAGTTTTAAGAAATTTAGTAAATAAAAAACTACAGCATATTTTAGGGGGGCTTTAAAAAATTAAAATATGTAGTCTAAAACCTGACACACGTGTTCTCTTTTTTGCTCTTAACTACCAAAATCTAATGTAAAAAAAAAATAGTCTTTCCTACTTTTTAAGCTAAAAGCATTAGCTTACCTTTAAGCTGTTATCTCTCAAAACTAGGTTAAGGTTTATTTCATATAAAAATAAAAAAACATACCTAAAATTGTTTTTATTCTTAATCTACTTTCAAATAAAATCCTATCAATATTATTTATTTTTTTACACCTTAAAGGCCATATTTACCATTCCACCCTTCATCCTTTTGATCAAAAGTCAACACAAATTACAAAACTTTTCAAATGTTACCCACCTTATATCACTATCAATAATCAATTTCTAACACTTTACTTTGACATTTTTCTTAACAAAAATAATATAATAGATCTTTTATTGACACATATCATCCCACACTCCGCCTTCAAAAACAGAAAGAAAATGAGAAAAAATCCCATTATTACACATCTGTACATTCAAAAGTAAACATTAACATAATTTGACAAACTGTCGAAGAACATACTTTTTGCCAGCCTTAAATATGTCATGTATGTTTGTTGGGAAAATAAAGTTTCCAGCCTACCAAAAATAAACACATATCTTCACCTTAAATGCAAAAGGCCCTAACTAACATTTTATTAATTTTACAGGAGAAGCAAAAAACAATATAGAGTAAAATTTTTAATTTGTTAATAACTTTGTTAGTTTTGATTGAATTGGGCTAAAAGGTTTTGAGGGCGTACGTTTGGTAATATGTATCAAAATTAATCACAAAATGATTAAAAAATGTATTTCTAGTTGCGTTCATTGCCGATTTCGCTATTCACATGTTTTTAATTTTTGGCTATGAAATCTCAAATTTTTCTTATGTGACCATAATTTTTAGTAAGGACGTGTAGGTTAATAAAATTCATTTTGAATTTTTTGTTACTTAGGGTCTTTTGCATTTTAGGTGACGATATATGTACATTAGAGTGTCCCTTATTTTGGAAATGTTGGAAATCTTGAGACGGTACCCGCTCATTTTTTTCCTTTTGACTTAAAAATAACTCAGGAAAAATTTTACGCCCCTAGGACCACGCCTTCCCTACGCGACGGGCCCTTAAAGAGCGGGGCCTAAAAAATCATTTTTCCATACAAACCAAAAAATTTTTTTTTTGATTTTTAATTTTTTTGTTATTATTTATTATATTACTTGGTTTGCTTATTCACAACAAAAAATTTGATTTTGGTGGGATAAGTCTTTCAGCGCTAAAAAATTTTTCGCAAAAAAAAATTTTGAGCCGCCGGGGTCCTACAGTAAAAAATTTTTAAAAAATATTTTTTTTTAGTTTTGACCAGCAACGGTTTTAGCTGCTATGTTGCTTTAAATGATATATATTCATAAAAAAATATTTTTTGTATCTGTGACATCTTAATCGTGTTCTAAAAAAGGGTAAAAAATGCATTGATGATTTTTTTCGATACACGATAAAAATGTCACAAATATGAATAATATTTTTTTTGGAATATATATCATTAAAAACAACATAAAAACTAAAACCATTGCTTTTCAAAACTAAAAAAAAATATTTTTTAAAAATTTTTTACCGTAGGATTCCTACGGCTCAAAATTTTTTTTTTCGAAAAAGATAAAGATGTCACAGATATGAATAATTTTTTTTTTGGAATATATATCATTTAAAGCAACATAGCAGCTAAAACCGTTGCTGGTCAAAACTAAAAAAAAATATTTTTTAAAAATTTTTTACTGTAGGACCCCGGCCGCCCAAATTTTTTTTTTGCGAAAAATTTTTTAGCGCTGAAAGACTTATCCCTCCAAAATCAAATTTTTTGTCGTGAATAAGCAAACCAAGTAATATAATAATTAATAACAAAAAAATTAAAAATCAAAAAAAAATTTTTTTGGTTTGTATGGAAAAATGATTTTTTAGGCCCCGCTCTTTAAGGCCCCGTCGCGTAGGGAAGGCGTGGTCCTAGGGGCGTAAAATTTTTCCTGAGTTATTTTTAAGTCAAAAGGAAAAAAATGAGCGGGTACCGTCTCAAGATTTCCAACATTTCCAAAATAAGGGACACTCTAATGTACATGCATTTTTTTCAACATGAGTTTTCTATAACAATAAGTAAATAAAACAATATCCTATATAAGACTTAAAATAATTCCATCTAAAGGAATAAATATAGTAAAACGAAAAATCCTCACACATTCTAATCTAATACTAAAAGGCCTTTTTTTTATTTAGATACAAATGTATACAGATACACAATTTGGTGGTTAAATAAACAGTTTTTAATATAGAAATTTTGAAAGACATAAAATGTTGCAAAAGAATCTAGAAAATTTGTGATTATGTATTTATTACATTAAAAAACATTCTTGACTATTTTAACAAAGAAATTGTAACGCATGTTCAAAAATACAAAAATTAGCAAAATGTTGCTAAACAATGTTGCTTAACAATGTTGCCAAATTATGTTACTACAAAATGTTGCTAAACAATTTTGATAATCATTTTGCTGCTAAAAATTTTGTTGATTAATGTTGCAAACAATGGCAATATACATGTTGCTAAACAATGCTCCTATGCAATGCTGATTATTCAAAATGTTGCTAGGCACTGATATAAACATAACTTTTACAAATGTTGGTGGTTAACTAAACAGTTTTTAATATACAAATCATGAAAGACAAAAATGTTGCAAAAGAAGGTAGAAGATTTGTGACTTGTGTTTATTACATTAAAAAACATTATTGATTTTTTTAATAAAGAAATTGTAACGCATGTTTAGAAATACAAAAGTAAGTTACAAAAGTTAAATGTTGCTAAACAATGTTGCTAAACAATGTTGTAATACAATGTTGCTAAGCAATGTTGATAAACAATGTAGTTGAACAATGTTGATTGTTAAACAAAGTTGACAAAAAATGTTGGTAAACAATGCTACTAAGCAATATTGATTATTTTAAAATGTTTCTTAGTACTGATATCAATTTAACTTTTACAAATGTTGATGGTTAAATAAACCGTTTTTAATATACAAATCTTGAAAGACATAAAATGTGACAAAAGAAGCTAGAAAATTTGTTAACTTTTTGTTACATAAAATAACATTATCGTATTTTTTAACAAAGAAATTATAACGCATGTTTAGAAATACAAAAGTAAGCAAAATGTTTCTTAACAATCTTGCTAAAAAATGTTGCTAAACAATGTTGCTAAACAATGTTCTAAACAGTTCTAAACGCAATGTTGATAAACAATGTTAAAAAACAATGCTGCTGAAAAATTTCGTTAATCAATGTTGATAAACAATGTTAATAAACACTGCTGCAAAGAAATGTTGCTAAACAATGTTGATAAGCAATGTTGTTAAACAATGCTACTAAGCACTGTTAATTATTTTAAAATGTTTACTGATATTAATACAACTTTTACAAATGTTGGTGGTTTTTAATAAACAGTTTTTAATAAACAATTCTTGAAAGGCATAAAACGTTGCAAAAGAAGCAAGAAAATTTGTGACTATTGTATTTTTTAAATAAAAAAAAACATTAATGACTTTTTTAACAAAGAAATTGTAACTCATATAAAAGTAAGCAAAATGTTGCCAAACAATGTTGTTATACAATGTTGCTACACAATGTTGCTAAAAAAGTTTGATAAACAATGTTAACAAACAATGCTGCTAAGAAATCTTGCAAGCAATGGTGATAAATTGTGACTATTGTATTTATTACATAAAAACAAGTAAGAAAATTATAGTCGGTCAAGACCGACCATATAATACCCTACACCAGAGTTTCCCGAAAAATGGGTCCCAAGTTCAAACATGGACTGATTAGATCTTTATTTTGTCAAATCTTTAATAAGTGTAAAAAGCACTCACTAATCAAATTTGAGTGGGATAGGCTTCTTTTTGTTGACAATAAACCGCTTCAACTAAATATCGGGCGAAATTTTCACATGGGACCTAAGCCCAAAAATGGTCCGATGATAATCAGATTTTATAAGGTTATCAAAGTACGCGTTTAACATACACAAACAGAATTTTAATTAAATATTTTCTATTGTCATGAAATTTGAGAGATTTATGTGAAAATCGGGAAGGTGATTTGTATGGGGGCTACAAGAAGAACTGGTCCAATTTCTTTAAAATTCGAAATGGTGATTTGTGTGGGTGAAACATGATTACCTGCCAATTTTCGAAAAGATACCTATTAAAATGCGGCTATTAGAGTAATTTAAGCCAAAACTAAAAAGGACCTTTGTATAGGAGCTAGGTCTAAATATGGACCGATTTTTTCAATTTCAATAGGCTTCGTCCTTGGGCCAAGAGAGGCTTAAGTTTTAAATTTTAAGTCAATTGATTAAAAATTGCGACCTGTATCGTGTTTACACCGTTTACATGGACAGACAGACAGACGGACAGACGGACAGACGGACAGACGGACAGACGGACAGACGGACAGACGGACAGACGGACAGACGGACAGACGGACAGACGGACAGACGGACAGACGGACAGACGGACAGACGGACAGACGGACAGACGGACAGACGGACAGACGGACAGACGGACAGACGGACAGACGGACGGACATCGCTAACTCGACTCAAAAAGTGATTCTAAGTCAATCGGTATACTTAAAAGTGGGTCTAGGACCAATATTTCGGGTGTTACAAACATCAGCACAAACTCATTATACCCTGTACCACAGTGTGGTGTAGGGTATAAAAACACTATTGACTAACAAAGAAATTTTAACGCATGCTTAGAAATACAAAAATAACAAAAATTTTGCTAAACAATGTAGCTAGCCAAACAAAGTTGCTACACAATGTTGCTAAGCAATGTTGATAAATAATAAACAATGCTGCTAAGAAATGTTGCTAAGCAATTTTTATAAACAATGTTGGTAAACAATGCTACTAAGCAATGTTGATTATTTTAAAATGTTTCTAAGTATTGATATCAATAGAACTTTTAAAAATGTTGGTGGTTCAATAAACAGTTTTTTATAAACAAATCTTGAAAGACATAAAATGTTGCAAAAGAAGCTAGAAAATTTGTGGGTACTGTATTTATTAAATAAAAAGAAAAACTAATTGTAGTTGTAATTATTCGACCTTTCAAGTTTTAATTAATTAAATAAATATTTGACCTCGACCTCGAAATTAAAGACAAACAATGATTTTAAAGAGAAACTGTCATAAAATGTTGCTAAACATTGTGTCTCAATATATTCTGTCATAATCTTATGACAACAATAATTACAAAAACAGATGAAGAACGAAAATTACAATATGTTGCGAGTTATTGTTATTTTGATGATTTTTAAATTGAAGATAACAAATGATTTTAAAGAGAAACTTTAATAAACGTAGTATCTTGGGAAATCGTTTTAAAAAGATGTAAAAAGTGAAATGTTGCAAGAAATATTTTTACAATGTTGCTGATAAATTTATTGCAACATAAGCTTTCACAAATGTTGCAAGCTAAGTATTAGAAAGATGAGTATGTCAAAATGATCTTATAATAAAATAAGTAAATGTTTAGACACATAACGCTTAGAAAATCTGGCAGAAAAATATTTAACAAAACATGATACAGAAAGTATTTGATACTGTTCCTAATAAATTTATAAAAACATTTACTCTCACAAGCCAAATGCGTCAAGCACTTAATGCTGCAAAATATCGAAATAGCAAATAGTTTTAAATACACTGTTTTAAATGTTCCTAAACAATGTTTATCAAAAGCAGATTTAATGTTGCTAAGAATATATTCAATGTTGCTAAGAACTATAAAATGTTGCAAAGGCCTTCTGAGCTTTTTTACTGTTCTAAACTATTCTAAAAGTTTATTGCTTTAATACTTTTTGACCTTAGTGTTGATATTGCTCTCTTTTTTTGTTGTTTTGTTATACAAGATTACTTTTATTCAAAACTTTATTATACTTTTTTACTTTGTTGATTATAACATTATTTTGTTTTTGAAACGACTGTCGATGGAGGTTCATGTACAGTGTACATTGTACACTCATGTATTTATTATGAGTATTTAGATTTAAATGTAATTTCAAAAATTAATTAAATGTTGCACACATACGATGGTAGATTGAAGAAGTTAAGATGGAAAGTATGAATAGTTCTGTTACTTGTTGTGTATAATTTTCCCTGAAAACCTGTTCTATAGAATTAGTAATTAAAGACCATATTTCAGTACAAATGCAGTCCGATCAAATGCCAAAAAATTCGTCTGTGTACCCTCGTAATCTATATAAATTAAGAAAGTTTACTGTGTACAAGTGTTTCTTTATATGTCTTTTAAATAATCTTGTAGCACTTTCTTCACAAACAGAAAAAATAGCAAACATTATTTTATATCTTCCTTTCAAAAACAACAAAAAAAAATGTGCCTCAAATTTTTTATGATTTATTAATTTAAATTAACTTATTATTCTAAAACAAAATAAGACTTAAATGTGTGTAAAGTTTATTAAAAAAGTTTATAAAACTTAAACAAAAATCGTTTACAAGCTTAATTGTCTTTAGCAACATAAAAGAACGTTTTTCTCGTATACACAGAATAAATAAATACAAAAAAAGTTTTTTTTTCAGCAAATATTTAAAATAATTAAAGAAAAAATGAGCAAAAGATTTTCAAGAAAAAAAAATGTTTTTAATATACTAGTTTCATAAAAGAAAGTAAAAGTTAAAACAAATATTGAATATAAAATAACAAAATTTTCTTTATTTCTTTTATATCTTTACAGTTGGATTTACAATTACAAGATGAAGCTGGTGGTGATATATCAAGTTTTATTACCAATGGTGAATGGGATCTGTTGGGTATGTTATTGTTTGCATGAATATTTTTGGGGAACATGTTGATAAGCTACAACAAAAATATGTTGCAGAAGTAATGTGGATTAAGAGATGAGAAAAACGGGCTTTTAATGTATGTTGCTGAAAAAAGTTGCTAAAGTATGTAACAAAAAACATATTGCTGAAACAACCTGATTAAATTCGGTACTAAAAATTTTTTCTGAAACATGTTTATGACACATGTTGCAAAAACATGTTAAAAATAAACACTATAAAAAATTTTCTTACAATTAGTTGGGTAAAATGTGCTGCCAATGATATCTTGCTTACTTTTTAAAAACATGTTGCTAAAATATGTTAGTAAAACATGTTGTTAAAACATGCTAGTAAAAAATATTACTGTAAAAAATTTCCTTATTTGGGTAAAATCTGCTGCCAATGGTAAATTATTTTAATTTTAAACATGTTGCTGCCACAATTTGCGAAGCTATGTTTCTAAAAATGTTAAAAGGAAATGTTGATAAAATTGGCTTTTAAAACCAGTTGATAAAATAAACTGCTTAAGCATGACGGTTAAACGTGTTGCTGAAAACGTTAAGTTGAGACTACTTACTTAAAAGTGTTGCTAACATGCGCTGTTGAAACATGGTTTTAAAGCATGTTGCTGACACATGTTTCCTAATTATGTCCCTAAAACATGTTTCTGAATCATGTAAATAATACATGTTGATGTTGCTGAAACATGTTGCAGAAACATGTTGCAATAATATATAATTAAAACACATTGAGCTGAAATACATATACATGTGTCTGAAACATGTGATTTACATAAGTTGCTAAAACATCATATTTACACATGTTACTAAAACATGTTAATGAAACATGTTGCTAAATCATTTTAATGAAACATATTTCCAAAATATGTTGCCGAAACATGTTTCTAAACTTAAAAACAATTTTTAAATCATGTTTCTTAATTATGTTCATGAAACATGTTTCTGATTCATGTAAATTGATGTTGCTGAAACATGTTGCAGAAATATGTAGCGAAAACATATAAATAAAACAAATTGAGCTGAAATTCATATACATGTTGCTGAAACATGTTATTTATATCATGTTTACACATGTTACTAAAACATGTTTCCACATGTTGCTAAAACATGTTTATGAAACATATTGCTAAATCATGTTAACGGAACATGTTGCTGAAATATGTTGCTTAAATTGAGAACATCTACATTTTTTATTAAATGTTGCCAAGGTTATTTCCTAATTCAAGGGAAACAAAATTATAAAATAAAAAATATTTGATGAACAAATTTTTTTCATATGTCTCTAAGAAAATGATGATGCCCTAAAAATCTGTAAAAACATGATGTAAAAAATGGACAAAAACAAGTTTCATAATCATATTCTTGAAACATGTTTCTAAGGAAATGTTGCTGTATTAAAAATCTGTTAAAACATGATTTAAAATAAAGGTAACAAAATATTTCTTAATTATGTTCCTTAAAGATGTTTCTGAAACATGTAAATATTACCTGTCTTAATGTATGTTGTTAAAACATGTTACTTACACATGTTGCTAAATCCTGTTCATTTAACATGTTGCTGAAATATATTGCCGAAACATATAGCTAAACTTTTGAACATAAAATTTTTTATCAAAATGTTGCCAAGGCTTTTCCCTTTTTATCAAATAAAAATATTTGATGAACAAATTTTTTTCACATGTCTCTAAGAAAATATTGCTCTACAAAAAATCTGTAAAAACGTCGTGATTAAAAAAATGGGCAAAAACACGATTATTAATCATATTCTTGAAACATGTTTCTGAACACATGTTTGTAAGGAAATGTTGCTGAAATGAAAATCTGCAAAAATATGATTTAAAAAATGGGTAAAAACCTATTTCTCAATCATGTTATTTAAAGATGTTTCCGAAACTTTTAAACAATACATGTCTTAATGCATGTTGCTAAAACATGTTACTTACAAATGTTGCTAAAACATCATCATTACCCATGTGAAAAAACATGTTATTAACACATGTTGCTTTGTCATGCTCATGAAACATGTTGCCGAAACATGTGTCTTAAATGTGTTGCCGAAACATGATGCTAAAATTTAAAACATCCATATTTTTTATCAAAATGTTGCCAAGGTTGTTTCCTAATTCAAGGGAAGCAAAATTGTAAAATAAAAAATATTTTATGAACAATTTTTTTGCACATGTCTCTAAGAAAATGTTTCTGTACTAAAAATATATAAAAACATCATGTAAAAATTGACAAAAACACGTTTCTTAATCATATTCGTGAAACATGTTTCTGAGGAAATGTTGCTGTACTAAAAACCTGTAAAAACATGATTTAAAAAAAAAAAGTAAAAGAATATTTCTTAATCATGTTCCTTAAACATGTTTCTGAAACATGTATATAATACATGTCTTAAAGCATGTTGCTTAAACATGTTACTTACACATATTGCTAATACATAATATCAACCATATTGGTAAAACATGTTGCAAACACATGTTTGTAAAACATGTTACTAACACATGTTGCTACATCATGTTTACGAAACATGTTGGTGAATATGTTGCAGAAACATGTTGCTAAACTTTACAACATTTATATTTTTTATCAAAATGTTGCCAAGGTTCCTTAAAAAAGTTTCCTTTATTATGTATGTTACGAAAAATGTTGCGAAACATTGTTTAATATGATATTATATTAAAGTCTAGAAAGTAATAAATAACTCAACAATGTTCTTTCATCAAAATTTAAACATAAGTTTAGAAAAACGCTTTTGTAAGAATAATGCTTAATAATTTTTATTTTTCATCTGAACCGAGATAAAGAATGTTGTTTTGTGTAGATTCCACTTTATTTTCAAATATTTTTGACAAAAATTGAGAAAAAATTAATAAAATCTTGTTCAGATTTTTAGTTTTTGGGCCATAATGAAACAAAGCAACTTTTGTAAGAATAATGTTGCTGAACATTGACAGGTCTTTGGAACCTTGGTATAAAATGTTAGTTAGCAGATAATTTTCCATTTGACTTTCCCAATAATTTTTTTTAAACCTTATGAATTATTGTGAAGAAATGATGCTTAAAAATTGTTGCTAAACAAAAGCAACTTAAATGTTGCATAATAACTCAAATGTTGCTAAGCAAATGATTAAATAATAAATGTTGCTTAAACCTACATTGGTCCTTCGAACCGTTTAAAATGCATCAACATTTAACTCAACAAATATTGGGAGCTTTAAGAAATGTTGATAGACAAAGCAATTTAGCTACTTTAAATGAAATGTTACTTAAACTTAAAATAACAGGTTTTGGATCCGTGGTAAAAAACATTAGTTAGCAGATATTCTCCCTGTCTTTCTGAAAAATTTGTTTAACCTTCTGAATTATTCTGAAGAAATGATGCTTAAAAATTGTTGCTAAACAAAAGCAACTTAAATGTTGCAAAATAACTCAAATGTTGCTAAGCAAATGGTTAAAAAATAAATGTTGCTTAAACCTAAGTACAATAGTCCTTCGAACCGTTTAAACTGCATAAACATTAAACTCAACAAATATTGGGAGCTTTAAGAAATGTTGATAGACAGAGCAATTTAGCAAATTTAATTGAAATGTTGCTTAAATTTTTAATTTTGAGTTCCATAAGCAAACAAAGCAACTTTCGTAAGAATAACGGGTCTTTGAAACCGTGATATAAAATTTAAAAGTGCTGATAATCTCCCCTTTGTCTTTCTGAATTATACTAAAGAAATGTTGCATAAAAATTGTTGCTAAACAAATGCAACTTAAATGTTGCATAATAACTAATATGTTGCTAAGCAAACGGTTAAAGAAAAAATTATGCTTAAACCTATATTGGTCCTTCGAACCGTTTAAAATTCAGCAACATTAAACTTTACTTATACTCTCTTGCTTATCTTACTCTACATTTAGCCTTCTCAACAAATGTTGCTTATTACACATGTTCCTAACCAAAAAAATATAACAAAATATTTTTTTTTTCTTAATATTTTTTTATTTACAATTAAGATTATTTTAACATTTACTATTAATATTTTAATATTTCTTTTTTTTACAAAAAAAAAAAAAAAACTTTCCTTTTTCTTATCCCCCCAAAAAAAAAACTCCCAAAAAAAAAAAACAAAATAATAAAAAACTGTAGGCGTACCTGGTAAACGAAATGAAATCTACTATAATTGCTGCCCAGAACCTTATATTGACATAACATTCGCCATTTTGATACGACGTAAAACTTTGTATTATTTTTTCAATTTAATTGTGCCCTGTGTACTGATTGCCTCAATGGCACTGCTAGGTTTTACACTGCCACCAGATTCTGGTGAAAAACTATCGCTGGGTAAGTTTTCAAAGCAAACCAAATGAAACTAACAGAAAAAAAGATTTAAGAAAAAAAATTAGAAAATTTACTAACACAAACTTAAACACAACAAATTAGAAAAGGAACCGAAAAACTTCTATAGAAATCTCTCAAAAAAATAAAAAAACGACAAAATTTTTTTCAAAAAAAAATATTTCTCAAATTTCTACAAATTAAACTAAGAAAAACTTTAAATCCAATGAAGCAGTGTTTAAAGTACATAGAAACCAAAATAATAATAATAAAAAAAAAAACAGAAATCGATTTAAAAGTTTTGTACTAAAACAGTCTTGTTTAAAAATATCTTTCTTTGCTTTTTCTCTGCTTGAAAAAGGACAACTTAGTTTTTTAATGACAAAAAATTATGATAAATGTTGGTTTAAATTGAATTTAACAGCTTTTGGTTTAAAAGACCCAATAGGAATTCCAAGCGAAAAAAAAACAAAATTTTGTTAATATTACTTGCCAAGATATTCAAAAATTTGTATAGGGTGCATCACATTTTTTATTTTCATAATTTTTTGCTACTGTTTTTATTTTTTCTTAGCTTACTAGTAGCAGTTAAATTTAAAATTTTAGCATATTTTGTGAAATAACCCATCATCCTCAAAGTATGCTATAAATTTTGAAAATTTCTGCTACATTTACTTATGCTTTATAATTTTTCTTAATTTTTTATACTAGTTTTTAGGCAGAACAATTTTTTAGAAAAAAAATTTATTTATTTAACACAAAAAAAATATAATTAATGGTTGCTTTCGAATTTTAAACAACAAAATTTCCAAAAAAATATTCGTTTAGAAATTTACACTAATTTAGTATGAAAAACAAACAAACAATCAACAAAAAAACTGCTTCCAATATCAGATCCTCATCTAAATCCCAACTTCATAATCAATTTGTAGTTCAAAATATATATCATTTCATTGTAGATATTCTCCTTTTCCTCAAAATATATATATATTAACTTACAAATAAAAAAAATATATATTTTTTCAATCTTAAATTGGCCTCATTTTCTAGTCCTGAAACTACCAGATAGTTGAAAGTTAGCAGAAAGGTGGCAATTGTACCAAACCTATTAGTGACAACTTCTACTATAGAAATGGTCAACAAGTGTCATATCAGTAACAGATTTTTTAAGTTTTTTTTTTTTTATTTATTTTTTTATTTTTCCTAAATCTTTTAAAATATTGTAACAACAAAAAAAAAAAAAACAATTCCTTTATCCAGACTTAAAATATAAATAAAAAATATATGGACGAAAGGTAATCAAGTTCTTATCCCATACTTCCCATCTATTTTCCCATATTATGATTTCCTCACTTAACAACTATTATTGTGCACTTCTACAGATTTTTGTTTTGAATAAATGGTTAGGAATAAGATTATTTTAATAATAATACTACATAATTTATTTGTCCAATTAACCCTTTAACTGCATGATAAATATAATTTTTTTAATCTCTCTCTCTTCTAATAAAATAATTTATAAGGTTATTTCAATATTAATTCTCTAAGGCATAAGGTGATATATACATATTTTTTATTAAACATATGTATATTAAAATATTAAACTTAAATATAAAAAAAATATAATTAATAAACATTTATTAATTTAACAGTAATTTAAATAATTTAATAATTTTTATATTCATTTTAATAATTTTTTGAGACATTTATTAAATTAACGGTAGGAAATTGATTTCCTAACAATATTTTCGTAAAAATATGCAATATGTGTAATTTTACATATTTAATGAGTAAAATTACACAAATTGCTTTTTATACACAAAAAAATGTGTAAATTTACGCATATTACGATAAATTATTAGAGTGTATAAAAACAATTAACTAACCGGGAAAACAAAAAACTCTAGTTTATTTCGATCTAACTATACAAGATGTATCAAATTTAAACATTATCTATTTTTATAAAAATTTACTGATGTATTTTATCAAATTCAATCACTTAATAAAAAAAATATAATTTATTGAATATGTAGAACCTACACTCTAAACAAATGAGTCCAGTTTCCTACTATAAATTGGGTAAATTTTAACAAAATTAAATAATATACTACTATAAATTGGGTTAAATTCCAATAATTTTAAGTAAAATGTGTGTAATTTACCCAATTTATAGTAGGAAACTAAAATCACTTTAATTAGAGTGTACTTAAATTCATAAATATTAAAACAATGTAAATAGTTGCTTTCAAGGACTTACAGGATATTGCCAAAACATGATAAAAGAAGAGTGTACTAATACGGGACCCTTGTACTAATACTAAAAAAAAATTTGCGATACAGAAAAGGAATTTTCTGCAGAATGAAAATTCTCCGAATTTGAGATGAAGCTTCGCCTAAAAGTGCAGCCTTTAAAATTGTTTTTTTATGTCTAAAAATAATTGGGATATTTCAGAAAAATTTTGCGATGCAAAAAAAGTTTTTTCTACAGAAAATGTCTCTTTAAGAAAAGTCTCAGAATTTGAGATGGATTAGAAACATTTTAAGACTCTGAAACTTTCTCCAGATAATGAACATGTCCTAAATAGATAAAGCTTCAGATGCCGGAAAATTTCTCGTACAGCTTCTAAAGTATTTTTCTCGTAGAAATTGTCTCAGATTCTCAGAAATTTAGACTAAAAACTCCGTGAACAAAAAAATTGTTACATCCATTCAAACAAACACTTTTTTTTAAGTTTTAAATAAAATTACTTAGGTGAATAAAAAAGTACCGAAATATATATTATATTTATAATTGAACTTTTTGATATATTGTACTTTTTGGTAAAAGTACAAAAATATTACTCTTTTAAAGTAATATTTGGTAAAAGTACAAAAGTACCAAAATAGTACTCTTTTTATCAAAAGTACCCAAATGATGATAAAAATAATAGAAAATCTACTTTTTTAAAAAAATATGTAAGTACCAAAATATAAATTTATCATAAAAAGTACCAAAATGGTAAATTTTTATAAAAAGACTGAAATACTACTTTTCGTAAAATGTACCAAACTTCTCTATAAAAAGTACAAAATTCGTAGTTTTTTTTAAATACAGGATAGTACTTTTAAATAGGAAATACCTTAAAAAAAAGAATACAAATAATACTTTTTAATAAAAGTACCAAAATAATGTTCAATATTTTTTAAAAGTACCAAAATAATATTTTTTTACAAATATGAATGTACCAGGATATTACTTTTTAACAAGAATTACCATTTTATATTGAATTTAAATAAAACTTTTTTTATAAAATACTACTTTTTTTAAAAATAGTACTATTTTTAAAAATAGCAACTAAATAGTACTATTTATAAAAAGATTTTTAAAAAGTGTTTTATTACAGAAATTATAAACCAGCATAGCACTTTTTAACAACAGACTACAGAGACTAACAACTCTGCTCAAAAAAAATGGTTACATCCATTCACACAAACACTTTTTTTTTTTAATAAAAGTACTTAAGTGAATATAAAAGTACCAAAATATTACAAATATAGTAAATTTAAAAAAAATACCAAAATAATTATTTCTTTTTAAAAAGTACTTTAATTGTAATACTACTTTTGTATAAAAAGTAACGAAAAAGTAATTTTTCATAAAAAGTTAAAGTAATATTTCCTTATAATTGAACTTTTTGATAAACTTTTGATAAAATGTACTTTTTGGTAAAAGTACAAAAATAGTACTTTATTTTACAAAAGTACCAAAATAGCACTCTTTTTAGCAAAAGTACAAAAATAGTACTTTTTGTTAAAAAATAATAAAAAATCAGCTTTTTGACAATAAGTACCAAAATATAAATTTATCATAAAAATTATGACTAAAATACTACTTTTCGTAAAATGTACCAAACTTTTCTATAAAAAGTACAAAATTCGTTTTTTTTTTAATACAGGATAGTACTTTTTAATAAGAAATACCTTTAAAAAAGTATAATTATAATCATTATTAATAAAAGTACCAAAATAAGCTTGCTTTTTTATAAAATGTACCAAAATAATGCCTTATAACAAATATGTATGTATGGGATATTACTTTTTAACTAGAATAACCATTTCAAATAGAATCAAAATATTTCTTTTTTGTAAAATAGTACTTTTTATAAAATAGTACTTTTTTATAAAATAGTACTTTTTTTATAAAATATTACTTTTTTATAAAATAGTACTTTTTTATAATATAGCCTTTTTTATAAACGAGCTTTTAAATAAAAGTACCAAAACAGAATAGCAACAAAATAAAAAGCACTTAAATAGTGTTTTTTTACAGAAATTATAAACCAACATAGCACTTTTTAACAAAAAGTAAAATTTAAAATAGTACATTTGGAAAAAATATTCCTGTTTCATAAAGAGTGCTTTGAAATAAACGTACCAAAATAAAATATTTTTAAAAATAGCAACAAAATAGTACTATTTTAAAAAATTAAATAGTACTTTTTGATAAAAAAAAAAGTATCAAAATAATTGTTTTGATAAAAGTATATTTTGGTACTTTTATCAAAAGTACTGATACAATTTTCTGATAAAAATAACTTAAATAGTAATTTGTATAAAAAAAGACCTAAATAGAATTTTTGTTAAAAATAAGTCAAATAGCACCTTTTGAGAAAAAAAATATACCAAAAAAATATTTTTTTAAGGCGTGGTCCTTTTAAAATAAGTAACACAGTATGACTTTTTTAAAAATAAGTACCAAAATAGTAGTTTTTTAATTCAAAGTATCAAAATGGTTCTTTTTTATAAAAAGTTCCAAAATAGTACTTTTGGTAAAAATATAAACTAAAATTTACTGTTTGTTAAAAAGTGCCAACATATTTATTTATCATAAAAAGTTAAATGATTTTTTTATATAAAAAGACCGAAATAGTACTTAACGCGTCTCAAAATAGTAATTTTTATAAGAGTATATTTTGGTACTTTTATCAAAAGTACTGATAAAGTTTTCTGATAAAAATAACTTAAATACAAGGTATTTTTGATAAAAAAAAGATCCAAAAAGGATTTTTTGTTAAAAAGAAGTAAAATAGTACCTTTTAAAAAAAAATACCAAAAAAAAAAATTTTAACGTATTGCAATGGTCCTTTTTAAAAGAAGTGCCAAAGTAGGACATTTTTATAAAAAGTATCAAAATGGTACTTTTTTATAAAAAGTACCAAAATAGTACTTTTTGATCCAAATTATAAAAAATCTACTTTTTGATAATAAGAACCGAAATATTTATTTATCATAAAAAGTACCAAAATGGTACTTTTACTTTTTTAAAAAGTACCAAAATGGTACTTTTTATAAAAAAACCGAAATACTACTTTTAGTAAAATGTTCCAAATGTATATTTAGTACTACTTTTTAAAAAGATGTACCATATAATCCAGAATAGTACTTTTTAAAAAGATGTACCATTTTAAATAGTACTTTTTGGGAAAAAAAAAATATTAAAATAGAAGTTTTTGATAAAAAAAATATTAAAATAGTGATTTTTAATAAAAAATTATTAAAATAGTACTTTTATAAAGTGTACCAAAACAGTACATTTAAATAAATTTGTACTTTTTAGTAAAACGTATCTTTTTAAAAAGTAACAAAATAGTAATATTGATAAAAGTATATTATAGTACTTTTATAAAAAGTACTGATAAAATTTTCTGATAAAAATTACTTAAAGAATAGTTTTTGAATATAAACAAGTGAGAGTGTTAAATTCGGCTATGATACCCTCCAACATGTTAAAACATATAAAAAAATCCAGGGTCGTTTTTGGGTAGTGGGGGATGATCTCCCCATCGCGATAAATGTTAACTAATTTATTTATTATGCTTTTTGCAATTTAGTTATAATATTTTCTCATTATTTTAATGACTTTTTTAAATCGACGCCCACAAAAGGGATCGGGCAGAAAAAAACTAAATTTTCCAGCCCCCTGGGTATAACTGCAGGAGTTTAAACCCCTTCTGACAAAAAAAAAACAAATGTTTAACAAAAATAGCAAAAAAAGATGTAAAAATGGCATTTTTTAAGAGGGTTTTTTTTTGTTCGTTAAGGGGGAACTTTTTTCCCCCGGCCCGATTTTGCCCATTTCCGAATTTAACCGGCCTATGAACATTAGACATATTCTTGCCATTTTTTAGGGGTCTAGCTCTTTTATTTTGGACTGAATCGTGTTTTATACAGACGGACGGACGGACATTAATAGAACGACTTAAAATCGATCATAGATCAATAATATTTATACTTTATGGGGTCCCCGACCGATATTTTTATGCGTTACAAACGGAATGACAAAGTGAGTATACCCCCATACTGTGGTTGGAGGGTATAAAAAGTTCCAAAATCGAATTTTTATTAAATAAAATAGAACTTTTGAAAAAAAAAACAAAAGAATGTTTTTTATTGAAAATACTGAAATAGGTTTTTTTTAAAAGAAGTATCAAAACACTACTTTTCTATAAAAAAAGTATCAAAATACTACTTTTCTATAAAAAAGTACGAAAATAGTACTTTTTTTAAAAAAAGTACCAAAATAGTACTTTTTTATAAAAAGTACCAAAATAGTACTTTTTTATAAAGAGTACCAAAATAATACTTTTTATAAAATGAATGTACCTTTAAAGTGAAATTTTTATTTACCATCAGATTTATCGAAGTGTCCGGCCAGATCAAAGTTTTGGATTTTGGAACAATTAAAAAAAAACGTCTTGCGATACATCATATTTATTATATCAAAAAATTTGTTAGATCGGTCAATGGGCTTTCGAGATATTGCTATTTTAAATTTGTCGGTTTTTCCTAAGGTCCAGAAATTTACAAAAATAAATCCCAACATTTTTTTCTTTGACCCTTTCATAGAGCTTGAGACAGATTTTAATTTAAAATTAATTTATGCCAAATCTGATTATTTGAACCATCAAAGTTTAAGTTTTATAGAAAATGTTTACCAAAAACTCCAAGGTTTGATGAAAGGGTGCCATGGGCTCAAAGTAATTTTGAATGAAAGATTGTCTTAAAGTCTATGAAAGGGTCAAGGAAAAAAATTAGATTGATGTTTTTAAATTTCTTGGTATTAGGAAAACCGCTATTTTGGCAAATTTTAAAATAGCGATATCTCGAAAATCCTTCGACCGATATAATCGAATTCAGCGCATCAAAAAATAATAAGATTTTTCTCAAATTAAGTTAAAATGAAAGTTTGTCTTTTTTTTACCGTAGGAAACAACTGCCATTTTTGGCTAATTTTCTAAAAAACTTTCAAGCTCTATAATGCATTATCACAACAATTTTTGATGTATTGTGTAAAAAAGTTAAACTTTTTAATGCATAATTTAAGGAATAAATTTGAAACTAATTTATTTTTTTCTATTGGGCATATTTAAATAACCTACAGCAAACATATTGAAATAAAACGTTAACAGAACTGCTACTTAACAACTCACTATGGGTCAAACATAAAAAATAAAAAAAAATACAATGTGATTTTTTTTTTTTTTTGCAATTAGCAATTTGTTTATTATTACACCATTTATGTGGTATAATTCTGTAAAATATTATTTTTTAATAAAATAAAGAAATTAGTGCCTTGGACTATTTTACTCAGCATTTTCAGTGAAAGCGATTAATGAATTTTTAAGGTTTGACACAGCCCACATAAGAAAACTCCGAATCTTTTACCCTGTAAACGTTATAAATACTTGTTCCCCTGAAAGTCAATTTTAAATTTCTGCCAATTCCAACCCATAGTGCAACATTTCAAAACTAAAAACGTAAAATAGCAAACAACAATAACGGCAAACAAACAAAAACATTATTTGCCATCAACAAAACAGAACAGATCACAACGACAACAGCAAAACCATTCACACACATACGTTATTTTTTTTTTGAAAAAAGGAAACATGCTATGGCACAAAAAAACGGAACTGGATATAAGAAAAATACTTTTACTAAAGACCAACAGCCAAACAGCCGCAGCAGAAGCACCAGAACCAGAACAAACAGCAGTACAAATACCAGTAAAACTAGTGGCACATCATTGAGTATCAGCATCAACATTCAGCAACACAACCTTGACCCAGACAAATATCCAGCAATAACAACAGCAGAAACAACAATCATAAAAATACCTAAAGCTATAAACATATTAGGGAGATATTTGTTGTACAAAAATGGAAATACGTAGCGAATCTTAAGTGTGTGATTATGTTAATCATCTTCCACATTTAGGGCAATAAAAGGTACAATAAAGTTGAAAAAATTAGTTCAGCCTTACATGAAATTCAGAAAAAAATACAAACATTTAGTGTACCAAATGGCGCCCAACCAGGGGCTCGATTACAAACTGCGGATTTTGAAAGTAAGAAAATGATAGTCGGTACCCTACACCAGTGTTTCCCGGAAAATGGATTCCAAGTCCAAGCATGAACCAATCGAATTTAACCTTTCCTAGATCTTTAATAAGATTAAAATCAGAATTTTATGCAACATTTTTTATTTACATGAAATTTGATAGATTAGATTTTAGATGTGAATAGTCTGAGGGTGGTTGCAAAATCAATCAATTAAAAAAAAATCGCTCCAAACTTGCATAGAAATTCCGTAAATATTACCAAACGAATTGGCGCCCAAGCAGGGGCATGATTACACTGTAAGTATAAATTTAACTTTAGAAATGACACACATTGCAACGCCGAGACACGTAACTTGATTTTGTGTCGTAGAATCCAGTGGCATTCACCGTTTTGTCGGGTCTGGTCAAAAGCAAGAGGTATTTTGTTTTCAATTTTCTTAATAAACAATGAAAAATCGCTTGAAATTGCTAATTAAAAAATTTTATCAGTTTTGATATTGACCTTATCTGTCAAAACGAAAAATGCAGCTGTGTTCTACGATCAAAATTTAAGTTTATGTGTCTCACCGTTTTGGTGTGTCAATTTCACGTATTTAGTGTATTATGAACTGCACAGCTGAACCACATTGCCAACAAGGGACAGTCGGTCCAAATTTACATCGGTAACCAAAACTATTCATTGAGTTTCAAATATGCTGATTAGAATGGGAAAAGCTTGTTCCTTTCAGAATATATTACCAAAGGAATTGTTTAGCAAATGGCGCCCAATCAGGGGCCCAATTTTGAACTGCACAGCGGAAACACATCGGCAAAGAGGGAAAGTCGGGTCATATTCCCACCAGTAGCAAAAACTATTCATTGATATCAAATTTTGTGACTGGAATGGGTTTTTGGATTTAGAAAAAATAACGGGTAAAAAGGAAATGAATTAATTGCAAAATTTTCTGAAAAATATATTTGAAAACACATCAAAGAAACGACTTTGATCATGAAAAAAACAATAGATCTGGAAGAGTCAGTTATAGTAGAAAAGAAGGTTGCCATCCCACAAGAAATCGTCTTTATACCAGTGCCACTGAAAGAAAAAGCCCAGGCAGAAACTGCCAACCGTTCCAAAGAAAAAGTCTCGGCAAAGCACTTTATTTTTTGTGTAGAAGGTAGTATGAATTCGAAGGCTTTCCAAGCGCTTTGCCAATGTTTTTCCATTTAAATCCGTTCAAAGTATACATTTTTTATTAAAATTTATTAATTTTCATAACAATTGGAATATTTCTTATTTCCCTGCAGGATAAGTGACCGGTCCTTGATAGTTCTCATGATGTCACTTATACACAATGACCTACATATTACAAACTTGACACCTGTTATATAAAAACTCCTGTTTCTTTCGTGAGGAAGTGTCTTAAACTCCGGATACATCACCCTTAAGCTCCGGATATATACACGTTTCGGTTCAATACACCACTTTTTTTCGAGACTTTTCCAAATTTTTTCCTAAAAGCATTTTTAATAATTTTTTTATTCCAAAACGCAAAGAAATCTGCAAACAAATTTTGTCCGGGACTTAGAAAATTGTTCAAAATTTTTTTATCCTGATAAATGAGTCAATAAATTTTTTATCCTAATTTAATAAATTTCTTTATTCAAATAAGCACCAATAAACACCAAAAAAAGTTGTGTCTTATGGACTTATGTATACAATTTAGATACGTCCCATTTTTTTGTTCTAAAGGTGCTATAATAGTACCATATTTTTGGTTTTTAAAGCGCTTTCCAAGCAACGGCATACCGTTTACCGTGGTTATCATTTTGGACGCTGGGAGAGTACTAAACTGTGATGCTTTCCCAGCACACAAGCGACCATAAAAGGTACTTTGCCAGCGCTCTCCCGTTCGTATTTTTCTGTCTGGGAGGTGTCGTAGGATGCAACACTTTGCAACATCTATTAGAATAGAAAAGATCTTTGCACAGGACATCATTTATTAAAAAGAGGCAGAAAGTGTCTTACTTTCAAAAGTTTCAATTTTTTATTAAGTGTTACCCTAATACATTTTACACATAGCAACGTAACTAAAAAAATAATAAAAATATGCACATTGGGGCAGCTATATAACAATATTTGGCAGCAAGTCAAACAATTAAATTTTTTTTTCTTTCATACCAGTGTAACGTTTTTTAGTCTCTAGGAAAAATAGTCACAAGAAAAATCGCTGGAAAAAAATACAAAAAACCGCTCAAATGCAAATTCGCAAAAAAGGCGAAATCCCACAAAAACAAACCCATGCGACATTTTATTAAAGTTTTTCACATTTTGAGATTATGACAAAAATTTTGTTCTTATGTATGTGAAATTTGATCCAAATTTGTATTAAACATTTTTGAGAGACTTTAAGTTTTGAGAGACTTCTAGTTTTTTTTGCACAATTCTTTTTCTTGCCCCAATGTTCTTTGTAGGTAATCTGTTATTCGAGTTGCTATGTGGACATTTGGAATACAGTTTAAGTAAATATTGAAAATTATTACGCTTATTTATCTTTTAAGACATGGTTTGGTGATGAACACTAAAAAAAATGTACATAGATATGCCGAAGAAACTGAAACTTAAAATAAAATATATTTTTTCCCCCCATTAACCTTAAGAAGAAAGAAGTTAACTTAGGAGAATTTTTCTTCAAGTTTAAATGTTAGCAGAAGATGTCTTAAAAAAAAGGACACTATGACAAATTTGAAATAGATGTAGTCGAGGTTGAAGCTGTGTGTGTGACTGTGTCACTGAAATGAAGAAAAGTAAATTAAAATAAAAAAAAATGTTATATATGAGATATATTTATTTTGGAGAAAATCAAACAAAATCAGCAAGAAAAAAAATTTATTCTTAAACAAATTTTAAATGCCACTTTAGAAATGTAGTTTCTCTTTTAAATGTGGGTATTAATATTAAAATATTTTCAAGCATATCTATTGATATGAAAAAACTTTAGAATATTAAAGCATACTTTAGGGATTAATGTTTAGATATAGACCAAATTTAAAAGAAAATTTAATAATTAAACTTAAAAAATATTTAATTGCCAAATATTAAGACTATGTAAAAAAGAATTAATTTTCATCAAAGGGAAACATTTGTAACATTTGGGCGAAAGTAGCTCTTACACATTTTTAGATTTATTTTATTTGAGTGAATTGTAAATTACCTCTAAATAACGACTTAAAATGAGTTATTAAATACTCCCAAAGTTAAAATAACCATTGACTTTTATTTCTTTCCATCAACACATTTACAGATTAAATTACAAAATCTCGATTTATTTTTGCTGAGTTTCAGATTTACGAATTGTAAAATCAATCAGCTTCTGCTTTAATTTTATTTTAAAAAAATTGCTGGAAACTAGCATTGAAATTCCAAAAATATTACCAAACGAATTGTCAAGCAAATGGCGCCCAAGCAGGGGCCCGATTATAAATGGCAAAGCGGAAACACATCGGCAAAGCGCAAGAGTTGACTCAAATTTACAAGGGAGGCCAAAATTATTTATTGAGTAACAAATTTGCTGCTAACAATGGGAAAGGGGAAATGGCCCCAAATTCTGGAACCTAATAAAAATATGTTCAAAATCAGCTAATAAAGGCAGTACTAACGAAACCAGTGATGCCAACTTTTTACAGGCAAAA
This sequence comes from Pegoplata infirma, assembly GCA_963921195.1. Taxonomy (NCBI): domain Eukaryota; kingdom Metazoa; phylum Arthropoda; class Insecta; order Diptera; family Anthomyiidae; genus Pegoplata; species Pegoplata infirma. The sequence continues at coordinate 34,069,682 of OY992540.1, read as the reverse complement.
CGCGCAAAACAGTGACTCAAAAAGCGCTAAGAAGCGCTAAATTTTAATAAAGTAAAAACCGCTAAAAAACTATGTTTAATTTAACGGTTTTAATATAAATTTTTGTAAAATCATCAGGCATATTCGCAGAATAAGTCTAAAAAATATCTAAATATAATTTTCAAACTAAATTTTTTTCTGTTTTTATTATAAAAGCCACATTTTTTTTATTTTCAATAAAGTTTCACATTTCTATGGTTGTACTACAGCATCTATGTGTTCATTTTTTCATGTAGTGATTAGTTGTGGAAAGAAAGCGCCAAAGGCGCTAAATGAAAAAATGAAAACGCGCTAGTTTAGCGCCTTTTTTAAAAACGCGCTAGATTTAAAAAATGCGCTTTTTGGGTGGTCTGAAAGCGCTAAATCTAGCGCGGAACGCGCTGAGTTGGCATCGCTGAACGAAACGACTTCGTAAAAAAATCTATGTATAACTAAATCTGAAAGAGTCAGTGGCAGTAGGAAAAAAAGGTTCCAGAGGAAACCGTCTTTATACCAGTGCCACTTTTGTTAACATTTTTGAGAATTAATATTCAAATATTTCTAGAATATCTTTTGTTATGAAAAAATCATTAAAATATTAAAGCATACTTTAGGGATGAAAGTTTAAACTTAACTTAGTTTTAGATTTTGGCTGTGACACCAAAATCTCGATTTATTTTTGCTGGGTTTCGGATTTCCAAATTGGAAAATCTATCAACTTTTATTTTTATTTGGTTTAAAAAAATAATTGCTCAAAACTTGCATAGAAATTCAGAAATTATTAATAAACGAATTGTTTAGCAAATGGCGCCTAAGCAGGGGCCCGATTATGAATTGCAAAGCGGAAACACATCACCAAAGAGCGAGAGTCAGTCCAAAATTACAACGGAAGCCAAGAATATTCATTAAGTAAAACATTTGCTGATTAGAATGGGAAAAGGCTGTTTGTGACTTTCAGAAAAAATACTTTCCATCAACACATTTACAGATTTTTTTGTTTACAGCATGGAATGGTTAAAAAAGAAGCTGTGCTGTCAAAATCTCGATTTATCTTTTCCGGGTTTTGGATTTCGAAATTGAAAATCGATCAGCTTCTTTTTTAATTTGGTAAAAAAATACTTGCATAGAAATTCAGAAAATATTGCGAAAAGAATTGTTTAGTAAATGGCTCCCAAGCAAGGGCCCGATTATGAACTGCAAAGCGGAAACTCACGCCAAAGTGCGAAAGTCACTCCAAATTTACAACGGAAGCCAAAACTATTTATAGAGTAATAAATGTGATGATAAACATTTGAAAAATCCTGTTCTTTTCAGAAAATATTATTTTTTGTCAACACATTTACAGATTTTTTTGTTTACTGCATGTTTATTTATGCTTCAAAAGGAATCTGTGCTACCAAAATCTCGATTTATTTTAGCTTGGTTTTAGATTTCCAAATTGAAAATCGATTAGCTTCTTTTTTAATTTGGATTGAAAAAAATGCACAGAAGTTCAGAAAATATTACCAAAATAATTGTTTAGCAAATGGCTCCCAAGCAGGGGCCCGATTATGAACTGCAAAGCGGAAACACATAGCCAAAGAGCTGGAGTCGGTCCAAAATTCTTCATTGAGTAAAAAATTTGATGATAAGAATGGGAAAGGTTGTTCTATTCAGAAAATATTACTTTCTACCAACACATTTACAGTTTTTTTTGTTAACTGTATGGTATGCTTTAAAAAGAGTTGTGCTGCCAAAATCTCGATTTATCTTTACTGGATTTTGGATATCCAAATGCTCTAAATTTGCATAGAAAATATTATCAAACGAATTGTTTAACAAATTGCGCCCAATCAGGGGCCCAATTATGAACGCATAGCCAAAGAGCGAGAGTCGGTTCAAATTTACAAAGGAAGACAAACTTGCAGATTAGAATGGGAAAGGTTGTTCATTTCAGAAAATATTACCAAATGAATTGTTTATAAAATGGCGCCAAACACATTGACAAAGAGGGAAAGTGGGTTCATATTGACAACAGTCGCAAAAACTATGTCATCATTTAGAAAAGAAAAACGGGTAGAAAAGCGATTATATGACTGCAAGATCTCCCAAAAAAATATCTTCGAAAATAGGTAATTGGGAAAGTCCTAATAAAAGGACTTCGATCATAAAAAAAAACTTGCAAAGAAATTCAGAAAATATTACCAAACAGATTGTTTAACAAATGGCGCCCAATCAGGGGCAAAGCTGAAACACATGGACAAAGTTCGAGAGACAGTCCAAATTTACAATGGAATCCAACACTATTCATTGAGTAACAAACTTGCGAGTAAGAATGGAAAAAGGTTGTTCTTTTCAGAAAATATAACCAAACGAATTGATTATAAAATGGCGCCAAAAACATCGGCAAAGAGTGAAAGTAGGATCATATTGACACAGTTGCAAAAACTATTCATTAAGAACCAAATTTTCTAACTAGAATGGGTTTCATCATCGGGAAGAAAAGCGATTATATGACTGCAAGATCTCCTGAAAAATATCTTCGAAAATAGATAATTGGGAAAATCCTAATAAAATGACTTCATAAAAAAACTGACAAAGAAATTTAGAAATTAACATTTAACATTTGTTGTGAAATACCATGTAACATTTGTTGTAACATTTGCTGTGAAATACCTCTTATGTATTTACAAATCTATTTGATTTACCCAAACTGTAAATTACCTCTAACACATGCGACTAAAAAAATTATTAAATATTTCCAAAGTTAAAATAACCTTTGACTTTTATTCCTTGCCATCAACACATTTACAGATTTTTTTTTTTGTTTACTGCAATTTAATGACAGTGTAAGAAAATATGTAGCAACACCTGGTCCGTTAATATTTTACATAAAGAAAAATTGAAAGAATCATCATAAAAAGAAAATTTCAAAATAATAACAAACATCTGTGAAAATGATCGAGAAAAGTTTTCTTCGAACATGATGCAAAGGTGTGAATGTTTTACTAAAAAAAAAATAAAAAAAATCTAAAAAAAAAAATAAACAAGTAGAAAAGTTAAATTCGACTTGGCCGAATCTATGAATACCCTCCACAATGCCCCTTTTTATGGATAGTTAAAGTTATAACGTGAAAAAGTTAACAATTTTGACTAGAAATATTTTATTTTGAGTAAAAAACTTTTTTTTTTGTCATTTTTAAAAAAAAAAAGAGAAATTACTATTTTTTTTTTTTTTCAGTGTAAAATTTTTTTCGAGGGTTAATTTTTTTTTTCTTAGTGTAAAAATATTTCTGACAAGGGAAGTATCTCAACCCTTATGAACCGATTTGCATGAAACGTAAAATATATATAAAAGAGACAATTCAAAGGTTGGGGTGTCTCGGCTTATCGGCCATATCAAGGATTTAGGGGTTCAAAACATGGGTCAAAAATGGCGAAAAAATCGTTTTTTGGGTTTTTCAGCCATTTTTTTCTAAGAAACTATATGATGTTTACATATGAGAAGAACGGATTTTCTAATGCCTATCAAACGGTGGTATAACCTTGTAAAAGTTTGGCTTTGTTAAATACTTTTTTCATGAAAATGTGTAAATTTTCGGGGGTATTTATATGAAGACGTAGACCTACGATGTCCATATGAATACGAAATAATCTTAATTAAATTTAAGTCGACACGTATTTTTGCTCTAAAGGATATTGCTGTTAGTTCGGGAGTTATCGAAATTTTCCCGGAGGTCCACATTGTTTCATAAGGGGACAACGAAATTTTGAAACACTGATATGGCCGATAAGCCGAGACACCCCAAACTTAAAATCGTCTCTTTTATATATATATTACGTTTCAGGCAAATCGGTTCATAAGGGTTGAGATACTTCCCTTGTGAGTGACAAAAATACTTCGTAAAGTAATTTTGTTACAGATTGTTTTTAAAGCTTGATTTTTTCAACACGTGAATTTAAGGTGAATCCAATCTGAAATTCACAGTTTTGCTAATAACTTTTTAGCCACTGGACTGATTTCACTGAAATTCAATATGAATCAAACCATGGAATCGGCAAAAGTATATGCCAAGCTTCAGTACTCTCAGAATTGTCGTTCGAAAGTTAGCGAGTTTTTATCTCGTAAATTCGTGAAAACCTCTTGACGAAATTCACGCTTTTGCTTATAACGTTTGAAGCACTGGACCGATTTCGCTGGATTGCAATACCGACCTGACCAGGTAAATGCTAAAAATATATGCTAAACTTCAGGAGCTTCCGTAAAGTCTTTCAAAGGTTGGCGTGTTTTCAACAGACAGACGGACGGATATCGCTAGATCAACTTAAATACAATCGGGAATCATGAATATGGGATCCATATTTCGAGGTGTTACAAACGGAATGACAAACTTATATATGAGGCAATCCACACCAAATGTCCCGCTACAGAAAAACATATGTCCCGTAAATTTCTGAATAGGTTGTTTGGATAGCCCTATATGTAACTAAGAAAATTGCGTTTTTGGTTTTTCAAATTTTCGAAAACTGGGCTTAGGAGGCGTGGTCAAATATTGGAAAAATCGTAAAATTTGTGGCGAGTTGCCTTGATTAAATGTTTATCACATTAAAACGGAATGCACCACAATGTTAAAAATTTACGTTCTTATATAGTTTTGTATGGGCTATCGATTAAAAATTTTTTTTTTGGAAAATTTTCAGAACCCGTTCTGAAATTTCCCATTTTTTAAAAAAGTCAATTTATCAAAAATCCGGCCACTTTTTTTTTTTTTTTATTTATTTTTTTAAAAGTTTTGATGTTTGTCCATCCACACAAAAAAAATCAGAAACACGTTCATCTTTTTTTTCGAGAAAATCGTATTTGAACTTTAAATTTCATAACAATTTTGTTATTTGCTTGTATTTTCTTGTGTCAACAGAGCGTATGACGAATATTTATGCAATTAATATTAAACGCAATTTTCTAAGTTCCATATAGGGCTATCCATATCACCTATTCAGAAGTATACGGTACACATGTTTTTTTTCGCTGGACATTTGGTGTGGAATGCCTCATATACCCTCTACCACTAGAGTGGTTAAAATTTTTTTTAAACCCTTTTTTAAACACATCTCTAAGTCTATCAATCGTTCAGACGATTGATAGACCTTCGTTTTTCTCCCATCCTTGATATTCACGTATGTTTTCGTCTGTATTCCACAGAAGATTGTAATTTATTACTAAAAAAGACTTATGACATCAAATAGTACTTAACATGATTTTAGTAGTATAAAGAAAAATGAACAACAAAGACAGTATCTAAATAAAAGTTTTCCATAGATAAATGCCCAATTGGGAATAGAAGCAACTTTTAAATAACAAAGAATCATGGCGACAATTTAAATTTCCAAAAATTGTTCACATATAAATAATAAATGATTTGGGCTATGGCACCTGAAAGAGTATTTTGTACACAGAAAGAATTGGAAACGAATTTCAATCAACAAAAACGCGGATTCAATTAATTTTTTAATGGAAACTCCTTCGATGAAGAAAATTGTTATATCAATCCTCAAATTGTAGGTGATTAATTTATTTTTTTTTTTAATCAATCACTTTTTCGATTTGGATCAAAAATTTGATCAATTTTTTATTTAAAGTCAATTAAAATAATGATTGATTTAACAAATGAATTTTAAAATTATGACAAAATTATAAAAGAATTCATATTTTTTGCTTTCCAATATGTTGCCGACAGTAAAAAAGTAAAGTAAAGTATATTTTTTAATGAATGTATTTAAATAAATTGGAGCGAAAAAAATCTGGTACGTTGTAATTTGATAGTTAAAGAAAATAACAAAAATGTTGATCAAAACAATAATTAACTCATTTAAATTTTGTTGATCAATAGATTTAATTGAAATTTTTAGCCAATAATTTTTTGTGTGTAAGAAACAATCCAATTTAAAATTTTTTTAATTGTTTAATGTTACGTTTAAAACAAATTTTTAATTTTAATTAAGAAATTAATTGACACAATTAAAAAATTATTGATTGCAGCAGTTAAAATATTTAAAGTGTTAATTGAAATTTTAATTAAAGGCTCAATTAAAATTATTTTTTGTGTGACTTTAAACAACTAAAATCTTTATTGAAATTAACGAATTTTTCATTTGAATGAATTAAAACTTTAATCAATACTAAAAAATTCTTTGCTGACATTATATCAATTATTTTATAATTGGGTCAATTAATTTTTTAATAAAATCTTGAAATATTTACTTTCTTTGGTTTTCCACAATTACAAGGGTAATTTTTAAGAGAACCAAAAAATAAAAATTTTAATTGACATCAAAATATCTCAATGAAATTGACTGTTGTATCAAGCATTTCTTTTTAAAGCTGTATAAAGATTTCCACTGTTATTTCTTTCCATTCGTTTTTTTCCCTATTAGGCACCTTCTTTAGCACCAAGAAATTTACTACATTTATTAACACTTCATTTTAGAATAGTTTGCATAATAATGTTAAGTTTTTGTAGTTTTTTCTTGTTAAATTTTTTTCTTTCTGTTTTTCTGTTTTGGCTATCAAAACTTACTTAAAGTTTAGGAAACTAAATTTTAGTTCACTTTTAAGGAAACAAAAAATAAAAAATATTGCCCATATAAAGAAACTGGGAAAAACTCTATGCTCAAACATGTTTCATATACATTAGTTAAAGTCAAAAAAACATTTGCCTTGAAGTTCAACATGGGCACGTAAACATTACAACTATATGCCATTGGAAATGTTGTATAGATAGATGGTGTTGTACTTTTAGATAAACATGGGAATGAAAAGTATAGAGAAGAAATGTTATAACGTTGGAGGATATCTTCAATTAACATAAATGTTAAAAAATTATTTCTTAAAGGGGGCCAGTCCGAAAAAAAATTTTTGTCAGCTGGATTCTTTAAACTTCTTCTGACATAAAAATTTTTAATTTTTTTTTAAAAACTACAAAAAAGGGCTAATCGGATTAAATACAACCGACGATCAAAATTTGGAATTCTTTAAAAATTAATAAAAAAAGACTTTAAAAAATATATATCTTGCGATACATCATATTTATTAATTTTGATGCTCTAAACAAGAATATTCAGTAAGAAATCGGTTGCCGGTTTTCGATATATCGCTATTTGAATTTTGCCAAAAAAAATGTAATTTTATCATACTTTCAAAATTTATTAAAAAAATCTAAAGAAAATTTTCCTTTGACCATTTTACAGAGCATAAGACACACTTTTATTTAAACTAAATTTAAGTCAAATCCGATCATTTAACTCATGTCGGACATCGATAGAAATTTTGGATTTTTAAAAATTGTCCACCAAAATTTTGGATTTTTGAAAAATGACAAAAATGTCTTGCGATACATTATTTCTATTAATTTTGGCATGCTTAATACGAATATCAAAACATTCTGAAATTGATAGAGCGGTTTTCGAAATATGGCCATTTAAAATTTTTCAAAAAATACCAAAAATGTGGGTTTTTCTTACGTTCAAGAATTTTTTTAAGAAAATCTCAAAATTTTTCATTGGTTACTTCATAGAGCTTGATACAAACTTTCATTTTTACTTAATTAAAACCAAATTAGACTATTTAACCCATGGAGCCTATTTGATCAAAATAAACCAAAAACTTTGATCGAAGGGAGTTACCTCTTAAAATTAACGGATTTTCTTCAAATTAATTTTCAATTGAAATTTGTCTCAAGCTTTATAAAAGGGCCTAGGATTTTTTTTAAATCACTCTAGGGGATCACATAAATTTTACAGCTATATTTGGCCTGAGGACAGAGTCTATTGAATTTGGAAACAATCGGTCCATGACTCTGACAACCATATAATAATAGGTATCCTTTCGAAACTTGGCTGGTAAACATATTTTATTCATATATCATCATTAGAGATGGGCAAAGGGTAAATATCCAAATGGTTAATACCCGGTAAAATATGTAAATTGGGTAGAAATGGGTAAATAACCGGGTATTTTTCAAAAAGGTGGGTAGAAAATTTGGTGAATAAAAACGTTTTGCAGCAGAATTTAATGAATTTTTTACTAAAAAGTAGTACTTTCTTAAAAAAATAGCACTTTTTTAGAAAAAATAGTGCTCTTTTAGGAAAAATAGAATAAATAGAGAGAAAGTGTTTTTTTTTTATAGAAAGTATCTTTTTAGAAAAAAGTACTTATTTAGAAAAATTGTACTTTTTTTCTAAAAAGTATTATTTAAAAAAATATAGTACTTTTTAGAAAAAAAAAATTTTTGACAAAAAAAGTACTTTTTAAAAAATTTTTTACTAATTTTTTATTAAAAAAGTACTTTGTTCTAAAAAAGTACTTTTTTCTAAAAAAGGGATTTTTTCAAAAAAAGGTACTTTTTCTAAAAAAATTACTTTTTCTAAAAAACAAGTACTTTTTTCTAAAAAGGTCCTTTTTCTAAAAAGGAAACAATCGGTCCATGACTCTAACAACCGTATAATAATCCTTTCGAAACTTGGCAGGTAAACATATTTTATTCATATATCATCATTAGAGATGGGCATAGGTTAAATACCCAAATGGCTAATACCCGGTAAAATAGGTAAATTGGGTAGAAATGGGTAAATAATCGGGTATTTTTCAAAAAGGTGGGTAGAAAATTTGGTGAACAAAAACGTTTTGCAGCAGAATTTAATGAATTTTTTACTAAAAAGTAGTACTTTCTTAAAAAAATAGCACTTTTTTAGAAAAAATAGTGCTCTTTTAGGAAAAATAGAATAAATAGAGAGAAAGTGTTTTTTTTTATAGAAAGTATCTTTTTAGAAAAAAGTACTTATTTAGAAAAATTGTACTTTTTTTCTAAAAAGTATTATTTAAAAAAATATAGTATTTTTAGAAAAAAAAATTTTTGACAAAAAAGTACTTTTTAAAAAAAATTTTACTAATTTTTTATTAAAAAAGTACTTTGTTCTAAAAAAGTACTTTTTTCTAAAAAAGGGATTTTTTCAAAAAAAGGTACTTTTTCTAAAAAAAAATACTTTTTCTAAAAAACAAGTACTTTTTTCTAAAAAGGTCCTTTTTCTAAAAAAGGGACTATATCTAAAAAAGTACTTTTTTAAAAAATCACTTTTTTCCTAAAAAAAACACTTTTTTCTAAAAAAGTACTTTTTCTAAAAAAGTACTCTTTTAATACTATTTTTTTAGAAAAAAAGTACTTTTTTTAAACAGTAGTAAAAAAGAACTTGTTTTGAAAATGTATTTTTTTTTTAGAAAAAAGTATTTTTTTCCTAAAAAAATTACTTTTATTTTCACTTTTTCACAATTAGCAATCGATTTGAATGAACTTTCCAACTTAAGCTATATTTGGCCTAAGGACGGAGCCTATTGAAATTGGAAACAATCGGTCCATGACTCTAACAACCGTATAATAATAGGTATCCCTTCGAAACTTGTCAGGTAAACATAATTTATTCATATATCATCATTAGAGATGGGCAAAGGGTAAATATCCAAGTGGTTAATACCCGGTAAAATAGGTAAATTGGGTAGAAATGGGTAAATACCTGGGTATTTTTCAAAAAGGTTGGTATAAACTATGTTGTAGAAAATTTGGTGAACAAAAACATTTTGCAGCAAAATTTAATGAATTTTATACTAAAAAGAAGTACTTTCTTAGAAAAAATAGCACTTTTTTAGAAAAAATAGTGCTCTTCAGGAAAAATAGTACTTTTTTAGAGAGAAAGTGTCTTTTTAGAGAAAGTATCTTTTTAGAAAAAAGTACTTAATTAGAAAAATTTTATTTTTTGCCTAAAGAGTATTATTTAAGAAAATATAGTACTTTAAAAAAAAAAATTAGTCAAAAAAGTACTTTTTAAAAAGTTTTTTACTATTTTTTTTATTAAAAAAGTACTTTTTTCTAAAAAAAAGGTACTTTTTCTAAGAACATGAATTTTTTCTTAAAAAAGGTACTTTTTCTAAAAGAGGTACTTTTTCTAAAAAAAATACTTTTTTCTAAGAAAGGTACTTTTTAAAAAAGGAACTATTTCTAAAAAAAGTATTTTTTTCTAAAAAAAAGTACTTTTTCCTAAAATAGCACTTTTTTCCAAGGTTGGCAATCGAAACGAATAACGGTATCGATATCGGTATTGGTATCGTTTTTTTATTTATTTCGGTATCGGTATCGGTTACGGTATTTGAGTTGAATCGGTTACGGTATTACCGATACCGAAACGTCGATACCGGTACGTACCGGTATTATCGAAAAAAATGTTAAAAATATAAAAAACGCATAAAAACTAAAATTTTTTTTTCAATTTTAATACTAAAACACGTATTTACGTATTTATTTTTAGCATTTTTGCTAAAATGCGCTTTAAAATGTGAAAAAAAAAAATTAAATTGCTTTTTCTTAGGGGGTCGGCGGGGACGTTGCCGCATCACACCTACAAAAGGGGGCGGACCGAGAAGACTGTAATTTTCTTATCCCCTTGATCAAAGTGCAGGACTTTGAAGTTATTCTGACATAAAAAGGTTTCATTTGTTGCAGAAAGTAAAAAAAATATGTAAAAAAGTAGAAGAGTTAAACTCGACTTACAAGGAAGGTCTTCCTGGTGTCACCCGCCGATCTTTATGGAATTGGTTTTATTTTGTAGAGTATAAAAAATAAATGGACAAGTATTTTTTTTTTAGTGGCCCAAATTCATATTTAGGGGGTGAAAATGAGGGGGAAGAAACGGTAATTTTTCAGTTTTTTTTGCGTTTATCTCATATATTATACAAATAAACCTAGTCATGTTGCATACCAAATGAAAGGTCTTTGGAGAACCTATCTCCATGTGCAAAGAACGGTCCAAACATGCACAACTTTTCGTCATATTGAGTAAAATGACAAAATTGTTGGACATTTTTGTTAAAAAGTCGAAAAATATTTACTTTTTTTACACGTTATTAGCATCACAAGATATGTATTTTAATTACCTTTAATCTAATACCAAATACGCCCATATTAGTTTTGAGCAAATAGACGTAAATCGTAAAAAACTGAAAAAGGTCAATTTCCCTCCATGCAAATCGAACCTCCTAAAAATGAGTTTGGGCCGCTAAACAAAATAGGTGTCGAATTAATTTTCGTTCTGAACAACATATCCAAATGTCATTAAGATCGGAGGGTAACACCAGGGAGACTTTCCTTGTTAGCCGAATCCATGAATATCCACAGTGCCCTTTTAAAGTGATAGTTAGTTTTCTAACTTAAAAAAAAATTGGCGACACGAAATAACTCCCACATGAAATAACTCCCACCTTAAAAATGAAAAAAGTCCCAAAAATAACTCCATACAAAGTTGGGAGTTATTTCATATGAAGTAACTCCCAATTTAGTGGGACTTTTATCATTTTTGTTGGGAGTTATTTCATAATTTTCGGTGGGAGTTCTTTCATATGACAGAACTCCCACTACAATAGCAATGAAATAACTCCCACTATTATTTCATTGTTGGTGGATGTACATATTTGGAACATTTTGACTCATAGAATATTATTATTAATAAAATAAAATTCTTTGTGATTTTGGTACCAAATTTTTGGACGCAGTGCTTTCTAACAAATTTGTATGTTTCAGAAATTTTTCTACCAAAACTGGCAAGAATTTTTGAGTTAAGAGCGTACTGCAGCCGAATATATTTTCGTTAGAATACAAAATTGTTAAAAAAACGGCGCACGTGAAAATATCCAACTCGTTGTGTTTTTCGATAACATAGAAAGTTTTTCGATAACATACAAAATTGTTGGAAAAAGAACAACAGTTGAAAATTTAAAAGATTTAATTAGCACTTGTTGTAAAAAGCGCCGCAGACGAAAATTTGGTACCAAAAGTCGCGGCGATTTTTGGTACCAAATTTTCGTCTGCGGCGCTTTTTACAACAAGTGCTAATTAAATCTTTTAAATTTTCGGTAACAAACAAATTTGTCGCAAAAAGCGCCGCAGGCGAAAATTTGGTACCAAAAATCGCCGCGATTTTTGGTACCAAATTTTCGCCTGCGGCACTTTATACAACAAGTGCTAATTAAATCTTTTAAATTTTTGGTAACATATAAATTTGTCGCAAAAAGCGCCGCAGGCGAAAATTTGGTACCAAAAATTGCGGCGATTTTTGGTACCAAATTTTCGCCTGCGACACTTTATATGTTCTGTTTGAATCAAGTCAAACAGAACACTCACAATCAGTGTATTTTTGCATGTTATTAAAAAACTTTGAAAAAAATCAGCCTTCAACTTTCGCATTCGGCAGTTATTATAACATGTTTGTATTGTACCGAAAGTAAGATCGGGATTCTCATGCTCGACTCTGATATATGTACATATTTTCCTTATTGTTTGTTTAATTTTTGTTGAGACTTTTACATTTTTTTATTGGGACTTCTTTCATTATTAATGGGAGTTATTTCATTGGCACTTATTTCATTTTGTAGTTGGAAGTTATTTCATTGCAGTTGGGACTTATTTCATTTTTTTCTCCATTGGGACATATTTCATTTTTGGTGGGATTTATTTCATTGGGATTTATTTCGTGGGAGTTATTTCATGTGGGAGTTATTTCGTGTCGCCAAAAAATTAACAATTTTGATTAGAAATATTTTATTTTAAGTAAAAAACTTTTTTTAGTCATTTTTGAAAAAAAAATTACAAAATTTTTTTTTTGAGAATAAGTTTTTTTTTTGCTTAATTATAAAAATATTTTTGAGTGACAAAAATACTTTGTTAAATATTTTTCTATGACTCTTCCATGTTTTTAAAGCTGGTTTAACGGTTTTTCAACAGGTGGACTTAAGGTGAAACCAATTTGAAATTCACGGTTTTGTAATAATTTTTGAACCACGAAGTCCTATAAATATCAAAAAAAATCCTTGGGCACCCACATCGCGGATTAAATAAAAATCCCAAAAAAACTTAACTATACTTAGGGTTGCGAAAAGTTTCTATTGAGAGTCTAAATGATTTCAAAACAATTTCGTGAAAATCAATAATTTTCTTCTGCTCCCGCGTAGCGGTTGAAGTATGATTTTTTTTTTTTTTTGAAATTTTTACTTAATCCACGATGTGGGTGCCCAAAGATTTTTTTGATTTTTATGAGACTTCGGGGAGGCATTTGGAGTACGATTTTTCATTTACAAAAACCAAAAAAATTTTCTATTATTTTTTTTTGTAAAAAAACATGTTTTTAAGGAAAAACCGTTTTAATACCGTTTCAATACCGGTACGTACCGGTATCGAAGGAAAAGGTTTTTGGATACCGGTATCCGATACCAAAACTAAGTTTCGGTATTGGTATTGGTAACGGTATTCAATTTAAAGGGTTTTGAAACGGATAACGGTATTGAAAAGGTATCGATTGCCAACATTGCTTTTTTCTAAAAAAGTACTTTTTCTAAAAAGGTACTTTTGTTTTTTTTGAAAGTACTTATTTTAGAAAAAAAGTACTTTTTTTTAAAAGTAGTAAAAAAGTACTTTTTTTAAATGTGCTTTTTTAGAAAAAAGTACTTTTTTCCTTAAAAAATTACTTTTTTGTCTTAAAGGAAATTTTTTTCTAATAAGTACTTCTTTTAAAGTACTTTTTTGATCTATAGGCATTTTCATTTTTTGTGGACCATGCCCACAAAACAGACATATTTTTTATCCTTACAACTATCCAAAAAAAAATGAAAATGCCTATATCTCTAGAAGATGATTCGATAAAATTTTTCTGATGAGAGGTTTGTGTTTAGGAGACCAAAATACCTTTAGAAATGTGTTTTATTTTTATACCCTCCACTCTAGTGATAGAGGGTATATATAAGTTTGTCATTCTGTTTGTAACTCATCGAAATGTCGATCGGGGACCCCATAAAGTATATATATTCATGATGCCCGATCGATTTTAAGACATTCTAGCGATGTCCGTCTGTCCGTCTGTCCGTCTGTCCGTCTGTCTGTCTGTTGAAAATGCTGTCGCGGGCAAAATATTGCACAGAGATGACTGAAACTTAACATATTTATTGGAAGTTCTCCCGAGAAGTTTGGTATTGCATTTGAACGATATCGGTTCAGCGGTTCAAAAGTTATGAACGAAAATGTAAGCATACCTCAAAAATTTCAGTACATTCAACATAACCTAAAAACACAAAATGCTTTAATTCGGCTTCTGGTTGGCATATGTGAACATAATTGAACACTAAACGGTATTTAAATAAGTACGAACACAAAAAAAAAAAATCGCGGATTTTTTTACCAAAATTTTTTTTCGCGAAAATTTTTTTTTTTCAAAAAATTTTTTTTTTTCAAAAGTAATTTCCTTTTAAATAAAGTTTTTTGCAATAATCTTTTTGAAATTGTGGAGGGTATCACTACATTCGGCAAGGCCGAATTTAACTTTTTTGCTTGTTTTTTTTAATTTTAACAAAAAACCATAAAAATTGATACAAAAAATGTATGAAAAAAAAAATATGCAAATTTGGTTCAAAATTTTGATTTATTTGCAAATATTTCTGGATATACTCAATGGATTTTGGGTTTTAACCCCAGGCTCTCTTTATTGGAGTGTCTTCTTTACATATCTGCTTTGAACAATTTTCTTGCAAAATTCGGATACTAATAAGGACATAACCAAAAAAAAAAACGAAATTTTGATTCCTGAATCGAGTCCGGAGTTCTTGCAAAAGTTAGTTTTTTTTTTGGGAATTCGAATAAAAAAACATTAAAAAACTTGTCTGCTTTGAGGGCTTGGTCCACAAAAAATTAATATGCCTATATCTCGAGAAGGCGATTTGATACAACTTTTCTAAGGACAGATTCATTTTAAGGAGGCCAAAATACTTTAGATAATGTACTTAAGAAGTCTGTGCAAAAAAAAGTTGATTTTTGTAGAGTAGTGTTATTTGTTAAAAATCCAGGGATTTTAAGTCTGAGCACCATGGATCTGCCTAGCATTCTTTTAGGCTTGAACAACCCACATTAAAGTCATCTCAACTAAAAATCATAAATTTCTGTTAACTTTTCAACCATAGTATTTTAGTTTATTGTTGTTTTGTTGCTAGTGCATAAGTGACTTTTGAAATAAGAACATCAAAAGACATTTTCCTTATTGTTTTAACTAGAGATGGGCGCGTGAGTGGATTTTGACTCACACTCACTCACGCTCACGCAAAAAATAATCGAATCACTCACTAATCACTCACGCAATTTTTTTTTTTTACTCACGCTCACTCACATTCACGTGAGTAATAAAAAACTTACTCACGCTCACGCGTGACTCACGCCAGATTCAATCACGCTCACGCGTGAGTCACGCAAAATCTACTCACGCAATAAAATTTTCTTACCAAAAAGAAAAAAAAATCCAAAAAAAAATTTTTCCCAAAAAATTAAAAAAAAAAAATTGGGCAAATCAAAAAATCTAATAACGCAAACTCACGCAAAAAATAAATGACTCACTCACTAATCACTCACTCAGATTTTTTTTCAACTCACACTCACTCACAATCACGTGATTAAAATGAAAATCACTCACACTCACGCGTGATTCACGCGTGATTCACGTGAATCACGCAAATCACGTGACCAGCGCCCATCTCTAGTTTTAACTAAACAACAATAGCAACAACAGCATAAAATATATAAAGATGAAAACTTTTTGTTTTAGTTTCTTGATGCTTTGAAGAAGAAAAATATAAACTTTATTTATTTGAAAATTTTTAAAATACAAAAAAAAAAATATAAATATAAATAAAATACAATATTAAAATAAGGGGAGGGGCGAAGTTTTGTAAAAATATTCTTGTTTTTTTTCCTCTTCTAAACAACAATATGTTACCAGGTTTTACAACACAATAAATAACAATAAATGTAAATATTTCTTTTGATATATACACAAATATGTGTAGGGTGAAGAAAAAAGGCAATTAAGTTTGTCAAAGCATTTGTGACACTTAGAATTTGCAGTAAAGATTGTGGACATAAAAAGAAACTGAAATAAAGTAGATTTAAAAATTTTAAATTTCAAATATTTCTTCACTTATTTAAACTAAATTTAAATAATAAAAAAAAAAAAACACAGCTAATATTTTATTAGCTTTTATAGTTTTTAATATAAAATTCATAATTTCGATTTTCATTTAACTAAACTGCCTAAAAATATGCTTTAAAAATATTTCCTTAAAGTATGCTATACATTTTTCCGTTGCAGATATATTAATTAAATATAAAAAAAAATCATAGTATTATATCAGACTTATAAGACAGACCTTTTCAGATAGTTTTTCAAAAAAAAAAAAATAAATAATGATTAAGATTACACATGTTTTGTATTAAAAATCAATCTTAAAAGAAACTTATAAAGTAAGTTCAAAAGCACATCATAGAAAACTAAGGTCGAAAATGTGTGATGTTCCATTTTGCGACCAAAAATTGATTATTTTATAATAGATTTAAATTATCTGCTATAGTTTTAAAGTCTTTGTAGTAAAAAACTTGGCTGCCACAGAAATATGTTATATTATTACAGTATAAAATAAGGCGTTAAAGAAATATTTAAACAGAATCGAATTTATAAATTAAATAATACAGGCCAACAAAAGTTGACATTTTTCCACTTGTCTATTTTAGAATCTGAGACATTTTCCCTATAGAAAAAGTCTTAGATCCTGTGAAATTTTTCTTATAGAAAAGTTTCAGAATCTGCCACTTTTTCTAAAGGAAAATCTGAAACCTTTTCTATAAGAAAAATGTCTCAGAATCTGAGACTTTTTCTATAAGAAAAATGTCTCAGAATCTGAGACTTTTTCTATAAGAAAAATGTCTCAGAATCTGAGACTTTTTCTATAAGAAAAATGTCTCAGAATCTGAGACTTTTTCTATAAGAAAAATGTCTCAGAATCTGAGACTTTTTCTATAAGAAAAATGTCTCAGAATCTGAGACTTTTTCTATAAGAAAAATGTCTCAGAATCTGAGACTTTTTCTATAAGAAAAATGTCTCAGAATCTGAGACTTTTTCTATAAGAAAAATGTCTCAGAATCTGAGACTTTTTCTATAAGAAAAATGTCTCAGAATCTGAGACTTTTTCTATAAGAAAAATGTCTCAGAATCTGAGACTTTTTCTATAAGAAAAATGTCTCAGAATCTGAGACTTTTTCTATAAGAAAAATGTCTCAGAATCTGAGACTTTTTCTATAAGAAAAATGTCTCAGAATCTGAGACTTTTTCTATAAGAAAAATGTCTCAGAATCTGAGACTTTTTCTATAAGAAAAATGTCTCAGAATCTGAGACTTTTTTCTATAAGAAAAATGTCTCAGAATCTGAGACTTTTTTCTATAAGAAAAATGTCTCAGAATCTGAGACTTTTTTCTATAAGAAAAATGTCTCAGAATCTGAGACTTTTTTCTATAAGAAAAATGTCTCAGAATCTGAGACTTTTTTCTATAAGAAAAATGTCTCAGAATCTGAGACTTTTTTCTATAAGAAAAATGTCTCAGAATCTGAGACTTTTTTCTATAAGAAAAATGTCTCAGAATCTAAGACTTTTTTCTATAAGAAAAATGTCTCAGAATCTGAGACTTTTTTCTATAAGAAAAATGTCTCAGAATCTGAGACTTTTTTCTATAAGAAAAATGTCTCAGAATCTGAGACTTTTTTCTATAAGAAAAATGTCTCAGAATCTGAGACTTTTTTCTATAAGAAAAATGTCTCAGAATCTGAGACTTTTTTCTATAAGAAAAATGTCTCAGAATCTGAGACTTTTTTCTATAAGAAAAATGTCTCAGAATCTGAGACTTTTTTCTATAAGAAAAATGTCTCAGAATCTGAGACTTTTTTCTATAAGAAAAATGTCTCAGAATCTATAAGAAAAATGTCTCAGAATCTGAGACTTTTTTCTATAAGAAAAATGTCTCAGAATCTGAGACTTTTTTCTATAAGAAAAATGTCTCAGAATCTGAGACTTTTTTCTATAAGAAAAATGTATCAGAATCTGAGACTTTTTTCTATAAGAAAAATGTCTCAGAATCTGAATCTTTTTTCTATAAGAAAAATGTCTCAGAATCTGAGACTTTTTTCTATAAGAAAAATGTCTCAGAATCTGAGACTTTTTTCTATAAGAAAAATGTCTCAGAATCTGAGACTTTTTTCTATAAGAAAAATGTCTCAGAATCTGAGACTTTTTTCTATAAGAAAAATGTCTCAGAATCTGAGCCTTTTTTCTATAAGAAAAATGTCTCAGAATCTGAGACTTTTTTCTATAAGAAAAATGTCTCAGAATCTGAGACTTTTTCTATAAGAAAAATGTCTCAGAATCTGAGACTTTTCTATAAAAAAATGTCTCAGAATCTGAGACTTTTTTCTATAAAAAAAAATGTCTCAGAGTCTGAGACTTTTTTCTATAAGAAAAATGTCTCAGAATCTGAGACTTTTTTCTATAAGAAAAATGTCTCAGAATCTGAGACTTTTTTCTATAAGAAAAATGTCTTTTTCTATAAGAAAAATGTCTAAGAATCTGAGACTTTTTCTATAAGAAAAATGTCTAAGAATCTGAGACTTTTTCTATAAGAAAAATGTCTAAGAATCTGTGACTTTTTCTATAAGAAAAATGTCTAAGAATCTGAGACTTTTTCTATAAGAAAAATGTCTCAGAATCTAAAACTTTTTCTATAAAAAAAATTCTCAGAATTTGAGACTTTTTCTATAAAAAAATATTCTCAGAATTTGAGACTTTTTCTATAGGAAAAATGTCTCAGAATCTGAGATTTTGGAATGTAGGATCCTTTGGTGAAAAAGCGTTAAAAAACACTTTTTGGAAATTCAGTTTCTAAATGGGTGAAGGGGGTAAAAAATTGTAATTTTGGTACTTTTTATATATTCTGATAAAAACTGGAAAAAGTGCTTTTTGAAAATACGTTTCTTAAGGGATTAAAGGGGTAAAAAGTTTACTTTTGGTACTTTTTATATGTGTATCCATAAGAACTGATCCTAGAAACTTAAAATTTGGAATGTAAAGTAATTTGTCGCAATTCCGTTTTTAAGCGAGGTAAAAAAATTTTACTTTTTGTTACTCCTTATATTTCCTGAAAAATGGTCCCAGAAACTTGAAATTTGTAATTTTAATATTTTCTAAAGTAAAGGTCCTAGATAGTTAAAATTTGGAATGTGGGATCCATCGGTGAAAAAAAAACATATTGGAAAAAGTAATTTTTGAATATTCGGTTTCTAAAGGGGTAAAAAGTGTACTTTTGGTACTTTTTAAACTTCCTGAAATAATGGTCATAGAAACTTAAAATTTTGAATGTAGGATCCTACGTTAAAAACGATATTCTGGTAAAAGTACTTTTTGGAAATTTCGTTTCTGACGGGAGTAATAAATTGTACTTTTGGTATTTTATAAAGTTCCTGATAAAATGGTCCTAGAAGCATGAAATTAGGAATGTAGTATCCTTCGGTGAAAAACGCCCTCTGTATTTTTTGTACTTTTGGTACTTTTTATTTATTTCTGAAATACAGATCCTAGGCAATTTTTAGGAAATTTTAAATATAGAATCCTTCAGTGAAAAAAACATTTTGGAAAAAGTATCTGTTTTAAATCCCGTTTCTAGGAGATTTTAAAAGGGGTATAAAAGTGTACATTTGGTACTTTTTATATTTCCTGAAGTAATGGTCCTAGAAACTTGATATTTTGAATATAGGATTATCCACCAAAGAAAAAAAGAATTTGGAAAAATATAACACCGGGGGAATATAAAAGTGTAAAGGGGGGAAATGCTTTTTTAAAACTATTAAACTTAAGACCCAAGAATCTCAAAATGTAGGATCCTTGACCAGAAATAACATCCCACAGAATTACATATTTTGAAATTTTAAGTTTCAGGTTCAAAAGAGGTACCTAAATTGTATTGCCGCTAGTATACATTCGGTTCTGTTCTGCGCCTTAAAATATGCTTTAATAATTTCAACAAAATTGCACAAAACAATAAAAACCGAATAAGTCAAACAAATTTTCTATTAAGATTAAGCCTACTTGTGTGCTAGGTATATACAATTCCAAGTTTTTGGAAAAAAGTTAAAAAGTTTCGATTTTTGCCAATTAAAGGGCACTTAAAATTCGTTTCAAGCGTTTACAATAAATCATATTTGTTTCTTCTTCTTTTGATGTTATTTTATTGCAATTTTTTTTTTTTAAATAAAAATAACCAAATATTTTACTAAAGTTAGGAAAAAGTTTGAAAACAATGTAACTTAGCAGAAAAAAAAACATAAGAAATAACTTTTGAATAAGCAATTTATGAAATGTCATTGGTTTGAGGGCGATGTTTAAAAGTTTTTTTGTTGGGTTAAAAAAAGGTTAAAAAACACAATATGGTCTTAAAAAAAATTTTTGAATATGTAAATATATTTAAATGTTTGAGAAACTCTCCATGCAGCGGGGTTTCATAGTTTCCACATGATCTGATATGCAAAAATATATCCACTAGAGATTTGATAGCCTACATAAAATTATCCACAACATAAACTTTTTTACATAGATAACATAAGTGCCTCACACATTTAATACATTTTGTTAAAAAAATTTAATATAAGCAAATATATTGCCTATATAAAATTGATATGGTCTATTTTAGAGAAATATTAATGAATGATACATTTTTAAAAGTGTGCTTTAGACTGGCGTTTTGCCGTATGGCAAAAAAGTTTTTCTTCCGATTTTAAACGTCAGGGCAAATTTTTATTCTCCTAGGCCAAAAACTCATGTGGTAGAAATCTGAGACCAATCGTATTAAATAAACGCGTGGCAACCGGCGATAAAAGTTTTAGATTATTGAAAATTTTAGAAAAAATTTCAAAATGTCTCTGGCGACGCATCACATTTATTATTTTTATGTACAGAGCATGAATATCAAACAAATTAAAATCGGTCGAACGGTTTTTTAGATATCGATATTTGAAATTTTGAAAAATTGGAGGTTTTTCTTACGTACAAGAAATTTTTTTAAAAAATCTCAAAACTTATTTTCTTTGACCCTCTCATAGAGCATGAGACAGTCTTTCATTTAAACTAAATTCAATAGTTTTCACCCGTGGCGCCCTTCAATCAAAGTAGACTTGTGCTTAATTGTTCCATTGAATGAGCGCTCATTATCGTTCATTTCAGATAAAAGACCTAGTTCGTTCTTTTAGTTCAATCGATCATTTACTGTTTTCGTTCAACAGTTCGTGAATGAATAATTTCTATCATGTCTCTTGTTTTGACTCTCGTTAAAAAATACAAAAATGTTGACTAAAAACATTAGGATCACTACATGAAAAATATTATATTATTTTTCAAAACTAAAGAAAAAGTATTAATAAAAGAATTATATTTATATAATTTTTGTAAAAACACATAAATGCTGAGAAAGCGTGCCAAAAGAGGAGAGAAAACTAATGCTAATGACAAAATTAACAAAAAAATTAAGGACCGAACTAAAAAACAAAATCAAAAATTGTTAATGAAAAATTCAGCTGGGGCTAAATGAACAAATAGACCTAAAAGAGCTGAAATGAACAAAATAGATAAACCACTCCGTTGAGTGAATAGGTCAATTGAACTAGTTCGTTCATGAACGACACAACTATAGATCAAAGTTTTGGATTTTTGGAAATTGTTAACAAGCAAATTGGGAATTGGGGTATTCCTTGCATAAAATTTTTATATTTTGTTTTGTGTTAACATTTGCTATAGTAAGACCTATATAAATTTAAAATTTCATTACAATATGCTTAAAAACAAAAATTTTATTGCATATTGAAAATTTATTTGTTAAAATTTCGTCCAATATTTTTAAAAAAATTTAATTTTTATGGAAAGTGAAAAAAGGCGGTAGGTATGTTTTGAAAAAATGTTGGGAGGAAAAAATAACGGGGCAGTCATACAGTCGCTCCTAGAGGGATGTAATCTAAGACCGACTTTCATAAATTTTTTCACCCCAAAATTTTTTCTAAACAAACCTACTGCCTATCTCAACTCCTTAAGGGGGCTCCCATACAAAATGACATTTTTATGAAATTTGCTCCCACCGCTTTAACTGCTGCCACGCCTATATTAAAGGCGGGGATTATTAGATATTTGTGTTGTAAGCTACTTACAATTAGATATTAAAGAATCTATGATTTCTTGGTAGGCCCAACAGGGGCGTGTTGAGCCTACCCCAAAAAACTTTTAAGCTAGAAGCAAACAAATATTGGTACTTTTTGGGCAAAAAATCACCTCTTTTTGACAAACAAATATAATTTATTTGTTATGCTTTTAAAGTATTACAAATTTATCTTGCTAAAGCTATGTTTACACCATACCACTGAGTCGTATGATTTTCAGGAAAAAGCAAGATTTTTTATAGCATAGTTTTAGGCATGTAATATATATAGAATTGTTATTTAAAAGCGACAGAAAACTTTACATATTGCTAAACTTATAAAATTAATATTAAATAAATTGGCATATTTGTTTATATATTTAGCAAAATGTAAATTTTGTTGTCGCTTTTTAATAACAATCATATATTTACTACATGCCTAAAATTATGCTATAAAAAAACATTGCTTTTTCATAAAAATCATACGACTCAGCGGTATGGTGTAAACATAGCTTAACTAAAAATTCAGGTTTGAATCAGACATTGCATGACCAACCTATTCCCGGAAAACTGGACCAGAATCGTTAAAAAATTAAAAATTTCCCCATTTAAATGGCTGCAAATCGGAACGTAAAAGAGATAATGACTACTTCAAGCATATGTAGATATTTACTAGCGTTAAAAAAAATCCAAATTTCATAAAAATCGGATAATAAACCACAAATTGTCAAGAACTTAAAGCCTTTGTATGCAAAAGGTGTCCTACTTTAGGGAACCCTGGAAGCGCCCCTATTGGACATGTGGGGTCCTCCGTCCAAATCGAAAATACGTTAGCTATACCCGGTATAAATTTCACTGCAATGGGTCAGGTATTTACTGAATGGCAGAATTATTTCCAAAAAAGTCGATAATAAACCACTGTGCAATGTATTATTGATCAGTGATCGATTCTGAGATATTCTAAGATATTTTAGCGATGTCCCTCTGTCTGTTAAAATGGTGATCACGGACAGAATATTACATAGACATGACTACAACTTAACATAGTTACTTGTTTTTGCCCCGAGCAGTTTCGTATGGCATTTGAGCGAAATAGGTTTAGCGGTTCAAAAGTTAGGAACAAAAATGTAAGCACACCTCGAAAATTTTAGTACATTCCCCATAAACTAAAAACACAAAATGCTTTAATTCGGCTGCTGGATGACATAAATGTGTTTTTTTAGAACATAAAAAAATCGAGGATTTTTTTTTTCCAAAAAATTTATATTTCGCGGAAATTTTTTTAAAAAAAAAAAATGTTTTTTTGCAAAAAATATTTTTTACCTTGAGTAGAGTATTAATACATTCGGCAAGGACGATTTTTTTTTTTTAATAAAAGAAACAACACTCAGGCAATGCTGCCTATTATTTACTAATGTAACCATGATGTTTCTTTTGGAAAGGGGATAGAAGAGAGATGAAAGATTTGAAAGATAGAAGGGCTTCTATATGGCAACACTGTAATTGCGCGTGTTGATAATTTTGAGTACAGTTGTTGCATCGACATCTGTTATTGATCTGGCAAATTATTTTTAAAGCTGTGTTTAATAGCCATTATTTTATTATTTTACTTCGTTGACGTTTTAGTGCTATTTATCAACGAAGGAGGGTGCTACGATAGATATTAGTTATAAATAGAAACTAATAAGAATCTGAAAAAAATGTTGTTCTGTCTGAGCCGGGAATCGAACCAGGCTTGCTGGCTAGTAGTCCAACGCGCTAACCACTAAGCCACAGCACCCTCAAAACCGTTATGATATGGAGGCAATATCACCTAATTATTACAAATTATACGAAAACGTTAGTGTTTTCGTTTTCAATGTACCTTTCCTTAAGATTGGTTTCCATAAATATATGATCGTTTTCGCTATCGATAATTCCAGTCAAAACGATAGTAAAATCGCCATTATCCAGAACTTATCGAAAACGATGTCGTTTCGATAAAAAAAAATGTGACATCGTTTTCGCTATCGAAACTCCCAGAAATGACGATAGCAAAATCGCCTAAAACTCGAAAATGGTATCTTAATTTTAATTTAAGGTGATACCATAATCGGTATCATACAGATGATACTATTGAATAATAAAAGATACGAATAGTGAAAGATAAAAAATTAAGAAAATAGTAACTAAGCAGGAATGAAAATTTCATCGTGATTTATTATATGGTACCCTCAATTCTGGCAATATCCTGAATTATGACAATGTCCTGTAAACCCTTGGACATATAATTCTTTTAAGTTTTATATAAATTCATTAATTTAAGAATTTACGAATAATGAAAGATAAAAAAATTTTAAAAATAGTAACTAAGCACGACCGAAAATTGCATCTTGATTCTTTACACACAAAAAAAATGTTTTACAATGAATGATTTTCATAGTATTTATGAACAAATTCATACAATTTATTAACTTTTTCATAATACTTATAAAATTCTTCATACTATTTATGAAAAATGTTAAATAGTTCTTAAATATCACATATTATGATTTATTCATAAATACTATGAAAAAGTTTATAAATATTATGAAAAAGTTAATAAATTGTATGAATTTGTTCCTAAATACTATGAAAATCGTTCATTGGAAATTTTTTTTTGTGTGTATATGGTACCCTCAATTCTGGCAATATCCTGTATATCCTGGCAATATTCTGTAAACCCTTGGACATATAATTCGTTGAAATTTTATATAAATTCATTAATTTAGGAATTTAACACAGTAAATATGTTTTATTACTTTTTGACCATCACAGCCTATACTGCCCGATTTTTTTTTAATAAATAATTTTTTAACCTTATGCCTTAGAGGATTAAGCAATAACATTGAAATTCAAGGTATTTAATATGTTTTCAAATACTTTAACACTGCTTCATTTATATGTCCTTTAGTTTCCAAATAGATTTAAAAAAAACTAAAAAATACCATTACAAAAGCAAAACCTTTAGAAATAACTACTCCAAACTGACAGTTTAGTTTTCCAGCTTGACTTTTGATTGACACAGCAAGTAAAATTTCCAAAAAAACAAAAAAATCATAACTGTCATAGAAAAAAAAAACATGCACCTTCAAAAGGACAATAAGAACTAAATGTCAACCAACCAAAACAAAAAACTCAAATCAAATCTCACAAATCAAAACTAGCATCCAAATCACTGTTTTCATACAAAAAAAAAAAAAACATTTTATTCTTCATACCACCACAATGATGATGACATTATGGGTTCAGCGCAGAGAATATGGTAGTAGTTTTTTATTTGACCCCTAAAAAAAATATATATCTAGAGAACAATCACAAAATTTTTGGAGGATACGTTTTGGCCTAAAATAGAGTAACAACTACCAGAACAACAACAGAACAAAAAATACCAAGTAAACTTATTACTAACAAATTAAAATTGTTAAAAAAATATTTTTAAAAAATTTATAATTTTAATATAACTAACAAGATAAGTAAAGATAATGAATGTGATTAATGTTTGGTATTGAAAATATATTTAAAATAATAACTTTTTCTATGTTTCTTCCCTTTTTTGTGGTGTATTATTTTGCAGGAGTAACAATTTTACTATCACTTACTGTGTTCCTTAATATGGTGGCCGAAACTATGCCGGCTACATCAGATGCTGTGCCACTATTGGGTAAGTTTGATAAAAATTAAAAAAATGAGAAATTAATATGGAAATAGTAAGTAATATAATAAGATTTTCTAGAAAAACAAGGAAAATTGAATATTATAAGCCTAAAAGTAGGCAGTAATTTTTTAGGGCTATAATTTTATGTAAAAAAACAAAGTGATTAGATTAAAAAAAGTTATAATTAAGTATATAAATAATTTCTATCCCTTAACTTATGCTTTAAATATTATTTATCTTAAATCTTTTTAGTATGCTTTACAAAATCAAAATGTCGTTTCTACATACTTAGGAAATTTCATCAGAATTTTAAGTAATAGTTCTAAGGGGCTATGGAGTAGGTTTTATTAAAGATATCAGTGGGTTTAAAAAGTAATAAATAAATATTTGAATTATTTTATGCCATAGCTTATGCTTCAAATTTTATTTTTATTTACATCCTTAAAGTATGCTATACAAATCAAAATAGGTATTAATATATATTTACCAAATTTTATTAAAATTTATATTAAAAGTCTTAAAAATTATTCAGGGTTTTTTAATTTTAGTTTTCTTCTTTATGAAATTTATCATAAAATTGTTTATTTTGTGATTTATTTTATTTTAAATTTGATTTTCTAATAAATTTACGTAAAATATACAAAAACTTTTATTGAGAAAATTTATGTCCCGAAATTTTAAATAAGTAATGACATTTTCACATTACGTATTTTAAAAGTATGCTTTACTATAGGACGACGTTTTCGTAAATCATTTTACAAAGAACCCAAAAATATGCAATCATTAATTAAAATGAATCCTTAAAATATATGCAAATTTTTTTTTACTTGTGTAGAAGTTTGAAAACAAGTGCTGGGAAATCATTTAAAAAAAGTGAACTTTTTATAACAACTACAGATGAACCCTTGTTATTAAGACCCCCGAAAGGTTTTAAAAACTAAGCTATATTTGAAGGGCTTATTGTAAAAACTCGATAAGCAACATTTCATTTTATGGTGGTTTTTACCTTTAAACTTTTGAAATAATGTAGAAAATATAACTTTTGCAGAACTTATATTCTCAAGATACTTATACGAAGGGTTTAAGCAAGACTTCTGCCAAAAAAATTTCAATAGAATATCAGTAGAAAGCGAAAAACACCAAAAAATTAAATGTTGCTTATCAATTTTTTGCAGTAAGCCCTTCATTTGTATACCCTCCAACC
This sequence comes from Pegoplata infirma, assembly GCA_963921195.1. Classification (NCBI taxonomy): domain Eukaryota; kingdom Metazoa; phylum Arthropoda; class Insecta; order Diptera; family Anthomyiidae; genus Pegoplata; species Pegoplata infirma. The sequence continues at coordinate 34,042,670 of OY992540.1, read as the reverse complement.
ACAGTATGGGGGTATACTCACTTTGTCATTCCGTGTGTAACGTATCGAAATATCGGTCTAGGATCCTATAAAGTATATGGGGCATTCCATGTCAAATCGGACACTTTGAAAAAAAAATTTTAGATTTTCCCAATTTGTTTACAGTTTTTAGTACCCTTCGAAAACTTCTTCGTGGTAAATTTTCATATTTTTTTGATGACCCATTCAAAAGACATCGAATTTTTAAAAATTAGTAGTTTGTTCCTTTACTCAAACTTCTTTTACTCATAACTTCTTCAATAATGGTCCAAATTTCAATTTTTTTTTCCAAAATTTTTGTTTTCTACGTACTTTAAAAATTCTTAAAAGCGCTCTACACCATTTACAGATGTAATTCGAAAAAGATCAATTGTAATTCGAAGATTCTATTTGTAATTCGAAGATTCTATTTGTAATTCGAAGATTCCATTTGTAATTCGAAGATTCCATTTGTAATTCGAATACTCCAATTGTAATTCGAAGATTCCAATTGTAATTCGAATACTCCAGTTGTAACTCAATTGTAATTCGTAAAAGATCAATTGTAATTCGAAGATTTCATTTGTAATTCGTAAAAGATCAATTGTAATTCGTAAAAGATCAATTGTAATTCGAAAAAGATCAATTGTAATTCGTAAAAGATCAATTGTAATTCGTAAAAGATCAATTGTAATTCAAAGATTCCATTTGTAATTCGTAAAAGATCAATTGTAATTCGTAAAAGATCAATTGTAATTCGAAAAAGATCAATTGTAATTCGAAAAAGATCAATTGTAATTCGTAAAAGATCAATTGTAATTCGTAAAAGATCAATTGTAATTCGTAAAAGATCAATTGTAATTCGAAAAAGATCAATTGTAATTCGTAAAAGATCAATTGTAATTCGAAAAAGATCAATTGCAATTCGTAAAAGATCAATTGTAATTCGAAAAAGATCAATTGTAATTCGTAAAAAATCAATTGTAATTCGTAAAAGATCAATTGTAATTCGAAGATTCCAATTGTAATTCGAAAAACATCAACTGAATTTACATTGATAATTTACGAATTACAATTGGAATCTTCGAATTACAATTGATCTTTTACGAATTACAATTGATCTTTAACGAATTACAATTGATCTTTTTCGAATTACAATTGATCTTTTACGAATTACAATTGATCTTTTTCGAATTACAATTGATCTTTTACGAATTACAATTGATCTTTTTCGAATTACAATTGATCTTTTACGAATTACAATTGATCTTTTACGAATTACAATTGATCTTTTACGAATTACAATTGATCTTTTTCGGATTACAATTGATCTTTTTCGAATTACAATTGATCTTTTACGAATTACAATTGATCTTTTACGAATTACAAATGAAATCTTCGAATTACAATTGATCTTTTACGAATTACAATTGATCTTTTACGAATTACAATTGATCTTTTTCGAATTACAATTGATCTTTTACGAATTACAATTGATCTTTTTCGAATTACAATTGATCTTTTACGAATTACAATTGATCTTTTACGAATTTCGATTGATCTTTTACGAATTACAATTGATCTTTTACGAATTACAATTGATCTTTTACGAATTACAATTGGAATCTTCGAATTACAAATGGAATCTTCGAATTACAATTGGAGTATTCGAATTACAAATGGAATCTTCGAATTACAAATGGAATCTTCGAATTACAAATGGAATCTTCGAATTACAAATAGAATCTTCGAATTACAATTGATCTTTTTCGAATTACATCTGTAAATGGTGTAGTATGCGATTTTTAAGTTTTAAAATTTAAATCTCATTTTTAAAAATGTTTGTACTCTTCGATTTTTTTGAAATTTTGTTGTGTAAAACTTCTATCGATTCTAAAAATTTTTTGCCCAGGAGGATCGTGGAATAACAATTATTACTATTTTTTAAAATTTTTTGAAAAATTTTTATTCTAATTTTTCAATCTTAAAATCATTTCTACTGCTTCAATGGTGCGTCATAGAGGGGTCCTTTATAAGACCTACCCCCATTAATTTTTACGTCTTAACATTTCTTTGGAACAAACTAATACCCTATCTCCTATTTCTAAGGGGGCTCCCACACAAAACGACATTTTTTTAAATTTGCTCCAACCGCTCTAACTGCCCTAATAGTGCCCTTAGAGCAACAAAATGTATGACCGACACACAATATTTTTTTATTCCAAACATTTTCTCTGAACCCACCTACCCTCTATCTCTAATCTAAAAAAAATTTTCAAAGTGTCCGATTTGACATGGAATGCCCCATATATATTATTGATCAGTGATCGATTCTAAGACATTCTAGCAATGTCCGTCCGTCCGTTCGTCTGTCCGTCTGTAGAGGACACGATACAGTCCAAAATAAAAAAGCTAGACTTCCAAAGTTTGGCAAGAATGTGTCTTATGGTCATAGGCTGGTTAAGTTTGGAAATGGACAAAATTGGAAAAAGGGGAAAAAAAAGTTCCCCCTTTAAGGACTAAACCAACCTCAGAAAAACGGCATTTTTTTTGCAGGGTTTTTTGTACTTTTGTTTAGCAAATCCAACATTTTTATGTCAGAGGAAGGTCAAAACCATGTGGACCCAACGTATCCCAACAACGCCCCTGATTTTTTTTTTTTTTTTGCATGTTGGAGGGTATAAAAGATTTCAAATAATCCTATTAAAAACAAATAAAACGTGCGTTCAAAGGGTTAACATTATCTACAAAAATTTGTTTCATTGAATTTTACTAGGCGTTGTCAAGGAAAAAAGTTCGTGAAAATAGTAAAATTGTAAAGCATCATATTTTGTTAAATTTTGTTATACCAAAGATAATTTACAATTTTACTTTTTTAATCGTTGCATACTTTAAGGCTCTATTTAAATGCTTTCAAGCATATATTGGTTTTTCTGGTGATTGTGTTTGAATTATAATTAAGTAGTTTATGTATTTTAAAATTAAGTATGTTTTTGTTTCGTTAAGATATGCTTTAAATTTTTTATTAAAACCCCCTTTAAGTATGCTATAAAAAAATCAAAAGAGCTATTACTGCGTATTTAAGGAAATTGTTAGTATTAAAAAATTCAATTTTACCATCCAACCCCAGTAAGGTGTTGACTGGAAACCCATTTGGTAAAGGTTTTACATAAGTTTCTTATTTTGTTTGTAAATCATCTAAATATCGTTCTGGGGCCTTATTAAGTACATGTATTCTTGATCCTCCGTCTGTTAAAATGGTAATCATGGCCATGGACGTATACAGGGGGTGGGCACAGGGGGCACGTGCCCCCCCCTTTTCAATTACTTTTCAAGTATTTCTAGTTAAAACTAAATATAAATAGGCGATGGCAAACAATTTTGGGAGTTGTGCCCCCCCCCTTTTCAAATTCCTGGATACATCGCTGATCATGGCCGTTTAAGACACAGATTTAATTGAATTTGGAACATAGGTTCTTGTCCATGCTTTGACCAGTTTGCTATTACATTTCAGCGATATCGGTTAAGCGCTTTAAAAGTTGTGAACGAAAATATAAGGATACCTCGAAAATGTTGGTACATTTTTCATAATTTAAAAATACACAACTGTTTTAATTCGCCTACTGCTGGTCACTTGCGAATGATATTTAATACAGAATTTTCTTTAATTTTTTTTTTTTATTTTAATTTTCAAACAAAATTTTTATTTTTTATAATTTTTCTACAACATGTTGTAAAGAACCGCATGGAAAAAATTGACGTATGATTGAGTTATGATTGTTTTCTATGATTAGGCTCTAAGGGGTTTTAAACTATGACTTAATATTAAAGGTTTACAGCCTTTGGATATGCTTTATATTTTCTGTATTTTAAACCCCTTAAGGTATGCTATACAAATTTAAAAGAGTTATAATTACATATTAAACAAAAATATAAGTATTCGTATTACAAATAATATTTTTATGGATTTTATAATAAATTTTAATTTAATACACACAGAATCACTTTTAGAGTTATTTTTGCGATGTCCGTCTGTTTATGTAAACGGATAATACATTTGGATTAAATATAAGACTCTCTTTGTCCAAAAGTCTAAAGTCTCACACAAAATTTTTTATTTAAAATTTAAATTTTTGTTGTGATTACCATAGAATAAATTCAAGAATCTATTACAATTGGAATCTGTTATAAATATTCCTGGGTATGGCTTAATGTTTGAGGATTTAAGCCTTTGAATATGCTTTAAATGTTCTTTATTTTAAACCCTTTAATGTATGCTATAAAAATTTAAAAGAGCTATTATTGGACATAAAACAAAAAAAAAAAAATTTCATATTCATTACAAAATTTAAATTTCTCTTTGTCCTTAAGTCTATAGTCAAGCATTTTTAATTTTTTTGTTGTGATTACCGTAGAATATATTCAAGAATCCATTGCAATATGAATCTGTTCCAAAAAAATGTTCCTGGGTATGGCTTCATATTAAAGGTTTTCAGCCTTTGAATGTGCTTTAAATTTTCTGTATTTTAAAACCCTTAATGTATGCTATAAAAATTCAGAAGAGCTTTTGTTACATACTAAACAAAATATATCAGTATAGCAATAAAAATGTAAAGTTTTTTGGATTTCATATTCAATTTGAATTTAATACACTCAAAATTATTTTTTGAGTCGATTTGGTGATGTCCGTTCGTCTGTCCAAGAAAATGGTCAATAAAGTTGGCTTAAATTTAAGATTCTCTTATCTTTCTCGTTTGTGTAGAATATATTCTAGAATCTATTGTCTATTGTTCCAAAAATGTTCCTTGATATGGCTTAATATTTAAGGTTTTCAGCCTTTGAATGTGCTTTAAATTTTCCAAATTTTGAAACCCCTAATGTATGCTATAAAAATTCAAAACAGCTTCTGTTACATCTTAAACAAAAAATATCAGTATTTGTATCAAAAACTATAAATTTTTCGAATTTCATATACAATTTGAATTTAATATACTCAAAATCACTTTTTGATGTCCATCCTTCTGTCCTAGTAAACGGTCAATAAAGTTGGCTTAAATTTAAGATTCCCTTATCTTTCTCTTTTGATATGGTTACCGTGGAATATAATCTAGAATCTATTGTAATCTGTTCCAAAAACATTTCCTTTATATGACTTAATATTTCAGGTTTTCAGCCTTTAAATATGCTTTAAATTTTCTGCATTTTAAAATATTTTTTTTTTACATTGAAATTTTTTTTGTGATTACCGTAGAATATATTCAAGAATCTATTGTTATATGAATCTGTTCCAAAAAAATTTTTCCTGGGTATGGCTCAATATTATAAGTTTTCAGCCTTTGTATATGCTTTAAATTTTCTGTTTTGAAACCCCTTAATGTATGCTATTAAAATTCAGAAGAGCTATTAGAGGTATTCAGAGTCTTGTTGCCAGCCCTGACAATGTAGCAAAAGAGAACTTCTTTCAAAAAATACATGTATTTTGAAAAGTAATTTTAAAAAGTGATCTTTTTTTGTTTTTTTTTTTTAATAGGAATCTCTTCCAAAAAATGTTTGTGGATACGGCTTAATATTTAAGGTTTCCAGCCTTTGAATATGCTTTTAATTTTCTGTATTTTAAAACCCTAAATGTATGCTTTAAAAATTTAAAAGAGTTATTGTTCCATATTAAAAGAATTTTTTTTTAATTTTTCTATTGGCAATAGATAAAAGCCCTTGTCATGTATATTTTGTCGTTGAATTTCTTCACAAATTAATGATCTATCCAAATAAAGATGTAAACAGTCCATGTTTTTACTAGGGAACCATTTTCCTGCAAGTATTGGTGCAGGGTATTATATGGCCGGACCGACTATACATTTCTACCTTGTTTTTACTTCATTCCCCAATATGCTATTAACTCATTTTTTAATATTAAAATATTACAAAATATGCTTTTACTTTTTATTAATACTGAATAATCCCCAAAGTATGCTATAAAAAAATACCAACAAAAAACTATTAAAAACTATACAATATTTAATCCTTTTTTTTCATTATTATCTATTTATTGTTGCTTAAAATTTTTGTTAATTTGTTTTACCATTTGACATTAATATATTTTGTAAAAAAAAAAAAAAACAAGTAAATAAAAATTTATTGGAAACATGTTTATGTCAATTTTTGATTAGATTTTAAAAATAATAATAAATGACAATTCATAAGTTCTATTCATAAACTTTTTATTACATTTCGATGATAATTTTTTTCACGAAAATAATCCTCAATAATAAAAAAAGGGAACCTAAAAACTCATAAATGTGGTAGTATAATATAAAGGAACAGTGGGATTTCTAGGTAATAAACAAATCTAACAGATACAAACTATAAATAAACTTTTCGTATTAATTTAAAAAAATTAATGTAGTTTAAGAAGCATTAAGTTGGAATTTTAATGTTTAATCATTTATAAAGTTATTTTTTATTAATCTCCTTAAAGTATGCTTTAAAAAACTCAAAAACCCAAATGCAATTTATACACAACAGAACTTATACACTCTGTATTGTAAGATTCTGTTGTTTATGTTGCGCCCCTTAAGGAATGCTACAAAATTCTTCTAAAATGCCTTAAAAAAGGCTAATTCTAAAATATTTTAATCCCCACAGTTCTCCTTTTTTAAAAAATCTGAAAAAATCAAATTTTATATCATTTTTATATACTACAATTTTCTAACCAAATCTTGTTTTTTCTGAATTTTTCATCCCACTGTACAAATCTTCCAACGTTTTAAAAAACAATCTAAGCATTCAAATTACTTCAAAAACAGATGCATAAAGGAAAAATCCATAACAATTTTAGTTTTAAATGACAAAAAAAGAAGTGGAAAAAAAGCGACCACAAAATAGCAGCTATAAAATAAAATCCGTTCCTTTTTTTTTTGTTGTGGAAAGTGTGGAAGAGGGAATAAAACCTAATGACATAGACAACAAAGTGGTTTAATATAATATGATTTTTATGAATCACCATATTGTATATTTGTGTGATTTTATGATTTTTATTATTGTTCGAAAAAAGTTTTTGGCCACAAATTTTTATGGCACCTCATTTAGAAAAAAAGAAAAAAAAACAAATTTGTTTTTCAAAGATTTTTTTGTCACTTTTTTGGAAATACAGTGAAATGTTTAAGGGTTAGATAACCTTTCAACGAATATCGGCAAGAACTGGTGTAGGGTATTATATTTTTTGTCCAAACCGAATATTATTTTTTTTACTAAATTGCTTTAGTTAATTTTTCAGTTCCCTAAATTTAATATTTTTTTTACACATTAACTTATGCTTTAGTTTTTCTTTTCTATTCATCCCGTAAGTATGCTTTGAAATTTTGTAACCTTCTAAGACTTACAACTAGTAGTAGAGGGTATATAAAAGTTTGTCACTTTCGCAATACACTTTAGAAGCTGCCTAGGTTTGATTGAGGGGCAATTTTTTGTATGGCAAAAAAGTTTTCCTTCCGATTTTGAATGTCTGGGCAAATTTTTATTCCACTAGGCCTAAAACTTATGTGGAACAAATTTGAGGCCAAACGGATTAAAATAACCCGTGGCGCGCAACGATCAAAATTTTTAATTTTTGAAAATTTAAAAAAAAAAAAAAAAATCGAATATGTATTAATATTTTAGTTTATGCGCAAACGATTTGTCATTAGACTCGTTTGCTACTTTGTAGTAAATCGTTTTTATGTTTTCTAAATAATCTTGACAATGGAATCTGACAAATTCCGAAACACGTGTCGATTAAATCTTACAAAAATGACCAACATAAATAAATTTAAAACAGAAAAATAATTTTCTTGAAAATTATGCTGTGAGAATATCATGATTTTAATTAGTAAAAAAAAAATTTCCTCGAGCCAGAATAAGCATCCTCAAAATATTAAAAAAAAATTATGTTCTGCAATACATCATAACTTCGATGCGTTGAACACGAATATCAAAAAACTTTTGTAATCTCTTGAACGGTTTTCAAGATACCGCTAGTTGAAAAATATGGTTCTTTTCTACGTTCAAGAAATTTTAAAAAAAATCTCAAAATTTCTTTTTGTTAACCCCTTAATTGAACTTAAGACCATCTTTCATTTTAACTTAATTTGAGCTAATTTCCGATCATTTAAATCCATGGCGCTCTTCGATCAAAGTTTTGTATTTTTAGAAAATGTTCACCAAAATTTTAAATATTTCAAAATTAACAAGTAGAAAAGTTAAATTTCACTTGGCCGAATCTATGAATACCCTCCACAATGCGCATTTTAAGTGATAGTAAATTTCTAACGTGAAAAAAATAACATTTTTGATTAGAAATATTCTATTTTGTGTAAAAAATTTTTTTTTTTGTAATTTAAAAAAAAATAATAATTTACGAAATTTTTTTTGGAGTGTAAAATTTTTTTTGAGTGTAAAATTTTTTTTGAGTTTTTTTTTTTTTTGTTTTAGAGTAAAAATATTTTTGAGTGACAAAAATACGTTGTAAAATATTTTTGTGACTTACCAATGTTTTTAAAACATGTTTAACGGGTTTTGAACAAGAGAATTTAAGGTGAAACCAATCTGATATTCAAGGTTTTGCTAATAATTTTTGACGCACTGGGCCGATTTGGCTGAAACGCAATAGGAAACAGGCCAAGGGAACGAAAAATATATATATTAACCTTCAGCATCCTCAGAATTGTCTCTCGAAAGTAAACGTGTTTTTTATCTCGCGAAAACCCCTTGTCGAAATTCACTCTTTTGCTTATAACTTTTGAACCACTGAACCGATTTTGCTGGATTGCAATTCTAACCTGGCCAGGTAGATGACCAACATATACATATGTCAAACTTCACGTATCTCCGTAAAGTCTTTCAAAAGTTAGCGTGATTTCAACAGACAGACAGACATCGGACGGACATCGCTAGATCATCTTAAAATCGATCGAGGATCATGAATATATATACTTTCTGGGGTCCTAGACCAATATTTCGAGGTGTTACAAACGGAATGACAAACTAATATGTACTCTCTATCACTATAGTGATAGAAATTTGTACATGACACTAATGAAAATCTACATTAATGTTATGAAAAATGACGTTAAAAAGGAACCTATGTAGGGTTTCATTGAATTAATGAAAAAGGTATCATAAAAATTAATTAATGAAAATTGTTCATACAAAATATAAATTGTATTTTATAAAAATTTTTCATTACTTTAATGAAAAATTTATTTAATTCTTATTAATTAAATAAATTTTTCAAACTTATATCCACTCTAGTGATAGAGTGTATATAAGTTTGTCATTCCGTTTGTAACACATCGAAATATTGGTCTAGGACCCCATAAAGTATATATATTCATGATCCTCGATCGATTTTAAGTCGAACTAGCGATGTCCGTCCGTCCGTCTGTCTGTCCGTTCGTAGAAAACACGCTAACTTTTGAAAGATTTTACAGAGGCTACTGAAGTTTGGCATACATGTTGGTCATTTACCTGGTCAGGTTGGTATTGCAATCCAGCCAAATCGGTCCAGTGCACTGTGGCCGAAATCACAGATCTAGCGGCGCTTAAGTCAAAATTTAAAAATTAACGTCGATAAATGTTTTTGCACTGCATCGTTTACCTATACTTTACAGAAAAAATTTACGTTTTTACTTTTGTTTTGCTTTCAATATTCGCACAGCTGTAAGCTTTCAAATATACATTTTCTGCAGCAAGTGTATTAAAGGAATTTGGGGCCTTATTACTCAGTGAGTTTTTCTTGACACTTTTAAGTCAATTGTTTATACATTTTGAGCCAAAAAGTTTAAATTGAAAGTAAAAGGTATGTTTTAACTAAAATATAAATGTTAGTGGCCTGTGTGTATCTAGTTTTATTACTAGTTCATTAAAGAAGTTAACATTTGTGATATAAAATATAGTTTCTTGGACTGCAACTTTTGAAATTCGGTCGTATTCGGTCCAATTCCTGTTTTGTTTATTATTTTGGGTTATTTTTGTTGTGACGTTTCAGTATGGCGTGCTAGTTTGCGCAAGTTGCTCGGTTTTTTAGGGTCCATCTGCCTGTCCAAATAAACAGTATAAACGCGATACAGACCACAATTTTCAATCGAGTTGGCTAAAATTTGAAATTTAAGATTTCTTATCGAAAGAACAAACCCTATTAAATTTTTGACAAAATCGGTCCATGTTACCCCATAGCCCCCATGCTAATTTCCCCTTCCAGTTTTACTTAAAAAGCCCTAACAATAGTATTTTAACAAACATCCTCTTGAAATTCGATTGTTAAATGTTTTTTGTAGCCATAAATAATCACTCTAAATTTTAACGGAATCGGAACATTTTAACTTCTAGTTCTCATACAGACCACCCTCCCGATATTCACATAAATTTCCCAAAAGTTATGAGCAAAAGAGTAAAATTCGGCAAGGGGTTTCGCGAATTTACGAGATAAAAAGAAGCTAACTTTCGAATAACAATAATGAGACTGCTGAAGATTAGCATATATCTTTGACGTTCCCCAGGCTAAATCGGTCCAGTGGTTCAAAAGTTATAAGCAAAACCCTGAATTTCGGATTGGTTTAAAAAGCATTGGTGATAACTTAACAATGCTTTTCAAACTTGTTTAGTTTTAAAGCAATGCTTTTTAAACTTGTTTAGTTTTAAAAGCTTTGGTAACTTAAAAATTACACTCGAAAAAAATTTTACACTCAAAAAAAATTTTACACTCAAAAAAATTTTTACACTCAAAAAAAATTTTTTTTTAAATGACACTATTTTGTGTACATAAGTACGCAATTACTCAGAAATATTTTTACAGTAAAAAAACATTACACCAAAAAAAAATTTACACTCAAAAAAAAAATTAGTTATATGTCGTTTTTTTTTTTAATGACAAAAAAGAGTTTTTTACTCAAAATAAAATATTTCTAATCAAAATTGTTAAATTTTTTCACGTTACAAAATGTACTACCCTTTAAAAAGGTATTGTGGAGGGTATTTATAGATTCGGCAAAGTCGAATTTAACTTTTCTACTTGTTATTTTTGAAATGATATACTTTCATTAAATATATGCTACTTTTATTTGTAAAATTTAATATATCTATGAAATTGTAAAGATCCTTTTATAGAATTAAAAATAATAAAAAATTATTTTCACTTATTGTTAGTTTTCTGGCACAAAATTTTACTCCAACCTAAAATTTTAATACATTATTAAACCAACGAAGTAACATAAAACAGCGAGAATTTAGTAAATATAGAATTAATAATTTATTTTTTATTTTAAATTTCATGAAAAAGTCTGAAAAAATCACAAAATAACCAAGTTAAAAAAACACTTACATTTATTTTATACTAGCTGGCCCGGTCCGCGTTGCTGGCCCAAATATAAGATCAGTGTTATATTTCGTCTCGCTTCATATTTATAGCCCTGCAAAAAATGTAATGAATTTCTTGACTTAGAAACATTTGTGGGAGTGGCTTTAAAGACCCGATTAGGCAGATAATCATCTTCAAATTATTTTTTAAGAACAAAAAAAAATTACCATGTCTTCGACTTTGCGAACTGTACCAATTTCAAACTTCTTTAGTATCATGATGAACAACACATAAATGAATCACACATATCCTTCGTTCTTACTGTGAGCTATTGTCTTGAGTTCAAACAACCCTTTACAGTTTTCCTGAATTTTCTATTTTTTCAGGACACTTTTCTCATTTAATATTTCCTTAAAAACCTAATTTGATCTATAATTAACATACAAAAATCGGTCCGGTCATTTGTAGTCGACTTATTTAGACAAAAGTAGGCGTTAAAATTTGTGTGGTAAGTTAAACTTGTCACTTGTACCAAGTTTATGCGGAAGCTATTAAGAAATATTTTTTTTAATAGATCGAATCGGAGTAAAAATTAATTTTAGATATATCGAAAAAAAAAGTGGGCGAGGACAATTTTTCTTTCCGACCAATTATATCGACTATTACGAACATTTCAAACAAAAAAGATCTAACCAGTCAAGGCGTTCTCAAGTGTTGTAAATTTTAAGGATATTGAAAAATGTGGGATTTGAATTATTTCCGTAAAATCCTTACTTGGACTTTAATGATCATTAAAGAAAAAAATTATGAAATCAGATCATTCGTCCTCCGATTTTAGATTTATTGAAAAACCTGGGAGTGGACAATTTTCCTTTCCGTAGAAACCTTAGTTGTGCTTCCGTTTTAGATGTATCGAAATAAAAGTGGGCGTGAAAAATGTTTATTTTTCGTTTTAACGTAAGTTGGACTATGGCAAACATTAAAAAAAAAGTTTATCAAATCGATCCAGCCGTTCTTCGATTTTAGATATATCTAAAAAAGGAGGTGTAAAAGTGGGAGTGATTATAATCATTTAAATTATAATTTGTTTTCCGAAAAAATCTAAGACGAACATTAAAAAAAAAATAAGACAAACAATTTAAAAAAAAATATTATCCAAATCGGTAAATTCTCAAGTGATCCGAACCAGCGAACTACATTTGATTTTTATTTATATTTTATTATTCTATATTTTATTTTTCTATAGAGCAGTTTTTATATGTATTGAAAACAACTTTTCTTAAATAAATCCTTATTTAAATTAAACCAACTCTGTCCCTCCATTCAAAAGTAGGCGTAGACATGGAAAATTTTTCTTTCCAAAAAATCTTAGTTGGAATATGACGAACATTAAAAACAAAAATAGACAAATTGTTCCAGTCATTCCATCATTTAAAATATATATATTGGGAAAAGTAAGCGTAAAAGTAACCAAATCGGCTTAGCCGTTATAGTTCTTTCGATACATAAAAAAGTGGGCGTGGGAAATTTTACTCTCCGTAAAAACCCTAGTTGAATTATGATAAAAAATTTCAACAAAAATTAGCCAAAGTAGGTGAGGTCATTTTCCTTTTTCATAAAACCAAAGTTGGAATATGATTGAAAACTCATTTAAAAAATTTAGTCAAATCGGTCCAGCTATTTTCAGATTTTAGATATATTGGAAAAGTGGGCGTAAAAGTGGGCGTGGTCGATTTTTCTTTCACTAAAAACTTAAATTGGATTACTACGAACATATAAATAAAAAATTACCCAAATCGGTACAGCCGTTTTCCGATTTTAGATAAATCAAAAAAAGTGGGCGTAAAAGTGGGCGTGGTCAATTTTTCTTAACGTAAAAACCTAAGTTGGGCTATGACGAACATTTCAAAAAAAAAAAATTGTCCAAATCGGTCCAGCCGTTCTCAACTGATGCTGTTACCAACGAACGACAATTGATTTTTATTTATATAGATTTTATCTATAAATTTCACTCCGTTTTCTCACACAAAAATTTACTAAAACATTTACTTTAAATACATAAGTAAAACCACGAAATAATATAAAACAATGCGAGTTTAATAAATACTTATAATTAATCAATTTAAAATTATTTCGTGCCGCTCTGATCAGCTGTTTTTTGTGCGCGTAAACTAAAAGACTAAGCAGACGCAATACGACAGGTGTCAAGAACAGTATATTTAATAAACAAAACTCAGTGAAATTTTTTAATGAAACTACGAAATCTAATGAATCAAAATTAATGAAAATCTTGCACAATATGTATGAAATTTCATTCAGCATATGAAATATTTCATTGTTGTAATGAAACAAGGTTAATGAATTCCAGTCATTAGTGATATGAAACGTTTTTCTATCAGTGTATAGGCTTTAAAGTTTTAATTAAGCTATATACAATAATTTTTACTATCAAAATACTCACATCGGCTATTTGGCGCCCAACGTGGGGCCTGTGTCTTTTGTACAAAAATTAAAGAAAAAAATTGATGCTATATTCTCTTTTAACAACATTGTTTTTATTGTCAGGATTTTAAGCTCCCTTGGAAGTTAGCTATTATTGTACCATGTGGAAGCTTATTTTTTTTAACGAAATGTCTACTTATGGTTGTGTCCATTATAAGAAGATTTCAATGTAAATATGTCGTACAGGAAAAAGACAACTAACAATCAGACAATATGTAGATAATGGCTCTTTAGAGATTTGATATTATATATTTTTTTTCTTTTTTAACCAGGTTTAAGTATAAGTTTTCCTTATATTTTCCTTTTGTTCTTATAGTTTGTAAGTGTATTCTTTTACAACAGTTTAAAGGTCATAAACACGTACTGCCATTCAAAATGTTATCAACAATACATATAAAATTTATTTTACTTTAAATATTTTGGGAAAAACAAAGGAATTTAAAAAACCCATTGAATTCTTTGATTCTATAAACAAAAAAAGTTTTTATCTTTAACTAGTTGAAAGTTATTTTTATAATTATTTTGTTATTTATTCCACAAAAGAAATAAAAAATTAAAAAAAACAAAAGGTAAGTTATTTAATTATAAAGAAATTTAAACAAATTAGAAAAATTTAGTTTAAAGAAAATCTAGACAAAATAATGTAAATTTTTATTTTATATAATTTTAATTTTTCTTAACTGGAGTTCGAACTTAAATCCAGCTGAAATTTATACAAATTGAAAACAAAATATAAATTATATTTAATATTTAAAAATAGAAATTTATGTAGAAATTATATATAAAAAAAATATATAGACATGGAAATTATAATAGAAAATTTTAATAGAAATTTATAAAAAAAAAATAAAAACCAAAACCAAATATTCATATTTCATTGTTTGTACATATAATTACATACCCTAAGGATCAGTTTTATAGCGACAACTTAAGTGTTAACCATGTATTTTGAGAAAAAGAACTAAATTGAACATGATATCATTGTTTCCTATATTAATTGCTTGATCCTGGTCTGCTTTTATCCATACAAAATTTCTTAAAAAATAATAATTTTTTTTTAATAAAATTAAGATCCCCTTAAAGTTTTACCATCACTTAAGTTTTGCGCTATGAAACCTTACCTTATCAAACTCATTCCTCATATTTTTAAAACATATTTATGCTGCATGTTAGACATTATAACATACATAAAACTACTCTTTAGTGTTCATTTAAAACATTTCATTTGTTGTTCATTTAAATAATAAAATTCATAAAAATTCAAAAATAAAAATGTTCTCAAATTACAAGGAAAAAATTTTTTGATTTTATAAATTTTACATAAATAAAAAAAAATTATAAAAAATCTTATTGCGTAGATAAACTGGACAAATAATAAAGTTTATTTATATATTCTTAATGGCAATTTTCGCTAAAGAAACATATTGTCTAATTGGCGCCCAATGTGGGGCCTGTGTGTATTTTTTACTCATTAAGAGTTTTTCTTTTGTAGAAAAACGTCTCAGGTTTCCAGACATTTTTGACATAAAAAAAGTCTCAGGTTTTAAGACATTTTTTTTTATAGAAAGTCACTTTGTTTATGACATTCTACAATTCAAAAAAGTATAATATTGTCATTTGTCTTCTCAACCACGTCTTTTCCAGCGCAAACTCACTCGTTGGCTAACTCTTTCTCTGTGACACCTCTGTGGTCTGAAGTATTATTGAAACACCTAAAACGTTCCCCTTTGATTGTAAGGACGGACCATATCCTTCGTTGTCATATGATTGACGCAAACACACTCGTTGGCTGACTCTTTCTAAAAGATACCTCTGCTGTCTAAAATATAATTGAGAGACCTTGAACGTTCCTCTACAATTTGTTCTAGCAAAAGAAATATATTGTCTTATTGGCGCCCACCCTGGGGCCTGGTGTGTCTTTTTTACTCTTCAAGAGTTTTACTCATATGGAAAAGCGTCTCAGGTTTCAAGACATTTTTGACATAAAAAAGTATCAGGTTTTAAGACATTTTTCTTATATAAACTTTTTCTAAGACATTCGACAATTTAATAACGTAAATTTGTCTAACTCTTTTTCCGTAACACTTCTGTAGTCTTAAATACAATTGAGATACTTAAAACGTTCCCCTTCGATTGTAAGGACAGGACGGACCACAAAAGCTGCTTCATCGATCCATACCGGCAATTGCCTTCGCTGTGATATGATTAACACAAGCACACTCGTTGGCTAAGTCTTTTAAAGAGATACCTCTGCGGTCTAAAATATAATTGAGAGACCTTAAACGTTCCTCTACAATTTTTGCTAGCAAAAAAAAAAATAATGTCTGATTGGCGCCCAACGTGGGGCCTGTGTGTCTTTTTTAATCCTCAAGAGTTTTACTTCTATGGAAAACGTCTCAGGTTTCTAGGTTTGAAAAAAAGGCTCTGGTTTTAAGACATTTTTCTTATAGGAAGGCACTTTGTCTAAGACAATCGATAATTCAAATAACGGAAAAAGAAAAATGTTGTCATTTGTCTTCTCAGCCGCATCTTTTCCAATGCAAGCACACTCCCTGGCTAACTCTTTCTACGTGACACCTCTGTGGTCTAAAATATAATTGAGATACCTAAAACATTCCCCTTAGATTGTAAGGACGGACCACAAAAACTGCTTCATGGATCCATATGATTGATGCAAGCACACTCATTGGCTAACTCCTTCTCCGGGACACCTTTGTGGTCTAGAATTTAATTGATAGGCCTTAAACGTTCCTTAAAAATGTTTGGTAACTACAGAAACATTTTGTCTATTTGGCGCCCAACTTGGGGCCTGTGTGTCTCTTTTACATCTTAAGAGTTTTTCTTCAATAGAAAACGTCGTCGGATTCAAAACATTTTTGGCATAAAAAAGCCTTAGGTTTTAAGACATTTTTCTTATAGAAAGCCACTTTGTCTAAGACATTCGACAATTCAATAACAAAAAAAGAATAATGGCGTCAATTTTCCCCTTCAATTGTAAGGACGAACCACAAAAACTGCTTCATGGATCCATATTCGATAATTACCTTCGTTTTCATATGATTGATGCAAGCACACTAGTTGGCCTTCTCTTTCTCCATGATACCTTTCTGATCTTAAATATACTTGAGATACCTTAAACGTTCCTCTACAATTTTTGCTAGCAAAATAAATATATTGTCTAATTGGAGCCCAACGTAGGGCATGTGCGTTTTTTTACTTAAGGGTTTTTCTTCTATAGAAAAACGTCTCAGGTTTCGAGACATTTTTGACATAAAAAAGGCTCAAGTTTGAAGACATTCTTATTATAGAAAGCCACTTTGTCTAAGACATTCGACAATTCAATAACGAAAAAATATTAATGGCGTCAATTTTCTTCTCTGCCGTTTCTTATACTACGCAAGCACACTCGTGGAATTACTCATTTTCCGTGTCACCTCTGTGGTCTAAAATATTATTAAGATAACTACAACGTTCCACCTTCGATTGTAAGGCTGGACCACAAAAACTGCTTCATGGATCCATATTCGTGAATTACCTTCGTTGTCATATAATTGATGCAAGCGCACTCGTTGGCTAACTTCTTCCCCAGGACACCTTTGTGGTCTAGAATTTAATTGAGAGGCCTTAAACGTTCCTCAAAAATGTTTGGTAACTACAGAAACAATTTGTCTAATTGGCGCCCAACATGGGCCCTGTGTGTCTTTTTTACTACTTAAGAGTTTTTCCTCAATAGAAAACGTCTTCGGATTCAAATCATTTTTTACATAAAAAAAGCCTCAGGTTTTAAGACATTTTGCTTATAGAAAGCCACTTTGTCTAAGACATTTGACAATTCAATAAGAAAAAAAGAATAAGGGCGTCAATTTTCCCCTTTGAATTGTAAGGACGAACCACAAAAACTGCTTCATGGATCCATATTCGATAATTACCTTCGTTGTCATATGATTGACGCAAACACACTCGTTGGCTAACTCTTTTTACGAGATACTCTGCGGTCTAAAATATAATTGAGAGATCCTAAACGTTCCTCTACAATTTTTGCTAGCAAAATGAACATATTGTCTAATTGGCGCCCAACGTGGGGCCTGTGTGTTTTTTTACTTCTGAAAAGTTTTTCTTCTATAGAAAAACGTCTCAGGTTTCGAGAAAATTTTGATACAAAAAAATTCTCAGGTTGTAAACTATTTTTCTTATAGAAAGCCGCTGTGTCTAAGACATTTGGCAATTCATATAATGAAATCAAAATAATGGCGTCAATTTTGTTCTCTACCGTTTCTTATACCACGCAAGCATAGTCCTGGATGTAATCATTTTCCGTAATACGCCTGTGGTCTACAATATAAAATACAATTGAGAGACCTAAAACAATCCCCTTCGATTGTAAGGCTTTAAGAGCAGCTGTGAGACGGACCTAAAAACTGGTTCATGGATCCATATACGATAATTACACTGTGCTTGGTACCCTGCTGGTAAAGCCAATTCGGGTACGCTAAATTTAATGGTGCTAGCCATTTTTCGAAGTTTGCGCTCGTATTCGCAATATTCGCGATTTAAATTGTAAAGTCTAGGTACTAATAAAATGAAATAATTATGCTTTTGGTATAGTTTTTAAATATAAATTTAGAAAGTGCATTGTTTTTTTCGTGAAAAATTATTTTACCGCAAAAAAAAATTTTCCGCGAAAAACAAAAAAAAAATCCGCGAAAAAAAGATTTTTTCGAAAAATTTTGTGTCTGTAATGTATAGTATTCTACTAATTTTCATAAATAAATAGCAAAATAAAAAAAAATGGAAAAAAAATTTCGCGAAAAAAAATTCGCTAAAAGAATTTCCGCGAATATTTCTTTTTTTTTATATTCAATAGAGTTTAGATGATGAAAATTCAGCAATTGACTAAATAATATAAAAAAATTTTTATTTTTTACTTAAAAATAAAAAAAAAATAATCGCGAATATCGCTTATACATACGCTAATTAAAAAAAAAAAACTGATATTACAATGGGATTTAGTGTACACGACCTCGCTTTACTAAATGGCTGTCGTAAATTTAAATCAAACTAAAAATATTTGTATTGAACCCATTTTTCACGAAAATAAAGATTTTTCGCAAACAGAAAATGTTTTTCGCGAAAAAAATTCACAGTATTATGGTTTGTTATGTTAGTTTAACAGACTTGAACGGTTTTAAATTTAAAAATTATCTCAAAAGTTTACAAATATTGTTTTTTATTGTACTTGAGCATCAAAATTTTAAATCGCGAATACGAGCGCTAACTTCGAAAAACGGCTACCACTACTGAATTCAGCGTCGAGTACGCAGTAGGGTGCCCAGCTTGTTAATAAAAGTGTCAAATTCGAGCGCAGTGTTACCTTCGTTGTCTTATGATTGACATGAGTTTCAGCCTAAAAGGCCCTATATTTGACTTCAAGTCCCTGAAAATCCAAAATTCCTTACAATATACCCTTGACTCCCAGCGTAAAAAACTTTTTATTTGATCCAAAGCCTCTAAGAATCCTGTGTTTTAACCATGACATCTCATTTTTGTCTATGACACAGTAGGGTGGTATTTTTTCTTCAACATTTGATTTTCCCAAGTGTACGTGCAAATATCTATACGACTAGACCAAAAACTTATGTGGTACAAATGTGAGGTCAATCGGATAAATTAAACACGTGACTTCCGGCTACCAAAGTTTTTGCTTTATGAAAACTTTAATTCACCCTTTTATAGACCATAAGAGAAAACTTTAATTTAAAATTAATTTGAGCCAAATCCGATCATTTTAACCCGTGGCACCCTTCAATCATAGTTGAGTTTTTTGCAAAAACCCTAAATTTTGATTGAAGGGCGACATGGTTCAAATTAAGTAAAATTAAAGTTATTATTCTCCATTTTGCGGATTTCTCACTGTCACAGACTTATTCAATTTGCTTCTAGGTTGTAGCCCAACTTTGCAAGTTTCCTCAGAAAATTGCATGGGATCACTCGTCGTCGTTAAGTATATAGCTTTAATTACAAGCATTGGCGCCCACCTTGGGGCCTGTTTTGTCAAAACATTGAAAATCTATTTCAACGATGAAATTTCATAAATAATAAGATAAAATGAAGTTTATCTTTCACAACCATCTACTATTTTCAAGTATAAAAAGCGACTAAACATGTTGCCAGTCAACATGATTCACGGTATAATGCGGATTTTCCCCCTTTCATAACCTTATTATGAATGTATGACTTTCCTGATATAACTTGTGGTCAATAAGTAAATACCCCTGCTTTAAAGCAAAGGCGCCCACCTGGTGGTCTGTTTTGTTAAACCATTTGAGAGTCACGAAATTCCACAAATATAAAGATATATGACCATTTTGTGGGGTTTCTCTTTCATAATTGTATTCTTTCCGCCATTTTCTTTTCACGAGGTAATTTTTCTTATTTTCCGAATTTTCTCAATATTTAGTCATCTGTATGATTATCTATTGATGTTAGATCTTTATCCAGATTTCCCCCGTCACTGCCACTAATTAGTTTTGATTTTACAAGCTTCAACAGTGTAAGTTTCATGATTAGAACCATTGGCGCCCAGCTTGGGGCCAATTCTTCACTTTTCTGTGAAAGCATAACCCTCTTAAAAAAGCATAAAATTCGATATAATTTTTCTTTATATATTTGAGAACAATCCACATTTCAATCGTATCACATCACTTTCATTCGAATACAATCGAATTTCCATACATTTTAAAGAAAAAAACATTATTGCTTTATTTGTTATTTTATTGCTTACATATATTATATATTAATTTTTCATATTTTCTTTCTTCTAAGTAATTTATTATTTGATTCGATTTTATTTAACTTGGAAATGTTCTTCTCACCTTTTTTTTTTGTTTGTAAAACGTACAAGAAAGTAAATACCTTTAAGATTTACCTGAAAGGCAAAAAAAATAAAAAACATCCAGCATTTTAAAAAACAAAATTCTTTTTGATGTAAGTTTTTGATGCATGTACATAATTCAGCATATTTTCATAAAAACCAACAACAAAACAAATACAATAACAATATTAAATGGAAAATAAAATTTTCACACATACACAAAAATATTTTTTTACAACTTCCACAATGACAGAAGTTAAAAAATAATATATTGAATATAAAAATATTTTTTTTCAAAAACCGTCTAACAAAAGGAAAAACTTTACAAAAAACAGTAATTTTTGTTACACAATAACATCAAAGTATTGAATAAAATGGGAAACTAAAAATTCAACACTTCACACACACACACACATACATCTGCAGTCTAAAGTAGTCTGCACACACACACATATACCTCCTTCCGTATACTCTTAACACTTACACATAAATAAGAACACTTTGAACAAACACATGCATACATAATTACATATTTCAAACTTATACATACATAAAAAACATGTCTTTTTCTTTAATTTCTTATTTTTATAAATAAAATAAATAATAAAATGAAAGAGGACTGGTATGGATTACAAAAAATAAAAATAGATATTATATAAATATTTTTAATTAAAAAAAAAAAAAAAGAAACATGCTGTTTTTTCAAAATTCTAATACATATACCTTCATGCTTCAAATAAAACATTTTCCAGTGATGATAAATTAAATTTATAAAATGAATGTAATGAATGTACTTTAAATGTATCATGGTACTTAAAAGGTTATACTTCAAATAAAATGTTTGCATAGAGGAAAAATAATTCAGTTATTTAAACAGACAAATTGTGTTGTTACAACTTTAATTAGAAATATAGGCGCCCACCTTGGGGCTTGAAAATTTAATTGATCCAGAGATTCTATAGATCCCTCACCTTGTGGACTTTTGATAATTTCAAGGTTATAACAAAGGTTCGCAACAGTACCGGTTTAACCATTAGGGCAAAATGGGCACGTGCCCAGGGCCCCGACCCTACGGGGGACCCGAAACGTATGTTAATTTTTCATGATAATTTTTCCCTTTATACTGCTGTTTTTAAGAGAATAAACGAGTTGTTTTTAAAACTTAATTTAAAATTTTCGTATAGAATTTCAAATTTAGAAAAAGTTTAAATCTGAGAATTTGTCTATGGCAGAAGTTTTTAAACTCATTTTCCTGCATAAATGTTCTCAGGTTCTGATTTTTTTTTTTTTTTTATCTGGACAACATCTGAGCATCGAATGAGACCGATACCATGCCTCAAAAGTGTTCCCTCCCAGAGATATGCGCGTTTTATGAAAGTGATGGTACACCAAAGATACACGTATTTAAATCTTTAAAATGGCTCTCCTGAACAAAACTGGTTGTTACCCTTAGGTCCCTTTCTATTTTGCGGGTCACATATAGAAAGAGTCTTTGATTCTGATACCTTTTTTTTTATGGAAAGAGTATTAGTATTAGTCTCAGAAATCTCAGATTTTTCCTATAAATAGTCTCAGATTCTAAAACCTTTTTACTCTAGAAAAAGTCTCAGATTCTGCGACCTTTGTTTTGGAGAAAAACCCTCAGATTCTGTGACATTTTTCTTATAAAAAAAGGTTTCCTATAGTATCCGATCCTGAGAACTTTTCCCAATAAAAAAAGTCTCAGATTTTGATTTCTTTTTTCGATAGAAAAAGTATCTGCTTCTGGAACCCTTCTTGTAGAAAAGAAAAAATACCTCGAGCTAGAATAACCCTACTCACAATATATATATATATTTTTAATTTTTTGTAGGTCCTAATTCTTAAAACAAAAACAGAACAATCTTTTTTTTTGTGTTACAACTTTTAACTTTCCAGGGGGCCCCCAAATTTTTGTGTGCCCAGGGCTCCCGCCATACCTTAAGACGGCCCTGCTTCTCAAAATGCTGCCCGTCAATATGATTATTTGCTGTAAAACGCCGTTTTGCGAATTTTCACCCTTTACAATCCTTTTTCGACTCGACACGAAATATCTTTTTGTCCACAAGATTCCAAAAATAAGATGATGTTATGCCACGTTCCACATTTCCCTTTCACAATCATCTTAAATTCGTCATCTTCTATTTTCGAGGTAATAACAAAGCTTCTCAACATCTTACCTGTCCACATGTTTATTTACGGATATAACGATTTTTTGCGGATTTCATCTTGCCACGGTTTTATGTTATTTGCCATGAACTGGGTTTTATCCTATTTCCTCTATTTCAATTTTATGGGATCACAAATATACCAAAACCATCTATATTTGAAAATTTCATTGATCCAGAGATTCTATAGACCCGTCACCTTTTGAATTTCTAGTTATTATAACAAAGCTTCTCAACATACTGCCCATCAACATGATTACTTGCTGTATAAGGCCCTTTGTGAATTTTCACCCTTCACAACCCTTTTCGACTCGCCACGAATTAACTTTAATTCCACATAAATTTTGTTCTCAGTGGGAATTTTATGAGATCAAATAAATTATAGGCCTCTGCCCACCTTGGGGTTTATTCACAAGATTCCAAAAATAAGAAGATATAATGCCACCTTCCAGATTTGCCTTTCACAATCATGTTAGATTCGCTATTTTCTATTTATGAGGTAATAACAAAGCTT
This sequence comes from Pegoplata infirma, assembly GCA_963921195.1. Classification (NCBI taxonomy): domain Eukaryota; kingdom Metazoa; phylum Arthropoda; class Insecta; order Diptera; family Anthomyiidae; genus Pegoplata; species Pegoplata infirma. Next base: position 34,019,271 of record OY992540.1, on the reverse strand, counting down.
CACATTACATGTTACCTGTCCACATGATTATTTATAACTTTTTTTTGCGGATTTTATATTGCCACAGCTTTTTATATTTGCTAGGAACTAGATTTTACCCTATTTTACTAGTTTCCTTATGTTTCAATTTCATGTGATCACTTGTCGTCGTCAAGTATACATCCTTAATTACAATCATTTGCGCCCACCTTGAGGCATGTTTTGTCAAAATATTAAAAATCTCTTTCAACGATGTGATTCCATAAATAAAAAGATAAAACGCCTTGCAAATTTTATCTTTCACTACCACCTATATTGAAAAAAATTCATTGATCCAGAGATTCTATAGATCCGCCACATTGTGGACTTTTACTACTTTGGAGGTAATAACAAAGTTTCTCAACATGTTTCTGTCAACATGATTGTTCACTTTTCCAGATTTCTACCCTTCACAACCCTTTCCGATTCACCACGAACTAGTTATTTGTCCACAGAATTTTTTTTTTTTTTTCAGTTTCATAATCACTCAATTTCATAATCACTTGTCGTCAAAAATTTATATGCATAGGCGTCCACCTCTATAAAAAGTTTAAAAAATTTCATTGCTCACTAGATTCCATATATCAGAAGTTATAACTTGTTTTTTTTTTTTTTCTTTACCACAACCAATTTTACTTCGCCTTCTTCTAATTGCAAGGTTACCTTTATGAGATCATTTGTCGGCGATAAGTATAAAAGTATTAATTAAAGCATAGGTGCCCACCTTGTGGCTTACCCTGATAATTTCATTGATCACAGTAATGCATCAATAAGAAGATAAAACGCCATCTTTCGAATTTCTCCTTTCACAACCATCCTCTTTCTTTCATTTCCCATTATCGAAATAATAAAAAAACGTCTCAGCATTTTGTCAGTCCAAATGATTATCCACGGATATGGTTAGGTAAGGTTATGAAGGATGACGCTGGTGAAAAACCAACGTCCATAGAGGCCACGATGTGTCCCATTGTGATTCCTTTGAAACTTTGATCCTCTCTCCTCTTTCCCATGTAGCCCTAAGCTACTCTTCTAACGCGTCCCATTTTAATGGTTTAATAAATGCTAGTAGGGTCCAGGGATTCATGACTCGAAATTCTGATAGGTTCTGAAAGATATAAGAGCCAAACAATTTTAATCTTCTAAAGGATAGTGAAGGGCATTCTTCTACGGACTCCCTGCACCATCTGCATGTATCATCATTTCCAATTCTAATTGTAACCAAGTGTTTACCCAATGTGTTGTGACCAGTAATGAGGTTAATGGTAGCTCTAAGTTGCTTTCTGTCCATATCCATAAGAATTTTATTGATTTTAACCAAGATTTTATCCCATAATATTTTTGTATGCATACTCCTGTCAGAATTGTACCATGTGTTTAACCAAGTTGCCCTCGACTCCGATCTTATCTTTTGACAGATAATAGAAAGTGAAGAAAACAGGTCAGATTCCCCTTTTTTTGTGTGAGTTCTGCTCCAGTTCGTGCAAGCTCATCGGCTTTCTCCTTCCCTAGAATATCTTTGTGTCCAGGTACCCAGCACAGAGTAATATTATGCTGCTCGCTGAGAACCTTAAGCTCTCTGTGGCAGCGGCTGACAACTTTAGATCTGATATTATCACTTTTTAAAGCCATTAAAGCAGCTTAACCATCGATGAAGAATCCAATATCACTCCTGTATATTGGTATCATCGAAAATTGCTCAGCTGCCTTGGCTATCCCATAAACACGTTAATTTGTTGAAGTTTACTCTGTTGTTGAGCCAATAATCCAGTGAAGGAATCACAATTTTCAGCCTTCCATCCGTAATGCTATAAGGGATATCATAATCTGTTCTCATGTTCCGTTCCAAACTACCAATCATTTTCGTATGCAGAACCTGTCTGTTTTTAAGAGATCCCGTTTGGAATAATCTATTTAGGGTAATTTTCGCATTCTCCTTGATGAAAAGATCTAGCGGAGCCATATCAAGAAGCATTTCTAAAGCTTCGGTTGATGTAGCTTTCATAGCCCCTGTAAGACTTAACAACGAAGAGCTTGGGTTTTAGACCCCATTTCCTTCCGACTAATATTTGACAAGAATATAGAGCAGCGAAAGATTTTTTTATCCGTTCTTTCAAATGTTCCGTCCAAGTGAGTTTTTTGTCCAGAATTTAGCTGAGTCCGAAAGTTCGAGGCTTTCACCATTTAGTTTCGGGAGGTTGAAACTAGGTATCAATCTTCTTCCTGTGAATAAAACCATTTCCGTATTCATCGGATTTATCCATAATCCACATGCCTCTGCCCAGAAAGAAAGCATATTTAAAGAACTTTCTATTCTATCGGAGATTGTGTTCAGGCATTTTTCTGAAGACATAATCAATAAATCATCTGCATATGCCACCACGGTTATGCCATATTTTTTTCAAATTTCTGTAGAATTTCATTAACGAAAAGAAGCACCTTGAAGGCACCTTCGATGTCTAAGAAAACTCCTAATGTATAGTCTTTAAAGGAAAGAGACCTTTTCGATGTGCTGAATAGCAACATGAAGGGCAGAATCTACTAATTCACCTTTGATATATGCATGTCGACTACCAGAAATGCTCAAAGATCATAAATTCATCCTGATATGTTCATCCAAAATTCTCTCTAACGTCTTCAGCATGAAAGATATCACACGGATATCACACGTTTTTGCGGATTTCTGTTTGACACACTCTTTTTTGATTCTCTACGAACTAAATTTTAGCCTATTTTTCAAGTTTCCTCTTAGTAAACTTTATGAGATCGCTTGTCGCTAATTGGAGTATGCTTCTGATTTGAAGCATAGGCGCTCACTTTGAGATCTATTCTGTCAAAATATTTGAAAGTTTCATTGAGCCCGAGATTCAATAATTGAGAAGATATAACGCCAACTTATGGAATTTTTTTTTTTCACAACAATCTCTGCTTCGTCATCTTTTATTTCCGATGTAATAACAAATGTACTTAACATATTATTACCACATGAGTTTTCGTGATATAATGCCATGCGAATTTCCAAATTTACCCCTGTTGCGAATTTATCCACTTTGCGAATTTATCCACTTTGCGAATTTACCACTGTCACAACCTTACCACGAAATCTTCGCTTCAACATCTTTTATTTTCAAGGTAAGCGCCCACCTTGCGGCCAGTTAGTTCATTTTATTCAAAAAATTCATTGATAACTAAATTACATAAATAAAAAAGACCTTGCGGATTTCCCCTTTCACATACATCTTCTATTCGGCATCTCATGTTTCGATATTATGACTCAATTTCTCAACTTCTCAACATTTTGACTGTCCATATAATTATAATTACTTGCCGTCGAAAAGTATATACCTCCGGCCAGAAGCATCGGTGCCCATACTGTCAAAATATTAGGAATTTTTATCATACGATACTACAAATAGGAAGATATAACACCACCTTGAGGAAATGAGAAAAAAATATTTGGAAACTTTATTGATCATAAGATTCCATCAATGCAAAGATATTACGCAACCTCGCGGATTTTCTCTTTCACATTTATCTTTGCTTCGTCATCTACTATTTTCTGCGGATATAACATCTTTTTTGAGAATGTCACTTTTAACAATATTATTTATTGTGCCATTCTAACTTTAGGCCATTTAAAAAGTATCCTATTTTCTGATATCAATTGTCGTCGATAAGTATATACCTCTAATTAAAAGAATAGGCGCCCACCTTGGGGCCAAATTGATCACAAGTATAGGAAGATATAATGCCACCTTTAAGGATCTAACGCCACCTTGACAATTTTGTGTTTCACAACCATCTTCGTTTCGAGATTGTAACAGATTGCTCAACATGTTGCCCGTCCTCAGGATAATTCGCGGTATACGAATTTTCCTCGATCACATTTTCGATCATGTTTTTACAAACTAGCTTTAAGCTCATTTCACGAGTTTCCTCAATAGAATTTTAATGAAATCACTAATCGATTATTAGTATTAACCACCGATTAGAAACAAAGGTGATCACCTTAAGGTCTGTAATAAAACCATTTTTGGGAAACTTGCAATTGTGTAATTTTTCCTAAGTGTAAACATAATATCATCATGATCGTTTTAAGTGCCATGGTATCAAAAAAAGGTACCAAACCAAAAATTTGCTACAATCATTTATCATCCCTGTTACATCAATATGATTGTAAATGAATGTATGTGTTAATATTTTTTTTCTTATAAGTAGTATGACGATGCATTTAGTTTTTTTTAACATAATTTATTTTTTTTTTTTGGTTTTTGTATTTTGTTTAGATTAATTAAATGTTTAAGCTAAAAAAAAAATAAAAACGGAAACGAAAATGTTCATGTGTGTTCTGTGAGTGTCTTTGTGTCTCTCTCTCTATCTCTCTATAAATTAATAATATGTATATGTACTAATAAAACCGCTACTACTGCTGCTACTACTGAAATGAAATGAAAGAAGAAAATGAAATCAAAAAACCACCACATAATGTAAAAGAAAAAATGTTCTTGTTGGCATACAAGAACACAAATGTCTTTTGCCAATTTTGTATTTTTTTTTTTTTTTTGTTAACCTGTGTATAAAGAATTTTCTCTTTCGTTCTCTAACTCTCTCTCTCTAAATGTATCTGTCTAAATATTTGTCTCAGTGTATTGTGCTTTTTTTCACCACGTCTCTGGAATGATGATTTGTGTTTTTTTTCTAATTTTTATACTTTTAGATTCTGTGGAGAATCTGTGTAAAATATATTCTAAATTTTTTTTACTGGTGAAAATTTCTATCTATCACTGTTGTGCGTGCGTCTTCTTTTTCATTTGTCAGCATGTTTTTTTTCTCTCAGTGTATGTGTGAGTGGTGCATAAAATTTTTTTCAAACTCTTTGATTTTGAGTTATTAATTTTGGTTATTCACATTATTTTTTTTTGTTTTTTGAATTCTCATTTTGTCAATCACTGTCATTTTATCGTTCATTTTGTATCATACACTTAACATTTTGTAAATAATAGTGTTTTTTTTTAGAAATTGAGTTTTTGAAATATTGAAATAAAGAATTTGATAATAATATAAAAAAAAATAAAAAAGATTTTGAATAGTTGGTGTAGAATGTAAGTTAATTTAGCAAAGACATAAACCATATTAAAAAGTCATGGACAAATATTGGTGCCACCTTTTGTGGAGCCAACTTGTAAAGATTTTTAATTCATAAATCTTTAAAATTGTGTTTAAAATAAAAAAAATAAATAATAAAAATAAAAAAAAATTGATGGCCCCAGGTTGGGCGCCAAAATATTTCGCCCTTACTCTTTCTTATAGATTGTTTAGTCAACAAAAACTATTTTTAAAAATGATTCCTGCTAAGTTTAACTATTCGGGTTTCCAAATATATTTTTTATACCAGAATTGAACTTCTGCCGTTAAAGGCAAAAGGTTTTAAAATATATGTAATGAACTATAGGCTCTTCCAAAACTTCAGTTTATTACTTAGGGACGACATTCGTGATGAGTTTTTCAAAATCAACCTTTAGTTAGAGTGTTCCCCAGCAACCTTCTGCTTGACTGTTTTTAAAGAATCTTTTGGACAGATTGTTACCACAGCTACCTTCTAATTGAATATTCTCAAAACCCATCGGGAAGAATATTTCTATAGTCAACCCAAAACCTTCAGGTTCCAACATTCAAACTGAAGATAGTTGTGAGAGCAGTCACTTCAAAGGTAAATGTGATGCGGCTGATAACGTTCAATGTCACCAAACATTTACGCACAATCTAAGGATTTCTGTGGAATATGCTGATTGATTCCACAGCAACATTTGGGGTGAAAATTCACACAATCACTCTCAGGTTGACTGTAAAGCGTTTAATTTAGTTAATATTTTTAGTGTAAACTTAGGGATATAGACCCAAATGATGCCTAACCAATTGGATAAAAGACGTAATGAAGACCAATCTAGCTTAGCTCAACATCCGGGATAGTCCTTTCGAAACCAACCTTCAACTCGACAGTTCTCACATAAAACTTTGGTTTAACTGTTCACACAGCAACCTTCAGACGAGCTGTTACCAACGCTACCTTCGAATGGAATATTTATTATATTGTATTATTATAATTACCTTCGAGCTGACTTTTGCGCAAACTATTCCCACATAAACTTTGGAGCTGAATGTAAATACAGTCAGCACAAAACCTTCAGGTTTCAACATTGAACCTGAAGGCTGCTGTAAGAATTAAAAAATCATAACTTCAGCAGTCTCAGGTTCGTTGTGACGCCACGTTTCTTGGGGTTGTGTTTACTGTTCCCATGACTGTGGTAGTCGGAAGGATTTAAATTTACCAAAATGTTGTTTAAAACTTGTTGGAAAACTTTAAGGTCTCAACAGTGAACCTGACGGTGGTTTAAGGTTTAAAGTTGACTTATATTTTTAAGTAATCCCACCAAAACCGTACTCGTCTGGTTTACGAAGAGGACTAAGATAGACAGGTTTTTTCTTCCCAAATTAGATGGAATCACTAAATAATTGGGTGAAGCTAAATAATTGGGTGTGATCGTTGATTTTAATCTTTCTTTGAATAGAAATACAAAGGAAAGTCGTTTCGTGAAAACTTTTGGAAGAAGGTTCTGAACCGCGCATTATCCACTGGATATTTGGTGCGATAATTAGATCAATACTTACCTATGGTGCCCTTGTGAAGATGGAATCTAATGAAGCGAAATAATTGGGTGTGATCGTGGACTTAAATCTTTCTTGGAATAGGAATACAGAGGAAAGTCGTTTCGTGATTTTTACACCTGCGGGAAAACTTTCGGAAGAAAGTTCTAAACCGCGTATTATCCACTGGATATTTGGTGCCATAATTTGATCAATACTTATCTATGGTGCCGTTTATTTCTGAAACCTATAGAAGGTACAACGACTGACGTGTTTGGGTATCACTGGTGCTATTAGGTTGACACCCCAGGCCGGCCTGGAAGTGATACTAAATAATTAGCCCGTGGATATCAACTTCAAGATAGCAGCGGATAAATCGGCTGTCACGTTAAGAGAGTCACAAATGCTTAAGCAACACTCTTGGGGACACTCGACTATATTAAGTACTCTGGCCGAAACGGAACTGGAACAACACGAACTTTGACATAACCTTCGAAATTCAATTACCAAATAGGGAAGACTGATCTCTGTTATAAGAGAGAATGTGATCTCAACCATTACGGACGGATCGAAGTAGGAGATGGGTACGTGTTCGGGAATATACTCTGAATGCCTCGAAATCGGGGCCTCATTGAGACTTCCAGGCTGAGGCACTTGCATTTGATAAAACCGCTCAGATGATTATGACCTTCGTCCTTGCGCCATTAACATTTTCGTGGATATCCTTGCAGCTCTAAAGGACTTAGAATCCAATACTCTAAAATCGGAAATCGTTAGGAATTGTTTACAATCCCTTCGTCAAGCTAATCTTGGTCCCTGAACATAGTGCGGTCACTGGAAACGATTTGGCTGATGAATGTGCAAGAAATGGCTCTGAGTCGGTGGGGAAACGGGTGCAACCTGACATCTCGGATCCTATAGTGGAATTGATGAACGAAATTAATAGTATATCAGAGAATAGAATAGAAGATAGGTATCTTCTTACTTTTTGCAAACTGAAAGTTAACCAATTAGTGGGAGTACTGAGAGCACACTGTATAATCGGCCAAATGGCCTTGCGTATGGGAATTTCCGATAGGGGCCATGGTAGAAGTTGTAGGGAAATGGAGGCAGAGAATTCAGTGAAGCACTTGTTATGTTAGTGTAAGGGTCCAATGAATAGCCGCCTTAAGCATTTGGGGTAAAGGTTTTTCGATGACCTGGATTGCCTAAGCAGTGTCTCTAGCTGAATATCTTAGGGAATCGGGTTGGTTTAAGAAGTAGAACTTTGTATCAGAGGGGAGTAGGGAAATTACAATTAAGGGAATCACAATTGCCCTTCGAGTAAATTCGCCAAACAGCTGACACCCATCCAACCCAACCTAACCTGAAACTTGGTTTGAAACTAAACGTGATATTCCAAAACGGATGCCAAACCCAATTTTCAATTTAAGAAATGCCATATTGTCAAAAACTGATATATATGCTTTTCAAAAACAAATCGGTGTTTTTTTTTTAATCGGCAGCTTCTAGAAACGATCGGTGGCTCGACTCAGGCTTCTGAGAGTAAAACAAGGCAACAACAGTTTGTGCCAAAATTAGGAGGTGGAAGTTGGATTTTCTGTTATGCGAATACATCATCGACTACTGATAGTTTTTATGAACTATAAATAGATCGGCTTCTAAATAAAAAATAAAATGCTGATATTCGTCAACAGATGGCAGCCCTATCGACAACAGACCAAATTTGAGGGTGATCGGCTGAGAGGCAGGTTCAGTAAATCGTTCTATTTTAAATGCAGGTTCAGCATAATAAAAGTCATTGGCAGGTAACAGCTAAATGGTTTAAATTGACCGGCTTGGCTCTGCCAAAAATTTGCTGATTTTAATTGCAAAAATTTGCGATTACATTTTAGAGATGTGGCCTTCCCCACTTCCCCCACTCGTGAAATCTTTCAAAATTCACATGTTTGACAGTTTCTTTAAGGAAATGCAAAGGGATCAGTCCTCTTACTAAAGAGGACTATCAATAAAATCTCCTTATCTTATTTTCTTAGTTCCAATCAAACATTATAAACTTCTTTGTGACCGTAAATTGTCTTCGGCTTCCGTTAATTGACAAAACCGTATAAGCGAATCCCGTAAAACGGGAATTTTGTGTACCTTGAATTAAAAAAAAAATAAACTGCATATTCTGTTTAATTGCAAATTCAACTGTGAAAAATTAAGTCCTTAAACCATCAGTGATTATAGGTCAAAAAACTTTTGCTAGCGAGACAGTTCAGCAAAGTGAATTCATTTAATGGGACATTACAAATATTTTTTAAACGGTTCGAAGGACCAAGATTCATTTGCTGATTAGTATTATCAATAATCAAAATGTTCGTTAAATTTGGTTGTAAATTTAAATGTGGAAAACAAATTCTTAGAAATCTTTAAAAGAATGCCAAAGTGAATTTAACAAATTTTGTATTAAATCCGACACTTTAAACAGTTCGAAGGACCGTTTAAGTCACACGGTTCGAAAAACCAAATAGAATATAAACTTAATATAACACTATATAAATTTATTGAAAAATTAAAGGTCATAAAGGTCAGACCAATCAATTTCGATTGCATTTTATTCCTAACTATCAAATATGATGTATATGGTTTGTGTCTCTGCTAAATCAAATTACAACGAACTCTTTTTGTATTTCAGTTCTTTGTTGATTTTAAATTGTTTATTTTTTTTGTTTGTTTAATATTTTTTTTATAATTTTTTCTTGTAAATAATTATTAAAACAAAAAAATTGTGTAAATATTAAAATTTTTATTGTTTAATTTTATTATTAAAATGTCAACAACGACAGGTAAATATTTATGTGTTTGTTTAACTTTATTTATAAAAAGTGTAAACTAAATATTTATACACCAAAAAAAAATTAGTCAAACAACTACAAAAAAATATTTAACAACTATTTTACATAAATATTAAAGTAGGCTGGATTTTGTAAATATTTTTTAAGGTTAAAGAAAATAATAAAACTAACGAGGGAGGTTTTTAATGAATATTCCTATATTTTGCTGAAATTTAGATCTGTTTTTTTTAAGTGTTCCAGTCTCATATTTAAATGAGGTCGATTTCTGTGGGAGGGAACGAATTCAAAATGATTTTATATATTTTTTTGACAAACAATTTTGGTTTTTAGTTTTTGCGGGAATTCCCGGGATCCCGGGAAAATTAAAAATTAATCCCGCTTTCCCGGGAAATGAAAAAGTCCGGGAAAAGAAAAACTCTATTGTAAATATACCCAAAAAAAGACAACTAAAAAAAAAGACAAATATACATTTTCATAAAAGTAGTTAAAAACTTAACCCCAATTTTGAATCTAAAATTTGGAATTCCTGTGATTTTACAACTCAACTCAATACCTGAAAGCACTCTGATTTTTCTTTTTTTGAGATATCCTATTTTTCAGATTATTAGGACCCTATTGGGTTCCTAAATTTCCGTATCTAAAAAACTAAGCAAGGTATAGCGAAAGGGACAAAAAGTATGGATCGAAATCTTTGGCGACCCTTTCAGACCCAATGTGTATGAACTAAATTAAAATATTTTTTTTTTTAATTTCAAGTTAACATTGTCAAAATATTAAATTATTGTATTTTTCTTGTTTTTAAGAAAAATCTTAACTTAAATTAAAGAAAAAAACTTTATCACCAAATTATTACAATTTTTTTTTCTAATATAGTTCATTTTCCCATTTTTTAGTTCAATTTGTTTAAGTATACCCGAAACAGTGGCGTATACAGGGGGGGCCCGGGGGCCTGGCCCCCCGAAATGATTTCACAAATTTCAGGATTTGGTATCAAATAACAAGTACAATATTAAAAATCTTCTTTAAAAAAATAGAAAAACATTTAAGAATCTAAAATTTTTGAAAAAAAATGTTTTGAAACTGAAAATTTTTCTGTTAAAAAAATCTAAAAATCTGAAAATTTTTTCTTAGAATTTGAAATTTTTCAACTTAAGATTCTAATAAAAAAATATCTTAGAACCTAAAGTTTTATGTACACAAAAATGGACCTAATTGTAAGTAAAATGTAGTCAAATCTTATAATGCAACTTCGTCTTTTAGAAAAATTTTTCAGAACGAGACTATTTCTTAAAAAAAAATTTCTCAGAATCTAAGACTTTTTTATAGGAATAATGCCTTAAAATATTTGTCTTACAATCTAGAAAAATGTCTCAAATGTCACGAAAAATATTTCAGAATTAACGAATTTTTCTTAAGGAAAATTATCTCAAAATCGTAGATTTTGTATATAGGAAAAATGTCTCAGAGACACAAGCTGAGAATTTTTGTATAGAAAAAATGCTCAAAATCTGAGAGTTTTTTTATTGTAAAAATCTCTTTTTCTATAAGAATAATGTCTCTGAATCTGAGTATTTTTCTATGGGAATAATATTTTAGAATCAGAGACTTTTTCTTTAGAAAAAATGTCTCAGAATCTGAGGCTTTTTCTATATTAAAAATGTTTCAGAATCTGACAATTTCCTATAGGCAAAATGTCTCAGAATCTGAGACTTGTTCTATAGAAAAGTGTTTAAGCATCTGAGACTTTTTCAATAGGAAAAATGTCTGAGAATCTGAGACATTTTCTATAGGAAAAATGTCGAAGAATCTGAGACTTTTTCTGTAAGAAACATGTCGAAGAATGTGACACTTTTTCTATAAGAATCTTAGACTTTCTATAGGAAAAATGTCTAAGAATTAGAAACTTTTTCTATAGGAAAAATGTCTAAGAATCTTAGACTTTTTCTATAGGAAAATTTTCTCAGAATCCGAGAGTTTTTCTTTAACAAAAATGTTTTAGAATCTAAGGCCGCTGTTCCAAAAAAAGTAATTCACATAAAAAATTTGAAAATGAAAATTTTCGAATTTTTTTGGTGTTCTAGATTTCACATCCGATTTTCTTTTTCGTTTTGTTTCACATAAATAAAATTTGGTGAAAGTTTTAATTATTTGATTTCAACTTCGAATTAAAACGTGATTAACAAAACTTGATTTCATGTGATTCGGATAGTTTCATGTGAATTGAAAAGTTGTGAAAGACAGAAAAGAGGCCTAAGACTTTTTATACTGTTTTATTTTTAAAAAGGTCTCTGAATGTGAAACATTTTTCTTATAGAATTTTTCAGAATCTGAGAAAAACTTGAAATATCTCAGATTATGGGAAAATGTCTTACAACCGGAGTCTTTTCTTTTGGAAAAGTATTTTATGAATATGTTTATTCACACTTTAAAAAAAAAAGGCTTAAGTCTTTCAAAAAATTTTAAAATATAAAAAAATTTTAATTTTTTCCCCCAACAGTTTTAAACTTACACAAAAATGAAGAATCTGATTGTGTTATATCAGTTCAAGGAAAAGATCGAGAAAAATTCTAAAACATGTGCTGTTATGTAAATTTTTTGCAAAAAAAAAAATTGAGAAAAAATGTTGGGCCCCCACCGAAATAAAATCCTGGATACGCCCCTGACCCGAAATATTGGACCTAGACCTAACCTTCAAGTATACCAATCGACTCAGAATCCCTGTTTGAGCTGTTTGTCTGTTTAATGAAATGGGACTATTTCTTCTTTTAGTTCCACCTAAATCAACGATATCCACCTAAATCAACTAGCATACGTGAAAAAATTATTTCTTTGTCCCTCCCCCTTCTGCGCGAAAATATAAAAAAATGGTTTTAATAATGATAAAAATGTTGTGAGTGAAAAAATCATAATAAATCAATTTGTCAATATTTATCGCTAGGGGAAGGTGTTTTTCAAAGTATTCAGCCGAATCCTCTCATTTTTTACGTTTTTACACCCCTCTACATGCTATTTCGCATTAATTAAGTCGATTTTAAACTGTTGTAACTTTATAACAAAAAAATATATTTATACACTCGTTTTGGTAATTTTAGAGGATATTTAAAGGCTTTAAGTCATACCTTTTCTTTTCTTTAACATTTTTTTTTTCTATTTTTTTATAAAATTTTTAACATAATAAAAATTTTTGAAAAGAAAATTATATACTATTTATTTTTTTTGATGAAATAGAACTTTTGTTTTTGGTCCCTATTGGTCGCCAGACTATTTCAGACATGTTGACAAATATCCATAGTACTTATTTCAACGGCCAGCTTTTGCGACCGTCTGCTACGCCGACCACAGTTGGACGATATCGCTCATTTACTTGTATAGTGTCATAACTCAAAATATGTCGTTTTTGGGTAAACCATACAGAATTATTTGTTATATCCTGCTTTATATTGTGTCAAAAATTCGTATTAATATCTTCTAAGCTCACCGTTTGAGAAGTGAACACGCCATTATAAAATTTTCTATGTACTGGCCTTTTGCAATGTAAAACAAGTTTCAATTGTAAACTTTAAACAGGTTTTCTGTAAAATCAAACATTTTGCGTTATGACACTATACAAGTAAATGAGCGATATGTAAACCTTGTTTTTACATATCTTTTAAACATATTTTTAAAAAGTGGGCGTGGCAGTTGTCTGATCGCCGCCTTTTTTTGTGATATTATTTCTACAGTCCTTGAGAGTATATATACCAAGTTTATAGAAATTACAACCAAAATTAAAAAAATTCTTAAAAAGTGGGCGTGGCCGTTAACTGGCCTCCCATTTTTTCATAATGTTGTTTTTGAAGTCAAAACGATCATGTATACCGAATTTCCTGTCAATATAAATAAAATTGGATATTTGTCGTCCTAGATTGGCCAAATGTGGCACTGTAGGGTGGTCCGAAACAGTTTTAACCAAAAAATGCGAATACCATAATGTTTGTTTAAATATGTATTTGGAATGTCAAAAAAATCACAAAAATCTTCGATCCAGCACTTTTTGCAAAAATCGTGGTGGAATTGGAAAAAATTACAATATTCGAATTTTCTCAAAAAATCACATCTGACCAAAAATATTCCTCGGAAAAAATTTATAAAAAGTATTTAAAAATTTACATTGCAATATTAAAACGGTCAAAAGATAAAAACAAAAATTTTTAATGTATTTTGTGTGATACGAAATTGGGAACATTTTTAAATGCAAATAATAATAAAACGAAACAAGCAAGATTTCATTCAAAAAATTATAAAAGACAGTTAGTTAAAACTACTACATTTACTGTTGTTTAGGCGTCCACTACATTTTACGGTAAAATCAAGCGAAAATTGTTATTGTTTTTAACTATAGATTGACAACTACAAAAAACGGTAAAAAATACTTTAAATTACAGTTGTTTTTACTGTAACTCAAAGCTTCTGAATTTTCTTCTAAACGTCGAAAACGCTTAAAATTATTTGGAAATAATACCTGCTGCATCTGGCACTTCCAACTATTATAAGTTTTTTTATAGACTAAAAACAACTACATAAAACAACTGTTACTGTAATGTAGTAATTTTTTGTATTTAGTTTTTAAAACGACTACAAAAATTGTTGTTTAAGATGTTTTATACAAAAACAACTGAAGTTGTAGTTGAAAACAACAACTACTACTGACTACATAAATGACCGGCATGTAGTAACTGCAATAATTTTCTAAATGTTGGATTCTACAGGTCCATATTATATAAATTCCACCCTTAGTTTTGGTATTAACGCAATAATATATAACAGAGGAGCCACTAAAATGCGTATAAATCGCAATTTTTAAATTTCAATCGCGAATATTTCGAAAACGAAAAGCTATAAAGAAATTTGGACTGCGGATTTGGAATCACGAGGTCGATTTTATGTAAAATCATGTCCCATTTTGTGGCTATTACTTACAACAACGGTGTAGTTCCGTCTTTAAAACTGCAAAATTCACGTTTTTTTGTAGAATTTAAACGGAAATATCTGGAAAATAGATACTGCTAGAAAAGTTTTGATGGCTGATTTGGATTCAGGAAGGCAATTTACTATAAAGTTTGTTGTTACCGACTTTAGAAAACGTTACAGTGGAACAACAGAAAGTAATAAAATAGAGGCTTTTGGAATCTGCACACGCGAATATCTCAAAAACGGTGTATGCTACAAAACTTTTGTAAGCAGATTTGGAATCAGGAGGTCAAAATCTATCAAGTCCATATATTTGAATTTTGAAGGGTGAATGTTTTTTATTTTTCGCAATTTAAACGCGATTTTTGCAAAAAGTGCTCAATCGAAGATTTTGGGTTTGATTGCTAAATTTTGTTACACATCCCAAAATACATATTAAAAAAATAAACAAATTATGGTATTCGCACTTTTAGGTTACAGCTCGCTCCCACCACCCGTTTTTCCTTTGTATTTCAGAAGTTAAAAGCTTTATGAAATAAAAATTTGCGTGGAGACTGGGAAAATTAAAAAGTTGAAAAAAATACAACTTTAATGCCCATGTTTATTTGGTGCAAAAATTTTCTCTCCCTTGATTTAACATAACGGTTTTATATTTTAAATTGCTTTCAATCACGCTATCTGTTTCGGTTATTTGTTGTCTATAACTTAACAAATATTATCTTTTAAGCGGCAAACCAAAATTTATTTATGGAATTATCATTTATTTTGGCAACTATAGTTTTAATATAAAGTATAAAAAAAATTGTAACCTCAAGTTTTTCCAAACCTTAAATAATATTTATAAAATCCAGCATTAGTTATTTAGATAAAATAGCAAACCCGCAATACAACTAACTAAAATCATCCTTAAAAATAGACAAACTTTTAAGAGAAAAAATCACCCCTCAAAGAAAATAAAAATAGTTAAAAAATTATTCTATTCAATTAGATAAACCACCATTTAAATACAAATATTAGAATTTATACAAAAATACAATAAAATACCAAAAAAAAATATTCAGACTTAGAAATTCTATACACACACTATTTCTAGACAATATTTATTGCAAGCAATAACCATTAAAAAAAATATCTAAAAATAGCCTTATCCATCTTGAAACACAATAAAAAAAAAATAGCTATCTAATTTACAAACTAAACTTCCCAACACTAAAACTAAATTTAAAATTTGATTTCACAAAAACAAAAAATACTATTGCAAAAAAAATCTATTAAATCTATAATAAATTCAAATTTTACAGGTGTCTTCAAATCTATTAACAAATCTATTTTGGATTTTAAACTGACAAACAAATCAAAAAAAAAAACAACTGAATAATCTCGATTTTTAACTAAAATTATATGATGATTGCGGATAATTGGTTGTGCACAAAACTTTTTTTAATAATAAAATTTTCTATTAGCTAAAAAAAAAATAACAAAAAAAAAAAATATTTGAAAATTTTTATTAATTGTGGAAAAAAATGCAACGTTCAAATCAATTTAAAAACAAAATTTAGAATCTATAAATTGTAAATTTTGTAAAAATTTTGAATTGAGCTTTAAATTTTTTTCGTTTAAATACATTATTTTAAAGGGTTAAGTATTTCAAACTTAATTTTTTTCTCGATTTTTATTAGTAAGCTATATAAGTATTTTGTGTACGATATTTAAAATATTTCTTTCTTTATACAAAATGCTTAACTTTTTTATGTTTTTTTTTTTTTAATAATAATAACAATATATATTTTCCTTGTGTAAAATACATATTTAAAGAACTTTTTTTCGAATATTTTGTTATGCTTTTTTCTCGTAAATGTAGTTTAAGATAAATATATATTCAAATATATTTCAAAATTATTTGATTGTGTAAGAACTTGCTAAATTTTCCAATTTTCCTCTATATAAAATGCTATTGAATTTAGAACTTAATAATTTTAGTAAATTTCGAGAATTTTTGTATACATATTTGAAAAATATGTATGTTAACTGAATAATTAAAATTTTGTTTGTAGTATTTAACAATGTTTTCCAATATCAGTCAAGGCGCCGCAAAAGGGCCCCATGTTAGGTGCCAACCGTGGGATGGAAAATTTATTAATCGTATAACCTGGGAAACTGTAGAACGTCGTGGCCCCAAGTTGGGCGCCAAAATTTCGAGCATTTTTTATGCATATTTAAAAAAATGTTATATTAACTGAATAATTAAAAAACAAATGCTGTAGTATTAAACAGGATTAATGTTTTTAAATAAATAAATAAATAAATAATAATAATAATAATATAATAATAGTTTTGATCACTTGATCAATTATTTTTATTTATTCTTTCCATTTATTTACAACTCATTTTTAATAAATTCACCCTAACCGAGAACTGGTAACAATAACCGTCGTCTCGTTGTAGCGAAAAAACCCAAGGGTTCTGGCGGGAATCGAACCCACGACCCCCACGTTGAAAGGCTAGCACGCTACCAACTAGCCTACGGGGGCCCCCTAAAATAAATAGATAATATAAAAATAAAAATGGATACAACCCGGGCGTTAGCACACATAAACTTTCAGAGATTGATGTCAGTCAGATGTATAGAATTTCCCCCATTTCACTAAAGGCGCTGTAGAAGGGACCCACGTTTGGTGCCAACCGTGGAATAAAAAATTTAGTAATTGCTAAGTATATCCTGGGAAACTGTAGAAGAACCCCACGTTGGGCGCCAAAATTCCTATATTTTTTACGCATATTAAAAAAATATGTATGTTAACTGAATAAGTTAAGAAAAAATATTAGAGTATTTAACAGAAACAATTTTTTCAATAAGATAAAAAGAAAAATTGATACCACCCCAGGCGTCAGCACACATAGACTATAAGGCAGTGATATCAATCAGATGTATGGAATTTCCATTTTTTTTTATAGCTAACGGCCCCATAGAAAAGGTCCACGATGGGCGCCAACATTGGAAAGAAAAATGTATTAGTTGTTTTTTAAAGCCTAGAACGCTGTAGAAATTCCCACGTTAGGCGCCAACTGTTTCGGGTACTGGTCATCATTTAGAATGTCTTCAAACTTTTTTAGCTGTGTAGCTTAATATCAAACTATAATTTATATTTTTCACATATCCGATTTATTTAAACTTATTCAACAACTTACAGCATACATTTTATTTCTTGACCATCCTAAAAAAATAAGCCCAGAGTGAATTGACTTAGGTTAGGTTAGTTTGGATGGTAGTCCGCCACTCGGAGTACATAAGGCCCTTCATAATTTCCTTAATTATTATTTCCCTACTACAGTCTTTTACATAGTTCTACTTCTTAAACCACCCCGGTTTTCTGAGACATTCTGCTAGGTCATCGAAAAATATTTGCCCCTAGTGCCACAGGCGGAGCTTCATCAGACCCGGACATTCACATAACAAGTTCTCCACTGCACTATGGTTCCAAATGCATATTTTTTGGCAGAAATTAAAAAAAAAAAGAATTTAACAAATTTCCAAAAGCTCATACAGTTTCTCAATGGCAACACTCCAAGCCATTAAGAAAGTATAATGAAAAAAATTGATGGCAATACTGTCAGTCTGATAGAGTTTCAAAGTTGATCGCTTTAAGGCGTAATCGGGATCAAAACCATATTAAAATTATACTAACAGCAATTGGGAAAAAATAAAATTATAAAAAGGCTAAAAAATTGAAGCCCAAGGAAAGTAGTTCTTATTAAAAACTCCAATTTTTAATTCCATGCATCTTTGGCGTTATTCTTGGGGGTTGCGGTTTTAAGGATTTTGAAGCCAAAATAGCCTATATCTTTCGTGGACAAAAAGTTGTGTTTGGGCACGAACTTGCATGAGTCTTTAAATGTGAAAGTGTTTTCTAGATGGTCTATTTAATACTAAAATTAACATCTAGCCAGCATTTTTCGGCAAACTCTCACAATTGCCATTTTAGTTTAGCACAAATTTCGGCAAAATTTTCGGTTTTTTGCGTGACACATCTTTAAATTTTTGTTAACTATAATTTTTTGGCCTTCAGCTGAGCTAACAGACTACTAAAAATATATTATTGTTGATAATTTTTTTTTCCAAAAAAAAAAAATTAAAAAAAAATTTCTGAAAACAAATTTTTTTTTTAATTTTTTTGAGAATCATTTTTTGATTGCGTTAAGAGATAAAAAACCATTCCAGATTCAAAACTAGCGACTTTGCTTAATTTTTGGAATTTATGCCAAAAAAAATTGATTTGGAATCATAGTGCACTGGCTATTCTGCCCCACGGCCTTTTGGTTTATTACACAATGTGCTGGCTAATAACCAATATGCTAACCGTCCGTTTACCAAAAGTAAAAACACTTTCTGTCCTCTTGGGATTTGGCAGTGGTCACAGGGTTCTCGATATCCTGCCCGTAGTCAGTGATATCCACCTATCCTTCTTTCTATTCTTTGATATACTATCAGTTTCGTTTATCAACTCCACTATAAGAACCGAGGTTCCAACTGTTTCCCAACCATCAGCCAATTCTTTTAACTTGAATGTGTGCTGATTGATTCAGTAAAGGGATTGTGTACAGTTCCCAACGATTCCTGATTTCACAGTGTTTCATTCTTAGGATTTTTGAGCTACAAGACTGTCCACGAGCTGTCCATAAGCTAGTTCTGACCTAAAAACCTTTTTGATACATTCACCATCCATATATATGTTAATTCTTGCTCCACAATTACCCTTGAAGAATTTTATAGAAGTACTGTAGAAGATTCCCATAATGGGTGCCAACTATTTTGATAATCATGTCATCAATTAGAATGACTTGAAAATTAGATATAACGTAATGATATGATAACATTCATGGTTCAGAATTGTGTAATTTTTTACGGCCCCACATTGGGCGCCAACCATAAAGGAGACCGTGTCAACATTTAGAATTTAAAGTTTTGTCTGGTATCACTGCTTTCAGATTCATGAGCACCATATCATAAATGCTTTCCTTGGACTACGAAATTCAAGAAGTTGCCATGGAAACTTTGTGGAATATATAATGAAGTTTACGGAAGTTTTTCCGAAGTTTTTGTTGCCTTTTGGCTACATGGTTTGGTAGAACGTTCAGTGTTGTCTTAATAAGTAGAAAAGACTTCTGCAACCCAGATGAACTATTCATTGATTACACTGATACTTTCTATACAGATGGATAAATACCTGATTTTTGCGTGGTAAATTTATCAACTCACTAAGATCTCAGTTTTTTATTAGCATTACTCCCTGCCGCCACTCGGAAAGCTATGTTAAACATGCGTCTCTTGAACTTACACGCACAACAACAGAGTCACAGTGTTGTATTCTTTAAGTTTTTTAATAAATTTTTGAACGTATAGAATTGCATGAAGGGATAGCCGAATCTTTATTTCATACTTTCCTGCACTCAAGTCTACAATCACCTTATATATGATTATCCAGAAATGTAGGCGCCAATGCAAGAAGATCTACTTCGCGAACAGGGTCTGTCATATCTGAGTCCGGGTCTAATCCAATGGTTTTCTCAAACTTTTGAAGGCAATGGACTTCGAGCCTTCTCTGTAAAAATTTATGGCGGCTCTTCTTCTCGAATCGCCAATTATTCGAGACTTCCAGGATGTAATCACACTGATACAGTGATGACGTCCATTGGAATAAGCACGTTTTTCAGATGTCAAAGGGAGCATTCAAGTGTTTCGATTTTTCAAATGGGTATAAGAAGTCTTCATCTCATAAGATCTTCTAAATATTTATACCACCTATTTCCGGCATAAGATGGAAAACAACTTCCATATTTGGGTGGGGGCTTCAAAGTATATGTTGGAGCACTTGGACCGTGCCCAAAAGAAGGCGTTGATGATAATCAATGACTCCAACTGTATTGACTCGTTGGAGCATTGTAAAAGAAATTTTCCCGAGAACAAGAGTTTCTGTCCTTAGCACTCAGTTGTCTAGCAAATCACATCCGTTTGTTGTCGATTGTCCAGTTGATCACACATTGTATTATAGAGAAGGTTCGTTTATTAGTCGAACTTGCCGTATATGGGACATCTTCCTAGTTTCTTTCAATGTCGGTAAATTCAAGTCAAATGGCCACAAGCACTAATCCCTCTTTACTCCTCCTCCTTACGTATTTTCCTGATATCAAGACAATGCACAGCATTAGTAGGGGTATCCCCATTAAATTGGTTATTGGTTAAACGTAATAAAAAACCAAGTATGTCCCGTAATGTTGACAGGTGCATTTCCTTCACCGCTTTAGCCCTGTAGTGTGCCTCTACTGAAAAATCGACATTGTATGACAGATGCTGCCAATTCGGATTACCACGACCTCATTCTTCAGTCTACTTCCCTGTGCAGAGAAAGCCGATTCATTGTGATAACACCATCCGACAGCCAATATTAAACATGAACCAGATGACATATGTACGTCTGAAAGTAGAGATCAAATGGAGTAAAACTGCATTTACAGTTTTTAATTTCGTGATCCTGTTTCCTTTTAAAAGAACTTCAAAGTTTTAAAGGATACATTTCGTAAAAAATTTTTTAAATTTTCTTGTCCTAGGATGACACTGGCGATGCCAAATGAAAGAGGATCACCCCTAATTTTTCCATTTTTTTATTTTGCCATATCAGGATAAACGTATGTTAAAAAGACATTTGAAAACTCTATCAAAATATTTTGTTGAAAATTTTTAATGATATTGAAGGATATATTTTTTATCCTGATATGTAAAAATAATAAAATTAAAAAAATAGTAGCACTAGTGGCATCTTAGTACAAGTACAAATATTAAAAAAATATTTTATAAAATGTTATCCTCTAAAACTTTGAAGTCCTTTTAAAAGGAAACAGGATCACGAAAAAAAACTGTAAATACAGTTGTACTACATTTAGTTTTTAATTTCAATCGTATATTATCCAGTTCTTGTTTAACGATTTTTTTTTTTTTCATTTTTGTCGGACGGTGTAATCGAATACCTCAATCGTAAAAACCGAAATTCTGGTTGGATTACAGATTTTTTCTGTAATAACAGTCGAAATTCTTTTGTCTCGTCTGAATTTGTGGTGCTTCAAACTAAAATTTCGGTCGATTTAACTGAATTAATCCATTGGCTACAAATCTGTTTTCTTTGTGTGATATTATCAAGAAAGGTCACTACAGTCTACTCTTTTACCGAAAGCGATCTCTCGATGGTACCAACGAGCTCTTGAAGAGCAGTTTTTTTTTAGATCTGCCCTTGATACATGCCATGGATGTAATTCGAAAATTATCAATTTATTACTCAGAAAAGATCAATTGCTATTCCCAAAACAACAATTGAAGGGCTTACTGCAAGAACATGATAAGCAACATTTTATTTTTTGTGGTTTTTGCCTTATGCTGATGTTCCATTGACAAATTTTTGGAAGAAGCCTTGCTTCAACCATTCGTACAAGTATATTGAGAATAAAAATTCTGCAAAAGTTCTATTTTTACCATTATTTTAAAAGTTTTAACATAAAATGAAATGTTGCTTATCGAGTTTTCACAATAAGACCTTCAATTGTAATTCGAACAACAATTGTAATTTGGTTGGTAATTGTTGTTATATTTGTAATTCGAAAATTTCAATTGAAATTCAAAGTCATTCGATAAAGATCAATTGCAATTCGAAAAAGGTCAATTTGTAATTCAAAAAAGGTCAATTGTAATTCCCAAAAGAGCAATTGTAATTCAAAAAGATCAATTGTAATACAAAACATATCTTGTAGTTCAAAAATTCAAATTGTCATTCGTTAAATATCAGTTGTGGTTCGAAAATGTTCAATTAGACTCAATTGTAGATCGAAAAAGATCAATTGTAATTTGAAAAAGATCAATTGTACATCGAAAGAGATCAATTGATCTTTTTCGAGTTACCACTGATAATTTTCGAATTACAATTAAGCGATTACGAATTACAATTGGAATTGATCTTTTCTAAATTGCAACTGATCTTTTTCAAATGACAATTGATCGTTTTCGAATCTCAATTGGATTCTTCGACTTGCAATTGAAACTGACGAATTATAATTGGAATATTAAAATAAAAAGTAGCATCTTTGAATAAAAAAATTAAATCGTCGAATTAAAAATATAATTTTCAAATTGTCTTTTTTCGAATTACATCTGTAAATGGTGTAGAAAAACGGTTGCTAATTGTTGTTATAAAACAAAAAAATATTTTATTATATCGTCGAACTATATTCAATAAATGCCAACTCGAAAAAGCTTACTGTTCAGGAGAGCTAAAAAACTAGTTATTTCGCATATTATTGCAAAAATAAACAATGTACCTTCCATAAGATGTTTTAAATATTCTAAACAATTTTTACCAATGCCAAAAATTTCGTATTTTGCACTAGTTTGCGTGTTTTTAAGAGATGGCATTTATTACTATGTGAAAAAACAAATATTTTTTTAGAGTTGGCATATTTTGTCGGAAAATAAAAATAAATGTTTTTTTTGAAAAATTTTTATTATTTTTATTTTTTTTGGATTTTATTATCCTTAGTACGGTAATTGCAAAAACTAAAAAAAAAATAAAAATCTTTGCATATTTTTAAAAGTTACTAGCTCCGAAAGCCTTTTAATCTCAGGGTGGTCAACTTTGGCACTCTCACTCTCACGCTGTATTGTATAAGGGTCACTCCAAACTAGCTATTTTGAAAGCTTATATCATTGACTTTATTTGCTCCACTCATAATGTTTCAATCTGATAAATAGTTTGAAAGTTACATAAATATAAGCAATTTTTTTTTTGCAAACACTATTTACCGATATTTTCAAAATGGCAATATCTCCGGAACTAGTCATTAGATATCAAAATCTTTACAAGATTCGTGTTCAGCATGGCAAATGCAATAAGATATGTGATCTAATTTTTTTTTAAAAATTTTTTGAAAAATTTTTGGAAATTTACAATGGGAGTTGGCATTTATTTTCACCAAAAAAATATGTACTTTGAGTTAGCACAATAACAAAAATGGATGTAAAACGACAACAAATTATTTTTTTGCTCTGAAATTTTTATGACAGATAGGTATTACATAGGGGAGCTATTTGCCATCGGAAACTCATTTCGGTCAAATTTGAGTTGGCATATTTTGAATATAGGTTCACGATATACTTCTCATTATGATTAAACTTTAAAGAATCATTCAATCATTTATTCATTTTCATATAGAAATTAGGTTACAATACAATCGAATAATTGATAAATAACAGTGTGCACCAAAAGTTTTAACTCACTTTTTAAAGATAAAAAATATTTCTTTTCTATTTCTCGAATTTACACAATCAAATAAAGCAAATTATATAAATTGCCGGTGTTTAAATCAAAAAAAATATTCAATATTAGGATTTTAAAACTAAAAAATTCGTAACAAACCAAAAAAAAGTATAATTTTTTTTTCAAAAATATTAAAATCAAAACGTAGTAAGTACAATATTTGTGTAATTTTTGTGTCCTTCTAGGAACTTATTTCAATTGCATTATGTTTATGGTGGCTTCATCAGTTGTGTCAACCATACTTATCCTCAATTATCATCATAGAAATCCAGATACGCATGAAATGAGTGAATGGGTAATAATATTTTTTTAAAATACCAAAGAAAAAAATTACTAAAAAAAAGTAGACGAAAAACATAAAAAATTTCCTAACTTCTTAAAAAAAAACAAAAAAACACACACACATTAACACGAAATGAAAATTATTACAAATATATATTAACTCTATAAACAAATTTATTTTTTTTTACTTTTTAAATAAAAATACACGCTTAATTAAAAAATAATATGCTTAATTTTAAAAATAAAAAAAAAATATTTGAAAAAAATTAAAAACTGCATGATTTTGATAAATTTAAAAAAAAAACCAAAACTGTAAAATAAAAATATTTTTTTTCAACACTTTTTTTTTATTCATTAACAAAAATTAACAATATTTTTAGACAATCAAGCATTTTTTTTTAAGTATTTAAACAAAATCATATATTTTAACAATAATATTTTCTAATTTTTTTATATTTTTTTTTTTGTGTGAAACCTGGAAACTTAAAAAAACTGGTCAAATATAAACTTTATTTCTCTTCAAAAATCAATAACAAAACGAAAAACCTCTACACTCTTCACTGAAAAAAAAAATCTACAAATTTTTCAAAAATAACTCTACAATGCTCGAAATATTGAAAAAAAAAATATATAACAACAAACAACAATTTCAACTACTACTACAATTTTCACCTTTTTAAAAAAAAAAAAAAACATCTGTATTCATCATTATGGTTCACACTGTATGGTTTTTTTCTTCTTACTGGCTTTAATACAACCATTGATTGCTTCATTATTTACTTCATTTCTTGTTTATTTTTAAACAAACATAAAAAAAAATAATTAAAATTAATTCAATAAACAAAAATATTTAAAAAAAACTCCACCAATAAACTACAAAAAAAATCCCCCAAAAAAACACTCTTTCTCTGCCCAAATTGAAAACAAATTGATTGCTTTTCATTACCACTCTGTGTGATACCATCATCAGATAAGAGTAATATTCCTTTACTGGTTACCTTGCATTTTGCGCATGCAAAGACCTGGACAGGTTGGCTATGAATGCCCACCGCCACCCTCCTCATCATCGACATCATCAAATAATGGCGATAAAAAGCAACATATACAAAATGTTGAACTAAAGGAAAGGTAATTAAATATTTCTGCGTTCTTTTTTTTGGGGAAGTCAATTTCATATATGAATTTCTCCTCTCAAGAAACGTAATTTGTGTCATTAATTTTGTTTGCATCTGTGCTAAAAAAAAATAATATTAAAAAAAATATTTAAATACTTAAATTTTATTTTTTTCCTTGTTCCTTTGTCTTATTTTTAAGATCTTCAAAATCTTTATTAGCCAATGTTTTGGATATTGATGATGATTTTCGTTGTAATCATCGTTGTGCTAGTGCTACATTACCACATCAGCCCACTTATTATCGCACCATGTACAGGTAAGTTTTTAATACGGAAATAAACAAGGAGATTATAATATTAGGAATACAAAAGAAGACGAAACGAAATAAAAAATATAAAACTCCCGAAAAATATTAAAATCCAGTTAAAAACTTATAAATATCTAAATAATTTTTGTTTGGGGTTTTTTGGTTTGGGTTCCACGTTTTTTTTTTGGCTCCTTATATTAAAGTCTCCTTGATTTTACTTAAGTAGCTATAATTATTTTTTTTTTTATACTACCCAATTACGAGATAACTTCGTATGGTTATCGTAACTTCCAATTTTCGCTCTTTCTCCCATTACACTACTGAGCATCAAAAATGCGATTGGAACTCGACCTTGATTAAAATTGTTCTGCTGATCAAAAATTCGGTCTTCAAACTTTTCCATTACATCAGGTTTTTGATAAAATTTAAGTCAAAAAAAAGTTAAATTCGACTTGGCCGAATCTATGAATACTAGACCACCCAAAAAATGTATGGGATTTGCAAAAGTATTTTTTTGTTCGCTCCACCGGCAGTTTCTGATAGATTGGCCATAAAAAATAATATCTGTGCAAGAACTGCATCTCTCGGTTGCATACAGGCCAGTCGATTTGAACTTTTGACCCCAAAAGTGACCTAAAAGCACTACAAAGCTTTTAAGTGCCATAACTCTTAAAATATGCGTTTTTCCAAAAAATACTACATAAGTTTTAATTTGCAGAATAAGAAAGCAAACATTTCCTTCATACAAATTTTTAGCCTAAGTCTAAGACATCGTGGTGTTTTTGGCGGTTAAAATAAAAATTTATGTGAAGACCTCATTTAAAACGACCCTCGTTAAAATTTGGACGGAGACTCAAATAGTCGGTATCCATTATTTTGTAGAGTAAGATATGTAGTTTTCATAAACCAATTACATTTGGAATTTATATGGGTATTTTCATTACAGAAGAGGCCAAAGCTGACTTTGAAGTTTAGATTTTTGAAATGCTGTATTCAAATTTGTGAAATTACTTTATTTTAAACGACCCTCGTTAAAATTTTAGTGGATACAATCGGTTTCAATGATTTTAAAGAGTTAGATGCGTACTTTTTGGAAAATATTTGGGGAATTCCAGGCCAAATCACTCACTTTTAGACCCGACACCCTTCGATTAATTTTTTTTTGATATATTTTAGTACGTATTAAATGCAACTTTCACTCAAATTTTCAGACTTTTGTACCAAGTTGGTGTTGAGTAATCATTTTTTTAAAATGGTGATTTTTTTCACAAAAAATTAAAATTTTCCATAAATTTTGACCAGTAAAAAATATAGATATCTTACATTAAATTAGACGACGTTTTGTTGGTATTTAAATGTAGTTTTAGAAAAAAAAATATTTAAAAATTATTCGAATTAATTATCACTTATTTTTTAACGTATAAAATTAAAATCGAATTTTTGAAAAAGTCCGAAACCTTCGATTTTTTTTAAAAAGTCTAAAAATTCTACTCTAAATTACACAATTTTTAATCCATAATTCGAGATGTGAGCACAATTAGTTCTATTTTTTTTTTTTTTAATTTTGAAAATCAGTTGTTTTTTAGACTCTGGTATATTTTACATGGTGCTCCAATATAATTAAATTGGAAGACATTAACCATAACTTACCCTAGATACATTCATTTGTTGGTAAAAATATGTCTCATAAAAATTTAGGTTTATTGGACATGGGTAAGGCGTCCCGCATCGGTCTTGAATTTTAAAAAACGAATTACAAGGAAAAATATTTCTTTTCTGTTTTCTCATTTTTTTTTTTGTATTCAAGTTAAATTTGAATTCATGTTGTTAAAGAATTTTGATTTGGAGTAAAATGCCTCTCTAATAACGTACTAAAAACTAAAATCGGTTGAAAATCAGCCAAGTTATTAAAACTTCCCCAGGCATCTAACGTGTGGCAGACCACTTGAATACAATCCGAATCATGAAATTCATTGAAATTTTCTACTGTAATAACATTTTTTTATTCTTCAAGTTCAAATGTAATAAGATGCCAAGTATTTTTCATATTGTGTTTTGCTAACATGTTTTCATGCTAAAAATGCCTGCACTTTTCAACACTTGTTTGAAATCTGCATTTTTAATTCTTCAAAATCATGGAAACAGATTGTAATCCATTAAAATTTTAACGAGGGTCCTTTAAAATAAAGTAATTTTACAATTTTGTATACAGCATTTGGATAATCGAAACTTCAAAGTTAGCTTTGGGCTCTTCTGTAATGAAATTACCCATATAAATTCCAAATGTAATTGGTTTATGAAAACTACATATCTTACTCTACAAAATAATGGATACCGACTATTTGAGTCTCCGTCCAAATTTTAACGAGGGTCGTTTTAAATGAAGTCTTCACATAAATTTTTATTTTAACCGCGAAAAACACCACGATGTCCTAGACTTAGGCTAAAAATTTGTATGAAGGAAATGTTTGCTTTCTTATTCTGCAAAATAAAACTTATATAGTATTTTTTGGAAACACGCATATTTTAAGAGTTATGGCTCTTAAAAGCTTTGTAGTGCTTTTAGGTCACATTTGGGGTCAAAAGTTCAAATCGACTGGCCTGTATGCAACCGAGAGATCCAGTTCTTACACAGATATTATTTTTTATGGCCAATCTATCAGAAACTGCCGGTGGAGCGAACAAAAATATACTTTTGCAAATTTGGGTGGTCTAATGAATACCCTCCACAATGCCGTTTTTAAGTGATAGTAAATTTTCTACTTGAAAAAACAACAAATGTGATTAGAAACATTTTATTTTGTGTAAAAAACTTTTTTCAGTAATTTTTGAAAAAAAAATTTATTAATTTTTTTTTTATGTAAAATTTTTTTTTTAGTGTGTTTTTTTCAGTGTTAAAAAAAAATGTTTTTGAGGGACAAAAATACGTTGTAAAATATTTGACTTACCAACGTTTTTATACCCTACACCACTCTGTGGTAGAGGGTATAATGAGTTTGTGCTGATGTTTATAACTACCCGAAATATTGGTCCTAGACCTGCCTTCAAGTATACCGATCGACTCAGAATTTCTTTTTGAGTCGAGTTAGCGATGTCCGTCCGTCTGTCCATCTATCGGTTTAAATACGATACAGGTCGCAATTTTCAATCAATTGACTTGGAATTTGAAACTTAAGCATCTTTTGGCCCAAGGAAAAAATCGGTCCGTGTTAAGACCTAGACCCCATACAAACACCCCCCTTTGAATTTCGCTTAAATGCCTCTAATAACCATACTATAATAGATATCGTTTTGAAATGTAACAGATAATCAAATTTTTGGATGCATAAGCCAACATAGCAAATTTCAAAGGCATCGGGTCAGTCCTTCTCGTAGTCCCCATACACCCCACCCTCCCGATATTTACATAAATCCTCAAAATTCTTAAAAATTAAAATATTTTATTTGTAGGTGTTAAACGTGTACATTGGTAACCTAATCAAATCGGAATACATTTGGAACATTTTTGTACTTAGTCCCCCATATAAAAATTTCGACCGATATTCAGTTAAATCGGTTTATTGGCAAAAAAATACAACAATTTCAATAAAATTGATCTGTGTGTGTTTTCTACACTAAATAAAGATCTAACAAAAGATAGATCCAATCGGTTCATGTTTGAACATTTTTCGGAAAACACTGGTGTAGGGTATCATATGGTCGGTCTTGACCGACTATACACTAAGAAAATTATGTCATTAACTGTTTGTAGGTTATTTTAAAAATTAATCAGTAAAGTTATTTTAAAAGAAAAATCATTAATTTTATTATGGATTTCTTGTTTTCTACTGTTTCTGTAGTTTAAAAAAAATATTTTACTGTCTTAAAACTGAATTTTCTGTTACATTCAATTTCGGCAGTAAAAAATTTCTTCTATAGTTTTACTGTTTTTCAATACAAAATAAGTGAATATTCTTTAATTTTTTAATGTTTAGGATAGTCATTAAATTAACATTAAAAATTGACTGTAATATGCTTTTATTTTAAATGAAAAAATAGTGGAATGGTTTTTAAATAAAATTTCATTTGTTTTAAGTGAATATTCACTGGAATTTACCTACATAATTTTTTGAGTGTAACATTCTTACTTGTTAAAACATGTTTAACGGTTTTTCTACACGTGAATTTAAAGAGAACTAATCTGAAATTCACGGTTTAGCTAATAACTTTTGAACCACTGGACCGATTTTGCTGAAACTCAATACCATGTAGACCAGGGGAACTGCAAATGTACATAAAAAAGCCTCAGCAGCCTCAGAATTGTCTTTTGAAACTTAGCGTGTTGTTTTCCTCGTAAATTCGCGAAAAACCCTTGCCGAAATTCACTCTTTTGCTTTTAACTTTTGAATCACTGAACCGATTTTGCTGAATTACCTGACCAGGTAAATGACCAGGTAAATGTCCAAGATATATGGCAAACGTCAGCAGCCTCAGTAAAGTCTTTCAAAAGTTAGCATTTTTTTAACTGATAGACGGACAGACATCGTTCATCTTAAAATCGATCAAGGATCATAAATATATTTAATTTATAGAGTCCTAGGCCAATATTTCGAGGTGTTACATACGGAATGACAAACTTAAATATATCCACTATCAATAGAGTGGAGGGTATAAAAATCGCAGTTCTGTGCATTTTTGGGTACTCTTAGCGGATTAACCCAATGTCTTAGCCAGCGTTATAGAGTAATGTGTAGACCGTTTTGTAGACCTGGCATCACCAAGAATAATTGCCACTCTAAAGTTTCAACGTAGAACAAAAAGAGACAAAAAACAATCTGCACTCACACTGTATAACTGATATTTCCATCTCGCTCAGATTCCGATTTGTTATACAATTTTGTAAACAATACCATATGTTTTTGTTTACTACTTTATCAAACGCCATTTGTCATATATCTCTCTTTCTCTGGTCTTGGCGACTTAAAAGTAAGTCGAGATTAAAGCTTAAACATTACTCAACAATTGTCAAATAAGGCATCATTGAAAGACAATTGGTACCCTAATGTTAAAGGCGATGCGTCGCGACGGTCCAAATGAGCTCTGCATCTTTAAGATCAATGTTTAAGCTTAATATTAGGTAAGGTTTGGTTGTAAGTAGCTGGTGACATTTTATGTCAGAACCCACATAGACTCTGAGGTCCGTTGTGAAACCACGGAACTGTAATAGGTTACTCTACTAGTCCCTGCAGTTAAACCAATTTGAGCTTCTTATGAAAGTCCTTAGATATTGAATCTAAAAAATCGTGCAGCTCCCTAGATCCCTGTGAAGCATGTCTCTACCCAGAAAGTGCCAATGCAGATAAAGTGTTCGATAGGTTCCTTCTACTATTCATACATACAACTCCGGCAAAAGTAATTTGATGGCATATTTAACCGCATTGAGCGCTTTTCTATAAGATAATGTCCGATAATTAAAGCAAATCTCTTCTCTTGGAAGCGATATAAGCTCAATTGTGTTCTTTTGATTAAGAGAAGGCCAAATCTGTCGTGTAGTCTCACACTTCATCCATTTGCTCATCTCTGTTTAGTCTCCGTCGCGAAACAAAGCCGTAGATTTTGCTTCCAAGTTTCTAGATGCATACCAACACAATCCAATTCTATTGGAACCTGTAAGGTAGTTTCCAGTCCTTCAAGCTCTTCTGCTTTTCAATTCCCTGGAATGTATCTGTGCCTTGCGACCCATATGAGTCGTATGTCAAACTGTTTGGTCATCTTATTTAAAGACGTACGTCAGTTAAAGGCAGATCTTTTTTCAAAAACATTGACTCCATAACAAGTGTTGAATATCTTGTAGACAAGATATTGCAACTCACAAGGAAGTTCTTTCAGAGGGCACCCACCGATTGTCCTGAAACTTGCATATGGGAATGAGGGAAGAAAAATAAGAGTTACCTGTTTTTTTTAGCTGCCCAATCTCAAATTTAAAAAAGGGTTGCCACCTTTTGAAAAACGGTCTTTCGGGGAAATCCTAATAAAAACCGAACTAGTAGGAATTTCGCCAAACGAAAAAATATGGTTCAGCTTAATTTTAAAAGAGAATATTATATATGATTCTGGTGGTCCTACGTAAATACCTCTTCATATAAACTACTCCTACGATTTTACGTTTTCGAAAATATGACCTTAACGAAGCCGTATTTGGAAACGACCAATACACCATTGCATAGGCCTTCAAAAAACCTTTCGATCTGTATAAAATGTTCATATATTTTCTTCAGAAGAAATGTAAAAAATTGTCAAAAAACGAAAAAAAATCAGTTTGAAAATGAGATTGGGCAGCTAAGCAAAAACAGGTAACTCTTATTTTCCTCCCCTCTTTCTCATATCCAAGTTTCCGGACAATTGGTAGGTGCCCTATGAAAGACCTTCCTTGTCAGTCAGCCACTTCATTTATTGCTAGCATTTCTGATTCGTAAGCACAACAATGATCTGTCAATCTTCGAGCCAGGCTCAATCCAAGCTCTTCTGAATATACTCCAAGGCCTAGTTGTTCGTGTAGCTTCAATCCATTTGAGTAAAAATTTATGGAAGCTCCACTACCCGGAATCCTCCTCATCCAAGACTCCTTGGATTGTATCATAGTCGTAAAGTGGCGCTAAAAAAGACTCATAGATTTGTGGTTTTGTTATCTTCTTCAATATTGCGCTATGACCCTAATCGCATCATCAATTGCAGTGTACTATTCAGTCGAATTGGCGACGTAGCCGCATACTACCTACCCAATATGTCCAATGGTATAAGGTAAAGGAGGATTTCTAATGCAGCCGTAGGTGCAGTAAGAAGAGCACCAGTGATGCACATCAACCTTCGTGATAAAGACAGAGTTCCCTTTGAATCAGGCCACCAGACAATCATTTCATACAGCATAATTGGAGGCGCTACTGCTGTATAAATCCAATGAACGACTCTAGGGCTAGAACCCCATCGCTTTTTAATGGTTCTTTTACTGCAATATAAATAAATTGTTGCTTTTCTCACCCGTTCATCAATATTATGTCTGAAATTCAACTTCCTATTTAGAAATACTCCAATATACTATACTTGGCTCTATCAGAAAAGACGATTTTAGTGCCGTCCAGAGAAGTTGGATCAAAAGCAGGAATCTTATTTGTCCTTGTAAACAAGAAAGCTCTGTTTAGCATAGATTAACTTCTAGACAACAGTCTCTTGCCCATTTAGACAGATCTTTCAGACAACTCGGAAGAGTGTCCATTCATGTTGGCAGTTGCTTTCCCTTTACCGCTATCACGACATTGTCGGCATATGCCTCCAACGAGCGGACAACATGCGGACATTTTCTGTCCGCATGTTGACTTGTCGAAAGCAATCATTCTACTAAAATATGAGTCTATCATTAGTTTCATTGTCTTTAACAAAAAAGAGACAGACTAATTGGTCTGAAATTCTGAGGAACTGTGTGGGAATTTTTCCTAGCCTTCGGGATAAAAACGACTCTGGTATCCCTCCATTTCAAAGTAATATACGACCAGTTTATGCATGTTGTGTAGAGGGTACACGCCCAAGGGGCTATATAGTCCGACACTCGCTGCATCTCAGCCGGGATTATGCCATCATTTCTAGGGTATTTATTTATTTATGTACCATATTAATGTTGTCAAATTCACTCATAGCTTTCTAAAGCTTTGGATTTTTAACTTGTGTTTTACATGACTCAGAAAATCTTAAATTTCAGTTGAAAATCAATGTTGTATAGAGTTATTAAACGCTACCTCTCTTGTTCCGACCACAATGTTAAACATTTAGTTTAACCAACACTTTGCATTTATCCCAAATTTGATTTAAAGAATTTAAATATTTCATTCCTGTCATCATAAAAATGTCCACCAATTTCGTAGTTCCATCAATTTCACTGCCTAGAAACGTTCCCAATTATAATGTCTGTAAAAGTCATTTATTGCCATCATCTCTGTTAAACACTGCAATAGTTTGGTAATCTTTGAGTCATACCTAATTGAAACGAAATTGGTAGTACTTTTCATCAATAACACCCTCGTATAAAAAAAAAAAATTATTTCAATACATGTCAACTGCATCCATTTTTAACTATAATAATATAGGAAGTACCCTTGCAAAAATCTTCCACCATACTATTTTTATATTTTTTTTACACTTATTACCGTTGCTTGTATTAAGTGTTGCAGGAATCACTACTATCAATTGCCAAGTTATGATGCTGATAATAATATGTACCAATATTACATCCGTTTACTTATATTTTTTTACAGTTTCCAAGAAACGCACAACGTTGTTAAAAGAAGGATAACACCTTGTTGTGAATACAATGTTACAGCATCAAGGAAGCAACAATGTACATGAAAACATGTAATAACCACTTGTTATGTCCTTCACTTATTGTTACGGATAGAGGGTGTATATAAGTTTGTTATAACGTTTGTGACACGATAAAATATCGGTGTACTTGATCGATTCAGAATAATTTTCCCGGCTGTTCTTCCGTCCGTCTTCAGTGTGTCTGTTGCTTAAAATGATTCGAACATACGAAGGACAAGTTGGAGGTTGCAGATGCTTTTCATAAAAATCGGCTAAGCGGTTAAAATGTTATGAGCTTAAATGTACGAAAAAAAACTTTGCCATTATCCAAAGACGTGTCTTTTCGCTTCAGACATTGTATTCGATGTTTTCCACTAGACATCTTCCTTTTACATTTCCGAATGCATTGAATGCCATTTTTAAGCTTATATCCTTGGGCATATTAGGTTTACATTATGAGGGCATGAAAGGGCAACAAATGTGGTACCAACACAACAAAAATGGGCAGCCCCCATCTGTGAGCCATTTTCAGCGTCGCATTATCACTGTGATACCCTCTAGGAAAAGATTATAAACAATTAAAAATACAGAAGTGGCTCATAGAGTTCGAATAGGTTGTTCGAAAATATCAAAAAAATGTAAACACTTTTCGAAAGACACTTTCGAAAAGTGATTACATTTTTTTTTGTAAAATTGAACATTATCGCCACCAACAACTGTGTTATTAAGGGGAAAATAGTGTTTTAGAAGTTCTTTTGTCCGCAACATAAATTTAAAAAGGCTTAATTTCCTTAAAAACGAAAAACTGATTTACAAAAAATGGGATCTAGGTAGTCTCGGACAGTAAAGTGACCTCTAATCAGCTCATGGTAATAAAACCAACCTCGGGGATGAGCAGGAACTTCCAGAACTGAATACGACCCAGTCGACTTTAACATTTACTTGTTAAAACTTAATGTTGTTGAGTACACGAAAGTGATTGAAAACCATTTTTAAGATTATTTCATAGGACATATTAGGTTTACATTATAATGCCATGAAAGTGCAACAATTGTGGTGACTTCGCGATCCTAAACTAGGCTCCAATACAACAAGACGTGGAAGCCCCTATCTGGGGGCCATTTAAAGCGTCACAATATCTCTGTGCTGTCCTCCAGGTTGAACTATAAGGTGGCCACTAATGAGCTCCAGATATCTTAACAAACCTCGGGGTTAGCAGTGACTTCTAACCCAACCTAACTAATCGCCATTAAAAAACTCACTTAATTGTTGCTTAAGTTTTTTTGGACTTTGTAGAAGGTATTCATTAATTCGACCCAGCCGACTTTAAAATGTTTACTTGTTAAAACTTAATGTTGTTGATTACACGTAAAATAACGTTCATTCATAATCAAATATTTAATAAGAATGACAGAAAATTGAAAATAAAAAAGAAAAATAATAAAAAAAAATGTGAGCAACGAGATAAACGTGCAGAAGTCAGAAATTGTCCAGTTGGGAATACAAGACAGTTATAATCATTATAATTTATGCGGTACTATTAGACTAAAGAACATGGAAAACCAGGACATGAATGGGTATTGTAGTTTGTAAAAAAAAGAGAACACAAAGTATTGTGGTTAAGGTAAGGTTAGGTTTGAAGAGCGTCCGAATTCACTCGGAGGCCATAAGGCCCATTGTGATTCCCTTAATTGTTATTCTGCTAGAGACGTCAATGAGACACCGTTTAACCAATCCAGGCCGGCGGTTCCTCATCAGACCCGGACATTCCATAATAGTCCCTATAATTTCCAGAAATTCCCATTCGCGCGGCATTTTGGACGATTATACAGTGACCTGTCAGTACATCTACAATAGACTAACCTCCGTTTGCCAAAAATAAGAAGACTTTTTGTCCTCCAAGGATTTGGCAATGGCCACAGGGTTCGCGATATCCTACACGTAGTCAGTGATATCCACCTATCCTAAATTTTATTATTTGATGTCCTATCAATTTCGTTCATCAATTCCACTAAAGGAACCGAGAGGGCCGTTACCCCACCGACTCACAAGGAAGGTCTTTCACAGGGCACTCACCGATTGTCCTGAAACTTGCATATAGGAAAGAGGGGATCAAAATAAGAGTTACCTGTTTTTCGTAGCTACCAAATCTCACATTAAGCGGGTCAAAGGGGAGGGAGAAAACGGGATTTTTTTTTTGTTTTTTGAGAGTTTTTCACATTTCTTCATATGAAACTTTATGAACATTTTATACAGGTCGAATGGTTTTTTGAAGGCCTATTTAATGGTATATCGGTCGTGCCAAAATTCGGCTTCATTAAGTACGTTATTGTCAAAATTGTAAAAACGTTGGGGTAGTTCTTATGGAGATGTATATACGTTCGTTATTATATATAATAACTAGCTGTTTCGCACCCGGCGTTGCCCGGGTTGAACAAAATATTATATAATGAATAACAGTTTGTAATGCCCTATGGTTGCATCCTCGGTTAGCACTACATCTGCACAGAAAATAATATCGTATATTTTATTTTAATTAAAATTTTAATTGTTTTTTAATTTAATATTAATTAAACTTTTAATTAATATAATTAATTGTTTAATTAAATTTTTAACTTTATTTTAATTAATATTTTAATTGTTTTCAAATTTAATATTAATTAAGTATTTAATTTATATAATTAAATGTGTAATAAAATTTCTAGCTTTACTTATTTTTTTTTTTTTGTTTTGTTTTCCGTGTGTGTGCGAGTGTGTGTTTTTCTCTTGCATAGTATTACATACAAAAAAATACATAAGTATAAAAAGTTTGTTGAAAGTTTTTTTTATTTTTCACATAGGTTTTTAAATTCTCATTTTGTTTATAGTTTTATGTGTATGTATATGAAAGGTTTATAATCAACTTCATCATCATCTCACCGACTATGTCTTTACGGCATAAATAAATTTGGTAAAGTTTGAAGAAATATTTTTTTTAAACTATTTTATTCAAAAAGAATGTTATTAGAAATTATTTTTTTTTAATATAATATTTTTAATTAATTTTTTTAATTTATACAATTTAAATTTTAATTATTTTTTTTTTAAATTTTAATTAAATTTTTTAATTTATAGTATTAAGTTTTTAATTAAATAAATATCCATTTATTTTTAATTAACGACATACAAATATTTTTAATTTATTTGCGCATTTTTGTGATTGGTCCGGATTTAATTAAATCTACGAATTTTTTAATTAAATATTTTTT
Source organism: Pegoplata infirma (assembly GCA_963921195.1). NCBI lineage: Eukaryota > Metazoa > Arthropoda > Insecta > Diptera > Anthomyiidae > Pegoplata > Pegoplata infirma. Next base: position 33,982,182 of record OY992540.1, on the reverse strand, counting down.
TTTATTTTTTTCTGTGTGGTGAAAATTTCAATTTCGCATTACTTTACACCACCTCTGTCCGATCGCGCGCTGATATGACCCATTATTCCCGCCTTGCTTAGTACTCGACGTTTAAGCGTAAAAACCGAATAGGCAGAAATATCTTTCAATATATTATAAATGGGGTGACAGTTTACGTCCCTTTGTTCGATCGCACACTGATATGGGCCTGCATCGGTTAGTCAGTTATTAAAAATTGGCTCAGCCGTTTTTGCGTGATTGCGGAACTGCCAAAAATTCACGCCTTTGCCCAATCACGCGCTAATATGGCATATTGTTCCCGCCTCGGTTAGTAAGTACTATATGTGTTGAAATTTTGTAAAAATCAATTAAGGCGCTTAAGCGTAATTTCGGAACAGACAGAAAATAACTTTCAGAGTGGTGCAAAGGGGCGTGACAACTTACGCCCCGTGGTCTAAACACGCTCTATTATGATTTATTATTCCCGTTTCGGAAGTACTATATGTGGTGAAAAATCCATTAAAATTGGTTAAGCTATTTAAGAAGCATGATTATGGGACAGGCAGAAATAACTTTCAATGTAATACAAAAGAGCGTGGGATTTTACTCCCCTTTGTTAAACCACACTCTTGTGTGGCCTATAGTTCCTGCCTCGGTTAATACTATCTGCGGTGGAAATTTCTTCAAAATCAGTTAAGCCGAATAAGCGTAATGGCGAAAAAGGCAGAAAGGAGGTGCAATAAATTTAACAGGGCGTGTCATTTTATGCCCCTTTGTCCGATCGCTCATTTTATGTTCTATAGTTCCCGCCTCGTTTAGTACTATCTGTGGCGAAAATTTCATGTTAATTGATTCAGCCGTTGATGCGTAATTGCGTAATTGCGGAACTGACAGAAACAAATTTTAGTATAGTACAAAAGAGCGATGCAACTAATGCCTCTTTGTCCAAACGCGCTTTATTATGGCAGTCAAAAATAATTTGAAATTAATACAAAGAGCGGCATTTTAAAACGCCTTTGCCCAATAACGTGCTGATATAGCATATTGTTCCCGCTTCGGTTAGTACTATCTGTGTTGAAAATTGCAATAAAATCTGTTCAGACGTGATTACGGAACTGGCAGAAATTACTTTTAATGTAATACAAAGGGGCGTAAACTTTTACGTCCATCCGTCAGAGCGCCCTCCTATTATAACCTATAGTGGCCGCCTGGGTTAGTACTATGTGTGGTGAAATTTTCATTAAAATCGGTTCAGACGTTTAAGCGTGATTACGGGACAGGTAGAAATAACTTTTAATGAAGTACAAAGGGGCGTGGCATTTCCGCCGCTTTGTGTGATAGCCGCCCTATTATGAACTATATTTCCCGCTTGGATTAGTACTGTATGTGGTGAAAGTTTCTTTAAAATCGGTTCAACCATTTAAGTGTAATTGCTGAAAAGGCAGAAATAATGTTCAACATAATACAAAGGGGCGTGGCATTTTACGCCCACTTGGCCGATCTGTCTCTCTTATGGCCTATAGTTCCCGTCTCAGTTAGTACTATCTGTGGTGAAGATTTCATGTAAATCGGTTCAGCCGTTTATCCTTGATTGTGGACAGACAGAGAGAAAAACCAAAGGATGCCACGCCCCTTTGTAAGGATCTAATATTTACAAAAAGTGGGCGTAAAAAGAGGCGTGGCTTCCAATCAAGATGCGGGATGGCATATATTTCCTTGCAAAAAACGCCCTATTAGTATGCCAATTTGCATGTTTATCGGTAACAAACATACAAATATAGTACAACAACCAAATATATTGAAAAATCTGAAATTCACAAAAAGTGGGCGTAAAAGGAGGCGAGACATCCAATCGAGATGCCATTGGTGCCATTTTTCATTCTAGGAAACGTACTATCTACATGCCAAATTTCATTTGAATCGGTTCAGTAGTTTTTTTCTGAAAGCGACACAAACAAACATACAAACAAACAAACAAACTAACATGTCATTTTTATATATATATAAGGATCTCTATTAAAATTAAGCTGACCGGTATTTTTGCTTCTTGCGAAATTTCTATTAGATCGGCTTTTATTCGAATTTTCCCGAAAGCCCATATTTTTTCATAAGGTGGCAACCCTTTTTTAAATTTGTGTTTGGGCAGCTAAAAAAACGGGTAACTCTAATTTTTCTGCCTTATTTCAATATTCAAGTTCAGGACAATCGGTGGGTGCCCTCTAAAATACCTTCCTTTCAGAGCCATATCTCCCACATTCATCAGCTTATACGATCCCAGCGACCCCACTATCTCCAGTGACCCATACTAGCTTGACTGTATGCTGACGGATTCGATGTAGGGATTGTATACAATTCCTCAGGATTTGCGATCTTACAGGGATTGATTCTAAGGCCTTCAGAGTTACGAAACTTTCCACGAAAATGTAAATGGCTCAAGCACGAAGGTCTCTTGTCATAATCATCTGCGCGGCTTTATCAATTGCAAGTAACTCAGCATTGGAAAACAATTCACTTGTCCGAAAGTCTCAATGTGGCCCCGACTTCGAGGCATTCAGAGTATACTCCCGAACCGTACACATTTTTGATTGTGGTTAAGTTTGTGGGAATGATGTTTGTTAAAATAAAAAAGAAGTCGAACTATGGACCAATGTGATTTCAACTGTTATTCTAACTTGTTTCTCCCTCTTTTGATTTAAAATTCCCTCACAACCATGTATTTTCAATAAATTGAGGTTAAGGATTTTATCAATATATCGTCTGGAGATTAATCAAAGAAACGGATTTATTCTGCAACATCATATGGCTTCAGTAGAATGACCATTGCGAAAATCTTATAGATAACACAGCCCCACAAAAAAAGATTCTGAACCAGAAATTTACCAACTAATCATTATGTATTTTGGGTTGCGTTTTCTTGTAATCTCACAAGGAAAAATAGGACATAGAATATGTGCTTAAAGTTAGGTTAGGTCCGGATGGCGTCCGCTATTTGGCAAATTCACTCGGATGCTTTAACGGGTATTGTGCTCCCCTACAATACAAAGATCCACTTCTTAAACCAACCGAATCCCTAAGATATTGCGCTAGAGACGTCAACAAGACGCCGTGTAGGTAATCCAGATCATCGAAAAATCTTTTCCCCAAATGCTTAAGTTGTCTCCCCATCAGACGCCATTTTAAGCCGGATATATGTGGTATAAACTTTCCGTAGGTCAGATGGAGTAAAAAATCGTCTACACCGTTTCAAAAAAACCTAAGCACTTGAATGTTTCTTCCGACACCTCAAAAATGAGTCTGTTCCAACGGCCGTCACACTAAATTTTCATACGAAGAACATCAACAGACTCCGGTTCCCTAATAATTACACCATCAAGGGATTAATTACTCGTTTCTGAAGTCGTTTGTGTGTTAGAATTGCGCACTGAGTCTTGCGTGTATTAAAATCTACCCTATTCTCGAGGCCAGATAAAGAGATTTTTCGATTTTCGCCAAGGCGACGAATAGATTGGCTCCATCGTTCAGAGAGAAACGTCATCAAGTCCCCAGTTTACCAGCCTCTGCGGAAACTATACTGTCAGTCAGTCAGTCAGTCAGCAGTCCATTGGACTCCAAATAGTTGACAAGATTGAAGTTCACCATACTCTCCATAGCCTTAGACAGTGCAGAGCAAATGGCGATTGGGCGATAGTTATCTGGGTTTTTTGACGTCACCTTTCTTCGGGATAGGCTTGACGTTTGCTATTTTCCAGCAAGAAGGAAAAATACCCGCAAGGTATGATATGCTAAAATGTTTCCGCGGTGGAAGAGCTAGCATCGATGAGCACTTTTTTAAATCCAGAGAGGACCTTTCTGACGGCACGTGTCCTTAAAAATATGTTGGGCATGCAACATGATACCCTAGGGAGCGCAGGAAGTGGTTGATTACTTTCAGGTAATACACAGTTTTTTGCAAAAACGTTTGCCAAAAGGTTTGCCTTATCTACCGAGTCAGTAAGGATCTGATCATCAACTATAAGAGTGGGGATGGACGAACTGTTGTTGTTCTTAACTCTCTTGGCAAATGCCCAAAAGATCTTGCCACCTTTAGGACCAGCAAGAATCTTAGCACGTAGGTGTTGCTCGTATTTCACCTTTTCGTGCCTTAGTACTTTTGCACATTTCTTTCTCGTTTGCTTCCGCCGCTGTTCCATATTCTTGTCAAACGCCATTCCTTGAAAGCTTCCTCTATGCTCGCAACCACATAAACCATTGAACCAACAAAGAAACGAATACATTCTGAAACGCCATATGGCTTCAGAAGAATGACCCTTGCGAAAATCATACAGATAATACAGCTCCACAAAAAAAGGTTCTGAGCCAGAAACTTGACCCACTAATCTTTATGTATTTAGACCTCCTAAGTTCGATTCCACCATTAGAAAAAATCCACAAACTTTACCTACCTGATTTCTTTGAAGTTTATACACAAGATAGAGATAAAAAAATCTAAGATCGACCTATTTGAGTTTATTGACCTTAATACCATTTTTAAGGGTTAAACGGGTGGTCAAAAATAAACCATTTTCACTTATTTTGCCGTTTAGGTACTATACAGTATATTAGCCCTGTTTTCGCATTACCGTATATACGCTTACCCATACAAATTTTAAATTATCCACGTTATTTTTAGCGTGTATAATTATCGGCGTTAATTTTAAGCTTCGATAAAAAGTGAAGCCAAGTTCACATTTTTAATTAAATACAGTAGACACAAACCTTTTTTTCTTGTTATAGTATTGACTAGGACGTCCCGTCAAATTTAAATTTTCGAATTTCATGTCGTAATACCTGCCACGATGGCCACGTTAGAGCTGATTGTGGGAAAAGTTTTGAAAAAACTTCGCAAGGTCATCTTCAGTAGGCAACGGTCAAAGTTGGAAAAAATTACGTATTTCGGCCAAAATTTATGTCCGAATTTTTTGACCAAATCCGGCTCAAAAGTTCGGAGATTTCTCATACTTTATTTGAAAAATATTTAAAAAACCCAAATCTGCGATTTTGGTTCACAGATACTGATTTTTAAACATGAAAATTAGTTTTTTTTATCCAAATTGGTCTCAAAAGTTGGAAAATGTGAAGTGTGTTATCTAAAAAATATTAAAAAAATATAAAAACACACAGAATCTGTGGACCAAAATCGCAGATCAGCATTTTTGTACCAAAGTGTGGATATACATAAATAATGATCAAATTGTATTACTTCAGCGTAATTATAATAATTATTGAATTTGTTACGCTTTATCGCAGTGGGAAGATTCCTCCCACCAAAACCCTAAATGAATTTGTTTTTCCAATTGGCTCATATGAAATCTTTAACTTTGGGTATAAGTTCCAAAGTCTGTCAACCCTATCTCTATGAACCCTTTAATGTTTAAGAAAAGTTATAATTCCATTCAATTTAAAATATTTTAATTTTAAAAACTAAAAGTTTTGTAAAGTAAAACGAATGAATTTTTTTGTTATATTTTTTTAAATTTTAGTTATTTGATTTCAACTTTGAATTTACAGCATCTTTATTCTGCTTAAATCAGCTCTACAAAGATACATGAATTCACTGCATCTTTAATCTGCTTAAATCAGCGCTAAAAAGATACATGAATTTACAGCATCTTTATTCTGCTTAAATCAGCGCTCTAAAGACACGTGATTTCAGTGCATCTAAAGAGCGCTGTTTCTGTGTATCCAACTAGCGCTCTAAAGTGGGACATCGCCTTAGGGAATCATGCATGAATTCAGCGCAATTGGATGCGCTCCTTTACTCAAGTTCCCCTTCCAAAAGCTGCTGAACGTTCAGCAAAATTTCTGCTGGGTAAGAAACAGTTCTGCCAGTCTTGGGTATGTTGATGATTCCGTTCTGATAAAAAGGATAAAAAAACTTCAATTAGGGACAGGGAATTTTTTCTCTACAACTTTTGTTGCATGATTTTTATTCGTTAGAGTTACCCTTTTTACGATACGGAGCGAAGAAAAGCAGTTTTCCGAAAAATCATATTTTGCCACCAGGGGGCAACTCCGCACCGAAAAAAATTCCTGCCTTATATGTACGAAAACGTTCGTACATTGTACGAAAAATTTCGTTGTTTCGCACCACGAAATTCTTGCGTACAATGTACGAAATGCACGAAATTGTTTCGTAAAATAAACGAAATGTTTTTTGTATTTTACAAAAAAATTTCGTAAAATAAACGCAATAAATTTTTGTGTTTTACGAAAATTTTCGTAAAATAAACGAAATATTTTTTTTGTTTTACGAAATTATTTCGTAAAATAAACGAAATATTTTTATTTTTACGAAAATTTTTTGGTAAATAAAAAAAAATGCTTAAATTAACGAAATTACATGTAAAATTTTTTTCTTGAGAATAAGAACAACGTTTTCAACGTTTTGACAGCAACATTTCCAAGCAATTAATTGTTTCTTCTTAACAGAGACTTATAAGATTTCATTCATTATTTACAGTGATTTTGTTTTAGGCTACGTTCACACTACAAGAACTTATGATGATGTGTTGAGATGATTTTTTTGGAGGACCACCTCCCCACATGTAAAAAAAAAACTTATATCATCAAGCCTCAAATTTTATTTGATCCGATTAGCCTCAAATTTTAATTGATCCTTAAAATAAATAAAAACCAAGAGAGAGCTTTTAAGTCGGCTGTGCCGAATTTTTATTACCCCAAATATGTAAAAAATTATCAGAGTTATCATTATTGGAATTAGTTCTTTATACCCGCGACCACAAGGCATTTTCTAATCCCCTGGGTCGAAGCTCATTACTTTAAATTTTTTTTGACATAAAAATGTTTCATTTGTTTAACAAAACAACAAAAAACACTTTAAAAAAATGATTTTTCCAGAGGTTGGTTTAAAGAAATAAAACTTTTTTGCCCACATACGAACTTAACCTGCTGATGACCAAAAGACTTGTTCCGTGGTATCCGTGTTTTATATAGACGGACATTAATAGAATGCCTTAGAATTTATCATGGATCAATAATACATATACTTTATGGGGTCCCCGACCGATATTTTTAGTTGGAGGGCATAAAAACACCATTAATCATGCATTTAAAGATTTCTTCTTTTTTCATTAGTTTTGTAAATTTTCAAAATTCTTGATTATTTTTTTTCGTAATATAAAGTCCACTTTCGTATATTTTACGAAAGAAGTTTTTACGAATTATTTTCGTAAAAATACGAAAGTCTGTACACTTTTTTTGTAATATGCAGTCAACATTCGTATATTTTACGAAAGAATCATTTACATTCTTTTTTTCGTTACTTTCGTAAAATTACAAAAGTTTTTACAACATTTTTTTCGTAATATGTAGTCAATATTCGTAAATATTACGAAAAAAATATTTACTAATCATTTTCGTTACTTTCGTAAAAATACGAAATTCAGTACTAAAGTTTTTCGTAATATGTAGTCAACTTTCGTGTATTTTACGAAAATAAAAAGTACGAAACTTTTTTTCGTAAAATGTTGCATGGATTTTTTTCGGTGCGTATAACATAAACACGTTTAGTAACAAATTTCATATTTTTACAAGTTTTTATTATTAAAAATAGGAAATTTTAATCAAAATTATTTTTACTATCAAAAGACTCGCATCGTGGTATTAGTGCCCCATGTTGGGCGCCATCCGTATGAGTATTATTGTATTTTAGGTTGAAAAGAGTTCTAATATTATGTTGTTTTAGTTTTTCATGATAAAATTTTAAAATAATGAAAGATTATACTAATATTACTCCTGTTTTGGAGACAGTGTTGCCACCTAATCACAAAATATGTTTCTTTCGAAAAAGTTTACACTTCATATCTAGAAAAATGTCACATAACAAAACCTAAAGATAATAGATGCAAGTCTATCAGTCTTGAGGATGTTTATGATTCCATTCTGGCGAAAAGGAAAGGGAATTGTTTTTCTCTACAAACTTTTGTTGCATTTTTTTTTTCGTTAGATACACCCTTTTCAGGATACTGAGCGAAGAAACGCACTTTTCCGAAAGATCATATTTTTTCACCAGGTGGCAACCTTATATGTATAACATAAACACTTCTAGTAACAAATTTCGTATTTTAACAAGTAAGTAAAATATAAATCAGAATTATAGTATTAGTGCCCCATGTTGGGCGCCATCTACATGATAAGTGTATTTCAGTTTAGAAAAATAGTACTGATATGATTTCCTTTTTTACTTTTTTGTGACACAATTTTAAAATAAAGAAAAGTTATACCAATTTTGCTTCCGTTTTGAAGATAGTGTTGCCACCTAAACACAAAATATTTTTTTTTTAAGGAAAATTGGGCTTCTTCTCTCTGTATCTTGAAAACGATGCACTCTTTATCTAGAAAAATGTCACATAATAAAACCTTTCCTTTATGGGTCTTAGAAATCAGTTCCTTAAGCAGTTCTATACAACCGATTGTAAAACAAGTTCAATTATAACGATTTTACAACAATTTTCCTAACTATTCTTCAATTCCATTAGACATTTCGTCTGCAATCATCCATACTAATTCTCTTTAATGCAAAAAAAAAAAATATGAATCACACACGCACCCATCATTAGATGTTGATGTGTAACACGTGCAATACATATTTCAACAAGAGAGTGTTACAAAAAAAAAAAACATTCTCATCTATAAATTTAACTTTATACAACTATGTTCTACTATATAAACATTATTACAAAATATATATATGCATACATAATCGTATTACATAAATTTACAGACAAGGTGACGATGGTAGTGTTGGCCCAGTAGGTCCCGTTGGTGATACCAGAATGCATGAAGCCATATCACACACCTGTCTTAGTTCATCGGCTGAATATGAATTGGCATTAATATTGAAAGAGTTAAGATGGATAACGGATCAGGTAAGTTGAAACGCTGTTGCTGCAGTATAGTATATAAATATTTTATGAAGTTAATGATGATGATGTAAAAGATTAAAATGTAAAGATTGGAAATATATGTAGTAAATATATCCCAGCAAATTTTTTAAGGAGTGTTGAAGAGCATATAACGGAATTTATTATTAATGTTTTTAAAGTAAAAAACTTCAGCATAATGATGAAAATCAAGATAGAATCGCATCTTCTAATTGACGCCCTACAGGGGGACAAATTCTAAAGACTTGGAACTCAATGTAAGATTTGTATATTTTAAGAAGTTTCATTAATGGTATTCATCTAAACGTATAAACACCTCGTATTCCGTGTATGTCTGATATGTTTATACAATTTATGTCAAACTCCATTTATAAAAAATAATTTTGGTAAGTTTATACGGTATACAAGGTGTATACGAGTTTAAATGAATGCGGCCATTATTTCAATTTAATATATATTTTTAAATTATTTTAAACAGTAGAATGTATTTTTATTTTTTGGCGCCCACCATAGGGCCAAAACCGAAAAACTTTTTTGTGTCTTTGAGTTTGTCAAAATTGTAAAATAAAGAAGCCATACATTTAAATTTTGGGAAGTAACCTATTAAAGTTTGTAATAGGTCACTAAAATAAAAAACATATTTTATTTCAGCAACAAATTATGCTGACAGAGCAAATGTTTTTCTGATGATTCAGACGGTATTTTTGTGTCAACAATTTAATCATTTCGAAACATTAGAAAATTTTTCATATGACTTAAACTTCATAGAATTTTCTTCCATTTTAACAGATTTTTGGGCTTATTTAACAGAGATTTTGATATTGTAACTAGAAACAATCTCGTTGGCGCCTAAAATAGGATTACTTAATAAACCATCTTAATAGACCATCTTAATAAAATGCCTGTTTTTTTTTTTGCACTTTTTTATAATATATAACCCTTTTCATACTTTTAAAAACAAAGTACTTTATTGGTTCTCTTATAAAAAGTACTATTTTGTAACTCTTAATAAAAGGAAAATGGGTACTTTTTTTTTAAAGAAAGTACTATTTTTGTAACTTTATTTTTAAAAATTATTAAAAAAGATAGTATATTGTTGCAGATTGAAGGACCCATTGTTTTAGAGCAGAGTTGAAAGTATAATAAATACTTTTTTATTAAAAAACTGTTTGGGTTCTTTTTATTAAAAAAATAACAAAAAGTCCCTTTTTTTGGATGGAAGTATTTATTTTTTTTGAGCAGAGCTATTTTTCGATCAAAAAGCGGTATTTTGGTACTTTTTTAATTTTTTGTACAAACTATTGTTTTAAAGCAGGGTTGGCAACCGATACCCACCTAGAGTAACGGTATTTGGCTATTGTTCCGCAACCAATAAAGATATGGACATTTTCAAAAGCGATTATGAAAGCTGATGAAATTTCTAGTATTTTAAATGTGTCACTTCGAGTTTCTACCGGTTCGTTTTAGTTATATAGGCCAATACCTTTATAATACCGTTCGAAAATGAGCCGGTAGAAACACGAGGTGACACATTTAAAATACTAGAAATTTCATCAGCTTTCATAATCGCTTTTGAAAATGTCCATATCTTCATTGGTTGCTGTACAATAGCCAAATACCGTTATTGTAGGTGGGTAACGGTTGCCAACTAGTGGCCAAAAAAAGTAATTTAATCAAAAATTTGATATTTGGGAGTACTTTTAACAACTTTTTTTATATGGGGTAGAATTGTTAAAGCGATGGAAGACGATTCTGAGTGTAAAATTTAAGATCGAATACGAAGTTAAGCCACAATTTCGAAGTTCGGTAACCGAACTTTTTTGAATTTGGCCGAACGTTCGGTTACCGAACATCTAAATTGTTGCTTAACTTCGTCCTCGCCATTAAATTTGAAAGTCAGAATAGTCTTCTATCGCCTAAACAAACAAACGGCCATCTGAAAAAGCTGTTAAAAATGCTTTCAAATATTAATTTTTTGGCCAATACCATTTTTTGGCCGAACTGCTCGGTCGGACACTATTGCCAACTCTGTTTTAAAGTACTGTTATGGAATTTTTTATAAAAAAAAGTACTATAATGGAACTATTACTAAAAAGTATCAAATAAAGTACTATTTTTGCACTTTTTATAAAAACGTACTATTTTGTTTCTTTTATATAAAAATACTTTTTGAACACGTTATAAAAAAAGTGCATTTCTGGTACTTTTTCTTTTTAAGTTCAACTTTGTACTTTTTATAAAAAGTGCTTTGGTGGTCCTCTTTATAAAAAGTACTTTTTTGTACTTTTTATAAAAAGTAACTTTTTGGTTACTTTTTTTGTACTTTTTATAAAAAGTGCTTTTTGATAATTTTTTAAAGAGGTACTATTCTGATACTTTTTTATAAAAAATTGCTTATAAATAGGGTACTTCTTATATAAAAGCTACTATTTTTGATACTTTTTATTAAAAAAACAAGTGAGAGTATTAAATTCGGCTGTGCCGAATCTTTTATACCCTCCAACACGTTAAAGAAAACAACACAGGGGCGTCTTTTTTTTTGTGGGGGGGGGGCATTTGGATGGTGGGAGGCAACCTTCCTGGAACTTCTTCTGACATTAAAAGTGTTTTGTTTGCTAAGCGAAAGTAGAAAAAATCTAAAAAGTGACGTTTTTTCAGAGGTTGGTTTAGTTCTTAAAGGGGGAACTTTTTCCCCCGTGGTCCGATTTTGCTCATCTCCGAACTTAACCAGCCTTTGACCGTTAGACATATTCGTGCCAAATTTCAGGAGTCTTGCTCTTTTATTTTGGGCTGTATCGTGTCCTCAGGGTTGCCAGAATTGTTGGGTACAAAATCGTCAAAAATGTAAGATTTTTATAAAAAAAATCGTCAAAATCGTCATCCCATTTGCAAAAATCGTCAAAAAATCGTCAAAATAAAAAAGGTATATTTTTCCTTGATTAAAGATTAATTCTAAGACATTCAAGCGATGTTCGCCCGTCTGTTGAAGACATGATGCAGTCCAAATTCAAAAGAGCTAAATCCATGCGGTTTGGTTAAAATATATGTATCTTATGGCCATTGGATGATTCAGTTCGAAAATTGACAAAATCAAACCAGGAAGAACAAACTTAGCTCTGTTTTTTTTTTTTTTAATTTTTTTGTTATATTTTTAAGCATATTTTTATGAAAAAAAGGTCATGCAGTTGGGTCAAGTTAATTGGATTTTTTTTCTGTCCACCCTTTTTTGTGGACACTTCTATAAAACATGATAATGATAAAATTGCATAAATATCATAATAAATCAAAGAAAAGAATAGTCCTCCGCCAAAAAACTCCCTATAATTTTTTTACATTTTGGAGGGAAAAAGGAGAATGTAACACTCTCACTTGTTTCTTTTGTCCCTTTTTGTACAATAAGCAAAAATTATTCATTGAATACTCAATTTCTATTAAAAATTTTTTAAAAAGTAGAAAGAATTGTCAGTTTTTTGTTATTTTTAAAAATCGTCATTTTTTGGGCAAAAATCGTCAAATCGTCATTTTGCTATTTTGGGGAGTAAAAATCGTCAAATTGCAGAGAAATCGTCAAATCTGGCAGCAGTGCGTGTCCTCCACAGACGGATGGACAGACAGACAGACGGACATCGCTAGAATGTCTTAGAATTGATCACTGATCAATAATATATATACATTATGGAGTCCCCGACCGATTTTTCGATAATAACAAAGATTACTCTTTTGTTACCATTATATAAAAATTATAAAAAATTGATTTTATTTTCTTTTAAGCAAATTTGGAAGTTGAGAAGTAGTACTTTTATGGTACTTCTTACAAAAAAATATTGTTGTGATACTTTTTACTAAAAATATAGCAAAATGTAATATTTTGGTAAATTTATATACAAAAGTATTATAGATATAATAAAAAAAAGTATTATAATGGAAATTTTATTAAAAAGTACCAAAAAATAGTACTGTTTTTGAACATTTTATAAACTACATACTATTTTGTTTCTTTAAAAAAAAAAACTATACTAGTTTTTTTCTTTAAAAAAAAACTATACTATAGAGTCCCCGCACAACAATGTCGGAGCGGTTGACGTTTTCGGTCATGAGAGAGTTTAGGCGCAAAACAAAGGCGGTAGCGGAAAACTCTGTCATATGTTAATTTTTACACAATTTTTCACTTTTTTGTCACTTTTTCTTCACTTTTTTATTTAAATTTATTGTATTTTTTAATATCAATATGATTTTCTCATATTGATTCTTTTGTTTTGTGTTTTTTTTTTAGAATTTTAAATATTTTTTTTTTAGAGATCACATTTTTTTATTTACTTTATCGAAAATAATCGAAATATTTATAAAAATGTGGCAACATTTTTATATCAAAAATTAAAAGAGAGAGAGAAACCGACACAAAAATAAAATTGATTTTATTCAAGCGGTTTTCGGTCGAGCGTTTTTTCTTGCCAAATTTGTATGAAAAAAACGTCACCGACATTGTTGTGCGGGGACTCATATTGGTACTTTTTATAAAAAAGTGCTTATATTGCACTTCTTATAAAAAATTATTATTTTGGTACCTTAATACAATGATATATTAATATTGTTTTGGTACTTAAAATTAAAAATATTACAAAAATACTATTTTGCTACCTTAATATAAAAAAAAATATTAAAAAATAGTAAAATGTTTCATGTGAATGGATACACACTCCAACACTGACTCAAATAGTAGTGATCGATCGAATTGATTTTCATAAGAGAATTCTTTTTAAAGTTTTTAAAACTTTGAGTTAAAAAAGAGAGACGTTCTAATATGCTAGTTCTTACGAAAAAAGCCTTTTTTCAAAAAGAAGTATTTGGTACTTTTTTAAATCTTAGTACAAACTATTATTTAAAAATACTCTTTTTGTGCATTTTATTAAAATAATGCTTTTTTGTGACTTTTTACAAATTATTTTGGTACCTTATATACAATATTATTTTGGTTAATTTTTTTTTAACAGAGTTGTCTCAGTATGTATCAGAAATTTTTTCTGTAGGAAAATGTCCAACTCCTGACTCAAACCCGATTTTTGCATAAAGCGTTCGATCAGACATTTGATTTTTATCGCATAGGACATTCCTATTTGAAGTTTTGTAAACTCTATTAAAAATATAACAAAAAGTACCAGTTTGGTACCTTTACATATAAAAGTAGTAAAATAATTTAAGTGGAAGAACACATTTTTTTTAAACAAAGTTTAACGTAGAGAAATACTTATGTTTTTGTGGTACTTCAAAAAAAAAAAAAGTACTTTTTGTTACTTTTTATAAAAAAGTACTTTTTCTACTTTTTATAAAAAAGTACTTTTTGCTACTTTTTATAAAAAAAGTACTTTTTGCTACTTTTTATTAAAAATCACTTTTTTGAATTTTATAAAAATGAACTATTTTGGTACTTTTTACAAAAAATCACTATTTTGGATTTTATAAAAAAGTTCTATTTTGGTACTTTTTTTAAAAGAAAAAATACTATTTTAAATCAAGAAGTTACGAATTAGAGTATGAACAGTACATGCTTGACCCGGGGGTGGTTTTCAATTAGAATGAGAATCACCACCTCTAAAAGTAAAAATAAATAAATTTTATTTTACACTGACTCCGGTCACCGGTTTTATATGTAAAATCGTATAGAAGATGTCGGGCAAAGATTTTTCTGTGATAGGATTTATGAATAAATATAAAAATTACATAGCTTGTATTTTTCATCATTGATTTTTTGATGATTCGAAAAATATTTACAAAAAAACTAAATCATAATAATTTAACATATTTAAAAACTCAGGTATACATTTTGGCGCCCAACTTGGGGCCACAATCAAATGAGATGTTTACACAGACTTTATTTTACTAATTGCTATTTGTGAGATCTTAATTTCGGTTAAACTCAATACAAAGCCTTTGAGTTTGCTAATACTACTGATTTTACTATTTTAATTAAAGAAACACTGGAATTAAACAAGACATTAGTTGGGGAAGTTACGAAATAGAGTATGAACAGAACATGCATGACCTGGGTTGGTTTTCAATTAGAATTAAAATCACCACCTTTAAAAATAAAAATAATCTATATTTTCCACTGATGCCGGTCACTGGTTTTACCTGTCAAATCATATGGAAGACGTCGCGCATGCTATTTATGAATTAATACACAAATTCCATAGATTATCTTTTACATTAGCCACAGATGTAAAATTAAATGATGTTTCTGATGATTCGAAAAATATATAAAAAAAACTAAATCATAATAATGTAAGCTCTTTAAAAATTCAAGTATACATTTTGGCGCCCAACTTGGGGCCACAGTCACATGAGTTGTTTACAAGGTTAAACAAAACTTTCATCACTTAAAACTATTGCTGGGATATATAAAATATTAACATTCACCAAGATTTCTAAAATTTATATTTACTTTTGCTATCATCATTATTATTTTAAATATACAAATATATATATGTGTAAAAAAATATTTTTTTTCAAAGTTAAAAAAAGAAGATGAAGTTGGTGAGGTAACAAGAGATTGGAAATTTGCTGCCATGGTAGTGGATCGTTTGTGCCTTATTGTTTTTACGTTATTTACCATAATTGCCACATTGGCTGTATTATTTTCAGCGCCTCATTTTATTGTAAGTGTTTATTTTTCAAGTAGGATTTTTTTGGTTTATTTATCTCAAAAAATACAAAAATTCTTCTACTACCTTTCCTTTCTTTTTGTTTACTTTACAGTTCCCATAACTTTATGGATATTGGTTTATATTATTACTTGAATTTGTTACAAATTCTTTTGCTATATTTAACAATAGTAGTAGACGTGTAGTATTACAACAATATCTCCGCTTGACATCAAGAAGTTTTCGTATAATTTATGCCATTGGAATTTTTTAAAAGTCATTTTTATTTAAGCACATGTGCCTGGTCAACGAATAAAAAAAAAAGAAATTATTATTAAATTATATTAATTGAAATAAAACAACAATGCAATAATTAAACGTAAATTAATTAAAAAAAAAATTTAATTAAGCTTAGGTTAGCCAAACATACCGGAAATATTAAAAAAAAAAATTCACCTAAACGCGAAATTAATTATAATTTGAAAACTAAAAAAAAGCAAAAAGAAAATTAGTGTGTTCCAATATAGAATAATTTTTAAAAACTTTCGTTTAGCAAAGACACAAACCGATTTATGTTATTAAAAAAACAAAAAAAAACAAACGCTTTAAGCTAAATCAAGTTATTAAAAGTTTTAGATCAGATAGTTTTGCCAAGAGATATATGCAAATATGCTTATTTGGCAGTTATTTAGCAAAGACACAAACCACTTGTTAAATTTCACAGAGCTTTAAGCTTTTTCCATAGAATTTTCTTATTTTTTTTTTTATAAAATATAACTTAATAGGTAAAAGCTGTTACAAATTCTTATTTTTTAAAAATATTTCTAATAAAAATTTAAAAAAGCTTAAAGCTTTTTTTACAGAATTTGATAACTATATTAGTTGGTACATAAGCATTTATTTAGCCAAGCTACAAACCATTTTTTACAACATTTTCAAATGAAATTCGTGAGAGATTAATTCAAATTCAATTTGCTCTATTTGCTCTTTTGAAAATAGATAGCAGTAAAACTAAATAGAGCTTAAAGCTTTTTTCCAAACGATATATTAGGTTATTTATAAATGCAGTTTAGGTTATTTTAAAATTATTTCTTCGGTTCGGAGAGGCTTATATAAAATTTTGTTTAGTTTATTAGTCTAAATTCATTTTAAAAAATCGCGTCATTTTAAATACCAGGCAACTTATATTAGGTTTTCTTTAACTTTCAAATTATTTTATTTCCAAAAAAATCTACTTAATTTTTTTGTTACAAAATTTTTGATTTTTATTCTTCTATTTTTTTTTTTGGTTTATTATTTTAATTTTATCTAACCATCCCGAAAATTTCTTAATCTCTTTGTGCAACATCTCATAAGGTCTTTACCTTGTAAGCAGTAAGAAAAACCTCGAAAACTGAGGTATTTTTTTAACACAAAAATACCTCAGGTTTTGAGAGTTTTGCGTAATAAAAGTATTAACAAAAACTTAAAAATATGTCTTTACAAACAACCAACTAAAAATTTTGTAATTTTTTTTATATTTGGTTATGTAAAGACTACTACAGAAACTTAATTCTTTACTGAGGCTGAAGAATTTCCGACTCTGAAACCTCAACTTAAACTGATAAACTTAAAAACTTCAGTTCCTAAGATGCTTTTACTCAAAATAAAAACATCTTGGAAACTGTTTATTAAAATAATAAGTGCATCTTTAAATGAGCATTGTAAAGCTTTTTAAAGGTTTTTAACTATAGTGTATAGAAAGCTTTTATATTTATAATTATTTTAGCATAGACGCTTTATTTTAGCCAAGACACCTTAATATACATATATTATTGTATTAAATATTTAAAGCATTTAAAACATTTTAAAACATAAAATATATCAGTTCCTTAGATGTTTTTATTGTTATAAAAACATCTTTGAAACTGGTCATTTGCATCTAATATTATCAATTTAGCCAAGACACCTAAAAATTAATTACTAAAACATCGTCTAGTTTAAATTCTAACTTAATGCATCGAAATATTTGGAAATCATAGTTTATGGAATTGAAATGCTAAAAAACAAATGTTCCTATTGGTATTAAAGTGTTTGTAAATACGTACATTACATTTAGACTTTTTATATTTTCAAAGCTTTCCTCAGGTGATGGCAACTCAAAAATAGCTTAGTTACAAACCAAAAAAGCTCTTATTTTGAAGAGCACTTGGGTTTGAAACTTTACTATTTAAGTTTGTGATTTAACTAGATTTATACTTTTAATATTTTCAAAGCTTTCCTCAGGTGATGGTAACCCAAAATTGCTTCGTTACAGGATGAAAAAGCTCTTGTTTTAATCAGCTTTTGGGTTTGAAACTTAACTATTTATGTGTGTGATTTAGCTAAATTTTTTTTTTATTATAGTCCTTGGTCATCGCATCTCCCCTTGGCAACTGGTTATGAAACAGTGCTTTTTAACATTATCGCGTCCTTTGCAAGTCTCTTCTCCTGATGGATGGTTAATTACTAGAAGTAATTTACTATCCACTTACAATTTGTTCTGCGATCTCGAAAGTAATGGAGATCCTGGTTAGAAATACTGTATGAACGCCAGGAATTATATCTTGAACTTATTTCTGAATAGTGTACAGATCTGTAGGTAAATGCAGGCAAAACTTATCTTTTTCTATTTTCCAACAGGAACCAGATTCGCACGTTCAGCCTGCCGAAAATCTTGGCCCAAGATTAGGCGGTATTGAACTCACGGTGCTCGATAGTGCTAAGTAACTGGGAATCATTCTAAACAAAAAACTACTATGGAACTTGAACACTCATGCAAGTGTGGCAAAGGCAAATGCTACCATCTACTGCTGTAAGAAGGTCATTAAAGCAACTGGGGTCTTACTCCCCGGAATGTCAATTGGCTATTCAACACGGTCGTCAGGCCCATTCTTAAGTATGGATTATCCGTTTGGTGGGTGGCGACGGGGAAGACCACTCACCAAAAGGCATTTAATAGGGTCCTTAGGACAAGAGTGCTGATGATAACGTGAGTACTTCGTTCCACTCTGGCAAAACGTCTACTCGTAATACTTCACTGGCTGCCAGTAGAGATTCACGCAATACAACTAGCCGGGAACACAGTCACTAGGCTTACGGCATTAAATGCATAATCGTACTAACATGGTTCCGCATAGACCCTCGTTCGAAACCGTGTTTGTAACAAGGATTCCTGACATGTCCCATTGAACGGAGGGTCTCGACATTTGTGAAGAGACACTTGAGGTTTTTTCTGACGGCTACAAAACAGACGGCCGAGTGGGGAATGCGTTTTTATGAGTCAACTGGATTACAGACTCTCCTTTCGATTACCGGACCAGTGTAAAATGGGCTGCGGATTGGATAGGGTGCCAACGGATATCATTCAGGGATATCTGTGTTTTCACCGACAACCAAGCGGCTATTGAATCCCATGCAGGTGTGAGTACCACATCTAGAATTGTCTAGGAATGCCGGACTTCGCTTAATGAGATGGCGAGACATTCGAATCTGGCACTCAATTGGGTGCCTGGACACATGGGTATAAATTTCACCTGTGTTGCTGATGGATCAGCCAGGCAGGGGACAACTCTAATTTCTAATGAGATTGATCATTCGCCTGGCATCCTGCTCAATGCAAGTGGTGGAACGAAACTTCACTATTTCAGATCGCCAATAGTAGATGGCGACGTGAACACACGTGTTTGAACGCGAGGATGGTAAGCCCCTCATATTATCGCCAGCGTACGTGCAAGATCATTCGGCATGCGTGTCATGTCAGGACGTGGAAGTGGAATATACGGCACCGCACTTTCTCTGCCAATATCCGGCATATGTCCATTAGCGGGCCGAATATTTTCGTAACCCGATACTGGCGAATTTGACATGTTTATCTGAAATGGACGTTAATAAACTCGTTCATGAGGGACTCCGAGCGACTCAGTGGGCATCCTAGTGAGGTCACTTGGACATACCTTTTTATCTCTTCCTATTCCTCCATATTTTTTCTTTCCTTACTTTTATAGGCAACACAGCGGGACCGCGTTTATAGAAAGACCCATTTGAGCTGACCAAGAGGCGGCTACCTTCTTACCTAACCTTGGTTTGATGATTAAGGGTTTTTTCCGAACGTTGGAGTCGGTATTATTACTAATTTAGTGAGAGAATAGTGTCTTTTCTTTAGTGAGAGAATAGTGGTCGGTCTTTAGTGAGAGAAAAGTGGTAGCTCAAAATATTTTGATGGCATTCGATTGTGCCAAACTTAGAGCTTTTTTTGATGTCTGCCATGATGGGCTTCACTTAATTGATTTCCTTTACATCAATACAGCTTTACAAAAATCTTGTCTGGGGTCACCAATACGTTCACAGCAGGTTGTGTCTTGAAAAATCCAAGAAGAATATTAGTTTATTTAGATCAGACAATGGTCAGTGTCTTAATCTGTTTCAGGCGACGAATCTGAAAAACGTATCAAACCTCTTCTCAACCGGTTCGAAAGTGCTTTTGCGCACACCAGTTAACTAGCTGGCTTCCCATAAAAAACTCTGCGTCCTGGAACCAATATTATTCAGACTGTAGGCTATCGACTTTAATTTAAAGATCTAATATATTTGAAGTTTTAAATGGTAGGTGTATTAATGTTTATTTCGCCCGGAAATCTCCATGATTCTCGTGTAAATCTATAAATCGTCCGTATATTCTGAGATCCGAGTTCTGACCCAAAAGATAGTCCAGAAGGTAATTTTTGAGGACATTTAATCGGTTTTCTGAACAATGTTCTTTAAACGGTATGCGAATTTCATTCGACGACATTCCGAAAACGGTCTAACGTGTCAGTCATACTGTGTGATATCGACTTAGGAAATCTCACATATTTGTTTTTTATTCTTTGAACATTATCTTGTCATAAACGCATGAATTTCTTTATGAATCCCGTTTAAATCTCAAAATCGTTTGTATAGACTTAGATCGCAGTTCTCTCTACGAAAGAATTTGAGGGCCCAAGTAAGAATTGAAAAAAGTTAAATGGGGGGCACATTCACCACCAGTTTCTTGATGTTTACATCTAGGGACACGATATTTATTAATACCACTAATACCGACTATGGTGTCGATCTCATGGCTCCGGTGGTGTTCTGTCCTGGGCCAGTCTTTGGTCTAGCAAGTATTTTTATACCTGGAAGACTCCATTTTTTTTGTCGATCTCTAAGCAGAATCTCAAAGTAATAACAACGATAAGTCGATAACCGTGGCGCCAGTTCTTTCAACAGGTGTTGGAATTTAATAATCACGAAGTTCCCTACTTGCTGAGTTTCCCTTGTCACACCTTCCCCGCTTTCTGCCAGTTCTGTCAGCAGATGTAGCAATTTGAATTATCACAAGGATCCGTATTTGCCGAGTTTCCCTTGTCACACCTTTCAGCTGCTTCCTAATCTACAATTTTTGAGATAATTATTATTTTCCCACTTGCAGCACCGTCGAAAGTATTAGCTGTGTTGGTCCGTCTTGTTTTCTCCGAGACTTTTAGGATCAATTATATTTCGACATTATTAAACGCACCCATTTAACTCCAAAATGGAAGCTGGACTTGCGAAATTTTGTTACGATGGTGTTACAAGAGACGATGAGATGCTCCTGTGCACAAGCTTAAGGTGAGTACTAGATATAATCTACATTTTAAACTTCTTCAAGATTATTTATATCTAACGTCCTTAAACAAATTAAATTAACAAAAACAAATATTTATCTATTTATAGCAAGATAAATCTTAGACAAAATTACATCGATGTGAAATGACAAGACACAAAACTTTAAGGCCCCAAGTTGGGAGCCATTTTAAACAAAATATCAGTTATGTTACAAAAAAAGTACTAAACACCAAAAAAAAAGTGGACAGAAAATTAGCTAAATGATGGATTAAAGAAACGAAAAATATCGGAAGAGAACTTCAGTTGAATCCATTTCCAAAAAAAATCTTTAACAACCCTAGACTAATGGAGCGATGTTTTTGTGACATTACCAAGACTTTGAGAAGAGACAAACCCCACTCCATACTTAGCTTAAATATGTGCAAAAGAACACCTCTTATGAACATCACAACTCCATCGTTACAAAATTTCGAATGCTACAACGTTTTTGTAAGCAAGAAAGGAATTGCGCTACTTAATCAAATCTTTAGAAGCGGTACTGCAAATAAAAACTTGTAAAAAATAACTTCTTGTAATGCCTAAAACACAAAACCTAAAGGCCCCAAGTTGGGAGCCATTTTAACAAAATATTTAACGCTGAAAATTTAGCAGAAAAAATAACAAAACGGTTATAGAAAGTTTCAGTTAAAGCCATTAACGGAAAAAATCTGGAACACCATTGGACTTACTAATTAAAGAATGTTTTTGTAACATCAATATTACGGGTAGAGAAAAATTCCACGAGGTACAAGCTTAACATCTCTAACATCACTATCATATTAAAATTTCCAATGTTACAATTTTAAAAGCCAACCTTTTCTGCAAACATTACTGACAATATGGAAAGAGTTTATTCCAAATATGCCTAGTGCGACTAATAAACAAATCCTCTTTGTAATGCGATCTGCGATCGAATGGACAATCGACCACCGAGAGCTGCGAACAAATACTCGGGCTCTGGGGGATAAGTTCACTTATTTCAGCAAAACACTTTCCATGGTTGTTATTGTTAATGTATATTCACCCAAAAAGTCTTATAAATGACCCTATTGGCATTGATAAGCATCAACGCCATTCTTTACACACGGTCCAAGAGCTCCAAAATAGACTTTGAAGCCCCTGACCATATATGGCAGTTGTATTCCATTTTCGGTTGAATATAGATGAAATAAATAGTAAAGGGGTCTTTGAATGTGGGGGTCGTGGGTTCGATTCCCATTCGCTACAACGAGACGATGGGCATTGTTACCAGTTCTCGGTTAGGTTGAAATTATTAAAAATGAGTTTTAAATAAATAGAAAGAATAAATAAAAAAATAATTGATCATAAAATAATAGTAAGGAGATACACTTAAGATACCTTAAATGCTTCTTTCGACACCTAAAAAACGTGTTTATTCCAACAGACATAACACTGAATTTTCAGGCCCAGAACATCAAGATTGTCCGTTTCCTTGATATTTATGCCACCCACGTGTACAGATAACGCTGTTCGATCCACAGTCCTGTGGGTCAAAATACAACATTGAATCTTACGTGAACCTGACCCAACAGGTCCTAAATAAGTTTCCCTCAACCTCAAAAAGGCTTAGACTACAGTCAAAAGGAAAAAGAAAGGCAAATGTTGCTGTCATTTGCAAAAGAGTAGAAAGGATTTGAAATTTGACAAAGAAGGTCGGTAAGTGATGTTCTCTGCACCCTTTTTAGCGGGAAAGACCCCAGCACGGTACGACGAAATGAAAAGGTTACCCAGTAGATGTGCTAAAGTCAAACAGTTCTGTTTCAGCACCAGTGCTGGTATACCATTCGGGCCCGTTGACCTATTTTGGTTAAGATCCGCAAGAACCCTTTTAACTGCATGAGCTCAAAAAAATATCATGGGCATAGTATGGGATATTCTTTTGAGTTGGGGCAGTGGTTGATTGCTTTCCGGAAAATAAGAATTCCTAGCAAAGAGGCCAGCTTTAACTTTATCAACCGGTTAAGTTACTACTTGGTCGCCTTTTAAAAGAGTCGGGATAGAAGAACTAGTATTTTCCCTGACTCTATTAACAAATAACCAAAATTCTTACTGCACCGAGGAGGCGAAAGAACTTGAGGAGCCGAACAAAGACGCCGTTCGTAATGACGTTTTTCGTGACTCAGTTCTTTTGCACACTCAGATCATTTTTGCTTAGTAGATCAATATAAACGTTTTTGTTGTCATGCCTTTTCTGAACGCTTCCTTCCTGGATCTGACTGCATTCCTGCTTCGATTAATATTTTTAACCATTTTCGCCGAGGCGTCGACTTTGCCGTCTAGAAAACAAAGTTTCCAATTGAAATTCCGGAAAAAGACATTGAGTTCAGACCAACGAGCCTTCTTCGTATCTGTTGTTGAAACGTTACGAAGTTCGCAGTACGAGAAGGATGCGGGGATGGTGATGTGATCCGAGTTACCAATTCTTACTTCATATTTATCAGGATGTAAACCAAAAAAAAGGTCGAGAGTATTCTGGTGTTCATTCCCAACACCCGTTAAGCGCGTCGATGCATTCACTTATTGTGGTAGGTGGTTATGCGCGGCGAATAACTCGACCTAATCGCTAATTATTTTACAACCTCTTAATATTGGCACCCAATATTAGGCCTTAATCTAATGACTTATCTTTCTGAGTTTTAAAGACGGTATTCATTGATGGAACACAAAACATAACCGAATTCTTAGTCATGTTACACAAATTAAATATTTAAAACTGAAAATAAAAATAGGATAGAAAGAAAAAAATTAGTTAAATCCATCAACGAAAAAAAATCTTAAACACTCCTGGTCCAACTAACTTAGGAATAATTTGGAAACATTGCCAAAATTTCCTGTTGAGACAAACTCCACACCATAGTGGGCTTATAATAAAGCTTACGAGCACTGTTTTATCTCTCGAACATCACCAGCCTACTAAATTTCCAAATATGGCTGACTTAACCCAACAGGCCCCAAGTTGGGAGCCATTTTCAACAATATTTTTTATAGAAAGCAAGAAAGGAATTACAATAAAAAACCGCCCAGTTGGAAAATGTGTCACTGACAAATCATTGGTAATCCCTGATGACTTGTCCTAGCATTGTCAACAATGAATGTTTGGTTTAAGAGTGTGGAAACGGAAATATCTTCACAATAGCAGTATATTAATTTAGAATTTTAAATCTGGGCAACTCTTTAATTTTCAAGAAATAGTTGGCAATATCATCGATTTATTTAAAACAAAATCAAAATCTTACAACTAGTACAAAATTAATAAAAAGACAAACAATTTTGAAAATAAAGTTTGGAACAAGTAGTTAGGTGTGGAACTAATAAACTGGAGGTTCGAGATTCAAATCCAGTTGGGACTAAAAATAGGCGAAAAGTTTTTTTTTTAATATGTGAACTATAATTTATAAAGGAAAATGGATAAAAGTAAAAACTAAAGGAAATACGAAAATTTTTTGTATTTTCCAAAGACCTATATCAGACATTTCCCCAAAGAAATCTTAGGTGACATGTCCCCAGAAAGTCATCATGCCCTAACTACTGCTGACTTTGAGTGAGGACATTTTTGAAAATATATATGGGGGTTTTCGTGTCAACTGACACAACTTTTGAAACCGATGTCTTCCGATCGAGATAAAATTTGCTCGGTCATACATTTGGCTCCACTAGGGGCACTTTAGGGTAAGTTAGAATGGTAGGAACAAATTTTTTAAAAATGTTTTGTATGGGAGCCCCCTTAGGAATTGGAAATAGGGGTTAGGTGTGTTCAAGAAAAATGTTGGGGGCAGAATATTATTGGAGGTTCGTCTCACATTGCACCCCGTTTCTAGGGTAGTTGTGGGGTTTTTTACCTCTTTACGCCCAACTTTGACCCCGATGAGGGGCCATATGGCCCCACCCCACCGCCCTCATTTTTTGGCTCATGCTTTCTTTTTCGAACCTATAAAAATTAGAGGGTATCGCGAATCAAAATCGAAAACTGGTTAGCTTTCCCACGCCTAATAATGCAAATTTAAGAACCGTTTTTTGTGTTCCAAAGTTAAAAAAAAAAAAAAATTCATAGATATCCCACTCGCATCCCTCTAAGCGACCCCATAGCTCTTAAAGTGAATGACTTAAGCTTTTTTTGAGTCAAAAAAAGGGCCCAATTTGAGGAAAAAGTCAAAAAAGTTTTGGATTAAAAAAAAAAAATCAAAATTTTTTTTTTTTAATTTTTTATAATTTTTTTTCAAAAGACTGAAGAAATATCTATCTATACTATTTGGGGCACATTTTGCTGAAAACAATAGGTAAGAAGTTACATGGATGAGAATAAACCCCTCTTTGGCCAAAATGTAAAATTTCGACCCCCTCTATTTCAGAGAGTCCTTGAACTACTATCCAATAGGACTAACCTTGGTGCAAATTTCATCCCGATCGGAAGATATCGGTTTTAAAAATTGTGTCAGTTGACACGAAAACCCCCATATATATTAAACTGTCCTCACCTCAGTACATAGACACAGACTAATACAGACTCGACATAAGTGACAGGTGTCAAAAAAGTATTCTGTAACCATATGGTTAATATTTTCAAATTATTCTACGAATTAGGTTAGAAAGAGAAAACTGATATAACGCGCCATAAGAAAAATGGATGCCAGATCGGTTTTTGTAGTTTCACTCACTCCTAAGTCGTAGAAAGTGTAGCCATGTTAGCGTAAAACAGACTAAAAACCGCTGTGTTTTCTCCTAAAATCGCTTAGTTTTTCCCCATTTTTTCTTATAAAACTCTACTGTCGAGTCTGTATATAGTATGTGACATAGAGATGTGTTGTGGATGTCAGCAGTGATTCTGACCGCGCCGCACCTGAGGATGGCTCGAGGACTTTGCCAACTGGGCAGTCCTAATAAACAGTATCACGGCAACCACTTGCTAAAATATAAGATAATTTGTTATACAGGGCTTTAAACGCCTTAGGAAAAACTTTAAGTTGAAAAGATAATAAAAAAAACTTTGATTTTTGCCTAAATAAATAAAAGTTCATCGAGCTCGAGGCCGGTATTAAAAGTATAATTTAAGATGGCAATGCGTTCACAACATATTTTAAAGTTTTTTGTGTTTATAAAAATTAACTAAATCCCTGATGATGATCTTTAAAGAAGATCGAAATATTAAAATGGAATAAAAGAATATTTATATACTAAAAAAAACTCTAGCCTCGAGCTCGATAAATTTTTATTTATTTAAATTTGAAAGGTCGAATAATAATAACTTTAATTTTGCCTAAATATAAGCTGTCTCCGAATGGATGGAAATCTTTTCTAAGGATTTCAGAGTGCTTAAGAAAATCTAATCGAAGTGGAATTTCTTTTAGTAAGGATTTTTTGTGGTTTGTGTCTTGGCTAAATTCAATACAAATTTATCAAAGCATACTTTTAATAACATATTATTTTATTTAAAAAAATGTTTTTTTAATTTATAATTTATTAAATAAAAGAAGTTTGTTGCTGTGATAGGATCAATTTGAAGACAAAAAAAAATAAGAAATAAAATCAAATAAATTATTGTACAAAAAATAACACACACCCAAATTAAAAAGGAATTCTAAACAATATGATCAACAACTAAAAAAAGACGAAAAACATTAAAAATTAAATAAACAGCAACTTTTATTAAATTACAAAAAAAAAATATATTAAAACAAATTATAAAAAACGAGTTTAAAACAAATGAGAAAAAAATATTTGTCTGAAAAGACTAAACAGTATAAAGTTAACTATTTTTTAAAAGACAAAAAATTAAAAAAAAAACAAAAAAAAATTATTAAAAAAAATGCCAAATTATTATTAAAAATATAAAATAAATAATAGTAAAGTAGTTATAAACAAACAAACAAAAAAAAAACATATTTTAATCATTAAACAATAAAAGACAAACAAATATTCAAGTAGTTAAATTAAATTAAATGAAAAAAAAATATATAATTAAGTACCCCTCAATTAAGACAAAAAAACAGTAAAAAGTTAACATTGCATAATTCGTAAAAAAAAAATTAGGTTATAAACAAAATTCCAGTAAAAAAAAAATTGGTAGATTTTTTTTAATTTCCATTTAGGCTTAAATACAGGTTAAAAAAAATTTAAAAATAACAGATAAAATGACAACTAAATCATATAGAAAAAATAACGAAATAATTATTTATGTCACATTGACATGCTTCTTTTGTTGAGTTTTTATATCAAAAGCAAACATAAAATTACAATTGTTACAAATTCAACTAAATGATAAAAAAAAGTAGGAAAAAGTAAGGTGGCCAAAGGTGGATTTTAAAGAAAATCTCCGAGTGTATGCGGGTGTCCAAGAGCAACTTTTATCTTTTTATAAGTTTAAAAGTTTTCGAATTCAAATGACTTATTTTTAATAAGTTTATATCGCAAATTATAAAGTTTAAAACCAAATAAAATCAGAATAATGTTGGCGCCCAACTTGGGGCCCTAATTAAATTTCACTTTTTTTTAGTTTCAAAAATATTATAATATTATTTTGAATATATTTCGTGATTTCTTCAAGTATGTTCAGGTTTTTTAAAAACAATAATAAAAACCGGGTAATAAAAACCAAATCAAATTAGAATAAATTGGCACAAAAGTTGGGGCCCTAATCAAATTTGGCTTTTTTTAGTTTCAATAATATAAAATTATTATGGTTTTTATTCGGGACTAGCTGGCCCGGTCCGCGTTGCTGGCCCACATATAAGATCAGTGTTATATTTTGTCTCGCTTCAAATATATAGCCCTGCATAAAATAAAATGAATTTCTTGGCTTAGAAAAATTTATGGGCGTGGTTTTAAAGATTCGGATCTTCGGATCGGCAGATAATCATCTTCAAATTATATTTTTGGAACTAAAAAAAATAAATTACGCATATCCTTCGTTCTTATCGTGAGCTATTGTCTTGAATTCAAACAAACCTTTATAGTTTTCCCGAATTTTCCATTTTTCCGGGGCAATTTTCTCATTTATAATTATTTCAGTAAAATCCTTACTTGGACTATAGTGATCATTACAGAAAAAATTACCAAATCATGCCAGTCATTTTCCGATTTAAGATGTTTTGAAAAAAGTGGAAGTGGACAAATTTTTATTCCGTAAAAACCTTAGATTTGCTATCACGAACGTCAACAAACACTACTAATAGCCAAATCGACCCTGCCGTTCTTCTATTTTAGATATATCGAAATAAAAGTGGGCGTGAAAAATTTTTATTTCCGTTTAAACCTAAGTTGGATCCAGCCGTTCTCCGATTTTAGATTTATCAAAAAAAAAAAGGAGGCGTAAAAGTGTAAAAGTGTTTTCAGAAAAAATCTAAGACGGACAATTTAAAAAAATTAGACGAACATTTAAGAAAAATATTATCCAAATCGGTCAGTTCTCAAGTGATGTGATTACCAACGAATTACATTTTATTTTTATTTATATTTTATTTTTCTATAGAGCAAATTTTATATATATCGAACAAAAGAGTGGGTGGTAACCAACTCGGTCTATCCATTCAAAAATGGGCGTAGATATGGAATGTTGTTCTTTACGAAAAACCTTATTTAGTTGACTATGAAGAACATTAAAAACAAAATTAGACAAATTGATCCAGCCATTCCATGATTTGAAATATATATATCGGGAAAAGTAGACGTGGGTAATTTGTCTTTCCTTAAAAATCTTTTGCGGACCATAACCAAATCGGCATAGCCATTCTCAGGCGTGTTAGATTTTTCTTTAGTAAAAACCTAAATTGGATTACTGGGAACATTTTCATAAAAAAATACCCAAGTCGGTGCAGCCGTTTTCCGATTTTAGATAAATCGAAAAAAGTGAGCGTGATCATTTTTTTTTTTTACGTAAAAACCTAAGTTGGACTATAATGAACATTTAAAAAAAAAAAATTTCCAAATCGGTCCAGCCAGATTTTTATATAGATTTATTATTTACATAGATTATTCTATATTTTTAATAATATCCAAGAAAAGAGTGGATGGACAACTTTTCTTACCGTAAAAATCTTATTTGAATCTAACCAACTCGGTCCATCCATTCAAAAGTGTGCGTAAAAATGGGAAATGACGAAGATTAAAAACAAAATTAGACAAATTGATCCAGCCATTCCATGATTTAAAATTGATGTATCGGGAAAAGTGCAGCCATACTCAAATTTTAGATAAATTGAAAAAGTGGGCGTAGAAGTGGGCGTGGTCGATTTTTCTTTCAGTAAAAACTTAAATTGGATTACTACGAACATCTAAATAAAAAATTATCCAAATCGGTACAGCCGTTTTCCGATTTTAGAGAAATCGAAAAAAGTGGGCGCAAAAGTGGGCGTGGTCAATATTTCTTTACGTAAAAACCTAAGTTGGACTATGACGAACATTTCCACCCGTTCGCAACTGATGCGGTTACCAACGAACGACAATTGATTTTTATTTATATATAAGAAGATTTCTGTCACACCCATTTTCAAGTTAGTTCAGGTTTTGTAAACTTTTAAAATCGTATACACGAAAATCCCAGCTGATCCTGTTTTCGACTTATTGCAAAAAAATTACACTGTTCGACATCACTGGGAGGGTCCCAGTGATATATCCAACTAATTGTTATAGATTTTGCTCTTCAGATTCCAAATCTGGCATTCAAACTTTTCTAGCACGTAGATATCAACTGTAAAAAAAAAAAAAACCTAATAATTTAGCACTTTTTGGTATCATCAAAAAAGAAACGTAAGAATATGAACTTTAGATATTCTTACGTTTCTTTTTTTTGATTAGAAGCCACTCCTACTTTTACGCCCACCTTCTGTAAATATAATATCCTCACAAAGGGGCGTGGCATCCTTTGGTTTTTCTTTGTATCTGCTCCACAATCACGGATAAACGGCTAAACCGGTGTACATGAAATTTTCACCACAGATAGTACTAACCGAGTCGGGAACTATGGGCCATAAGAGAGACAGATCGGCCTAGTGGGCGTAAAATTCCACGCCCCTTTGTATTATATTGAACGTTATTTCTGATTTTTCAGCAGTTACGCTTAAACGGCGGAACCGATTTTAAAGAAATTGTCACCACATATAGTAGCGGGAAATATAGTTTGTAATAGGACGGCGATCAGAAAAGGGGGTGGAATGTCACGCCACTTTGTATTACATTGAAAGTTATTTCTACCTGTTCCGTAATCACGTCTAAGTCAGAACCGATTTTAATGAGAATTTCACCACACATAGTACTTAACCAGATGGGCAATAAAGGTTATAATAGGAGGGCTCTCTGACGGATGGGCGTAAAAGTCCACTTCCCTTTGTATTACATTGAAAGTTATTTCTGTCTGTTCCGTTATCACTCTTAAACGTCTGAACCGATTTTATTGACATTTTCAACACAGATAGTACTAACCGAAGAGGGAACAATATGCCAAAATGTATTAATTTCAAATTATTTTTGCCTGCTATAATAAAACGCGTTTGGACAAAGAGGCATTAGTTGCAACGCTCCTTTGTACTATACTAAAAGTTGTTTCAGTCAGTTCTGCAATGACGCAACAACGGCTGAACCAATTAACATGAAATTTTAGCAACAGATAGTACTAAACGAGGGGGAAACTATATTACCATAAACAAACAAAAAATGAGCGATCGGACAAAGAGACATAAAATGACACGCCCTTTTAAATTTATTGCACTTTCTTTCCGCCCTTTTCGCAATCACGCTTATTTGGCTAAGCTGATTTTAAAGAAATTTTCACCGCAGATAGTACTAACCGAGGTGGGAAATATAGGCCGTAAAAGAGTGGGAATTGACAAAGGGGAGTAAAATCCTTCGTTCTTTCGTATTAAAGTTACTTATTTCTGCCTGTTTCATAATTATGCTTAAACGGCTGAACCGATTTTAATGGAATTTCCACCACATATAGTACTTCCAAAGCGAAAATTATAAACCATAATAGAGCGCGTTTCGACCACGGGGCGTAAGTTTCCACGCCCATTTGCACCACACTGATAGTTTTTTTTGTCTGTTCAGTAATTACGCTTAAGCGACTAAAATAATTTTAACAAAACTATATAGTACTAACCGAGGCGGGAACAATATGCCATATTAGCGCGTGATAGGGCAAAGGCATTATAAAATGCTGCGCCTCTTGCATTATTTTAAAATTATTTTTACCAGTTCCGCAATCACGCAATCACCCTGGTGTTACCCTCCGATCTTCATGAAATTTGGATATGTTGTTAAGAACGAAAATTAATTTGATACGTAGTTTTTTTTTAGCGGCCCAAACTCATTTTTAGGGGGGGTCGATTTGTATGGGGGGAAATTGATCTTTTCAGTTTTTTACGATTTACGCCTATTTAAACAAAATTAATATAAGCATGTGTGGTATCAGATTAAAGGTATTAAAAATACCTATCTCGTGGTGCTAAGAAGCTAATATTTTTCGACTTATTAACAAAAATGTCCTAAAATTTTGGTATTTTACTCAATATGACGAAAAGTTGTGCGTGTTTGGACACGTTCTTAGCACACGTAGATAGGTTTTCCAAAGACCTTTCATTTGGTATGTAACATGACTAGGTTTCTTTGTATAATATAGGAGATAAACGAAAAAAACTGTAAAATTGCCTGTTTCTTCCCCCCTCCTTTTTACCCCCTAAATATGAATTTGGGCCGCTAAAAAAAATACGTGTCCCTTTATTTTTTCTGATCTTCAAAATAAAACCAATTCCATAATGATCCGCGGTTGACACTAGGGAGACTTCCCTTGTAAGCCGATTTTTACTAACTGACTAACCGATGCGACCATATCAGCGTGCGATCGAACAAAGGGACGTAAATTGCCTCACCCCTCTGTAATATCTTGAAAGTTATTTCTGCCTATCCGGTTATCACGCTTAAACATCGAGTATTAACCGAAGCGGGAACAATGGGTCATATCAGCGCGGCGATCGGACAGAGGTGTTGTAAAATGATTCGAAATTGAAATTTTCAGCAGATATAGTGCTAACCGAGGGTGAAGCCATAGGGCATTACAAACTATCATTCATTATATAATACTTTTTTCAACCCTGGCAACGCCGGGTGCAAAACTGCTAGTAGTATTGATAGGTAAAAGAAAAATTACATCGAGCTTGAATAAACCTAATCAGAAAATGTAATATTTTTATTTTTTATTATCCGTTACAAGACCGTTGACAAGACCGTCTCTAGACGGATTTTTTACATTTCTGAGTACAGAAATGGACTTTCTGTGCCCAAATTACCCCACTAACATTTTTTTATTGAAAAAAAAATTCGTATTATAATTGCTAAATTAACGTAGATTATGAAAAATAATCCAAATTAATTTTTGTTTGATAAAATATTTTGTTTAAACAAAATAAGATTAATGCAAAAATAAATACGCTCACTGAAAAGCACACAATAATAACATATCAGCTGAAAAGTCAGTAGGCTGAGGTATAGGTGGCGCCAGTAATGAAAAACCCATATGATTTTTTGAAAGTACCAACCTTCAGATTCATTAATTAGTGAGCAAAATACAGCTATTTTAGTGACGCTTATTTTGCGATTTTGAATACAATGGATTCAAAGCAACTTCGTGTTTTGATTTATCAGGGTTTTTTAATAGGAAAAAACACCGTTCTAGACAAAGTATGGCTTGATAAGTGTTATTCGGAATCTGAAACATCGAGACAAATGATAGAGAAGTGGTTTGCTAACTTCAAACGTGGTCATACAAGCACCGATGACGCTAAAGGATTTGTTAGCCTAAATGAGGTGATGACCGTAAAACCTCAAAAAAGTTCACAAAATCATTTTGGAAGA
This sequence comes from Pegoplata infirma, assembly GCA_963921195.1. Taxonomy (NCBI): domain Eukaryota; kingdom Metazoa; phylum Arthropoda; class Insecta; order Diptera; family Anthomyiidae; genus Pegoplata; species Pegoplata infirma. The sequence goes on along the minus strand of OY992540.1, from coordinate 33,949,055 downwards.
TCTTAAATTGAAGTTGCATGAGATAGCTGATACCATAAAGGTATCTTAGGAACGTGTCGTCTTTATTTTACATGAACATTTGTCCATGAGAATTCTGTTTTCGAAATAAGTGCCCGTTTGCTTTTTCACAAAGGCAAATCGCCGTTTCACAAGTCGTTGGTTACCGTGGTCAAATCGCACAAATTACACTTTCAATTGGGTCTGCACCCTCCGAATTCGCCAAATTCGAATTAGGCCTGCAGCAATTTTTTTCTGTTTTCAGATCTCAAAAAAACACCAGCTGGAAAGAGATTTTGTTCAAATGAAAAGATGATGACCCAAACAGAGGCCTTTTTTTAGGCCAAAGATAAATCATTCTATAAAAAAGTTATCGAAATGTTAGAAAGGCGTTGGAGTTGTTTTGTCGCTCTTGAAGAAGACTATGTTGATAAATTAAGTCGAATTTTGCCATGTTGATAAATAATATGTTGATAAATAAAGTCGAATTCAGCCGATGTGTTATATTCTGTGCTAAGCACAGCATTTATTATTTTTTTAATTTTGTTTGGCTTAAAAAGTAAAAATTTCTCCTAAACACGAATCTGTCATCAAAAAAGTTGTATCAAATCGCCTTCCAGAGATTTTTTTAATATTAGAAAAGTGTATGTTAAAGTTATTCATAATTTTTATATTCGAATTCCTAATAAAATAACCTAACTTTTGCAAGAAATCCGGACTCGATACGATCAAGGATACCATCAGGACATTATATAGTATATAAGTTCAAAATGTCCTTTTTTGGTTATGCCCTTATGAGTATCCAAATTTTGCAAGAAACTTTCTGTTCAAAGCAGATATGTAAAGTAGATACGCCAATAAAGAGAATCTGGGGTTTAAATCCAAAATCCATCCATACCAGAAAAATTTGCAAAGCAAGTCAAAATTTTGAACCAACTGCATAAAAAAATTCGAAAATTTTAAGCATACTTTAAGGAGAGTAATTTCAACTTATAAGAAAAGACACCTCAAATATGAACTTAAAAACATTTAAAATTATGTATAGATTCTAAACAATAAAAAATCTTCTATTTCTTTAAAACAAATTCCTAAGTTGGTCACCTTAATTTCTCCTACAAACTTTTGTAAATGTTTTTTAATAACAAACAATGAAATAAATCTACTACGTAATGACTTCCTTTTTGATATGCTTTTTTCCTTTTGTAGCTCTTGTTCTCTCTCAAAACTCTTAACTCTTTCACTCATATCTAACACATTTAGCAAACTATATAAACTACAAAAAAAAACGAAAAAAAATAACTATAAACTTAAAAAAACTATGTATGTATACAAACAACAAAACAACAAGAACAACAGCAAACAAATACAAATACACTAACTATGTACTTAACTTCTTTGACTAATCATATGCTATTACAAAAAGAAACATTAGTTATGCCTACTACACACACACAAATACAAATTGAGAAAAAATAAATAAAAACAACTTACATATTACACTCTTTTACAAATACATACACATACAATCAGAAAAAGACAACATATTGATTGTATGTATGTGTAATTTGTAGTAGTTTAACTTATTATCTCTTATCTAAAATGTAATAAATAATTTGTAAAAATAAAAAGAAAAACAAAAAGAAAAATATAAAAAAAATACCAAAAATGGTCTTCCTTAACTATACAAAAAGATAAATAAAATAACAACAACAAAAAATAGTTTTATATGGTCATCTCTCTAAATAAGCTGAATTATACGCTAAAGAAAATATCAATACTACGAGCATCATTATCATCATCTTATCTACACTTAACAACACCAACAACAGCAATATCCATGAAAACACATAAAATGTCGTACGAAGAGAGCAGCAGAGAGTTCGTTATGGCGTATGAGTAACATTAATTAAAATATTAAGTATACGAACGTATTAATTGTTGGAGTTTTATTTTAACAAATTTTATTTGAACCCAGCTAAAACTGGACTTATAACACTGTACGACACGATTTTGCACCCATGATCGGGACCAAAAAATTCTGAAAATAGAGGTAAAAAAAGATACCCGTGTCTCCCAGTTTTTCTAGATCAATTCGTTTTCGCGTTTTATTAGCAAATCAATAGTTTGTACATATTCGAGTTTTAATCACTTGGGGAAGTGAGAATTACGCGCGCAACAGTTAATAGTGATGGCTTAAATAAAGCTGAAATACTTGCAAATAGTATCAGATAAAATGTGCGAAACATGAGGAAAATCGGTCCATGGGTTTAAAAGTTATGAAGAAATTTCTTAAATTTGGACGATTTTCACATGTTTTTATACCCTCTTTTAAATGATAGAGGGTTAAAAATACTTTTGAAAGACAGTTTGGATGCTCCTCAAGTTTGGCATATATATTTGTTATTTCCCTGGTCAGGTTGGTATTGAATTTCGAGAAAATCGATCCAGTGTTTCAGAAGTTATGATTACAACCAAAAATTTCAAATAGAAATCATTTTGAATTCCCTCTTTCAAAAAAACTTTAAATGCTCTTAAAAAAATATTGCTATGCCACAAAAATATTTTACAAAGAATTTTATCGCTCGAAAAAAAAATACACTCAAAACAATTTTACAAGCAAAAAAATGTTACACTCAAACATTTTTGGCCATCTAAATTGTCTATGATGGCAACAAAAATAAGATGTGTGCATTGCAAAAAAAATGTTTAAAACTTTCCCAGAGTTGCCACAATTTTTTTTAGAATTGCCACTAACAAAAAACCAGAATAGTTAAAAACGACTTGGCCGAATTCATGCATACCCTCCATTAGCCCCTTTTAAGTGATAGTAATTTTTCTAGCGTGAAAACAAAATTATTAGGATTAAAAACTTTTTTATAATTTTTGTAAAAAAAAAATTTGAGAATAATATATTTTTTTTTGAGTGTAAATTTTTTTTAATGTAAAATTTTTTGAAGTGTAATTTTTTTTTTTTAGATTGTAAACATTTTTTTTTGCGATAAAATTACTTTGTAAAATATATTTGTGGCATACCAATATTTTAAAAGAGCATTTAGGGTTTTTTTGAACGAGGGAGTTCAAGATGAAACCACGGTTTTGATCTTAACTTCTGAAAAACTGGATCGATTTTATCGAAATTCAATACCAACCTGGCCAGGTAAATAACAAATATATATGCCAAACTTTAGAAGCATCCGAATTGTCTTTCAAAAGTTAGAGTATTTTATATATGTATATCACTAAATAGAAGGTATAAAAAAATGTAAAAAACATCTAAATTTGAGATATTTCTTCATAACTTTTAAACCCGTGTACCGATCTTCCTCATATTTTGCGCATTTTATCTGACACTATTTACAAGTATTTCAGCAAAATTTAAGCTATCACGATTAACTGTTGCGGGTGTAATCCTCACTTCCCCAAGTGATTGAAACTCAAATACATATATACAAGATATTGATTTGCTAATAAAACGCGAAAACGAATTGATCTAGAAAAACTGGGAGACACGGGTATCTTTTTTTTACCTCTATTTTCAAAATTTTTTGGTCCCGATCATGGGTGCAACCAAAAATTGAATTTTGTCGTACAGTGTAATAGTATCAGCAGTCACACTGAGCAGAGTTGCCAGGTATTTTTTTTTTCAAAAATTTCAAAAAATTCCACCAAAGTCCCAAAACCACAGCCAAATTGTTTTATTTTAGCACATCTTTTAGGAATTTCCATTGATATTTTTCGAATTGTAATTCAAAATTTTATTTTAATGTGATTTTTAAAATTTTGAGAACCCGTTCTGAAATTTTTCATTTTTTAAAAAAGTCTATTTATCAAAAATCCGGCCACATTTTTTTTAAGTTTGGATGTTTGTCTATCCATACAAAAAAAAAATCAGGAGCACATTTTTCGAAAAAATCGCATTTGAATATTGGATTTCATAAAAATTCTGTAATTCTCTTGTATTTTATTGTGTCAACATCGCGTATGAGTAACAAATATTTGCGAAACCAACGAATTTTTGTGTGGATAGATAAACATCTAAACTTAAAAAAAAATTTAAAAAAAAATGTGGCGGAATCTTTGATAAATTAACTTTAAAAAAAAAAATAAAAATTTCAGAACAGGTTCTGAAAATTATAAAAAATATACACAAGAATGTAAATTTTTGAGATTGTGGTGCATTCCGTTATAACTTGATAAATATTTAATCAAGTTAACTTTACAAAAATTCTACCGTTTTTCCAATATTTAACCACTAAATTGAAAACCCAAAAACGCAATTTTCTAAGTTCCATATAGGGCTAAACATAACACCTATACAGACATTCATGGCACACACGTTTTTCTGTAGTGGGATATTTGGTGGAGAATCCCTCATACATTCAAAGAAAAAGCTTCATTATATTTATGAAAACTGTCATAAATATAATGAAAATCTTCATTAAAGTTTGTCCAATGGAACATTTTCATAAATACAATGAAAAAGTTTCATAATTTTCATAGGGTCAATATTTACGAAATTGTTCATTATATTTATGAAAGGGTTCATAAATAGAATGAATAAAATTTCATAAACTTTTATGAAACTCTTCATATTTATGAAAGGTTTCATAAAAAGAATGAATACAATTTCATAAACTTTTATGAAACTCTTCATACATGTTATGAAATGTTCATAAGTACGATGAAGCATTTCATAGATTTATTTTTTTATTAAATATTTGATTATATTAGAAAACTATTTCATAGTATTTATGAACCACTTCATTAGTTCTATGAAATAGGCTCTTAATAATTCCTGAAAAAGGCTCCCAGAAACTTGAAACTTCTAATGTAGTTTCAGTGAAAAAAAAAATTCTGGAAAAAATACTTTTTGGAAGTTCCAATTTTTTCATTTTAATAGGGGTAAAAATTGTGCTTTTTATATTTCCTGAACCTTCGGTGAAAATAACATTCTGAAAAAAATACTTTTAATATTTCCTGAAATAATGAACCTAGACACTTGAAATTTGGAATATACGATTCTTCGGTGAAAAAACATTTTGAAAATGTACTTTTTGGAAATTCCGACTCTTAGCGGTGTTATTTGATATTTGAAATGTATGATCCTTCGGTGGAAAAAACATTCTGAAAAAGTACTTTTTTAAAAATTCCGTTTTAAAAGTGGTAAAAAAGTGTACTTTTTATATTTCCTGAAATAATGATTGTAGAAACTTAAAATCTTGAAATTAGAATTTTTCGGTAAAAAACATTGTGAAAAAAGTACTTTTTAATAATTCCGTTTTCAAAGGGGTAATAAAGTGTACTTTTGGTACTTCTTAAACTTCCTGAAAAATGGTCCTAAAAGCTCGAAATTTGCTATGTAGAAATGGAATTTTGCAAATTCCATTTCTAAAGTTGTATAAATATGTACTTTTGGTACTTTTTATATTTCCTGAAATAATGGTCCTAGAAACTTGATCTTTATAGGATCATCCAGCAAAAAAACAGTGCTCCTCAATAACTTTTGCTTTGCTGCCCCTTACATAAAAAAACATATTGATGTTAGGAAAATAAAAATCTGTTCATATAGTTTCCTTATTTGTGTTATCCTTCGAATTTCTTAGAAATAGTAATTTTTGTTGTACACTGTAAACTCCGAAAAAAAATTAATTGACAACATAGCGTCCTGAGAATCTTGCATATATAAAGCTATTACTCGGAGGGCTTTCGGGTGTTTTACGGTAGTGTTTAACAAGCCAAGGGCTACAAAAATGATACTGTACTATTTTTCGTGTTGGCAGTATTTACCGAGATAGGTGCATATAAAAAAATCTCGTGAATTTATATTCAAAATTAGGGGCCGGAGACTCCGAGAGATATGTAGAGCTATCCTATTCCATATTCTTTTTAATAGTTATTTCTTTTGAAAAATTCATCCATTTCGCTTTACCTCGCTTAAATTCTCTTACAATTAGATGTTTTTAACTAAATTCTAAGAAGTGCACTTCCTCAATGATGAACTAACTAAATTTTGCTTGAACATATTTTTAAGAAATAACATATGTCTTAAAAATATAGATATGCTTCTTAGATTTGAGGAAAATTTCTTTGGCAGTAAGATATTTTTTTTTATATTTGAAGAAACTAGATTTTTAGAAAACTATGAACTATTTATAAATACATAAACTGAAGTTTTTTTCCTCATAGTTAGGAAAATTTGTTAAGCCATTTGCAATTGTATTTCAGAAATTATCAATAGAATTTCAGAAGTTTTCTAATGTATTTTAGAAGTTTTTATTTTATTTCTGAATTTATTTATTATATTTCAGAAATTATCAATTGTTTTTTCAGAAGTTATCAATTGTATTTTAAAATTAATCAAATGTATTGCAGAAAATATCAATTGTATTGATAATTCCGAAATGCAATTGATAGTTTCTGAAATACAATTGATTTTTTCTGAAATTTATAAACTATTTCCAAAGAAATTTTTTGTAAAATTTTTCTTGTCTTTTTTTGAGTGTGGTGATGTCGTCAGCTTTTGTACGGAACCACCCTTCCATCATCCGCTCTTATCGATTGTCACACTCAAAGTGTGTCAAATTAAAGTCAGCTAGTATTTAAATTACCTTTTGATGAAATTAAATAAGAGAAATTTTAATTGAAATCATGAAATTACAAATTTAATCCTTAAATACAGACTTATTCTTAATCGTTCAATTCAGTGAGCGCTTATTTTCGTTCATTTTAGATAAAAGAACTAGTTCGTTCTTCCAGTTCAATAGGTCATTTATTGTTTTCGTACAACAGTTCGTGAACGAATTATTTTGATCATGTCTGTGTTCGATCATCTAGTTCAACTCGAAGCTGAAATGAACGAACTAGATAAACAATTGATTATTTAGCCGCCCAGTTTAGTGAACTAGTTCATTCGTGAACGACACAACATTACTTAAATTACACATATAACCTTCTCATTTTAAATTGTAAACTATGAATCTAAAAATGCTATTAGTTTTTCTTTTTGTCAAAAAAGTGGAATTATGAACGAGACAAATTTGGGGATAAAATTTTTAATATGTTACTTTTTAAGATTATTCAAGTGGTCTAGACCTTGAGGCCGGCAATGCCCTTTTGCGCCTTTTGTGACAATATCTATAAATTTAAATCAAACTCTCATCAATGCTCCTTATATACATTAGAACAGTGGAAGGAGAAGCCAACTTTCCTCTAAATACTCTCTTCAAATCATACAACAACATTTTTTATAAAAAAAAAAAACATTTCAACGTATAATGAAAACATCTCAATAAATATTTAAAAAAAAAAACACTTGCCAATACAATATTTTTTTTTTAAGAATAAAAAACAAATAAGATCTGAAAAATTCGTAATCAAAAAGGGTAATTTTTTCTAATTTTTTGAGTATGGTTTATTTTTTTACAAAAATAATAAAATACTAACACTATATATGGTTTCAAATGGTATACAAAATTTTTTGACAAAATTCATAAAAAAAAGAGTGCAATATATTGAAAACACGATTTCACAGACAATCGATTAAACAACACAAAAAAATTACAAGTTTGAAGGAAAAAATTTTAAGAATTTAACTTTTCCAAAAGATATAAATTGATAAATGACAAAAAAAAAAATAAATATATCATTTTGACAATAGTTTCAAAACCAAAAATAAATAAATTTTTGAGTTTATTTTTAAAAAGTAAAAATTAATAAAAGTAGATTTTTTTAGAATATTTTATAGTTGTTTTTTTTCTCAAAATTAGTTATGATTACGAAATTTTTTTTTTAAAAACACTAATGAAAAAATGGCGAATTTAACTGAAATAAAAAATAAACCCTCTCTTACAAAAGAAAACCAACTAAAAAAACCGAAAAATAATTATTTAAAAAAAAAATCATATAAATTATAAATTTAAAAAACCTCAAACTATTTCGGTTTCTTATTAAAAAAAACTCTAAAAAACAAGAAACTAATAAAAAAAAACACTCAAAAGCAAAACATTTTATTAATAATTTTAAGTAAACTTTAACTAAAAAGAAAAACAACAACAAAAATTTGGCCATATAAAATTACTTATAAAAACCAACTACACATATTTAAAACAAAAACACTTAAACTAAATACTCGCTCGCTTATATTTTCAAAAATATAAAAAATAATATGGATTAAAAAAAATGAAACTTTCAAAATAGTCAAAAAATAAACTGAAAAAAAATAGTTGTTAAAATATTTAAAAATTTAATACAAATAATAGTTCTTAAAACAATAACCAATCACAACACTCTAAACAACTTTTTTTATAAAAAAAAAAAAATTAAACCCAGAGTAGTTGTGATTTGAGTAAAGCAGAGGATCTAAATTAATTCATAAGTTAAACCCTCCCTACCAAATTAAAATAACAAAAAAAAAATATTTTATAAATAAAAATTCAAACAAATTTGCTCAAATAAAAAAAATACTTTAAATTACACAGTGCAACAAATTTTTTAACATCTCCAGGAGCCTCAAAGGTGGCAGTGCAAAATGAATGATCATCAGACAAACAATACTCTTACAGAATTTTGCAAAATTATCTTTCTTTAGAAACTACACTCAAAAAAATAACTTAGTCAAAATATTAGTAAAAGGTGTTGTAATTTACTTCAACCAAACTTTAGCAAAAAAAATTGTAAAAATTTAACTTTTACAGTTTTTTTTGGCAATTTACTACTGGTAAAATACAAAAATTTTTTGGTACTTTTACTATATTTTCTTGTTAGTTTTTTTTTTTATTTTACTATAATTTTAGCAAAAATATTAGTATTTTCCTTAAAGAAATGGTAATACTTTTTATTTTTTTTTCTTAGTTTTAAGAAAAAAAAAATTGTTTAAAATTGCCAAGAAGAAGGCAAAAGATGATGCTGCTAACACCATAGCAAAGTAGCCATTCATCAACTGCATGGGCGCTCAAAAATAGGCTACACAATCTTTAGTATTTTTTACCATATTTTTTTTGCTAATTTTACCATATTTTTTGCTAATTTTATATGAAATTTTCTTTAAAATTTGCCACCTAAATTGTTAATAAGAAGTTGATAATTTTGAAAAATTATTTTTTTTAAATTTTAACACATACTTAGATATCTAATCTTCAATATCCAAAAGTTTTTTTTTATTTTTTTTTAAAAACTTGTGAAAAAAATTAAAAATTCGAAAAAAAAATGTTAATTTTTTACAAATTTTATGTGAAAATGTAAGAAATTTCTTGTGTAGACTACTACGCAATTCTCATTTGTTCTACTTAAGCTAAAAAAAATGACGCAAAAAAAATAAAAAAAGTGAAGTGTTGTTCTTTAAATTTTTTGTTTAAAGTGTTGAAGTGAAAAAAAAAATCATTTTGGATTTTGATGTTGTTGGAAGTCCAGTTACTGCAACTACAGCTGCTGAAAAGAAGGCAAAAGAAGATGCCATCGAGCCGAAGAAATCATCCAACAACTGAAGTAATAGTTGATGCTGCTATTACTACATTTAAAGAACGTGGTGCTCAAAAACAGGCAAAACAATTTTTAGTATATACACCAAATTTTAAATCAACTACTAATCGGAGAAAAAAAATTACTAAATAAAACAGTTTTTTTTACCAAATTACAAATTTTTTTTACTATTTCAATTTTACCATTTTTTTTGGTAATTTTACCATATTTTTTGATAATTTTACAAGGTTGATTTTTTACAAAAATAAAATGGTATTCTTGTAATTTTACACTCAAAAAAATAAAACTGTAAAGTTAACAAACTTTTTTTTTGTTAACTCGAGTTTACTGGCTTTTTAGCAAATTTTTAGTTAAAATCAGCGTTTTAACTACTTTTTTTAGTTAAGTTCGATTTACGAAAATACTAGTTTTGTACAAATTTGGAATTAATTTTTTTTGTTGACTCTAAAATTGAGTTTACGAATTTTTACTAATTAATTTGCTGATTTTTTGTAGCATTTTTGTCAAGTCGAAAATTTTAAACATTTCTTGTGTAGCCTTCTATGCAAATCTCATTAGTCCTACTTAAGCTGAACTTATCGCTGTGAAAAATATTTTTTTTTTTTTATTTAAAAAAAAGGTTAGCTGAATTCACCTAATAAAAAATGTTACGAAATTTTCAGCTGAATTTTTAGTTAAAATTACTGTTTTTTTGCTACATTCATTCTACGAAAAGCTAACTAAATATTTTTGTTAAATTAACTAGAAATTTAGTAGGTTCAAAATCAGGTGTTTTTTTAGTTAAATTTAACTAAATTTTTTGCCAACTTTACAGTTTTTTTTTTTTGAGTGTACCATTTTTTTCCTAATTTTTTGATTAGCAAAATGGTTTTGCTAATATTACCAACATTTTTGCAACGTCCAAAACTACAGTTTTTTTTTTGCTAATTTTAACCATTTTTTTTGCTAGTTTTACAATATTTTTTTTTTTGAGTGTACTGAAGTTTTTATACTTTTTTAAACTGGATCACTCATGGGGCGCCAATTTTTATCATCTACTGAAGTTTGCATCCATTTCTAAACTAGGCGCCAATAAGAAAACGTAAGCCATTAATCAGATTTCATGACATTTCCGTCAGTATCAGTCAAATTCCCAAGTATTAACCATCGGAAAAAACAATACTCTTATAGAATTTTGCCAAATTATCTGTTTTTTGGGAACTAATAAAGTTTCAATACTATTTTAAACTAGGCCCCACATTGGGCGCCAATAAAAAGATTTGCTGAATTTTCCATTTTCCATTATTTACTGAAGTTAACATTCTTTTCTAAGCTAGGCCCCACGTTGGGCGCCAAAAATATTACGTAAGTCATTAATAATATTTTATGACATTTCCGTCAGTATTAATAGTTGCGATACAAAATGATTGTTCATCAGACAGACAATTCTCTTACAGAATTTTGCAAAATTATCTTTTTTTTTAGAAACTACTGAAGTTTTTATACATTTTTAAACTGGGTCCTTCATTTGGCGCCAATTTTTATTTTCTATTGAAGTTTTCATTCTTTTCTAAACTAGACCCCACGTTGGGCGCCAATAAGAAAACGTAAGTCATTAATCATATTTCATGACATTTCCGTTAGTATTCAAATTCCCAACTATTAACCATCGGAAAAAACAATACTCTTACAGAATTTTGCCAAATTATCTTTTTTTTTGGGAACTACTAAAGTTTTAATACTATTTTAAACTAGCCCCACATTGGGCACCAATAAAAAGATTTGCTGAATTTTCCATTTTTCTATTATCTACTGAAGTTAACATGCTTTTCTAAGCTAGGACTCAAGTTGGGCGCCAAAAAGATGACGTAAGTCATTAATAATATTTCATGACATTTCCATCATTATTAATAGTGTCGATAAAAATAATAGTAGCCAGTGAAATTCCTAAATATTTTGCAAAGTTTTCTATTATCATAATCCATTTAAGATTCTTAACCATAGATGCCCTACGATGGGCCCTAATACATACTTTTATAAACTATGCGCCACGTTAGGCTCTAATACAACGATGTTAGTCTTTGACACTATTTTATGACATCTCCGTCAGCTTTTATGTATGGTTGAAATACGAAATAATAGTAGATAATTATACAAACAATACTCTTAAAGAGTTTTGAAAATGTTTGTGACATCTCCGTGATCCTCAAAGGTGAACATGCGAAATGATTGATCATCGGACAAACAACTGAAGTTTTTAAACTATTTTAAACTAGACCCCACATTGGGCGCCAATAAAACCAGTTGCAGATTTATTTTTTTTATTATTATCCGAAGTTTACATCCTTTTCTAACTAGCCCCACGTTGGGCGCCAAAAAGATGACGTAAGTCATTAATAGTATTTCATGGCACTTCCATCAGTATTAATAGTTGCTATGCAAATTGATAGTAGCTAGTCAAATTCCCAAAATATTTTCCAAAGTTATTTGTTATTATAATCCATTTCAGATTACATACTTAATCAAAGATAAACTATGCCCCACACTCTAATACATACATGTATAAAATATGCCCTACGTTAAGCTCTAATACAGCGATATGAGTCTTTGACAATATTTCATGACATCTCCGTCAGCTTTTATGTATGTAGATAATTATACAAACAATATTCTTGAAGAGTTTTGAACATTTTAGTGACATTTCCGTGACCATCAAAGGATAGAACGCAAAATGATTGATCATCAAACAAGCAATACTCTTACAAAATTTTACGAAATTGTTTTTTTTATGAACTACTAAAGATTTTTATACTATTTTAAAGTAAACCCCACATTGGGAGCCAACAAAACGATTTGCTAAAATTTTGATTTTATTATCTACTGAAGTTTTCATCCTATTTTAAAATAAATCCCACGTTGGGCGCCAAAAAGATGACGTAAATCATTAAAAATATTGTATGACATTTTCATCAGTATTAATATTTGCGATACAAAATGATAGTTGCTAGTCAAATTACCAAAATATTTTTTGCAAAAATGCACAAAACGGCGATTTTTTTAACTTTTATCACAATTTTCTCAAAAAAACTGATTTGATGGAAAAGTTTGGAGACTGGTTTTTCCCTTCAAAATCTCTTTTTACAATTTTCAACCGATTTTCGGCACGTGTTTCCCTTATCCGATTGCCTTCATTTTTTATTTTTAAATACTAATGAGCAAATCTGGACCAATCAAGGGAACATTGATTTTAAGAACAGGTCTAGTCGCGTCCCACTCACTTCCGATGTTTGGTAATCTAATATATTGTGAAATCTCCGTCAGCCTCTGGTTGCAATGTGAAATGATAGTAGATAATATGGCAAACAGTGCTCTTAAAGTATTTAAACAAATTATCTTTTTTTATTATCTACTTAAGTCTACATACTTTTGTAAACTAGGCCCCACGTTGGGCGCCAATAAAACGATGTTAGTCTTTAATAATATTTTGTGGCATGTACGTTGCAATACGGAATTATTGATAATCGGGCAGGAGATAAGCACGTGAGTGAATTTTGACTAACGCTCACACACTATTTACGTCAGTAAAAAAATTCTCAGGCGTGACCGGCGCCAGAGTCACTCAAGCTCAAATTATGCAAACTCACGAAAAAAAAAGACTTTCTTACTAAGCACTCACGGAAAAATTTTACTCAGTCACTAATCACTTACGCAGATTATTTTTCAACTCCCGCTTACTAACAATCACGTGATTGAAATAAAATTCACACTCATGCAAGATTTACGTGACCCGTAAACAATACTTTTTAAAAAATGTACCAAATTTATGTTTTTTTTTATGATTTACGAAAGTTTACATATTTTATTAGTCTGGGCCCCACGTTGGGAGCCAATAAGATGTCAGTTTTTGATAATATTTTGTGAACTACTTGTCTGTAGATACCGGCTTTTCGAAATATTTTACAATTGAATCCCATGTTGGGAAGCAATAAGATGTCAGTTTTTGATAATATTTTGTGAAATCTCATTCGGTATATACCGAATTTCCAAAATATTTTTCAAAATTATCTATGTTTTATCTTTTGGAAATTACATAATTCTGAGGGCTAGGCCCCCCGTTGGGCGCTAAAAAAGGCGACGTTAATATTTTATATTTTGTGATATTGCCGTTAACCACATTTGATAGGGGTTAATCCCGGGTTAAGCAAATTACCTACCTGGAGAACGTATAATGTCCCCAGGGACATTTTATATCTTTTCATGCATTTTGTTGGAGTCATTATCAATCAACGGAGGTACCCACATTGGGCGCCAATAAAAACATATGTTTCTTTAATAATTTTGTGTGACATTTATGGTTGCCATGCAAAACAAAACTTGTAAAGAATTTAGCAAAATGTATTTTTTATCATCTACTGAAATGTTTATACCTTTTTTTGTAGGCGCCAATAACACAATCTGCTTTTTTGGTAATATTGTGTGTCATCTTCGACAGTGTTCATGGTTGCAATGCGAAATAATAAACCATCAGACTAATAATACTTCCACAGATTTTTTATTATCTATCTAGTTAAAATACCTTTGTAAACTTGTCCCCACGTTGGGCGCCAATCTTTGATTATGCTTAAATCTTTGATTATGCTTGTTAGATAATTGGTGATAATTGGCAAAATTGGTGACTGAATGACTGATTTATCATCGCCTAGCCCAAACCACTGAAACTAGAGATTTGAAATCTTGAATGAAGATTTCGATTCCAATAGGGTAAAATATAGTACTTTGATCCTTTTTTCGACTTCCTGAAATATTGGTCATAGGAACATAATTTTTTTAAATGGAGGATCCTCATCAGAACAAAACATTTAAAAAAAATAATTTAAGTAATTTCAGATACTAAGATGTTAAAATAGGGTAAAAATTATACTCTGGTACATCAACTTAAATTCAATAATTAAAAAAAAAATTGAAATGCGAAAAAAATCAAAAAGTACTATTTTGGTACTTTTTTGTAATGCACGAATGGTACTTCTTAATAAAAACTACCAGAGTATTTTTTTTATAAAAAGAACCAAAATAGTTCTTTTTGATAAAAAGTTTTTACCGTTTTAAAAAAAAGGCTCCAAAAGATGTATCGAGACTCGAAAGAGACCAATTTAATTTTAAAAACGAAAAATTAAAACTTTTAAAAACAGAAACAGCTAAAAAAGATTAATTAAATTTCTAAAAACATCAATTGAAATTTAAAAATGATCAATTGTAATTTAAAAAACTATTAGTTAAAGTGTGAAAAAAATAAAACACTGCAAATTTGGTACTTTTTTAAAGTACAAAAATGGTACTTTTTGATGAAAAGTACCAAAATAGTTCTTTTTGAAAAAAAGATTTCTGATTCTAAGAGGTTAAAATAGGGTAAAAATTATACTCTGGTACTTTTTTGATTTTATAAACTTAAAATTTTTTTAAATCTAGGATCATCCAGCAAAAAAATGTATTCGGAAAAAAGTTGTTTTAGAAAATTTCGATTTTAAGAGGAAGTAATAGGAAAAAGGGAAATTTTTTCGTTTGTAACACTATTGAACTAAAAGCCTCCAAATTTGACATGTGGATTTTTCCCGCAAAAAAATTTTTTTTTTTTTTTAGGGTAAAAAGTGGTAATAGTGGGGTAAAATGATACTTTTTGTGTTTGTTGAAATAACGACTCTCGATATTTTAAGTATTTTTTTACCAAAAGAAATTAAACCTACTTGTAACAAAATGAAATGAAATGAAACAGGAAACGAAATTGAATATTTTTTAAAAAAAAAATGTTAACTCATTTTTTTCACTCACAATCAGTATTTATACCCTACACCCATTGGCGTATACAGGGGGGGGCCCAACAACAACAACAAAAAAATATTTTTTTTATATGTATTGGAAAACACGAATCTCACGAAAAAAACAACAAATTTTTTTTTGTTGTTGTTGTTGGGCCCTGAAAAAACAGTCCTGCATACGCCGTTGCCTACACCACTCTGTGGTACAGGGTATAATGAGTTTGTGCTGATGTTTCTAACTACCTTCAAGTATACCGATCGACTCAGAATTACTTTTTGAGTCGATTTAGCGATGTCCGTCCGTCTATCCATCTATCGGTTTAAGCACGAAATTTGAAAATTAAGCATCTTTTGGCCCAAGGACGAAGCCTATTGAAAGTGGAGAAAATCGGTCCATGTTAAGACCTAGCCCCCATACAAACGCCCCCTTTGGATTCAGCTTAAATGACTCTAATAACAGTATTATAACAGATATTGCTTAGAGCAGGTAACCAAATATTGTATGCACGAATCACCATTCCAAATTTCAAAGGAATCGAGTCAGTCCTTCTGGTAGTCCCCATACAAACCACACCGATATTCACACAATTCACTCAAAATTCATAAAAATGGAAATATTTGATAAAAAAAAAATATTTTTAGGTGTTAAACGTGCACTTTAGTAACCTAATCAAATCGAAATTCATTTGGACCATTTTTGGACTTAGTCCCCCATATAAAAATTTCGACCGATATTCAGTTAAATCGGTCTATTGACAAAAAAATAAAACAATTCCACTAAAATTTGATCTGTGTGTGTTTTCTACACCAAATAAAGATCAAACAAAAGACATATCCAATCGGTCCACGTTTGGACTTGGGACCCATTTTCCGGAAAACACTGGTGTTGGGTATCATATGGTCGGTCTTGACCGACTGTAACTTTCTTACTTGGTTTTTTTTTATTTAAACTTGTTTTATTCAAACTTCTATTCCGCTGATTATTTTTTTAACTAAAAATACTAAATTTTAAGGTAAACTTACTTGACTGGAAGGTATGAAAATACGTTTTAAATATTCTTGTTGTCTTAGGACTGAGATTTTCCAAAAAAAAAAATCAAAAATTTTCCTTAAAACTTTTTTGCTAAATTTTTCTTGTCTCAGACAGAATTAAAAATCAAGGTAACTTGTAAAATTCCTGAGGGGTTTTAATTGACTGATCTGGTCTACCTTGATTAACTTCGTATTGAAACCGTTGAGTGTAAAATTTCTTGTTGCACTGTGTTGTTACCAAAACGAAATCCGGTTGAATTACACTATATGGGTGAGACTCCAAACAAAAGGAATGGTAACCCCTTCAGAATTAATGAAAAAAAATTAAATTTAAATTGGGAAAGGATCAGATCTGAAAAAAAATTAAGGGATTTATTAACGGTCGCTTTATAAAAAAAATATTTAAACAAAAAATTTTAAAAAATGTTTTTAAAAAAATTGTGTCAAAAAATATTTTCAAAAAATATATTTTCAAAAAAAGTATTTTCAAAAAAAATATTTTCAAAAAAAAATTTCAATAAATATTTAAAAAAAAAAATATATTTTGAAAAAAAAATCCGTTTTTTTTTTAAATAATTTTCATCAAATTTTTTTTAATATAAGTTTAAAATTATAGTTGTTTTTTATTCGACCTTTCCCATTTAATTATAAAAATAAAATGTTTGAGCTCGAGGCCTAAATTTTGTAATTAAAATTCTTCCTTATATATTTCCAATATTTCGCTACTCATCGAGATACTCCCTGAGGATGCTACTCGATGAGTAGCGAAATATTGGAAATAAATAAAGAAGAATTTTAATTACAAAATCCAGGCCTCGAGCTCAAACATTTTATTTTTATAAATAAGTTTAAAATTGTATTTTCTTAACATGATTTTTTCTGAATTATGACAGGGTTGCCAGATTTTTATTAAAGTGTTCCCCCTCATAGAGTGTAATTGTGACCAAAGTCCTATTTTATATACATATATGATTAAAAAGGAGGTCCCCCTAATTAATAAGTTTTAAATTTAATAAGTTTATAACTTAAGTTAGTATAATATAATTTCAAAGAAAAATAAAAAATAAAAAAATAACACAACCCTCAAATGAAATAAAAATTCAAAACAAATACACAACAACAAAAAATCGGTGCATAATCAATTTAAATTTTAGTTTTAAGTTTAACACTAAATTTATAAACAAAATATTATTATATAAATATATAGTTAATTTTAGTGATAAAAACCAAAACATTTTTTATATAGTTTTAGTTTAGTATTAAAAAAGTACAACCTAAACAAATAAATAAAACAAAAACAACAACCTAGAGACAGCGATAATGTGAAATTTTTAATACAATTGTATTTCCATTTGAAATCAATACAAAAAAAAATATTTAAAATTCCAAAAAAAAAAAAACCGTAGTCATTAATATAGACAAATACTTATTTTCATAACGAAAACCAAAAATAAAATAAAAACATGTAGATAAAATTATAAAAAAAATAAAATATTTAAATCAAATAAAAAATAAAACAATTTAAAATTGAAAACGTTAAAATAAATTATAAATGAGCAATAAGCAATAAAAGATTTTGAAAATTTTATTATTTTTTATTTTTATTTTAAATCAGTTTTAAACTTAAAAACAATAAAAGTTTAGAAACCAAAATATTTTAAATTAATAAAAAAAATTATTTGGAAAAGTTGAATAAAATGGGAAATGCTTTAAGTTGGCTCCAAAAAAAAGTACCTACTTTAAAAAAAAAAATTATTAAAATTTAAAAAAGTTTTATTGACACTCGTAAGAGACTAATTAAATGCTGAAAACGACAAATTAAAATTTTTAAAAACCGAAAAAGTTAGAAAAAGATTAATTAAATTTCGAAAAAACTTCAATACAAATTTTAAAATGAGCAATTGTAATTTAAAAAAATATTAAACACTACTATTTTGGTACTTTTTTAAACTACGAAAATGGTACTTTTTGATAAAAACGTACCAGAAAGTTATTTTTGAAAAAAAGATACTAAAAAGATACTATTTTTGAAATAAAAAGTACTATAATAGTACATTTTAAAAAAAGTACCAAAACAATACTTTTTGATAAAAGGTACAAAAAAATAGAATAAATACGAAAAAGATTAATTAAGTTTCGAAAAACATCTTAAGAAAAACAACTTAAATTCAATAATTAAAAAAAAAATTGAAATGCGAAAAAAATCAAAAAGTACTATTCTTAATAAAAAGTACCAGAGTATTTTTTTTTTATAAAAAGAACCAAAATAGTTCTTTTTGATAAAAAGTTTTCACCATTTTAAAAAATGGCTCCAAATAAAGTATTGAGACTCGAAAGAGACCAATTAAATTTTAAAAACAACAAATTAAATTTTTTAAAAACAGAAAAGCTTAGAAAAAGATTAATTAAATTTCTAAAAACATCAATTGAAATTTAAAAATAATCAATTGTAATTTAAAAAACTAGTAGTTAAAGTGTGAAAAAAATAAAACACTACTAATTTCGTAATTTTTTAAAGTACGAAAATGGTGCTTTTTGATAAAAAGTACCAAAATAGTTCTTTTTGAAAAAAAGTACCAAAACAGTTCTTTTTGAAAAAAAGTTTTTACCAGAGCCGTACTTTTTTTATGAAAAGTACCATAATAGCACATTTGAATAAAAGTACCAAATAGTACTTTTTAATAAAAGGTACAAAAAAAATAGAATAAATACAAAAAGATTAATTAAGTTTCGAAAAACATTAAATTAAATTCAATAATTAAAAAAAATATATTGAAATGCGAAAATAATCTAAAAGTACAGTTTTGGCCTTTTTTAATGTACGAATATTACTTCTTAATACAAAGTACCAAAGTATTTTTTTTTTACCAAAATAGTACTTTTTGAAAAAAAGTACCAAAATAGTTCGTTTTTAGTTTTTACCAGGGCCGTACTTTTTATAAAAAGTACCATAATAGCACATTTGGAAAAAAAGTACCAAAGCAGTACTTTTTGATAAAAGGTACAAAAACATAGAATAAATACGAAAAAGATTTATTAAGTTTGGAAAAACATCAACTTAAATTCAATAATTAAAAAAAAAAAAAAATTGAAATGCGAAAAAAATCAAAAAGTACTATTTTGGTACTTTTTTTTAATGTACGAATGGTACTTCTTAATAAAAAGTACCAGAGTATTTTTTTTTATAAAAAGAACCAAAGTAGTTCTTTTTGATAAAAAGTTTTTACGGTTTTAAAAAAGGCTACAAAAGAAGTATTGAGACTCGAAAGAGACCAATTTAATTTTGAAAACGAAAAATTAAAACTTTTAAAAACAGAAAAGGTTAGAAAAAAATTAATAAAATTTCGAAAAACATCAATTGAAATTTAAAAATGATCAATTGTAATTTAAAAAATTATTAGTACAAGTGCGAAAAAAAATAAAACACTGCAAATTTTGTACTTTTTTAAAGTACAAAATTGGGACTTTTTGATGAAAAGTACCAAAATAGTTCTTTTTGAAAAAAAGTACCAAAATAGTTCTTTTTGAAAAAAAGTTTTTACCAGGGCCGTACTTTTTTATAAAAAGTACCATAATAGTACATTTTAAAAACGTACCAAAACAGTACTTTTTGATAAAAGGTACAGAAAAATAGAATAAATACGAAAAAGATTAATTAAGTTTTGAAAAACATCAACTTATATTCAATAATTAAAAAATTGAAATGCGAAAAAAATCAAAAAGTACTATTTTGGTACTTTTTTTAATGTACGAATGGTACTTCTTAATAAAAAGTACCAGAGTATTTTTTTTATAAAAAGAACCAAAGTAGTTCTTTTTGATAAAAAGTTTTTACGGTTTTAAAAAAAGGCTACAAAAGAAGTATTAAGACTCGAAAGAGACCAATTAAATTTTTAAAACAACAAATTAAAATTTTTAAAAACAGAAAAAGATTAATTAAATTTCGAAAAACATCAATTTAAACTAAAAATTATCAATTGTATTTTAAAAAAATTTATAGTGTGAAAAAAATAAAACACTGCAAATTTGGTACTTTTTTATAGTACGAAAATGGTACTTTTTGATGAAAAGTACCAAAATAGTTCTTTTTGAAAATAAGTACCAAAATAGTTCTTGTTGAAAAAAAGTTGTTACCAGAACCGTACTTTTTTTTTAAAAAGTACCATAATAGCACATTTGAAAAAAAAGTACCGAAATAGTACTTTTTAAAAAAAGGTACAAAAAAAATTGAATAAATACGAAAAAAATTAATTAAGTTTCGAAAAACATCAACTTAAATTCAATAATTTAAAAAAAAAATTAAATGCGAAAAAAATCAAAAAGTACTATTTTGGTACTTTTTTTAATGTACGAATGGTACTTTTTAATAAAAAGTACCAGAGTATTTTTTTTTATAAAAAGAACCAAAATATATAAAAAGAACCAAAAAATTAGGGGCCCCCGTAGGCTAGTTAGTAGCGTGCTAGCCTTTTAACGTGGGGGTCGTGGGTTCGATTCCCACAAGAACCCTTGGTTTTTTTCGCTACAACGAGACGACGGTCATTGTTACCAGTTCTCGGTTAGGTGGAATTTATAAAAAATGAGCTGTAAATAAATAGAAAGAATAAATAAAAATAATTGATCATGTGATCAAAAATATTATTATATATTAAAAAAAAAAAGAACCAAAATTGTTCTTTTTGATAAATTTTTTTTACCGTTTTAAAAAAAGGCTCCAAAAGAAGTATTGAGACTCGA
Source organism: Pegoplata infirma (assembly GCA_963921195.1). NCBI lineage: Eukaryota > Metazoa > Arthropoda > Insecta > Diptera > Anthomyiidae > Pegoplata > Pegoplata infirma. Next base: position 33,928,020 of record OY992540.1, on the reverse strand, counting down.
AAGAGACTAATTTAATTTTGAATGCAAAAAATTAAAACTTTTAAAAACAGAAAAAGTTAAAAAAAGATCAATTAAATTTCGAAAAATATCAATTGAAATTTAAAAATTATCAATTGTAATTTAAAAAAACTATTAGTTAAAGTGTGAAAAAAATAAAACACTGCAAATTTTGTACTTTTTTAAAGTACGAAAATGGTACTTTTTGATGAAAAGTACCAAAATAGTTCTTTTTGAAAAAAAGTACCAAAATAGTTCTTTTTGAAAAAAGTTGTTACCAGGGCCGTACTTTTTTATAAAAAGTACCATAATAGCACATTTGAAAAAAAGTACCAAAATAGTACTTTTTAATAAAAGGTACAAAAAATAGTATAAATACGAAAAAGATTATTTAAGTTTCGAAAAACATCAATTTAAATTCAATATTTATCAATTGCAATTCAAAAATAAATATTAATTGAAATGCGAAAAAAATCAAAAAGTACTATTTTGGTACTTTTTTAATATACGAATAAAACTTTTTAACAAAAGTACCAAATCAGTTCTTTTTATATGAAAAGAACCAAAATAGTTCTTGTTGATAAAAAGTGTTTGCCATTTAAAAAAAAAAATAGTACCAAAATTACCAAAAGAAATTTGGATAAAAAGTACCAAAGAAGTACTTTTTAGTAAAAAGTATCACAATATTACATTATTGATATTAATTAAAATTCGAAAAAATAAAATCAAAAAGTACTATTTTGGTAATTTTTTTTAATGTACGAAAATCGTAATTTTTTTAATAAAAAGTTGCAAAGTAGCTTTTTTTATAAAAAGTACCAAAATAGTTCATTTTGATAAAAAAATGTTTGCCATTTAAAAAAAGTACCAAAATAAAACTTTTTGATTAAAAGTGCAAAAAGAAATTTTTATAAAAAGTACCAAAGAAGTACTTTTTAGTAAAAAGTACTACAATATTACATGATTGATATTAATTAAAATACTAGAAAAGAAAATTAAAAAGTACTATTATGGTACTTTTTTAATGTACGAAAATAATAATTTTTAATAAAAAGTACCAAAGTAGTTTTTTTTATAAAAGCTACTAAAATAGTTCTTTTTGGTAAAAAGTTTTTACTATTTTAAAAAAAGTACCAAAATTGTAGTTTTTTAAAAAAAGTATAAAAACTTTTTGATAAAAAGTACCAATAAACTTCTTTTTAGTAAAAAGTACCACAAAAGTACCCAGATTGATATTAATTAAAATGCGAAAAAAGAAAATCAAAAAGTACTATTTTGGTATTTTTTTTAAAGTACGAAAATAGTACTTTTTGATTAAATGTGCCAAAGTAGTTCTTTTTTATAAAAAGTACCGAAATAGTTCTTGATGATAAAAAAAATAGTTCTTTTTAATAAAAAGTTAAAAAAAATTTTTTTGATAAAAAGTACCAAAAAAGTTCTTTTTAGTAAAAAGTAGCACAACATCACCTGAATGATACTAATTAAAATGCGATAAAAGAAAATTAAAAAGTACTATTCTTGTACTTTTTTAATTTACAAAAATAGTATTTTTTGATAAAAAGTACCAAAGTAGTTCTTTTTTCATAAAAAGTACCAAAATATTTCTTTTTGATAAAAAGTTTTTACCAGTGCAGTTCTTTTAAATAAAATTTATATTTTAAAAAATGTACCAAAATAGTACTTTTTATAAAAAAGTACCAACAAAGTATTTTTTTGTAAAAAGTATTACAATATTTCACGATTATAAAAAGTATTGAAATAGTACGAATTTCTATAGATATCTTGCGAATTTCAATAGATCATATTTAAATTTTAGTTGATGTTTTTCAAACTTTTAAAATTGGAATTTTTTAAAAATCAAGTGGAGTTTAGAAAACTGATAATTGGAATTAGAAAATTGCGTATAAAAGTTTTGCAGTTTAATTTTAAAAATAGCAATTAAAATTCAAAAATCATCAATTGAAATTCAAAAAATTGTAATTAAATTTCAAAATTGATCAATTAAATTCTAAAATTAAATTTTTTAATTACAAATTTTTGGAGAAAATTATTGTTTTGAAATCAAATTTTTCAAAATGTTTTTCGAATTTGAATTGATATTTTTTTTTTGATATTTAATTGATATTTTTATTATTCCTTTTAAAATTTAAGTTTTTGAACATTAAACAAAAATCGCAGCGGATATCAAAAATTTCAACTGAAATTCGAAAAATATCAATTGAAATTTGTAAAAGATCAGTTGTATTTCGAAAACGATCATTTTGAATTTGAAAATTCCAATCGAAATTTTTCTTATTTTCAATCTATATAAAATTTCCATTAAACTTTTTCGAATTAAAATTTATAAAATTTTATTAATTCAGTGGAAATCCCATTTGAAAAGTATCAATTGAAATTTTGAAAAAGATATCTTGGTGCTTTTTATATTTATACCTTTGCTAAAGCAAAAAATTTCCAAAAAAATTTTTATATATAATTTAAAAAAAATAACTGAAATCGCATATTACGGCTAAACTAGATGTTCTTGGAAAAAATTGGTGATCACCGCTAAAAATTTCCAAAAATTCATTTTTACTTAAATTCAAAAAAAACAAGTTGAAAGTTAAATTCGACTTGGCCGAATCTATGAATACCCTCCACAATGCCCTTTTTAAGTGATAGTAAATTTTCTAACGTGAAAAAAATTTTTTGATTAGAAATATTTTATTTTGTTTTTTTTAAACTAATTTTTGAAAAAAAAAAAATTTACTAAATTTTTTTTTGAGTGTAAAATTTTTTTTTGAGTGTAAAATTTTTTTCGGGTGTATTTTTTTTTTTTTTTAGTGTAAAAATATTATTGAATGACAAAAAATACGTTGTAAAATATTTTTGTGACTACAATGTTTTAAAAACATGTTTAACGGGTTTTCAACACGTGAATTTAAGGTGAAGCTAATCTGAAATTCACGGTTTTGCTAATAACTTTTGAACCACCAGACCGATTTGGCTGAAATTCGAGATGAACCAGGCCAGGGGAACGACAAAAATATGTGCCGGGCTTCAGCATCCTCAGAACTGCCTTTTGAAAGTTAGCTTGATTTTTATCTCGTAAATTCACGAAAAACCCTTGCCGAAATTTAGTCATTTGCTCATAACTTTTGAACCACTGAACCGATTTTGCTGGATTGCAATACCAACCTGACCAAGCAAATGCCCAACATATATGCCAAACTTCAGGAGCCTCCGTAAAGTCTTACAAAAGTTAGCGTGTTTTCAACAGACAGACAGACGGACAGACGGACAGACGGACGGACAGACGGACGGACGGACGGACGGACGGACGGACGGACGGACGGGCGGACATCGCTAGATCGTCTTAAAATCGAACGAGGATCATGAATATATATACTTTATGGGGTCCTAGACCAATATTTCGAGGTGTTACAAACGGAATGACAAACTTATATATACCCTCTATCACTAGAGTGGAGGGTATAAAAAAAAGAACGAAAACATCGAAACTGAAGATCAAAAATTGGTGATAATCGATTAAAATATTTTAAAAACCATTTATGAATTTTTTAAAAAATAGTCCTATTCTAAAAATAGCAAAAATTGGTGATCAACGCTAAAAAAAATTTAAAAATCAATTATGTATGTATTTTTAAAAAAATAGTCCTAGGCTTAAAATAGCAAAAATTGGTGATCAACGATAAAAAAATCCAAAAATCAATTTTTACATAAATCGCTTAAAATTATTAAAAATCCAATTTAAATGAATTTTTCTAAAACATGATATGATAACTTAATTTATGGCCGAACTAGAGGTCCCTAGTGCAAAACTAGTGAAATTTGGGGATCATGCCTATAAATTTCTAAAAATCCATTTTTATATAATTTTTTTTTTTTTAATTAAACTTTTGATTAAAAATCAAATAAAATTTGTAAAAAAAACTAAAAATATTTTAGAAGATTGCAGTTGGAAACTGTTGTTATCACATTTGAATTTAAATTAATTCCATGCAAATTGAAAGTGTTTTTTATAATTTTTTTGATATTTATAAAAGATTTATGAAAAAAGTCTTTAGATAAGCTAAAACATTGTGATTTTTTTAAAAAATAACATAAATTTGATTTTATGGCTTAAATAGAGACCCTACAGCTAAAATAGCAAAAATTGGTGATCACCTAAAAAAATTTAAAAATTCAGTTTTACACAAACTTTTTTGAAAAAAAAAAAAAAAAACATCAAAAATAGCTTAAATTGGGGATCGTCCCTATAAATTTCTAAAAATCAATTTTGATATGAATTTTTTCTAAAAAACTTGAATTGCATTTTATGTCTTAACTACAGGTGATAGAGCAGAAATAGCAAAAATCTGGAGTCATCGCTAACATTTTTTAAAAAATTCCATTTTATATTTTTTCTAAAAACTTGAATTGTACTTTATGGCCCAACAAGAGGTTCTAGAGCAAAAATAATAGATCTTTAAAATATCTATAGTTCTTGTAAAATCTCGTTCAACTTAAATTTCGATCATTAACATTTAAGCTAAAATCTAGTTCAAATTAAATTTTAATCATATGATAACATATGGTTTAAATAGTTCGAACGAGATTTAAGCTTAGGATGGCAGTTCCTCAAAATCTCTTTTATATGAATATGCTAAAAAAATTGTTTTTAAGTTTAAAATAAAATATTTATTTTCAATAGTAGTTAAAAACAAAACGCCAAAAGAAATCATTTAAATCTAAAAAAAAAAAAAATATTATAAAAAAAGCATTAAATTATTCCAAAATAAAGGCAATAAATAATGTTTAAGCTTAAATATAATTTTATATTATTATTGGTTTTCTTTTAACAATGGTTGTAAAATAATTTAAACAAATTAATTAAAAAAAATTTAAATTTTAATAAACATTTTCTAAAAATTTAAACTAAAAAAGTTTATGCTGAAAAATCATTATAAAAAATATTTAGAACGAAAAAAAAAATAAAAACATTTTATATGTAAAACATTTATTTTGATTTTTCCTTATAAACCTTTTAATAATTGAAATTAAAGTTAAATTCCAGGTTAATATATTAAATAAAAAATCTAAAAAAAATAATATTAAAATTACATAAAAACAAAAAATAATAATAAAATCAATTATGTTGAATAGTTGAAAGTTAAAATAATATTAAATGAAAATAAAATAAAAAAAAAACATATTTAAACAAAAAAAATTAAAAAAAAAGCAAATACTAACACATTGTTAATGTTAATAAACAAAAAAAACTGTAATAAAATTAATTATAAAAAGAAAAACTTATAAACTGAAAGAAATTTAAACGAAAAATAAAAAAACTGAAAATATGTTAAAAAAAATGTTGTGTTCTTTTTTAATTATGACGAGCTTTAAGGGTTTGGTAAGTACTTAAATTAAGGACCATTACTAAAAAATTTTAAAAATCCTTTTTAAATTTTTTTTCTAAATAACTTTAATTGCATTTTATGGTGTAAGAGCAAAAATTGAAGATCATCTCGATAAACTTCCAAATACCTATTTTTATATGAATTTTTTTTAGAAACAAACATTAATTGAGAATTATTGCTATCAATTTCCAAAAATTAATTTTTATGTGTAACTTGAAATCCTAGAACAAAAAGAGCAAAAATTTAGGATTATCTCTAAAAATATTCAAAAATACACCTTTATCTGAATTTATTATATTTTAAAAAATAGAATGGGATTTAATGGCCTAACTAGATGTGAAACAACCAAAATATCAAATATATCAAAAACCGTTGATCATTCCTATAAATTTCCAATACATTTCATATGAAATTTTGCTAAAAACATTAAAAACATTTTATGACCTAACTAGAACAAAAATTACTTTAAATTTTCAAAAACCCATTCTGTCGAAAAAATCTTTAATTTTTCCGCCCTTTTAGACATGCTAGAGCAAAAATATCAAAGTTTTGGGATCATTGCTAAAATTTCTAAATATCTATTTTTACAAGAATTTTTCTAACAAAAAAAACCTCAATTACTATTTATAAGCTATCTAGAGGAGCTGGAGCAAAAATAGCAAAAATTTGAGATCATCACCAAAAATTTCCAAAAATCCATTTTTACATAAAATTTGTTAGTTATCTGGAGGTTCTATCACAAATATTGGTCATGGCTCAAAAACAAACTTTTAGCGGCCTAGCTAGAGGTGTTTGATCCAAATCAGCAAAAATTGAGAATTATTGCTATAAATTTTCAAAAATCCATTTTTTGTATAATAAGAAGTCCTACAGCAAAAAGAGCAAAAATTTATGATCATCTTAAAAAAATATACAAAAAATACACCTTTTTGATTCACCAATTTGATTTTTTGGCCTTACTAGAGAAGGTGGAGCAAAAAAATCTTTAATTTTTCCGCCCTTTTAGACATGCTAGAGCAAAAATATCAAAATTTTTGGATCATTGTTAAAATTTCCAAAAATCCATTTTTTCATGAATTTTTCTAACAAAAAGTCCTCAATTACTATTTATAAGCTAACTACAGGTGCTGGAGCAAAAATAGCAAACATTTGGGATCATCGCTAAAAATTTCCAAAAATCCATTTTTAAATGAATTTGTTAGTTATCAAAAGTTTGGGATCATTGCTAAAATTTCCAAAAATCCATTTTTACATGAATTTTTCTAAAAAAAAAACCTTTCAATTGCTATTTAATAGCTAAAAAGAGATTCTAATGCTTAACAGCAAAAATTAGGGATCATCGCTAAAAATTCCAAAAATCCATTTTTACATGAATTCGTTAGTTAACTATGCTATACAAACATTGGGGATCATGGCTCAAAAACAAACTTTTATCGCATTTTGCGGCATAGCTAGGGGTGTTTGATCAAAATTTGCAAAAATTTAAAATTATTGCCATATAATTTTCCATAAATCTATTTTTAAGAACTAGAAGTCCTAGAGCAAAAAGAGCAACAATTTATGATCATCTCTAAAAATATCGAAAAATACACCTTTTTGATTCACCAATTTGATTTTTTGGCCTTACTAGAGATGGTAGAGCAAAAATATCAAAAGTTTGTGATCATTGCTAAAATTTCCAAAAATCCATTTTTACATGAATTTTTCTAAAAAAAAAACCTCAATTGCTATTTAATTGCTAAATAGAAATTCTAGAGCTAAACAGTAAAAATTAGGGATCATCGCTAAAAATTTTCAAAAATCCATTTTTACATAAATTTGTTAGTTATCTGGAGGTGCTATCACAAACATTGGGGATCATCGCTTAAAAACAAACTTTTGTCGCATTTTGGGGCCTAACTAGAGGTGTTAGATCCAAAATATAAAAAATTAGAATTATTGCTATAAATTTCCAAAGAGCAAAAATCCAAAAATCCAAATTTTGGGATCATTGCTAAAATTATCATATCGCTCCTTTACTTGTATAGTGTCACAACTCTAAATATTTGATTTTGCAGAAAACACGTTTAAAGTTTACTATTGAAACTGGTTTTTAATTGAAAAAGGCCGGTACATAGAAAATGTAATAATGGCGTGTACTCTTCTCAAACGGTAAGTTTAAGAGATATTAATACGAATTTTTGACACAATATAAAGCACGATATAACGAATAATTCTGCATCATTAACTAAAAAAACGCATTTTTTGAGATATGACACTATACAAGTAAAGGAGTGATATATCCATTTTTACATGAATTTTTCTGGAAAAAAACTTCAATTGCTATTTATTAGCTACCTAGAGGTGCTGGAGCTTAATAAATATCCAAAAAAATACACCTTTTTGATTCATCAATTTGATTTTTTGGCCTTAATATACATGCTAGAACAAAAATAGCCAAATTTTGCGATCATCGCTAAAATTTCCAAATTCCATTTTTTATGAATTTTTCTAACAAAAAGGCCTCAATTACTATTTATTAGCTAATAAGAGGTACTTGAGCAAAAATAGCAAACATTTGGGATCATCGCTAATAATTACCCAAAATCCATTTTTACATGAATTTGTTAGTTAACTAAAGGGGCTATCACAAACATTGGGGATCATGGCTCAAAAACAAACTTTTATCGCATTTTGCGGCCTAGCTAGAGGTGTTTAATGAAAATTTGCAAAAATTTTGAATATTGCTATAAATTTCCAAAAATTCATTAAGTGTAACTAGAAAATCGTTTGCAAAAATGTATGATCATCGCTAAAAATATCCAAAAATACACCTTTTTGATTCACCAAATATGTATTTTTACAAAAAATTTTCTAACAAAAAGACCTCAATTACTATTTAAAAGCTATTTAGAGGAGCTGGAGCAAAAATTGCAAAAATTTGAGATCATCATCAAAAATTTCCAAAAATTTCCAAAAATCCATTTTTATATGAATTTTTTAGTTAACTAAAGGTGCTATCGCAAACATTGGGGATCATGGCTCAAAAACAAATTTTTATCGAATTTTGCGGCCTAGCTAGAGGTGTTTAATGCAAATTTGCAAAAATTTTGAATAATTGCTATAAATTTCCAAAAACCAATTATATGTAACAAGAAGATCTAGCTAGGGCAAAAATGTATGATCATCTCAAAAAAATATCTAAAAATACACCTTTTTGATTCACCAATATGATTTGTTCGCCTTGTTAGAGATGGTAGAGCAAAAATAGCAAAACTTTGGGATCATTGCTAAAATTTCCAAAAATCCATTTTTACATGAATTTTTCTAACAAAAAGTCCTCAATTACTATGTATATGGGGCATTCCATGTGAAATCGGACACTTTGAAAAACTTTTTTTTTAGATTTTCCCAATTTGTTTACAGTTTTTAGTTCTCTTCGGAAACTCCTTCGTGGTAAATTTGCGCTTCATATGAGACTTACAGACAGTGTCCTTCATCCCATATTGCCTAGAAGCCACGAGTCGAGCTATTAACAAGACTATTATGGTTTAAGTTTTAAAATTTAAATCTCATTTTTGAAAATGTTTGTACTCTTCGATTTTTTTGAAATTTTTTTGTGTAAAACTTCTATCAATTCTACAAATTTTCTGCCCAGGCAGATCGTGGGATAATGATTATTACTATTTTTTAAAATTTTTTTAAAAAATTTTATTGTAATTTTCCAATCTTAAAATCATTTCTACTGCTCCAATGGTGCGTCATAGAGGGGTCCTTTATAAGACCGACCCCCATTAATTTTTACGTCTTAACATTTATTTGGAACAAACTAATACCCTATTTCCAATTTCTAAGGGGGCTCCCACACAAAACGACATTTTTTAAAACTTGTTCCAACCGCTCTAACTGCCCTAATAGTGCCCTTAGAGCATCAAAATGTATGACCGACCCGCAATATTTTTTTAGTACAAACATTTTCTCTGAACACACCTGCCCTTTATCTTTAACGGTTAAGGCGGTCCCCATACAATTTTTTTTATTTCTTGTAAATTTGTTTCATTTAATCAGCTTCTACCGGTCCAATGGTGCGTCCGAGAGGGGTCATTACTGAGACCGACCCCCATTTATTTTTACCCTACAACATTTTTTCTAAACATACCTACGCCCTATCTCCACTCCCTAAGTAGGCTAGAGGTGTTTAATGCAAATTTGCAAAATTTTAGAATTATTGCTATAAATTTCCAAAAATCTATTATGTGTAACTAGAAGATCTAGGGCACAAATGTATGATCATCTCTAAAAATATCCAAAAATACATCTTTTTGATTCACCAATATGATTTGTTGGCCTTATTTCAGATGGTAGAGCAAAAATAGCAAAATTTTGGGATCATTGCTAAAATTTTCATATATCCATTTTTACATGATTTTTTTCTAAAAAAAGAGGTTCTAGAGCTAAATAGCAAAAAATTCGGATTCGTCGCTAAAAATTTCCAAAAATCCATTTTTAAATGAATTTGTTAGTTATCAAAAGTTTTGGATCATTGCTTAAATTACCAAAAATCCATTTTTACATGATTTTTTCAAAAAAAACCTTTCAATTGCTATTTAATAGCTAAAAAGAGATTCTAATGCATAACAGCAAAAATTAGGGATCATCGCTAAAAATGTCTAAAAATCCATTTTTACATGAATTCCTTAGTTAACTATGCTATCACAAACATTGGGGATCATGGCTCAAAAACAAACTTTTATCGCATTTTGCGGCATAGCTAGGGGTGTTTGATCAAAATTTCCAAAAATTGAAAATTATTGCCATATAAGTTTCCATAAATCAATTTTTAAGGGTAACTAGAAGTACTAGAGCAAAAAGAGCAACAATTTATGATCATCTCTAAAAATATCGAAAATACACCTTTTTGATTCACCAATTTGATTTTTTGGCCTTACTAGACATGCTAAAACAAAAATAGCAAAATTTTGCGATCATAGCTAAAATTTCCAAATATCCATTTTTTATGAATTTTTCTAGAGGTGCTGGAGCAAAAATAGAAAAAAATTGAGATCATCACCAAAAATTTCCAAAAATCCATTTTTACATGAATTTGTTAGTTATCTGGAGGTGCAATCACAAACATTGGGAATCATCGCTCAAAAACAAACTTTTGTCGCATTTTGCGGCCTAGCTAGGGGTGTTTGATCCAAATTTGAAAATTGAGAATTATTGCTATAAATTTTCAGAAATCCATTTTTATGTGTAACAAGAAGTCCTAAAGAAAAAAAAAACAAAAATGTATGATCATCTCTTAAAATATCAAAAAATACACCTTTTTGATTCACCAATTTGATTTTTTGGCCGTGCTATAGATGGTAGAGCAAAAATAGCTAAAGTTTGGGATCATTGCTAAAATTTCCAAGAATCCATTTTTACATGAATAAAATTTAAAATTGTAGGGTCATCGCTACAATTTTTAAAAAAAAAAAAAATTTTACATGATTTTTTTCTCAAAATCTTTAATTGCATTTTATTTCAAATATCCCTTTTTATATGCTTTTTTCTTAACCACTTTAATAGCATTTTACGGCTTAACTAGAGGGATCCTCGAGCAAAAACAGCACAAATTGGGAATCACCTCCATAAATCAATTTTTATTCCATTTTTTTCTAAAAAAATAAATTGCATTTTATGGCCTAAAATAACAAGAGATCCCATAACTAAATTACCAAAAATTGGGGATCATCACTAAAATATCCAAAAATCCATTTTGATATAAACTTTTCGAAAAAAAAGCTTAATTGCAATTTATTATTTAACTACTTTAGCTAGAGCGAAATTGCTAAAATTGTTAATCATCTATATAAATTTCAAAAAAAAATATTTTTATATATTTTTTTTAACTTTAATTACATTTTTTGGCTAAACTAAAGGTACTAGAGTAAAAATATCAAAAATTGGGCATCATCGCTATAGATTTTTAAAAATCCATTTTAATATAATCTTTTTTTTTTTTTACTTTACTTACATTTTTTGACCTAACTAGAGGTACTAGAGCCTAAATAGAAAAACTTGGTGATCATCGATATAAATTTCCAAAAACTCATTTTTTAACTTTTAAAAAACTTTAATCGCATAATATAATATTTTCTAAAAAAAACTTTAATTGCATTTTGTGGCTTAACTAGGGGTCCTAGAGAAAAAATAGCGAAATTTAGGGATAAACTTTCAAAAACTCATTTTATGTAAACTTAAAAAAAGAAAACTTTAATATATTTTATTTTGTTAGACCATAAAATGCAATTAAAGTTTTTAGAAAAAAAATCTTATAAAACTGAGTTTTTCGAAATTTATAGAATGGTCTCCAATTTTAACCATTTTCACTCTAAAGCCTCTAGTTAAACCATAAAACTCAAGTTGGGTTTTTTAAAAAAAATCATATTTATTTTTAGAAGTTTATGGAAATATTCTCAATTTAAACTATTTTTTGCTTAATCACCTCTAGTTAAGCTAACGAGCACAAGAAAAGTTTTTTAGAGAACGAACACAAGAAAAGTTTTCCATATAAAGGCCGCTGTTCCAAAAAAAAGTAATTCACATAAAAAATGTGAAAATAAAAATTTTCGAATTTTTTTGGTGTTCTAGATTTCACATCCGAATTTCTTTTTCGTTTTGTTTCACATAAATAAAATTTGGTGAAAGTGAATGCATTTTTTTCCTTATAATTTTTTAAATTTTAATTATTAGATTTCAACCTCGAATGAAAACTTGATCAACAAAACACTAAACTTAATTTTATGTGATTCGGAAATTTTTCATGTGATTTGAAAAAGAACAGAGACCAAAAACATACTTTTTGGAAATTTATAGCGATGATCCCCAATTTTATCTATTTTTGATCTGGCACCTCTAGTTTAACCACAAAATGGAAATTAAGTTTTTTAGAAAAAATGTATATAAAAATTATAAAAATAAAATATTTGAGCTCGAGGCCTGGATTGTTCTTTAATTAAAATTCTTCTTTATTAATTTCCAATATTTCGCTACTCTTCGAGTAGCATCCTCAGGGAGTATAATGGATTTTAAATAAAAACACAAAATTCTAAAAAATTAACGTTGCTTATAACTCGTCATCATAAATACTACGACGAGTTATAAGCAACGAAGAGTAGCGAAATATTGGAAATTAATAAAGAAGAATTTTAATTAAAGAACAATCCAGGCCTCGAGCTCAAATATTTTATTTTTATAACTAAATTGGAAAGGTCGAATTAAAAACAACTTTAATATGTACATATATAAAAATTTATTTTTGGATATATATTGCGATGATCCCCAGTTTTTGCTAATTTCGCTCTAGCACCTCTAGTTAAGCAAAAAAAATGTATAAGTTTTTTTTTTTTAATTATACAATAAGGAACTACTGGTTTTTGGCTCTGCTGAGTCCTAACTTTACAGGGATGATCTCCAATTTCTGCTATTTTCCCTCTAGCACCTCTACAAAAAATTAAATAATTTTAGAAAATTTTTTCAGGCATTTTCACTCTAGCACCTTTACTTCAGCTATAAAGTGCAAGTAAACCCAGGTAGAAAAATACAACCGTTAAAACGCTTTTAAAGCGCTTTGTATGGTAGTACGAATGCTTTCAGACCATACTGAAAACCATCCTCAGAGCGCTTTCAGACTGTCCTAATGATCACACCGTTAGACGGTTTATTTGAAGCGTTTTTAAAGACAATTATAATAATGATTTTAGAACGCTTCGTTATAGCGCTTTTAAATCATTGCAAAAACCAAAAATGTATCACTTTTGAAACGGTATGTAAAGCAATTTTAAAGTGCTTTATATGCAAAAAAAAAGCAATTTACAAGCATTTCAGATACAAAACCTAAAGTAATTTTCCACCAATTTAAAAACCAAATGAAAGTTTATTTTTGTTTTAATTTTTATTGTTTTAAAAAAAGATAAATATATTATTTTTTTATAAAAAATTACTGTTTTTTTATACCAAAATGATAACGTATGCCTACTTAAGGGTACTTTTCACTATCACACATTTCCATTATACAAGCGTAATTTCACCATGTTAGCGAAATATTTTTTTAAAAAATTTGGCCAGAAATTGTTCACTTATTAGATACGACTAGGTTTTAATCAAAAAAGAATCCAAAAATCTTTAGGAAGTTGGTAAATTTTGATGTGTATAATGGAAAAGTGTGATAGTGGAAAGTACCCTTTAGTAATGGGAAAATTATGATAGTAAATCAAATTTTTAGTACAAAACGAGCTAAACACAAATCTGATAGTATATTTTTGAAAGGCAATGTTTTCAATGAAATGAACGAGTTTTTTGATTACCCAATTTCATCAAAAGATATAGGGCTGTATAAGGTTAAACATTTGGATAAAAATGAAATTGAAATAAACATTAATATGGTAGAAGTTAAGTGTATTCTTTCTAAATTTTGTAACGAAACAATTGCTATAACTCTTTTACATAAATGATAATAAAACATAAAATTATTAAAAATAAAGAAAAATGTATGTAAATATTATTTTATAAAAGTTAATAATTTCGACGGCGTTTTTGGTCGTCGTAAACCATATTTAAAAAGTAGTGTAAAAAAATGTTGTAAAAAAAATTTATGTTTTCCTAAACCAACATAAATTTGGCGAAAAAGTAATCTCAAAAGGCTTTTTCAAAACGTTCATTAAGCGTTATGAAATAATGCTTTAAAAATGCTTTATTTTTGATAAGTCACGACTTTTTTTTACCGTCATGAATTTATACTTGGAAGTGCTTTGAAAATGCTATTTTTTTATTACCGTCATGAGTTTCTACTTTGGAGTGCTTTAAAAACGCTTTTTTTTATAACCGTCATGAATTTCTACTTGGGAAGCTTTTAAGTAAAAAATTCATATTTTTTGCTCCATAATTAATTTTTGGAAATTAGTGTGATGAGACTGAATCTTATTGTTAGTACTGATAAATCGCTTTTAGTTTTCTAGAAATCAGCACATAAAAAAACAAAATTGCGAAAATTGGTTTTGGTAATTTCAATTTAAATTGATGTCGGTACTCAAACTTCAAAAACACCCATATTTTTTTAAGAAAATTTTATTAACAGCATTTTATCTTGTAACATTTTCTTAACTCTAAGGATAATATGTAGGCTTCCACTTCTTTTTGCTCTTTGGACCTTCAGGACGTACTCTACGTGGTATATATTCCTTTTGATGTTGATCCAACTTACGTTTCCAGGGATCAGCAAATACTTCGAAATAGCGACGTCTAGCCTCCAGGGGACGAGTTTTATTATCAATTTTATAAATCTTTTCCCACAAATAAATTTCGGGTAAAGCTAAATGCCTAGGACGATTCGAGACCATATGTTTATAGATCTTTTCTAAAAATTCCCTTTTATCGTCTTGGGCATAATCAGCAATACGTTTATTTTGACTATCCAAATACGGTTGCAATTCATTTGCCGAACGTTGTACAGTTGGTGCATTCGTATAGTATTTGATTAGACATTGTAAAACTTGATCGTTAAAACCGATAATTTTACCCTTATCATCAATTTCTTGATAGAGGGCTAATTCCGCAGTGCCACGACAATAGTTAACACGTGGATTTTCATTAATCTGACGACCATTCATAAGTAAAGTATTCAATTGATATTCATAGAATGACCATAATTTACCATCAGTTACAATAGTTTGGGTATTCATTGGATAGGTGAGTTCAGAAAATGTATTAAAACCATTATAATTAGCCTGAGCTAAAAGCCAAGCAAAACTAGATTGAACAGCCAGAGTGTGTAAAGCTTCATTATAATCTTCGGCACCATAACTCTTAGGACGTATGTGAACTCCAGCTCTCGATTGATAAGAAAGACAACCAAATCCAGCCATATTACTGGGCCAATAACCTAAAAATTTAAAGCTTTTATTGAAATTATCTGTATACAAATGTTATATTTTTACTTGCCTGCTATATTTGTGCCATGTTGATAGCCTGTTGTAAATCCTAGTGTTCGGGGATCATATTGAAAACGTGGCACGGTCTTTGCCAATTCTATATTATTATATTCGGTTTCGTTTTTCCAGGTGGGTAATTGAAAACGATGTCTCAATGCTAACATTGGTGAACTTTTATATTGCATTAAACGATCGACGGGATCTTTGGCCATTTCTTTTTGCCATTTATGTCCTTCTTTGGCCTTGACAACATTTTTTGGTGCTTGTATACCTCCAACAGACCAAAAAGCTTCATGTCTTGGATTATAGTCAATTTCTACATCTTGCAAATGATTGAAATCAGCAGAGAGGCTATTTAATAAAGCACGATTAATTTGTTCCACAATTACTTGACTCAAAAGACGTTCACGTTCCATGGGTTCTAATTGTGCAGCATTAGAATATTTTTGGCTACAAAAAAAAATAGATAAAAAAAAAACTTAATTATTTACAAAAAACCAAAAACTTATTTTTATATGCAAAAAAAAACTTGAAATGCATTTTATAGTCTTAATAGAGGTGCTGGAGGAAAAATAGACAAAATTGGGAATTATCAACAAATTTCCAAAAATCCATTTTTATATTTTTTACTGAAAAACTTTAATGCGTTAACTATAGCAAAAATACCAAAAAATTGGAAATCATCGCTATAAATTTTCAAAATTACATTTTTATATGATTTTTTTTTTTTTTTTTTAAAAAACTGTAATTGGATTTTATGTTCTAGAGGTGCTAGAGCAAAAAATATAAAAAAATTGGGGATCATCGCTATACCACAGACTATGGGGCATGTCACAGACTCAATTCCGTTCGGATTTGGAAAAAGTGGTTTAGTCGTAAAAGCAAAACAAATATTTTTTTCAGAAAGAAACCACTTTTATGCAATTCAATTCCACTTTGATTTTTGAAAGTGATTTCATTCAGAAAAAAATAATGTTCGTTTTGCGTTTTACGAGCAAACCACTTTTTCCAAATCCGAACGGAATTGAGTCTGTGACATGTCCCTATATACAGACTCGACAGTAGAGTTTAAAAAACAATGGGGAAAAACTAAGCGCTTTTAGGAGAAAACAGAGCGGTTTTTAGTCCGTTTTACGCTAACATGGCAACACTTTCTACGACTTAGGAGTGAGTGAAACAACAAAAACCGATCTGGCATCTATTTTTCTTATGGTGCGTTATATCAGTTTTCTCTTTCTAACCTAATTCGTAGAATAATTTGAAAATATTAACCATATGGTTAAAGAAAACTTTTTTGACACCTGTCATATTTGTCGAGTCTGTATTAGTCTGTGGCTATACATTTTTAAAAATATATTTTTATATGAATTTTTTTTCTAAAAAAACTTTAAATACATTTTATGGCCTAACTACACCATTTCCAATTGTATTTTAAAATTGTCCAAATATATTTTAAAATTGTCCAAATGAATTTTAAAATTTTCCAAATGTATTCTAAAATTGTCCAAATGTATTCTAAAATTGTTCAAATATATTTTAAAATTTTCAAAATTAATTTTAAAATTGTCCAAATTATTTTTTTTTTGTTTTTTGTCCAAATATATTTTAAAATTGTCCAAATGTATTTTAAAATTGTCCAAATGTATTTTAAAATTTTCCAAATGTATTTTAAAATTGTCCAAATGTATTTAAAAATGTCCAAATGTATTTTAAAATTGTCCAAATATATTTTAAAATTTTCCAAATGTATTTAAAATTGTCCAAATGTATTTTAAAATTGTCCGAATGAATTTTTAAATTTTCCAAATGTATTTTAAAATTGTCCCAATGTATTTTAAAATTGTCCAAATGTATTTTAAAGTTATCTCAATGTATTTTAAAATTGTCCCAATGTGTATTAAAACTGTCCAAATAAATTTTTAAATTGTCCAAATTAATTTTAAAATTGTCCAAATGTATTTTAAAATTGTCCAAATGTTTTTTAAAATTATCCAAATGTATTTTAAAATTATCCAAATATATTTAAAAATTATCCAAATGTATTTAAAAATTGTCCAAATATATTTTAAAATGGTCCAAATGTAGTTTAAAATTTTCCAAATGTATTTTAAAATTGTCCAAATATATTTGAAAATTGTCCAAATGTATTTTAAAATTCTCCAAATGTATTCTTAAATTATCCAAATGTATTTTAAAATTGTCCAAATGTAGTTTACAATTTTCCAAATGTAGTTTAAAATTTTCCAAATATATTTTAAAAATTACCAAATGTATTTTAAAATTGTCTAAATGTATTTTAAAATTGTCCAAATGTATTTTAAAATTGTCCCAATGTATTTTGAAATTGTCCAAATGTATTTTAAAATGGTCCAAATGTGTTTAAAAATTGTTCAAATGTATTTTTAAATTTTCCAAATGTATTTTAAAATTGTCCCAATGTATTTTAAAATTGTCCAAATGTATTTTAAAATTATCTCAATGTATTTTAAAATTGTCCCAATGTATATTAAAACTGTCCAAATAAATTTTTAAATTGTCCAAATTAATTTTAAAATTGTCCAAATGTATTTTAAAATTGTCGAAATGTTTTTTTAAAATTATCCAAATGTATTTTAAAATTATCCAAATGTATTTTAAAATTATCCAAATGTATTTAAAAATTGTCCAATTATCCAAATGTATTTTAAAATTGTCCAAATGTATTTTAAAATTGTCCAAATATATTTTATAATTGTCCAAATGTATTTTAAAATTCTCCAAATGTATTCTTAAATTATCCAAATGTATTTTAAAATTGTCCAAATGTAGTTTACAATTTTCCGAATGTAGTTTACAATTTTTCAAATATATTTTAAAAATTACCAAATGTATTTTAAAATTGTCCAAATGTATTTTAAAATTGTCCCAATGTATTTCAAAATTGTCCAAATGTATTTTAAAATGGTCCAAATGAAGTTAAAAATTGTCCACATGTAGTTTAAAATTGTCCAATTATATTTTAAAATTGTCCAAATGTATTTTAAAATTGTCCAAATATATTTTAAAATTCCAAATTGACAATTTTAAAATACATTTGGTCAATTTTAAAATATATTTGTACAATTTAAACAACATTTGGACAATTTTAAAATTCATTTGGACAATTTTAAAATACATATATTTGGACAATTTTAAAATACATTTATTTTAAAATACATTTGGACAATTTTAAAATACATTTGGACAATTTTAAAATACATTTGGACAATTTTAAAATATATTTGGTCAATTTAAAAATACATTTGGATAATTTTAAAATATATTTGGACAATTTTAAAATATATTTGGACAATTTTAAAATACAAATGGAAATTTTTAAAATACAATTGGAAATGGTGTAGTTTAATCCAATTTTCATCTAACATTTCCTTAACTCACCGAAAATATTCATGCGCCATTTCCAATGCATCTTGTACGTCTCCCTTAACAGCTTCTACATAAGTTGACAACTTTTCATCAAGCTTAATATCAACAGGTATTGGTTCATACAATGTTCTAGTATAATGTTGTATGGCTGGTAAACAATTATAGGGCAGACGTGCATCGTGCAGCTCCACAACTTTATAGCCATAGTAGCGTGGTATATTGATTTTTATCATTTTTTCCTCAACTGTTGGAGCTTTTTGTACTTCTTCTTGCCATGACAAAGCTTCGCGTTCTTTACGTGCACTAAAGGCGGGATCTTGTATTTCTGGATATTGAGCCACTTCGGTGTATTCCTCATTTTCAGATATGGCAGTTTGTGTAGCAGCAGCAGCTTGAGAATTTTTTGGTGTTGCTATGTAATGGCGACACAATGATGCACATCGTGATGTTAATGATTCGGCACGACGAATTAGTAGCATTTTTTACTGCTTCTTGATAGATTTTAGTGATAATTTAATTAAATTTTCATTGAAAATATTGCAAGGAAAACTCGTTAGAAAAGGTTATGAAATCTAATCACTAATCAGCTGTCAAATGGGCATTGTCAATTTGACATTTTATCTTCTTCTTTTGTCGAACAATCACATCAAGTGGTTACCATTGCAAAAGGCGTATTTACACAATTTTTTCAAAAAAGCGTTAGAGCAGTGCTGCCAGTTTGATGGTTTCAAGCCAGATGAATGGGGTTATCCTAGGGATGCCAGACAATAATTTTGAAAATCCATACACACAAAAAAAAGACGTGTGTAAAAATATCCAATCGAACTTGGTAACTTTTTTTTTATATGGAGTTTAATGAATACACACGCGGCTTGTTAAAATTTATCTAGATAATGTGTAAATTACATAATGCAAACCTTAGGTAAAAAATCTGAAGCTTTTTAGAATAACACATGGTCTTTTACATTTTATGCAATATACCTTTCACTTTTTGTCTATTGTCAAGCAGCACTATATTAACTTAGGAATTTTTCACAAAAACAATGTGAAAAGTCTCAAAATATGTGAATACGCCATTAATTATAAAATGGTAGAAGTACAAACATAAACATACATGCAAAAACGAACGGTGAACCAGAAACATAAAAAATATAATGTATTCTGGAAAGAAAATATAAAATGTACTAAAAGAAAAATAAATAAAATTAAAAAAAACATAAAAATTGTGATAAAAACTTTGTCGACCAAAACAAATTTGTTATAAGCCTACACTCATAGAAATATCTTAGTAGAAAAATTAGTAAACCCATTGTAGATCAAGTTTTACAGAATATTGCCGTATTCAACAAAAATTAATGTTGATATCGTTGAATAATCAGTAAATTTGAATCAACTATTTACAACGCTTATACAGAATTCAATAGATAAAACCAAAAAAGAAAAAACAACCCTGTTCGTTCAATTTCGTATTATTAAGTTGGTAGCAATGCATTGCAATGTGAAATTTGTTTGTCTCTTATAAAATTATTTTATGTGTTTGTTTCTTTTAAAAATATTTAATATTATAAAAATAAATAAAAATGGGATCTGATGATCAGATTCTGATCTGTAAATATTTGGTAAGTAATAAAATACATTGGTTTCTTTATGTATTCATACTATATGATAATTTTTTTTGTTTTTTTTAGGTTTTTGATTTGGTGTCATTAGACAACTGGAGAATGGCTTACGAATGCATAACATAAATAAACGAAGTGTGTGTGAAAATCTTGTTTAAATATTGCAGCTTTAAAAGCCGGTGATAATTCTAAAAAAATATTGTGATTTATATCTAATAAAATAATATTTACAAATAACAACCAGCTTTTTTTTATTAATAAAATTTTTTATATCAACAAAAATATGAGTTGAGTTTACAAAAAATACGATTTGATTTACAAAAAAACGAGTTGATCAACTTTTACAAAAACTGACAACAATTTTTATTGAAATCAACGTAAATATTTGTAGGGTCAAAATCAACAATGATTTCTGTTGAATTTACAGCGATTTTCTTTGGGAATACAATGATTTTTGGTTGAGTGTAAAAATGATGATTGGACGCATTTACAACAAGGATTTATTTTTGGGACAAGAAGGAAGCCATGAACAATTCAATGAATATTTCGTAAGTTGTAATTTTATAAAAAAAAAATATAATATATAAAAGGTTTTTTTATTTTATAATTTTAAAATAATACATAGTAAAAAGTTTTGGGTTATATTTAAAACCAAGCGGAGCACATTTTAAACTACTTTGGAATTAAACTCAAAGTTAAATCCGAAATGGGTTATATGCTAAACCACATAGGGATTAAAAATTTGATTATCTTTATGTCATTTTTTTAGTTTTATTTTGATGCCAAAAAATAATTAAATTTCTCTCTTAAAAAACTTATAAAAAATAAACGTCAAACGTTTTCAAAAAATTGTATTTCATCAAGTTTAAGATAAACACTTAACAAGGAATTGAAAACAGCTGTCATATTGAGTGAACAAAAAATGCTTATTCACTCAATGAAAGTGAGAAAAGAGGTTAGCAATGTACACAAAAGTAAAATCTTTATATTATCAAAATTTGTGATCCAGAAAGTGAAGATTTTACTCCGACCGAAATATAAATATCAAGTAAGTATTGACTACAAACGTTTATCAATCATTTGAATTGATTTTTGGTTAACTTTACTTTTAGGCCAGCTGAATCTTGAAGTAGAAGGCATACACTGAGGGAAAAAATCGTCGTCAAATCAAACATTTTCGTACTCATTTTTAAAATTCTCAAATTTTTGAAAGAAATTTTAATAATGAAATGAAATTTTATAAAATTAAATATGTTTCGGTCATGATTTTAAAAGTATATTTTTTGAATTAAATATAAAAAAACTCCTTTTTATTTCATGATGCTGCCATGATGAAAATAATCATTTTGATTGTAAACAATAGCAAAATGAGTTTTAAACAACTTCAAAAATGACGCCATATAAATTACGCAATTATTTTAGAAAAGTCTCGTGGCGTATCATAAGTGAAAATTTTTCAATTTCCATAAAAATTAAGTAAACAAAAAACAATAAATATTTTCTTAAAGTAAAACAATGAACTAAATTTTTGTAATAAGTGTCAAAAGTAAATACATATATATTGACATAAATAAAAAAAAACAGTGTGGAAATTTATGCGAAAATTGATGTGAAAATTAATGTAGAGTGCCTGTTTGCGGAAATTAATATGGAGTACCTATAATCCAGAAGAAAATTAACATTTTATGACAGCAATCCCGGAATTTTTGTATTATTTGATGTCTATTTAATGTCGGTGCTCTGACAAAAACACCTACGTGTATTTATTAAAGAGACTAGCTAATTTGTGAACGTTTGCGTTGAATTTTAAGGTAATCTTAATGGAAAAAGTAGATTTGCAATATTTTTAAAATATGTATGTAAGAGGTGTAACTTTAAAAGATCGCGAAAGGACAACATTAATCTAATTCGTAGACGTCTTCCAAATTTTTTTTGAAAATCACATGGGTGTTTTCGTCAGAGCAGCGACGATAAATTATTTTATTTCTATATATAGAAAATTTCATCTTTATAACTTTTCTGTGGTAAAGAAAATTAAATAAAATGTGTATATAAATATAAAAAAATTCCAATTGTTTTATTTACATTGAAAATTTTAGGAAACAGAAAGAAAATTATATAAATAATTTTTAATATTTAATGTGATTATGTGCACTTTTGATTTGAACATATAAACATTCTCAAATCAACGTTGTTTCATTTCATTTTTAAAATTTTGTTTGTTACTCAAGCCATATTAAAAGTGTCGATAAACATTTTCAATTTGAGAAAAAACAAAGTTTGTTGACTTATGTCACTGTTTTATTTTTAAATTGAGATTGTTTTTGCTTGATTTGAGAATTTTTTTTTCTTAGTGTAGAGATGGAATTTTTAGATCACGACAGTCTATGCCTACCTCCAGGAATAATTTCTTAATATAGAAGCTGTAGCAGTTTATTTTATGCAGAGTTGTGCTGAGTTTGGGTGACAAATCAACAGTCCTCTGGATGTTAACTTTATTCATGTATTTGGTCTGTATTTGTATTCAATACACAAAAATATTAAAAAACATAACCTTACATTTGTTTTATTTATTTTTGGAGAAATTTAAGTCCTGCCTTGTTCAAATAAACACCTGTTTAGGTGTAAAATTATTTCCATATTTTGGTTTTATTATAACACCCAAAAATAAATTCAAAATCCATTCTCTCACTCTCTTTTTATCTCTTTAAAAGTAAACTTTTTATGGAATAAATTAAATTATTTTTGGCATTGTTATATATACACACCAGCTAGGAATTAAAATTAACCCAAAACTTTTTACTGTGTATGTAATATATTTTATAACTTAAATAAATAAAATTAATTAAAAATATAAACCCGTCTTTCTTTTTATAGAAAAACCAAAAAATCTTAGGGATTTTGAAGCACTTTTCTAGTCAAAAGTAATCATTTATAAATGGTTATTTGAATTAAATCATTTGGGTAAGAGAATAATCACAATTGGAGCGGGAAGCGTTTTTCCGCAACTGTTCACACACGTTTTATATGAAAACAAAATTCCGCCGCGTTTTTCCGCCAAACTAGATTCAATTCTATTTTTATGAGGACAGTTGCGGAAAAACGCTTGCCGCTCCAATTGTGATTATTGTCTAATTTGTTTGTATTTTTTGCTTAATTTTCCGTTTCTGTAAACGGCAATATTACCTAGGGTTTTTTGCTTATATATTCCTTGTTTTTTTTCATAAACGTTTTCCTAAGGGAATTGCGTATTTTATGATTTTAACTTGGGTAGTGGTCTGGTACACACTTTCCTTAGGTATTTTATACCCTAATTTTTTTTAAATTCACCCTTTTTATTTTTTGCGTGTACGTTTCTCAAAAAAATCCATTTTATTTCCTACGCCCAAATTTGTTTTCCCTACACACAAAAAAAAACTGTGTTAGATTGAGCAATCCGAATTGGTAAACATTTTTGATATGGAGGGGATAAATTTTTACCAAATTTTGCTAAAATTATCCTTGTCGATGTTAAAGTAACATAATTAATTTTTTATGTAAAATAACCAAGTAACTTGCACAATAACGCAAATTTATCGAAAGAAAACAAAAAAAAAAAAAAACAAATACAGACCGCCATTTTCATTTTGTATTTTTGTGTGCGTGCTTCGTTTATTTTTTGTGTTATAAAAACGTAAAAAGGAAATTGATAAATAAAATTAAAATAAATTAATAATTAAAAATAAATAATTAGTTTTTTAAAAGATAAATAATTGTAAGATAAAAAAATGCTAAAGTTAATTTTGCTGTCATAACTTAAAACACAATTCATTTAGCAAAACCAATGGAGTCCCAGACGTATGTTGCAATGAATTACAAATGGAATGATAAACTGAGTATACCCCTATTCCCAAAACACCAATAAGGTTTAATAGATTTTTAGTTAAAAATTGGTGTTTGGTAATAATTTTCTATTTTTACAGGGTTACTGCTGAATAATTTTTTGAAGCTATGGCGAATCCTTAACTACAATAAAGAGCATGGGCACCAGTCCTTCCTTTAGTTATAAAATTAAAACCTAAAAACTCATTTATATAGCAAAGCCAATGGAGTCCAGAACTGTTTTGATGAGTTACAAATGGAATCACAAAGTAAGTGTTCCTCCTAACCAAAAGACCAATGGGGTTTACTAGTTTTTTAAATTAAAAATTTATGTTTTTTAATAATTTTCTATTTTTACAGGATGCTTTTAAATAAATTCGTGAAGCTATAGCGGATCATTCACTTCAAGAAAAAGCGTAGGCAGCAGTCACTGGAGAAAATTGTACATAAAGGGTCAGTTGGTCAGTGGTAAATAAAATCCTACACAACATTTATTATATTAATATGGATTTATTCTGTGAAAATTTTAAATTCAACAAATTTTTACAAAAATTTTATAGAAAACTAGCTGAAGCGCCCGGCGTTGCCCAGGTTAACTTAGACATGAATATCTAAAATGCTTCTCCCCGGCACACAGTGTAAGAATTTGGCCACATATCGGGTTTATTTATACATTTATACAATAATATGATAAAGAAAAATACATACCATCTTAAATTCCGGGAAATTAAACTAAAATTAAGAAGTTTGTAATAACTTGAGCCCCAGCGCCATCTTCCGGTTCAAAATTTTTATCAGGAAATGTATTTCTGTTTTAGAAATATATTTTGTAAGTTTAGCAAAATTGTACCATAAATACAAAAACAAAAGAATTTTGTAAATAATTTCTCCCAGCGCCATCTACCGGGTCCAAATTTTATCAGGATACTTATTTTTGTTTAATAAATATATTTTGTGAATTTGAGCCAAATCGTACCATAAATAAAAAAAATTGAAATATTACGACAACAGCGCCACCTATCATTATTAAACTTAAGAGAAACCTGGCTCCTGACTAAACTTATATATTGTCCAAGTTTGGTGTCAATCGGTTCAGCGGTTCTTGAGTTTTTGTAACACGTACCCGGCACAAACGTTTTTATATATTAAGATTTATTTTAGCATAAATGTGGTAATATTTTAGCATTATTTTTAGTCACCTTTTCTAATAATTTTGGTATATTTCATCATATTTCCTTTGGTATATTTTACCAAGTTTTTGCTTAAATAGCATTAGTATTTTCTTCAAAATTTTTAACATAAGTGTTTTGGCTAAATTACGAAAACTACTTCGTCGGTTGTAGTTTTAGCATATTTTTGGTAAAATTATGACCGATTTTTGCTCACTCCGACACAGAAGGTGTGTTCCAGAACTCTCCGGGTAAAGTTCGGTAAAATGAGAGAAAATCTAAAAAACTCTCACCATACCGCAAAAATGCACAAAAGTACGGGAACGCTAAAAAACACATTTCAAGCCCGAAAACTAAAAAATGTAAACAAATTGAAATTCTAACATATTTTAGTAAGAAAAAATACGTTAAACAATGCGAAACAAATGGTAAAAGTTGATTTTAATGACTAAATATATTGTTTTGTTTAAAATTAAACATTACTTTTGTTTTGTTTTTTATTTAAATTTTTAGTTTATTTTCACAAAAAAAATCAGCTGTTTTCTTAACATCTGATTGTTACCAATTTACACGAAAAAATAGTACGGGTAAGTTCGGTAAAATGAGAAACAAATTTATTCTCTCAAAAACTCTCTCATTTAACCAATTTTTGCGTACTGGAACGCTTTTCGGGCTGGTTTGGGTACCCGCGGGCACCCGCGGTAACGTTCTGGAACACACCTAGATTTTTTTTACGTCTGTACAATCGAGGGTTTTTTTAAATTTTTTAAAGAGAAAGAAAAAATGTATCTGGCAGCACTGGTACAGAGTACCCTATTTGACAGCTGACAACAAAAAATAAAACGCCGGATAGAGCAAAAAAAGTCGCAATAGGAAGAAGGACACACAAAGAACTTTTCTTTTAGTAGTTTCTTCTTTATTCTCCATTTGGAATTATAATAAAATATATAAAATAGTTAATTGCAACGTGTTTAACAATGGTCCACACATAAAAAAGGAAAAAAATTATGTATATGAAGATTTTTAATTTGTGAAAAGTTGCCATTGTAGATCAAAAGAATTAAAAAAAATATTTCTTAAAAAAGGAAGCCAAAAAGATTGAAAGTAATGACAGTGACAGGTTTTAGTAAAATATTGAAAGAACAAAAAATAAAAGTGAAGTTTTTTTTATAATTTTTTTTTTTGGGCTATAGTGAAAAGACAGAAAAGAAGCGTCTAGAATAAAAAAGGCGCATTTTAAACTGAAGAAAAAAACAATTGTGCATCCATATAGGAACTGCATTCTTGGCAACTGGAAAAAATATAAAACGGGAAATTTAAGGTTGGAAAAGGAGTCCCTAAGTTTTTTAGCTTGCAAAATAGAAAAAAAAAACACGAGGTTTGTATTACATTTTTTCATACATAGCCAAAAAAAATATGGCGTTATTGTAATGTGTGTGTGGCCTATGTGGTTGTGTGTGTATATTTTGTGTATTGCAGTTTTTGTTGTTATTTTTTAAGACCTCCAAATAAAATTGCCGTTATATATCATTAATTTTCTTTTGTAGTGCATGATAGAGACGGGCACGTGAGTCACTTTTGACTCGCACTCTCGCTCACGAAAGCAATTTTTTCATCACGCACTTTTAAGCTGCCCATTCACTTGCAATAAAATTGCTCAACTTAAAAAAAAAATATTTTACAATATTATTGTCGTTTTACCCTACACAGCAAATAAAATTGCTCAATACTTAAACCCAATATATTGTACAAGATATAAACATAAACATAACATAATAAATGTTGTACAATATAGACAACACACTGATAAAATATATTGCAGTATTCTTGTTTGTACAATAAATATCAAAAGTGTTTTGATATTCTCCAATATATTGCACAACCGTAAATATTACATACACACAAGCGATATTATTGTACAATTTGAAAAGTTGAACAATAATATTGCAAGTGAATGGGCAGCTTTACGCAATTTTTTCGGAACAACTCTGTTAGCAGACATTGATCCTCCGATTTTTTTTTAAATAGGGATGATTTAGGTGAGTCCAACAAAGAAAGAAAAATTGTCGGCGGCCCATGGTTCCAGAGTTATGGGCACCCAAAGTTCGGATATCAAATTTAATATATCGTCGCCTTATTATTGTTTTGCTCCATACGCCATTTAAAAAAAAAAAAAGAATTAGGAATTGAATATATGTATATATGTAATATAAATAGTGTCTGACCGAATACACCTTTTTTGGCCGAAGCCGAAGTCGAATATTCGGCCAAATTTTCACTATTCGGCCAAACCGAAGCCGAATATTAAAAAAATAATATTTATGTAGTAAAAACAAGAAAAAAATTAAACTCGACTCGTCGGGATACTTAAATGCATGAAAATGTTGTCTAGAATGATTTTATTTTAAGCAAAAAATTTTTTTTGGACATTTTTGTAAAAAAATATATTTTAGAGTGTACATTTTTTTCGACCGAAAATTTTTTTTAATGTAAAAAATGTTTTTAGTTGCAAAAACACTTAGTAAAATGTTTTTTTGGCTTACTAATGTGATTCAAAGTTAGTTTAGTGTTTTTTTCAACACGTGAGCACAAATAATTCGGTATTCGGCCTATTCGGCTTAGCCAAAATTGTGGCCGAAGCCGAATAGTGGCCGAATAGTGCTTTTTGGTCGAAGCCGAATATTCGGTCGGACACTAAATATAAATATCCTCTTTCTTATTCCGAAGTCCGTTTTTTAAAACCTCTTCAAATTTGAGATATTCAGCATTTCCCAAGAAAAAACACACCTTTTGACAATTTTTTCGACCGGCACAGAATCGGCGGCGCGCCGCCGCCGTACAATTTTGAACCTTTTTTTCGCGCCGCCGCCGCACACTGGGTAATTTGAGCCAATTTTTAGGCCAAAAATAATTACAATGAAATTTTAAATTTAAGAGTTTTTTGTGAACACGCACAGCTGGATTTTATGAATTTGGAAATCGTGGAAATTTTTAGGGTTGCCACCATACGAAAAAAAAGTGAAAAGACTGAAAATCTCGAAAACGAATAGGCTAATTTTTTGAAACTCGGCACGAAGAAAATACGCAAGGAGGCTACCAAAATGGCACATAAACATTTTGTTTGATTTTGCGCGAAAAAGCTGTTATTTTTTGACGAAGCCAAATTTTGGTTTAAAACATTATTTTAATCAATTTTACTGATAATAAAATTATAAACAGCAACAGGGTTTTTTCTCTTAGTTCTTTTCCCAATCCAAACATTAGAAAGTTCAACATATTGCAAGCTGAGGCTGTCTGAAAGACGTTCACCAAAATATTTTGTAATTTTTTTGTTACTTAATATCCCCTCTCTTCTCCATATTATACACGATATCCTTTTTTATGTTTAATAGCTGAAAAAATCGATTGAATTTATATCAAAACGATGCTTGCAAATGCCAAATTCGACTGCCCGTCAATCAGCTTATATTTGTTTTCTTGAAAAACCAAATATGCAGTTATTTGCTTTAATATTTTCTTAATCGAACGTAATTAACACAAACATTATTATTGTTAGTTCGAAAAATGGATTCATTAACCTATTGTGGCACAAACCTAATTTTTATATTTTTTTACCCTAAGTTTTTGAAAATAAAATTGCGTAAAATTTTAAAATTATGCATTATTAAAGTATTTAATATTTTTTGGCTAAAGTGCACTTAACGGGGCACAAATATATTGGCAAAAAAAATATGCCACCCCCAGAGTCATCTCCAACCAAGGACTGTCAACCTAGCAACCCCAGCTTATGAATGTATGGGTACTCAAATAAAAGGTAATTTGCTCACGGTTGCAAATATATAAATTTTTATATGTATTTTAACAATAGGCTTGTTTTTCCAGACCGGATTAAGAATAGGATTAACTTTATTTACTTAAAAAATGGGTCAAATCAAGTCCAGATTTTTTTTTTTATAATTTTTTATAAAAAAAATTAAGCGTTGTCCAAAATGTAAAGGATGAAAAATAAATTAAGTTAAATCCTAGGATTAATTCAGATTTATTTATAGCATTTTACATTTTGGACAACATCTTACTTTTTCCTGTTTACATTTACTAATTGCATGTAAAAAAAAATATAAAAAAATTCCTGCACTTGATTTGACCCATTTTTTAACTTATAGAATTAATCCTAATCTTAATAGTCTTTGAAAGATCATTTCTTATTAGAACTGCCAGAAACTGGAATGACTTGCCGCCTCATCTACGTACTTTTTCACTATCGCATGGTGTATTTAAAAACAAACTATTGTCCCACTTTCAAAATCACCCATAATTTAGGTTTGTCTTGTTTTTTGTTTCTGCTGGTTATTTTTTGACTAACATTGTTTTACTTAAAATTTCTGAGCCATGTCCTGAGTAGGTGTACATTTAAATTGATTTAATTATAACATTTTTACCAAATTTTTATATCTTTTAATAAATATATTTAGTTTATTATAATTATAATTAAGAATATGTATACACTGTGCCATTATTTAAAAAATTATAAATAAGAAACTCTTTTTGAATTGTTATTACATTTTGGCATGGTGAAAATATTGAATTTGTGAAATATTGAATTCTAATGGTACGTCTTTGGCCTTTTAGGCTTATTGTACCAGAAATAAAAAAATAATCCGGTCTGCAAAAAACAAGCCTAGTATTGTAACCCCTAAATCATTTTAGTAACTTTCTGTCAATAATTTAGCCATTCAGTAATTAACCGCGTAAAAGGCTTAATACACAAAAAAACTTTATTTAGCAAAGCCGCTAAATTAATTTATAGAGTTTGTAATCCCTAAGCCGGCTACGCAGAAACAAATTTTAAGCAAAAAAAAGTTTTTTTTGGTAAACTTTTTTTTTTGCATCAGGACGGTTTTTTGGACCTAGAGGGGCCCAGGGACCGTGTCCCCCTTTACTTTTCTTTTTTAATTACCTTTAATTTAAGTACCCACACAAACCTGTAGGTGGGTGGGGCGGTTTTTTGGCTCCAGGGGCCCCTAGCCCCTTAAATTTTAATTTCGTTTTTTTTTTTCTTTTTAATTCCAGAGGAGCTCCAATTTTTAAAAGAGCACTTTTGCATTTTTTTTCTTTGTTGGACACACTTAAATCATCCCTATTTCTAAAAAAAAAATATGACCAATGTCTGCTAACTAGACTTGTTCCAGCTTGTTCACAGCCACGTGAGTAAATTTAAGACAACTCATGTTGCTAGAAGCTCCACTTGGAGCAGCGTTCTTATAAATATTGTAAGACACGTTAACTAAAATAAAAAAAAAAAAAATGTGTTATAACTTTTTTTGAACGTCATTTTCCCAAGGGTCTATCTTATGATCAATATTGTATTAATGATAAAAAAAATTCAGTTCAATTTGGTGAAAAAACCTCTCGCACCGAAAGCGATTTCTAAAATGTCTTTAATGATTTTTTTCATTATTTATTTAATAAAATCCTTTTACATTTCCACTGATTTAAAAACAGACTTCACCATTGAAGTCAGCATGCCTTAATTATATAAAAATTATGGTCAGATCTTGAGGTACAAACAATTTTTTTTTTTGTAACATAGTGTCGTTTGTTAAAAACTTTAATGCAAAAAATTAAAATTAAAAAAATTTTTTAACAAAAACGCAATTCTTAGTATTTTTCTATGCTCTACACGATTTTACCTTGGGACACCAGATATTTGCAAAAAATGCAAAAAGTTATAACCCTAATGTGCACTCACACAGGTTTTTACTCACATAAACGAAACTTTTATTTATACAAAAAATTAACAACATTATTAGTAAAATTTAAAGTTAAGCCAAATTCAACAAGTTTTTGTTTCTTAAATTTCGGGACGAAATTTAAAGTTTAGCCAAATTTTACAATTTTTTTTGCTCTTTTTTGGGGAAAAAAGAAAATAGAAAAAAAAAAATCACTCAAATTGTTAAAAATGAGTTTCAGTCACACTCATGCGTGAATCACGCACTAATCTGCTCATGTACCCATCTCTAATGCAAGATCACTACAACAATAAAATAAACAAGAAAAGTTAAATTCGGCATTGCCGAATGTATTGATTATTGTAAGATTATTGCAAAAAACTATATTTTGTAGGAAATTAATTTTTTTTTAAAAAAATTTCCGCGAAAAAAAAGTTTTGGTAAAAAAAAACTTGTATTTGTAGGTTATGTTGAATGTACCAACATTTCTGAGGTGTCCTTACATTTTCGTTCATAACTTTTGAACCGCTAAACCGATATCGCCCAAATGCTATACCAAACTGCTCGGGAGAACTTCCAATAAATAAGTTAAGTTTCAGTCATCTCCGTGTAATATTTTGTCCGTGATCACCATTTCCACAGACAGACAAATAGACGGACAGACGGACATCGGTAGAATATTTTAGAATCGATCACTGAAAAACTGACACTTCCTTACGTTATTGTTTTGGTCCATACGCCAAAGAAAGCAAAATTTGGCATTACTAGTAATGGGGTTTGTAATCCGAAACAGATGTTAATAAGTAGTTATTGAATGAAACACCCAAACTTTTGGAACTCATTAAAAATACCGAACTTTCAACTTTAAACCATGAAAAAGTTTCCCCTTGAAGAACTAAAATATCCCCTGAAAAACAAAATTTTGTTACGATTTTTTTTTTTTTAATTTTTACTCAACAAATGTAATATTTTTATGCCATATTATGTTCACAGACCTGCACTTGGACCAGAGCTTCGAAGAATGAAATCCTTTTCGAATGAATTCTCAAAAAAATCCATTCAATTGTCATAGTCAGTGAATGCATTCGATTTCATAAATCAACATTGAATGCAGTCCTTGGAATTCATTCGATCGAATGGAAAAAAATGAATGCATTCGATTTCTTGTTTATTTGATTTAGAAAAATCGAATGCATTCGATTTTGTATCATTCCATTGCGAATGCAATCGATTTTTTAAAACTATAGATCAAAACGGAGCCAAATTTTGGTCCATAGTATCGCCGACTCTCTTTACATACGATGACCCTAATGGACTCAAATTTTGAATCCAAAAAAATTGGTGTTCCCTAAAATTTAAAAAATGCTCATATTAACTGCCTATACGACAAAAAATGTGAAGAGTGTTGGCGTTACTATGGACAAAAAATTGGCTCCGTTTTGCTCTATCTTGGTAAGTTTTTTTAAGTTTTTTATGCAATGAATAAATAAGCCATTCGATTTTTTAAATTGAATGAAATGAAAATCGATTGCATTCGCAAGTGAATGCATTCGATTTTTAAAAGTCGAATGAAAAAAAAATCGAATGCATTCGATTTTTGAAAGTCGAATGAAAAATAAATCGAATGCGTTCGACATTTATAAATCGAATGAGTCTAAAGTGAATTCATTCAAATTCACTAAATTTTCATTCAGAATGACAAATCGAATTAAGGAATGAAATTCTTCGAAGCTCTGACTTGGACCAAGGGGATTAGGAAACTCGATTTTTTTTTTCAGTTTTTAGGGAGTGGTTACAGAAAATATATATAAAAAAAAAAATATAAATAACGATAAGAATGTATTATTTAAGCGTAAATATCATACAAAAATAATTTGTAAACATTTATAGTGGTGAAAAGGTATCCCCCACCGACTAAGCTAAAAAAAAATTTGCTTAAGCAAGTGCACCTATATCGCCATCAAAACGTCATGTATTTATGTTTTGGCAAGAGTACAAAATTCGCAGGCATTTTTTTACCACGGATCAGTAAGATATAAAAAAATTACCATCTACTGATATATCTTTTTGTCCGACACTATCTTACATCTTTTAAAAATTTATAAAAATATATTTCTTTTCTTTTTATTTTCAGCTTATAAAAATGGTTGTATAAAACAGACTTCCAAAGGAATTCAATCAAAGAACAAACAACATGAAATAAATCACATTTATAAAAAAAAAACGAAATAGGACCAAATCGCTCTAATACAAATCCAAATTCCTTTTAAGGTAAAAATAATGAATAAATCTCCAATTAATTCGTTTTTAGCAACAAAAATAAACATAAAAGCCTCACAATAAAAATATGTAATTAAAAAATCATTGAAATGAATACAAAAGAATTTCAATTTCTCAAAAACAATTTACACTTTATGCTCAAAGCAAAAAACAATAAAACTTTGGTATTTTAGTAAAAAAAAAAATAAGTAAAATTATATTTTTATAAAAATCACTCATCAACCAAAAAAAAAATTCTTTGTATTTAAAACATTAATTTATTAAAAAAAATATATTAAAAAATAAAGAACGTAACACAAATGATACACAAAAAACCAGCTGAACTCAGGCAATTTTATAAACACACCTAGAAGTACGGCTAAAATTACAAAAAATAATTAAAATTATTATAAAAATATTATTATTATATAAATAAAAAGCAAACAAACAACATTCTTTTAACCGAATTAATAATTGATGTTAGAATTGAAGATTTTTCAAGTTAAATTAAACTAGAAAAGAAAATATGTTTGCCAGCAATATGAAAATTTTAACATTAAATACACAAAACATTACTTCACCTAGCACACCAGCTAGAGGAGGAGGAGGTGTAGCTCCTTCCTTAAAAGAATTAAATAATGGAAGTAGTGGTGGTAATGGTGGAACAACAAGTGGTGGCAGTGGTGGTGGTGGAAATGGATCGAATCACAAAAACAACAAACGGGAACAAAATCAAAAACACAATAGTAAAAATAAATTTACACATGGCAACAACAGTAATAATAAAATGCAACAGCATTTATCACAACAACAACAGCAGCAGCAACAAAAGTATAATCAACATCACAACAGTAGTAGTAGTAGCAACAACAATAATAATAATAACAACTCAAACAAATCAAAAAAACAACATTACAATAATAATTCAACATCTTCATTAAATCGTAAAAAGTATTATCAACAACAGCAGCAACAGCATCATAATCACCAACAACAACAACAGCATCAACAACATTATCAACAACAGTACATACCAACATTACAACAAACACTACCAGCTACAACATCTGCTACAAATAATAATAACAACAACAGTAGTTTGGTTAAAAATCAAAATTTTACCAACATTGATATAATTTTGCAACAACAAAACAACACCTCCAACAACAACAATAAAATTAATACTCCTATCGAAGCAACATGTACTTGTTTACCAAAAAATGTTTGTGATAAACTATCATCCATAGATTATCAAAAACAATATCAACAGCAGCAGCAGCAATTTCAACAACAACTACCGCAATTGCATAATATTTCCTACAATTTACAATTAAGAACATCTTCGGGAATAACTTCTTCTACAACTTCCTGCAACAATATTTCTCTGTTGACAGCTCCAACTTCCCTACCGTCTTCTATGAACTCAATAGCCCCTCCCACGTCAACGACATCTTGTATTAGTTGTTGGTCCCATATTTCTAAAATACCCCAACAACAACAACTACAATCATCAATTTCAAATTTTAAAACAAATAACAAATTGCCTTTAGTTGCTGTTGCAAATAATACAAATTTACAAGAATTTGTTGCAAGTGCTGCGGCAGCAGTAGCAGCTAATAAATGTAATTCTAGTCAAAGTTCTGCGATAGCATCATCATCAAGTGGTCAAACGACAACTTCGCCATCATCTTCGATAACATCGTCCTCATTTACATCTTCTACAAAAAAGAAATCTTTCTGGAAAAGTTCAAATAGTAGTAGTAGTGGTGTCGCTGGTGTAGTGGGAAGTGGAATTATAGGATCTGGTGCTCATAATTCATTTAGTAATACAACACAATCACCAAAATTGACTAAAGATAAGGTAAGTTTTTTTATATACTTAAAACAAGTTAAAAAAAAGGTAAAAGGTATCTATTCTAAGATCCATCCATGGATCTTAGAATATTAAAAAGATTCGCAATGACTTTGAACGTGTTTAACTGGCGCCGCTAGCGGAAAAAAGTTTTGTGGTATCGCTATGGACGAAAATGTCTATGCGAGGTGTAAAATTTTAATGGAAAAAGTTTTCGTGCAAAAATGTTGAAATTGGCAAAAGAAAATAACACTATTACAAAAAAGTTTTTTTTTTGTTAAAAAATATTTGTCGAAAAAAGTTTCTAAAGTGAAAAACAATTATTGTTCTATTTTAAATGATATTCTGTATCAAATTCCGTTCGCTGAAGTTCCAAACTTAAACTGCTTGAATTATATGTTAGTACTGTTTAATGCACGACACCTAAAACCAGTGATGCCAACTTAGTGCTTTTGGCACTATTAATGGTGCTTTTTGATGCCCCAAAACGCAAAAATTTTGTCCTTAGTGCCAAAATCAAAAGAAGTCCTAACTTGGAGCTTTTTTAATTTTCCGTTAGTGCCTTTAGTGCTTTTTACAATTTTTATTTAGTTTGTACTTTATTAATGCTTTAAAATTAAAAATTGTGTTACTAAAAGAAAGGTATTGTCCTGTTCTATCTAACTGTTTATTATAAAATGTCGAAACAGGATTATTTTATTCAATTAAGTATCAAAAACCCATAAATTTTTACATTTATAGAATTGGCTCAAAAACTGAGTATTATTTTAAAATGCTTTATATAGCATTAGATAGGCCTTGAAAATACCTTTCTTTTGATACCAAACATGTCTATATTTACTGTGCATAACTGTGCACAAAGAGTCATTAAAGAAAAAAAAGTGCAGAAAGTGCGACATTTTTTTCCAGAAAAGAAAACGCCATTAAACTTATGTGCAATACCCAATGAATTGGTTAACACTTTCCTTCAGCAAAAATGGTCCCCAACATCGCCCTCGCCATTTTTTTTTTATATATTGGACGGTCTATAATATTCGGTACTGCCGAATGTTACTTGTTTTGTGTTTAAATTATCGATTAAATTGAAAACAAGTGAGAGTGTTAAATTTGGCTGTGCTTTTGTTTTTTATACCCTCCATATGTTAAGAAAAAAAAAATAGGGAAATTTTTCAGAGGGGCCCCGACATGGCGTTGGGGGACACCTTCCATATTTACAAATTTGTTAATTATTCTTTTTGCACTTAACTTTACAATTTTATCATTTAAACTATTTTTTTATAACCACGTGCCAAAAATTTTGTAGTTAAGTTTTTATTTGAATAAAAAAACACATCAAAAATAACAAACATCAACAAATTATAAATATCTACAAGATTGCTATTATAAAAATAAAAACCAAGTAGAAACACAGTCTAACAAAACATAACATACTAATTTTTCTTCAACAAAAGAACATTTTATTTCCTAATAACCGTGGTAAAAGTGCAGGGTGATATACCTTAAAAATGTTTTATTTGTTGAGCAAATATTTATCAAATTGGAACTTGTTTCCCTTTGTCCCGATTTGGACTATTTACGAACTTGAACGAACCAGTACCATAAGACATATTCGTGTCAAACTTCAGGCTAGGTCTTTTGGTTTGGACTGCATTATGGTTTTAACAGATAAACGGACAGATATTCATGGAATGTATTGGAATTAATCATGAATCAATAAAATATATACTTTATGGGATCTTCGACCAATATATCGATGCGCTATACGCGGAATGGCGAAGTGATTATGCCCCCATACTATGTTTGGAAGGTATAAAAAGGCTTAGTGCTTTTTTACACTTTTTTTACCCCGAAATAGTGCTTTTTAGTGCTTTTTTTCAGATTCAAAGTGCTTTTTGTTGTCAAAAAGTTGGCATCACTGCCTAAAACAGTACGCGAAAGTACTGTTTTTTATGACCTGTACTGTTTTTGTACTGATTTTTACTTTATTTAATTAGCTGCATTTATGTCAGTAATACCCTTTTCGTATTAATTTTATAAAACTGTTATTTTATTTAAACACTGTTTTATGGTTTGTATTACAATGTGCCGTGGCAATGGCACATTGTAATATGGATGCCTTTATGGATGTCATTCCCAAAACTTTTTTTGGAATTGTCGTCATCCTCACTAACCTAATCTATGTTTTATTCTACGTTCTTAAAAGACTGTTAAAACAGTGTTTTGAGAAAATCAAACTGAAAAGTCTATATGACGAAATATTAAGAAAACTATTTGTCAGAGATGACAAAATTGAACAAATAAAAAGTTTTTAAAATCTGCTGCTTAATGTATGCACTCGATACATGAGTATTCAAAATAAGACTTTCAAAAAAGTACTGTTTTTATTAGCAATGTACTGTTTTTTTTGAATGGATGTACTGTTTTTTCCTATTTCGAATATGGCAACCCTTATTCGGGCACATTCGAACGAATTACTCCTGCTGGAGTAAAGCTGTCGGCGATCCGAAATCCGGTAAATTAAAAATAAACAAAAAATATAAATAATAAAGAAACAATTAGAATACTAAACACTGAGAGAATGGAATGGAAGAGATATACAAAAGAAAGTTTATACATACAACAACAAATAGCAAAACAATGAACTTAAAAGAGGACACAAAAAACATAAACTCCAGCTACAAAGTAGCCATTTATTAACTGTGATATTAAAGATAAGATGTGTTTTATTACTAAATTCGTGTTTTCTGTTATATGTTAAATGTTTAATTATTTGTAATTTTTTAATGTAATAATATACAAATTTTGAGTTTTAATGTTCTGAATTTATTAATTGTGTAATAATATGATGTTTTTTTATTAACTAAGTCGATAAATAATCGACGAAACGTCGGAATAAAAATTGTAAACAAAATTTAGTTTTATTTACATGGAAAATATAGGTCTAATTAGCTCAACAAATAAATAATATTTATTTAAATTTCTTTCCAGCTTGTGACAAATGTCGGTAACAATTGTAGTAGATTATCATTGAGCAGTAATAATAGTAATTCTCAAAAATATTCTACTACAGTATCTGCCTTAAATACGTCACAACAAAAACAGCAGCACAACAAACAACAACCAGTTGAAGTTGTTCAAAAAACCGCAATGAGCACTGCATTGTCAGGAGGATCAACAACAACAGCATCGTCTTCATCTTCACCAACAACAAATAATAGCATATTGTCATCGTCATCATCATCAACAT
Organism: Pegoplata infirma; assembly: GCA_963921195.1. NCBI lineage: Eukaryota > Metazoa > Arthropoda > Insecta > Diptera > Anthomyiidae > Pegoplata > Pegoplata infirma. The sequence continues at coordinate 33,889,527 of OY992540.1, read as the reverse complement.
CTACTATTAAATCTTCAACCACGGCAGCTACCTCACAAGATACACTGAAACAACACAATGAGTCTAAACAAGTGATAAAAACCGTAAACACCAACAATAATAGCAACTGTAGTGATTCTTCTAATAATACTAATTCATCGGGAGTTGGAACAACGCGTAATACCTCAAAATCTTCTTCAACAGCTTCAGTACCTTCATCGCCAAATTCATATTCTTTAGATTTTCTACATTCCGTAGGTGAACAAATGACTGGAGTGGCATTGCGAACATCTGCTACAGTAACAGGTTAGTATTATGAAAATGTAGAAAATCTTTAATCGTACTTAGGAATTTGGGAAAATGTGCTAAAAATCTTTGAATCTAAAAGTTTTCAATTATTAAAAAATTTGTTTTATAAAGAAAAATTTGTGTTTCCAATAATTCGACCATGCCGGTTAAACGGTTAGGGCATTTTTCGAAAATTGATGAAAATTGGTTAATCGGTTATTCCGGTCGATTAATGGGAAAAATTGGCCATTAGTCGTCAAAAACAATGAAAACTTATTATTAACAATTTATTAAAAGTAATATAACAAAAAATAAAAGTATTTTAAGTAAAATTTCATTTTCAGTCTTTATACATTGTTTAAAGGAAAAAATCATAGAAATCATAGAAAATAATCGTAGAAATTGCCGCAATTGATATTGCTTGGTGTAAATAGGGACTTATGGCCGTATTCAAAATGAAATTCTAGACACTGTCTAGATACTGTTTAAGGATTTCTTATTCAAAACACATTTTCTTAAACTTTGAACATACGCTGAACATCTCTTGCCTAACTGACGCCATATTGATTTTGTAAAATGTAAACAACAAATTAAATGACAAAAACTTCATTTTGAATACGGCTGTTAGATTTCAAACTGATTTTTTTTTTTTTTTGTAGTATTATTATTATTTTATTAATACTTTTGAGAATTACATATCATTTAATAACTTTACAGAAATTTAGCTCTGCTATATATTAAAATTTTTTTGCTATATATTTAAATTTTTTTGGGGGCCCTCGTAGGCTAGTTGGTAGCGTGCTAGCCTTTCAACGTGGGGGTAGTGGGTTCGATTCCCACCAGACCCCTTGGTTTTTTCGCTACAACGAGACGACGGTCATTGTTACCAGTTCTCGGTTAGGTTGAATTTATTAAAAATGATTTGTAAATTAATTGAAAGAACAAATAAAAGTAATTGATCATTGATTCATTGATCATGTTTTTTTATATTAAAATTTTTAATAAAACATTTCTCTATAAATAAATTTATTAATTGTATTTCTAAAGGAACAACAACATCAAATAACAGCAATCATGCAAATGTGAACTCCCCAGCTCGAAATAGTTACCCATATGCGGCAATGCCATCAAATCAACGTCGATACATGTATGGTGGTGGCGGTAATCACAATAATTATCAAAACCAAAATCATCAACAGAATTATTATCAGCACCATCACCACCAGCCTTCGCCCTTGACAATAGCTTCATTTTTACATAAAGATCTACTGGGAGAATCTTTGCTGTCAAATGCAAATAGTGCAAATGGTAATGGCTCCAGGGGAGGAGGTTCTGCAACAGAACAAAACGGCAGCAATAACAGTGGTAGGGGTGGTAGTGGAAATGCAAATAATTATATCGATAAGCCGCACTATACACAACAACATACACGTTATCATCAAAACTATTATCCAACACATTATCCACCACATTCTGCATCAGGTATGCAGCATTCGAATTATGGAGTTGGATATGGAGGAGGAAGAGTGGGTAATAATCAAAGATCTAATTATGGTGGTTATCATAATAACAGTAATAGTGGCGGAGGTGGAGGCAATAATAATGTAATGCCACAACAACAGCAAACTAGACATTTCCAAAATAATGGTAGTGGGGGAACTGGAAATTCTACAAATTTTTGTACATCTCAAACAAATAAAAAATCGTATGCATCAAGTTCAGCATCATCTTGTTCATCATCATCTTCTACGTCAATATCCTCAAATTCTTCAAATAATTCTCATCGCCAGCAAACGACATCAAATACACAAATACCCCAAGAATCTGGCAGCAGTTCCATGTCGTCTAATTTAAATTTAGCTATAGAAACATTGCCTAATAAAACGTCAGGACAACAAACAGGTGGTAATCATCAACGTGGTAACTATCGCAATCATAATAGTCATTATAATCATGGACAACAACATTATTATCAACATTCTATAGTGAATTCACCTAATACGACGCCACATCCCCAAAACTACTATAATCTCACGTATGTAAGTACAGATGGGTCAATTAGTAGTACAACTTCTAGGGGTTGTAGTCCAGCACCACAATCACTACCACCAACACCCTCATCTACCACGACGACAGCTAGTCATAGTCCAAAGCCTATGGATAATAGTCCTGCGGCCGTAGCAATGTTAATGAATTTTAATAGCAGCCATTTACAATATCCACGTTATGGAACTAGTCAACATCATTTTACAGCACAACAACATCAGCAGCAGCAACAATTCCATCAATATCAACAGCAACAAAATTTTTTAAATAAAAAACTTTTAGCTCCCTTAACATTGACCATGCCCCCACCCTCGCCTTCGCCAACACCGCCACCACCTGCCAATACAACAGTTTCAATACAACAGCAACAACAACCACCACCAGGACTTCACAATATTATATGTTGTTCCCAGTTAGATGAGGCTTCTACAGCTGCAGCGGCTGCCGCGGCTTCGTCATCTTCATCGGCATCAGGAATCATTGCTGGCAATGATTATGATTCTGATACTTCGTCTAATCATTCTATAGCTCAACATAAATATCAATCTTTAAAATCTATGAGATCACTATCGTCATCATCTTCTTCGACTGCATCGGCATCAACTACCTCATTATCGGTTACGGGACAAGTGTCACAACCACAAGATTGCAGTCATCCAACAACACCAGCTACATGTATGCCAACGACACCCTTACATAGTCCCCTGGAATATAATTACTCAGCTAATGCTCCACTTACATTCCCTAATCTGCAAGTAGCACACTTGGCTCAACATCCTTATAAAACAGCTAATGCCAACCAACAGTTGCCACAAATTTATCGTAATGGTGGTGTTATATCGTTATTAAGTTTACCAATACAATCTCCTAATAGTAATACTGGTCACTCTAATTATCTAGATGATGACTATCAGCCAAGCGCTGGACAACAACATCAACAACACTTCTATTTCAATTCATCTTCAACACCCAGTGAACATTTAAATGCAAATTCGGCTTTGGCAGCGGGTAATCAACAACAGCTTACGACAACAAATCGTTCTGTCAGTAGTGGTGGTTATTGGAGTCCCTCACACCAAAATAATTTTCTTTATCAGCAAACAAATTCGGGAGCTGTTGCTTTGATACCTACACCGAACACAGCATCATCGTGTGGCTCTTCCACGGCATCTATATCACCACGTTTAACAGAACGTGGTGATGATTTGCAACAACAGTTACATAGTAACGGTTCCATAAGAAGTGCTGCTTCATCACCCTCACCTTGTTCATCATGTTTAAATGAACAATTTGGTCAAATAATGATTGGAAGTACAGGTAGTAGTGGCGGTGGCAGTAACGTAGGAGGTGGAAGTAGTGGATCTTGTAAAAGCTCTTCATCAAATTCTTCAGTTAGTGGGAGTAGTAGCAGAGGTGGAGTTGCTTTGACAGGGGGACATAATCAGAAAATAGGGTAAGTGACTTCATCATTTTATTGACTCCATCATTTTATTAAGACTGATATTATTGATTTTGTGTGTATTTTCGCTTAATGTCCGTCTGGAAATCACGTTGCAGTTTGAACCAATAGAGCTGCACTTACAAAATTTCATTGGTAAAACAAATTGTAGGTTGGTAAAGTGAAGTCAGATATGATTATTTCCTTAAATAGTGACATCTGATAAATTTTTGTTTATGGTCCTGTAGAGAAACAAACCCATTACCCTGGATTAATTTAGGCTAAATCGATATAAAATGCCTTTCCAATTGCCTGTGGCTCTTGAATGAATGACCACAGGGCCGTAATAAGCAAAAGAATTATTTTGTTCATTGTACGAAATAATTCATGGTTTGACGGAACGAAATATTTCATACAATGCATTACTATTTTTTTAAATGGATTACTAAGTTTTTATACACTCCATTTAGAAGTAGAGGGTTCAAAAGTTAAAAAAGAAAATATAAGGACATTTCGAAAATTTTGAACCCATATAAAATGCTTAAATTCGGCTCCTGGTTGACATATATGAACAAAAATTTTCGCGGAATTTTTTGTTTCACCAAAACTTTTTCAAATTTTTTTTTCTGCATAATCTTTTTTACATTGTCAATCATACAGAAAATTCCAAATTAAACTTTTTTTTCTAGTTTTTTTTTGTAAGCACTAATTTATGTTATTTTTACGAAACAAATTAAGGAAAGAAATATTTCGTAGAAATATAAAATATTTCGTAAAATCTATAAAGCATTTAGATTTTTTTTGTAAATACGAATTTATTAAGTTAAGAAAATAAGGTAAGAAATACTTCGTACAATGCACTATGGTTCCAAATGCATTTTTTTTGGCAGAAATTAAAAAAACAAAAATTTACAAATTTCCAAAAGCTTATACAGTTTCTCAATGGCAACACTCCAAGCCATTAAGAAAGTATAATGAAAAAATTTTTATGGCAATACTGTCAGTCTGACAGGGTTTCAAAGTTGATAGTTTTATGGCGTATTATTAAATCGGGATTAAAACCATATTACAATTATACTAACAGAAAATGGGAACAAATAAAATTATAAAAAGGCTAAAAAGGAAAATTGAAGCTCAAGGAAAGTAGTTCTTATTAAAAACTCCAATTTGTAATTCCATGCATCTTTGGCGTTATTTTTGGGGGTTGCGGTTTTAAGGATTTTGAAGCCAAAATAGCCTATATCTTTCGTGGACAAAAAGTTGTGTTTGGGCACGAACTTGCATGAGTCTTCAAATGTGAAAGTGTTTTCTAGATAGTCTATTTAATACTAAAATTAACACCTAGCCAGCATTTTTCGGCAAACTCTCACAATTGCCATTTGAGTTTAGCACAAATTTCGACAAAATTTTCGGTTTTTTGCGAGACAAATCTTTAAATTTTTTTTAACTATAATTTTTTTGGCTTTAGCCAAGCTAACTGACTACTAGAAATATATTATGGTTGATAATTTTTTTTTTTCCAAAAAAAAAATTTTCAAAAAAAATTTGCGAAATTTTTTTTTTTTTTTAAATTTTTTTTTTTTTGAAAATCGTTTTTTAATTGCGTAAAGAGTTAAAACCCCATTCCAGATTCAAAACTAGCGACTTTGCTTCATTTTTGGAATTAATGCCAAAAAAAATTGATTTGGGACCATAGTGCAATGGCGAAATATTTAGTAAAACTACAAATTATTTTTCCAAATGGCGTTCTTACTTGTTTTATTTTTTCTGTAAACTTTTGTTTTCTTAAAATAAATATAAAAAATGTAAATTTAATATCTTCGTATTACAGCTCTTCGCAGTTATTGTCTCAACAGCAACAGCGTTTGATAGCACAACAACAAACTCATCAATCCTCCTTATCTTCATCATCGAGTTCATCAGCAACAACTTTAACCAGAACTCGAGGCTGTGGCAATGCTGGTGGTAATAATAGTAATAATGGACGTAACCAGCATACGCCACAACAATCTTCTTCAAATTCGTTTAATAATAATTCAGCTGGTGGCAGTGGTAGCACTAACCATAATTTGTTATCACAACCACCACCTCACCTTTATACACATCAACATCAAAATTTGCCACCTCCACTGCCACCACATAACTTACTCTATAATAATCCACAAACTCATCAAATGCGTGCCTTAAGCAGTTTATCCATTAATTCGTCCGTACATGATATTTTTACCCATACACCGTCTGATCGTTTTATGGCACGGGCACATCTAGTCGAAGCCAAAGAAACACCAGCTGATTTACTTAATAACACAAAATGGGATCATCTATCACTGGGTATTTGGAAAAAGTTTATTAGTTCACAGCAAACAGAGGAAACGTTTAAACAGAAAATGCGTTTGTGGCGTTATTTGTACCTGTTTGTAAAGGTAAGAACATAAATTTAGAAATATTTATTAAAAAGTTTGGCATAAATATTTCAAAATTGAAATTGTTAAAAGTTAAAATACATTCCATATTATGAATTACTAAAAAACTAACACATTGCCGAAAAATAAATACAATGTGTTTTTTAATTTCTTATAACTCAAAATGACAGATAAGGTCAACAAATCGAATTTCAGACTTGATTTTTCGGTCACATATCTAAATTCAAAATTATTTCAATATATTCTTCAAGTAGTAATTAATATTTTTTCATATTAGAATGCTTATCCACGTTATGGTCTTTATTTAGTCGGTTCTACAATTTCCGGTTTTGGTTCAGATTCATCAGATGTTGATATGTGCTTAGTATCACGCAGTGCTTCGAGCATAGATCCCCGAATGGAAGCACTATTTAATTTAACTGTACTACGTGATTGCCTTAGTAAATCTGGTAAGTAAACATATTTGTATATCGAGGGCTTATATTCAAAACTTGCTATCGCAATATTTTCAAAAAGAGACTTTTCAATAGAAATGTGTTCACCGATATAGTTGTTATCTATAAAATTAATTTTAAACTAAAATATTATTTAATATGGTATTTACATCAACGAAAACAACTTGTTTTTGAATATTTTTTTGGTTTTTGGAAAAAACTATATAGTTTTTTTTTTTTAATTGTCGGGAGTATCAATTTTTTAAATTCAAAATTTGGACCCATTAGGTTCCACACATGTGAAGAGGACCAGCGAAACTATGGGAATTCTAAGAACCATAAATGCCTCCCATTTTGCTTTATCTGGCTAAGTTTTTGAGATATAGCCATTTTAAGTTTTAACCGAACAATTTTTCTTTACAGAGTAAACGATACGCCGGCGGAAATAAAACGTTTAATAGTTATTGCTTTATTTTCAAAAATACCCAAATTCACACCTGATGGGAAATCTCGTTCGAACGAAATTTGTATCATATGGTAGTGTAAAAAATAATACTGTATCATATGATCGAAATCTCGTTCGAACGAGATTTTACCTCAGGTGTGAATAGGCCCTATGCCATTTATTAATGCCAATTATTTTTTTTTATAATAAGCATTAGTAATGCTCCTTAACGGGCGTTAGTATTGATTGTAACAATTGTTACCATCAATGCCAATGCTAAAAATTTCATTGGCATTAGTTTCAATATAATGCCAATTAATTAGTCCATTTATTTAAGTAGTCCCATGTATTTCATAAATAAACCCCTTAGATTTTTTCTTTCTATAACTGAGGAGTTCCATAACAAAACGCAACAATTCCACTTTTTGATTTTTTTGTGTTTTTGACTAAATCCTATTCTACACATCAAAAACCATGCAACCATTACTAAAAATCACCCCAAAGCTCAATATTTACACTGCAATTCACTGTTGACTTTAATTATGAAACATCCCAAAGCTTAGTAATTACACTCAAACTCACTATTGACTTTGTTTACATTTGTAGGTTTATCTCAAAAACTGTTAAAGTGGAATTGTTGCGTTTTGTTATGGAACTCCTCAACTCATGTTATACGGAACGAATTTAAACATACATGGAACAAAATAAAATACAATGGGGAACGAAATAGAATGGAACAGCAAACATCATGGACTGCATTTTTTTACTTAAAATTTTTTACTCAATATTTTTTTTTTTTTGCACTCAGAATTTGTTTCACTTAAATTTCATGCATTCCATGTCTAACTCACCTAAATATCGGTCTAGGGCCCTCTAAAGAATATATTCGTCAATCTCGATCGATTTTAAATCTTATGTAGCTGTCAATGGCAATCACGGCCAAAATAAGAATTTTGATTTCAGTTATATTTGATTTTTCAAATTTTTCAAAAGCTATGCAATTTCCGAACATATAATGCCGCCTTAAACTCTAATGAACGAAAATCTTCATTTTTAATTTGTTGGTATGTGTGACTCACATTTATTTGTTGTATTATTTTAAAACAAATCATACATCAAACGTATTTTTTTACCTGAATCCATTTTATACCTTAAAATACAACCCTTAATATATATTTTAAGATTAGCATTGCAATACAGCTGCCAGTTTGTTCTTGTCTTTTCACGTGATCGCATCTTTAAGATAATTTTTTTTTGTGTAACCTCATAAAAATTAATAATATTTTAAAATTTTTCTCTATAGGTGAATTTGAAAATTTCAATTTAATTGAAGCAAAAGTGCCTATTTTACGTTTTCGTGATCATATAAATAAACTGGAAGTTGATTTAAATTTTAATAACTGTGTGGGTATTAAAAATACTCATTTACTTTATTGTTATTCCCAACGTAAGTATAAAACTTCACAATTTTTAGTTAAAAAAAAAAAACTTTCTTATATCTTTGGAACTATTTCCAATTTATTTTTCTAGTTGATTGGCGTTTGCGACCATTAGTTTTAGTAACAAAATTATGGGCTCAATATCATAATATCAACAATGCCAAAAATATGACGATATCTAGTTATTCTTTAGTATTAATGGTTATACACTTTTTGCAATATGCCGTGAATCCAGCAGTATTACCATGTTTACATGACATGTTTCCAGATAAATTTACAATGGTAAGTTGAGGCAAAAGTTCTTAACAATTTTTAATAGCGTTGCGTTAAAGAAACACTTTGACCAAGTTTTTAGGGTGTGGATTAAGTTTGAACTTAGTTGAATGTAGTTTAAAATTCGGATGATGCCGGCGAAATGAAGTTTATTAGCGTTTTATTAATAATTACCAACATTTAACGCTAATTAAGTTGTTCCGCCAAAATTTTGCTTACAAACTTGGTTTAGTTAAACTGTTTAACTTAACCAAGTTTAACTGAGATTCCAAAATCTCGGAGATCTTATACTTATCTCCGAGATTTTAGAATTCATTTTAGTAACTCTAAAAAATTTGACAATAAAAAAAAATCTTTTTATAAAACCTCTCGTTTTTCCACAATAATTTAAAGAAAAAATTGTATCTGTTTTATAATTTTTGTGGCCGGGACTTAAATATTATAAAAAAATATCGGAACTTAAATATTGTAAACAAAAAATCGGAACTTTTTTAAATTTTTCAAAATGCTATTTTCTAAAAGCATTCTTTGTTTGGGACTTTAAAAATTTTCAAAAAACTTTTAGGAATATCGGGACTTCGCAAATCTAAAAAAGATATATTATTTTTTTTAAATCAAAATTTGTCCAAAACGCAAAAGAGGAGTTAGAAAATTTTTAAAAAAAATTTCGGGATTTAAATTTAAAAAAAACCAGGGAGAGTGTTAAATTCGGCTGTGTCGAATGTTTTTACCCTCTAAATGGAGTCACGGAATATGTTAAGCTTTCTTTTCCTGAAGGGTTCTTGTAATATTTTTTTTGCATGTCGTTAGGTTTAATATATATTTATTTTATTAATGAGTAAATTCTTTTAAATAATAACATTTCATATTATTTTAGTTACGTTCAAATGATTTTGGTTATGTGGATATGAATGAAAATATGGGACCCTATGAAAGCAAGAATACTCAAACTATTGGTGAACTATTTTTGTCTTTTCTAGAGTACTACAGTTGTTTTGAGTAAGTATTTTTGACTTTTTTTTCGAAAATTGTGTTAATAAAATCGTATAATAATTCAATTTTATTTCTTTATAACAGTTATACACAATTTGCAATTTCTGTTCGAACGGGTGGCTTATTACCAATTAATGTATGTCGAGCAGCAAAATCACTTAAAAATGATATACACCAATGGAAAGAATTGTGTATTGAAGGTAAGCAAATTAATTGATTATTCATTGGAATTGGATTATAAGAAGGAGAATCATTGTTTTTTTTATTTTTTTGTTTAATAACTCTGAAAACTCTTTCCTATAGAACAACGCTGACGAATTTTTTCAACACTCAAAAAATTTCAAATTTGTTAAACTTTTAGGGATTTCCGTCCCACTTTCACTTGGTGACCCCGACGTGATCAGTTTAGCGCTTTTAATAAAACAAGATTTAAAGTTCTAATTATAAAAGTATTTAGTTCTTGTTTGTGTTGGATTTTTTATTCAACAGCAAAAAGTCAAAGATCGCCTGATGCAATCGGCGTACGATCTCAAACTGCTGTCAAAACAATAGCAGCGTTGCCATATACGTTGTCGTATTCGTTGCCATATTGACGGCAAGTGGAAGGGAAATCCCTACAAACTAACAAACTTGGGGTCAATTATTTTTTCAGTAAAACAACTGTTAATAAACAACTGTTATAAACTACTGTCGTTATTTTGTAGAAAATTTATTTGACTTCAAACAACTTCTTTCGAGTGTTTTACCGACAAAATCGTATTAGTGTAGAAAAATAACAAAAACCCACCGGTTTTGGGAATAAGGAAATCCCTCAGATTCTGAGAACTTTTCGCTTAAGTTCTCATATATCTCTTCCTGTTAGAAAACTACCCAGATAATTAACACATATTAGGTGTGTTCCAGAACTTTCCGTTTAAAATTCGGTAAAATGAGAGAAGATCTAAAAAGTCTCACAATACCGCAAAAATGCACAAAAGTACGGGAACGTAAAAAACCACATTTCCAGCACGAAAACTAAAAAATGTAAACAAATTGAAATGCTAACATATTTTAGTAAGAAAAAATACGTTAAACAAGGTGAAACAAATTGTAAAAGTTAATTTTAATGACTAACATTTACCAAATTTTTGTGTACGGGAGCGCTTTTCGGGCTGGTTTGGGTACACGCGGGCACCCTCGGTAACGTTGTGGAACACACCTATTATTTAAATATCCCTGAAGTTCTGATCGCGTTTTCTAATAAATTTTCTCAGATTCATTTTCATGCAATTACATCATCTTTCTAAAAATATAAGAAATCCATCATACTGTTTTCGTTATAAAAAATCTAAAAGATTCTGTGCACTTTTTTATATAAATTTGTGAAAATCAAAATAACTTTATGCTCAATACATTTTGCGTTAAAAAATCTCCTGATTCGCCAACTCTAATCCTCTTTGAATTCATTAAATATAAATTATCTCACAAGGGAAGTATCTCAACCTTTATGAACCGATTTGCCTGAAACTTAAAATATAAATAAAATAGACGATTTTAAGGTTTAGGTGTCTCGGCTTATCGGCCATATCAGTGTTTAACAATTTCGTTGTCCCCTTATGAAACAATGTGGACCTTCGGGAAAATTTCAATAACTCCCGAACTAACAGGAATATCGTCTAGAGCAGCGGTTACCAACCTATGGTACGCGTACCACTAGGGGTACGCGAAACTGTCCGCGGGGGTACGCAAAATTTTAGTAATTTGGACATTCGTTTAAGATTAACATTTTAATGCTGGTTTCGCATCTGGCTTCAGGTTTTTATGAAAGTTGAGGTTCAAGTTCACAAAAAACGTATTTTTGTGCAATTAGATGGTGACAGGACATAATCCCCCCGGACATTACCTCCATAACGGAAATAGGGATTATGACCGAATTCATTTCGGTCATAATAGTTGTGGGGACTATGACCGTTTCCAAAACGGATTATGTTCGTTCCTTGTTGGAATTACGACCGAATTTTTTTCGGTCATAACCCCCATTCACATTATGGGGAGTAAGTCCAAAGCAATTTTGGTCATATACCCCGTTTTCTGCGGAGAGGGTGGGTTTAATGCATAGAGTATGTAATCCCGAAGCCCGGCCGAAGGCCGAAAAACTTTTAAGTAAAAAAAAATTATTTTAATTGTGGAGATTATGACCAACTAGTATAGAAGACATAATCCCCATAATGGGGATTGGCCATTTGTTACGTGGTCATTATCCCCATAAATCTGGGAATTATGTCCGTTTTTTATTGGGATTATGTCCAAATAATTTTCGGTCATAGTCCCCACTACCATTATGGGGATTATGTCATGTCACCCAATTAGAAAGCATTTTTGCGATATTTTTTGATGATATTTTAAGATCTGACCACTTGTTTTTGATTAACCTTTCGATGCTGATTCTGAATATGGTTCCCAAATTTTTGGAAATTTTGTTACCATTTTGCTAAGCTCAAAATCTCTTTTCACTGTATATACGAGGGGGTTTTAAAAAAAAAACTTTTAAAAAAAATTAAAAACATTATGTTTCCGCCGCCTGTGATGAGTTTTTGGAACTTTTTTTGAGAGTTCAAAAAACTTTGTTTTAATTTGGGTGTAGAATTGACTGGTGAAATCGGATTTGCAATATTTTCAGCCGTTTTTGCTCTGCATAAAAATTAGCTCAAAATTCGCGTTTTCAGATGCATTGAACCACCCCAAGAAGCGAACATTTTTCCAAAAAATACCACCATTGTTTTGATCTCCCCTAAATCCTTTTAATCTCCCCTAAATCATTTCAAAATTAACTCTATTATTTTTATGTACAGTTTTTTAACGAAAACAAAAAACTCGTTAGGGGGTACGCGGCTGATAAAATTTACAATTAGGGGTACGCGAATCAAAAAGGTTGGTAACCGCTGGTCTAGAGCAAAAATACGTGTCGACTTTAATTTAATAAAGATTATTTTTCGTATTCATATGGATATCGTAGTTCTATGTCTACATATAAATACCCCCCAAAATTTACACATTTTCATGGAAAAAGTATTTAAAGAAAACGAATTTTTATAAGGTTATGCCATTGGATAGGCATTAAAAAAACCTTTCTTCTCATATGTAAATATCATATAGTTTCTTAGAAAGAAATAGCTGAAAAATCCAAAAAACATTTTTTTCGCAATTTTTTGACCCATGTTTTGAACCCCTTAATCCACGATATGGCCGATAAGCCGAGATACCGCAACCTTAGAATTGTCTCTTTTATATATATTTTACGTTTCATTCAAATTGGTTCATAAGGGTTGAGATACTTCCCTTATCAGATTAGACTTAAGTTATAAACCTTCTTTTATTATAAAAATTTCATTTTTTGTAAAGAATTTTTGAACAAAAAATCAGTACAATTTTCAAAAAATCAATACAAATCAGTGCATCGATTTTTTTTTTATCAGTACACGTTACCAAAAATCAGTACATGTACTGTAGACCGGGTCGAAAAAAAAAGTTCCCTTTGTGCGGGCTTAATTTTAAAGCTTACCTCGAAAAAGTTCCATAGCCAAAATATAAGATTTTTAGGTCGCGATTTGGTACCGCCGAAATCGTTATTTGTTCATAACTTTGTCATTTGATGTCCGATCGTTTTAAAAAAAAAAATTGTTTGAAAGTCCTCCGCGAGTACTAAATTTGACCCATATCTGGTTTTGACCTCTGAGCTCATCTTCGTGTCATGAGTGTTAGTTTCTCAGCTTTCTACCCACCTAAATGATTTTTATTTTTCCATTAAAATATAGCATTAAAAAATTCATGAAATTCTTCCCTTAGAAGTACCCTCTTAAATTAATTAACAAAAAAGTTACATTCAATTTTAAATTTCCATAGAAAAAGATTTAAAACACTTGTTCGTATGTATTTAAATACAAACTAAAAAAATTAAATATAGTTTAAAGGCATAATAACAAGTGTTTTTTCTAATTTTCTTTATATTGTATATGAAAATCTTAAATCAAATGTAACTTTTTTGTTAATAAATTTAACTGGATACTTCCAAGGGAAGAATTTCATGAATTTTTTAGTGCTGGAAAAATAAAAAATCATTTAAGTGGGTAGAAAGATGAGAAACTAACAATCATAACAAGAAGATGACCTCTGAGGTTAAAACCAGATATGAGTCAACTTTAGTACTCGCTGAGGACTTTCTAACAATTTTTTTTTTAAAACGATCGGACATCAACTGACAAAGCTATGAACAAAGAACGATTTCGGCGGTACCAAATCGCGACCTAAAAATCTAATATTTTGGCTATGGAACTTTTTCGAGGTAAGCTTTAAAATTAAGCCCGCACAATGGGAACTTTTTTTTTCTCCTTTATGGTCGACCCAGTCTAATGTACTGGTCAAATCAGTGCAAATGGTCAGCCTAATTATAATAAGGAAGGAAACAATTCAGATAGAAAAATTTTCCTTCGAAATTTGAACCGCCTCAAAAAAAATAAAAATTTAATGTGTTTTGATAAGTTTTCTGCAAGGTTGGCAATCGATACCCTCCTAAAATAACGGTATTTTGCTATTGTACCGCAAAAAATCAAACTATAAACATTTTTTAAAGCCCAAAGTAAACGAGCTATCTTCCAGAATTTTGTCACGAATATGTTTCATGCTAATAGGCTGGTTAAGTTCGGAGATGGGCAAAATCGGTCTAGGTGGAAAACAGCTTTCCTTTTTTTTTGGATTTTTGTTAAACAAATGAAACAATTCCCAGGCAGAAACTGCCAATCGTTCCAAAGAAAAAGTCTCGGCAAAGCACTTTATTTTTTGTGTAGAAGGTAGTATGAATTCGAAAAAGTGCTTTCCAAGCGCTTTGCCAATGTTTTTCTATTTAAATCCGTTCAAAGTATAAATTTTTTAATAAAATTTACTACCTCCGTCCCGAAATATTTTTAACATTTCTATAGATTTTTTTGTCCCAAAATAAACTTAACATTTTATTAAGCAGTGTTTTAGTTGAAATAATACAAGATAAAGTTAAAAAAACAATCTTATACTAATCTCGTGTACTAAAACTGTAACAAAATTAATTAAAAATATTTGCAAGATGTCCCTATTGCATCCATAATGCATTTATTAAAAACCGTTAAAAGGGCCTCTAGCGTTAAATTTCTTATTTCATACGCCGCATTTTGTAATAATTTTCATCTTTTCGACCAAAGTGGACACCATGCCTGTTTGTAACGTCGAAAACCAGTTGTCTCATTTATCTGGATGCAGTTTATTGCATCTATTTTGCACGTGAATTGAAAAATAGCAAAGCTATAAAGAATTTTTAAATTATTGATATGTCCCGATATGTATTAACAAAAAAACCAAAGCTTTTTCAAAAAATCCTCCATAATCCCAGCCAAAATATAGAAATGTTAAGATTATTTTGGGACGGAGGTAGTATTAATTTTCATAACAATTGGAATATTTTTTATTTCCCTGCAGGATAAGTGGCCGGTCCTTGATAGTTCTCATTATATGTCACTTATACATAACCTGACCAACTGCTTTTGACTGAAAAGCGGGATCATAATGTTGAAAAAGCGGGATTTTGATCTAAAAAGCGGGATTTTTTTTTTAAATAAGTATAACTCGACTTTACCGAACCCACGAATACCCTCCGAAATGCAAAAAAATTGTGGGAATACTTTTAAGGGATTGTAATTTTTTTAAAATGCATAAGAAGTTTGACTACAAAATTTGGTCAGATGCATTTGATCAGATGCAATTACGAAGACAAATTTGAGACGAATCTCGTATCTAATGGTGTTTTCTTTTCTGGCAAAAAATGTGCCTTTTTTTTGCATTTCGCCCCAAAAATTATGTTTTTGTGTTCTTTTCTAAAAAAATGTCAACCCTTATAAAGAATATCGTGTTCTTTTCTAAAAATGTCTGCCGTATAAAGTGCAAAAAAGTTGCACTTTTTACCCCGTAAAAAATCACGGGGTTGAAATTGCCTTATACAACAGCTGACTTTTTCTGTGTTGTTTTCTCAAAACAGCTGTTAAAAAAATACAGGGCAGAGTATTGCTGTATGTTGTGTTCTATTCCAGTCAAATAAAATGCAAATTTTTGAAGGTGTAAGTTAAACATTTTAAAAATGTGTACCCTAAAATGGCAAACATTTTTTTTCAGAAAAGAAAACACCATAATAGATTTTATCAGATACAATTGATATAATTACAGATAAGATAAAATCTAATAAATTTTTTCACTTTAAAATTTACGACTTTATTTTAAGAAAATGGTATCAGAATTTTTGTTTTTAGGAACATTTTTTAGAAACCGATAGTTTTTTAGAATCTAAGACTTTTCTTTTATGAAAAATGTTTCAGCATCTGAGGATTTTTGTATACAAAAAAGTTCTTAGAATCTGCACAGAAAATAAATTCGTCAAATTTAAATCAACAAACATCTATTGTAAATCAACCAAACATGATATCAACCAAACATTTTGTAAAAACGGCCGCCTGTCAGTCCATAATACAAAATTTCGATTTTGTTTTCAACAAACTCAGTCAAGTAATTTTATTTCAAAACTCTTTTATCATTACAATTAATAGTGTTTGTGTTTGTTAAATTTCTTTGTTGAAAAAAAAGTTTCGTTTGTCAGATCAACAAATTGTGTTCGTGTTTGTTGAATTTCTTTTGTTGAAAAAAAAATATATATTTTTTACTTTTGTTAGATCAACAAACTGTGTTTGTGTTTGTTGAATTTCTTTGTTGAAAAAAACAAAATTCTTTTTTCAACAATCAAAATTTACAAACGATTGTTGATATTACAAATTTCCGTATAGGAGCACTTTCAGTGAAAAAATGTATTGTATTCACAAATATGGGGGTCAATATAACAATCCGTTTTTTTTTTGTGTGAGAATTACCTTAAAATATGAGAATTATTTCAGAATTTTTCAAGAAGTAAAGTGCATCAGAATTTGGAAACTTTTATATAGAAGGAATGTCTCCGCATCTCAGAATATTTCTAAGAATGAGACATTTCTATAATAAAATGTTGAATCTGAGAATTTTTCTACGATCAGAGAATTAAAGAACTTTTTTTATATGAAAAGGGTTTTAAAATCTGAACATTTCTCAGAAAAAGGTTATTTTTCTATATAAATAATATTTTAGAATCTAAGAGTTTTTTTTGTAGTTAAAATTCCTTAACATCCGAGAAATTTTGTGAAGGAAACATGTATTAAAATTTAATGCTTTTTTATTGAGTTTTTTCGGAATATTGGAAGTGTCACAAATAAAAAAATTTATATAAAAATTAAATTTGACTGAAAAAGATCTTATCTTTGATGTAAATCGGTCTGGTAGGGTTCTCTTGTCAACATTACTTACACGGTAAGAAATATAATATGAAATTAAAAAAAAATTAAATTAATATGCTCAAAAAAATCTTACTCAAAACACGAGTATAATAAAAAAACAATAAGTTGTACTTTGCTATTCCAAAACCCAAAAAGGGGGATAAAGCGGGATGAAGCGGGACTTTTGTTAAAAAAGCGGGATGAAAAATCAAGGCGGGATCAGACTTAAAAAAGCGGGATAATCCCGCCAAAAGCGGGATGGTTGGTCAGGTTACTTATACACAATGACCTATGTACATAGAGTCTCTGGACCTACATATTACAAACTTGACACCTTTTATATAAAAACACCTGTTTCTTTCGTGAGGAACTCCGGATACATACCCGTTTCGGTTCAATGCACTACTTTTTTTCGGGACTTTTCCAAATTTTTTCCTAAAAGCATTTTTAATAAATTTTTTATGCTCCAAAGCGCAAAGAAAACTGCAAACAAATTTTTTCCGGGACTTGAAAAATTGTTCGAAGTTTGTTCAGAATTTTTTTATCCTAATAAATGAGTCAATAAATTTTTCATACTAATTTAATAAATTTCTTTATTCAAATAAACACCAAAAAAAGTTGTGTCTTATGGACTTATGTATGTATATAATTTATATACGTCCCATTTTTTTGTTCTAAAAGTGCTATAATAGTACCATATTTATTGTTTTGTTTAAAAAAATAGCAACGGCATACCGTTTACCGTGGTTATCATTTTGGACGCTGGGAGAGTACTTAACTGTGATGCTTTGCCAGCACACAAGCGACCATAAAAGGTACTTTGCCAGCACTCTCCCGTTCGTATTTTTCTGCCTGGGTTAACTTTATGTCAGAAGAAATTTAAAGTCCTGGACATTGACCCAGGGTATTAAATAAATGTTGTTTTGTTTTTTACCCGGCCCTTTTAAGGATGTCCGTCGTCCGTCAGTAGGTAGTTAACACGATGCAGTCCAAAATAAAAGAGCTAGACTCCCCAAAAAAAATATACAAAAAACGCCCCTCCATTTTTTGCATGTTGGAGGGTATAAAAGATTTGGCACAGCCGAATTTAACACTCTTGTTTATTCGGGTATTTATATTTCTTCAAATTATTTTTTTTTTTTTAGAACCTTTTGATTTAACAAATACAGCACGTTCCGTCTATGATTATGAAACATTTGAACGTGTTAAGGCAGTATTTGTGGCTTCATGGCATATTTTACAAGAATCATTGGATTTAAATTTAATATTTTCACAAATAATTGTACCTCCGCCAACATCAACGCAATCACAACTTTGTTCTCATGCCACCACAACGTCAACAACAAGCAGCATTAAAGTTTCTACAAATATAAGCGATGATTTTGATCAATATACAATGACAAAATCTATAATTAATGATCTCACTACCATAGCCGCTGCTTCTGAATGTCGTGCAGAGAATCATTTGGCAATTGAAGAGCTAGCTGAGGATACAGATTGTAATAATTCTGTGAAGACGAAAACTATTAAATATAAAGAATTAAATAATGGTGCATTAATAGAAAAAGATTTTTATAAGACACCACAACAAACACCAGCTCCAAAATCATCATTATTATCATCACTGCCGACGCTGGCTATACCACATTCGTCGTCATCATCATCATCTTGTATTAAGAATAGTACAAAGACTGTTAATAGAAATAATAACAACACTACTACTGCAACTGCCTTAATAACCTGAAAAAAACTAATTGATGTTTTTTTGTTGTTATTTTTTATTTGTGATTTTGAATTTGTGATGCTTTAACCGTATACGTTGATCTCTTAAAACCAAAAACCCATCATTGTCATCATAAAAAATTTAACAAACATCACCATTGTCATTTCCAGCTTCATAATGTTGGCAGTTGTGTACAATACGTATGTAAGTTAATTTTAAATAATTTACAAATATATATTTTATTAAATTTTTTATGCAAATTAAAATGATTAATATTTCGGTATGATATGTTTCGACATTCGTGTCAGAAAAATGTTAAATTTTTAAATTCGAATATCCGACTTTACCGAAATACTAATCCGTTTATACTGCCATCTAATAGAGGCTTAGATAAAATAATTTAATCTATTTCATAAATAATTCACATTAAGTTGTATATAAAATTTTGAAAGGAACTCAATAACTAAAAAGACTGATATATAATATAGATATATTTTAGATATTGTGTGCATGAGTGTGCGAAAGAAACCGTTTAATGTGTGATAGAATTTAAATTACATATAGGCCGCTGTTCCAAAAAAAGTAATTCACATAAAAAATGTGAAAATGAAAATTTCCGAATTTTTTTGGTGTTCTAGATATCACATCCGAATTTCTTTTTCGTTTAGTTTCACATAAATAAAATTTGGTGAAAGTAAAACGAATGCACTTTTTTCCTTATAATTTTTAAAATTTTAATTATTCGATTTCAACTTCGAATGAAAACGTGATCAACAAAACACTAAACTTGATTTTATGTGATTCGGAAATTTTCATGTGAATTGAAAAGTTGTGAAAGACAGAACAGAGGCCATATATTTGTAAAAAACTATTATAAAACGATGTGTATGTGTAAAAAGATAACTTTATTCTGCAATATTCATTTTAAATGAATACTGTTTATACCCACCATAAAAAAAAATTATTGGGATATATGGTCTGATGCCTTACCAACTTGAATCTTTTGAATTTGTAAGAATTATGAGATTTCTGTGAATATTTCATCGAGGGTCTAAAGAGCTTTTTCTTGGTAACCGTGGTATTTTATTTTTTTTATTTTTTGTATTTGCAACCGTTATACATTTTTATAAAATTTTTCCTGCGTTAAATCTGGCCTTTGAATTGGTCTTATCATATCGGGCTCTTAAAAAAATTTTTAGATTCAAAATACTGGAAAAAATCGGGTTTTCTGCAGCAGTAAATAGGATAGGAAATAGTCTGAAAATGAACATGACATACTAAAATGCCTCAAAAATACTTATTGCATGACTAAAGACAATTGAACATCTCAAACTTTATGTCACCAGATTCATTAAATTATTGTACATGATTTTAAACTAGAAAATAACCAATACCGAAGATTACTTTCAATATATTTTATTAATCAAATAGTCAGTTTTCGTTACAACGTATTGTTAGGACACTTGTTGAACGATTAGCGACGATTGATACGATTAACTAATAACAATTTAAAAATAAATGATAATTCAAATACATAGTCGCTCAATCAGTGTTGTCTATTTCACTTGACAGCTCGGCCGATTCTGGATAAAAGTCGTCCTAATTCTGAGGAACCATCGGTTCATCTGATGCCATGCTGTCACCAAAATGTATTATGTTAACATTTGACGACGTTTTCTTTACATTGCAATCAGCTGTATTATTATTGACGTTTATTAATTTATACAACTAATTAAAACTATTACAGAAAACCACGTTGATGTTAAAAGAACAAAGGTAATCGAAAAAAGTAAAAAGAATGATAATGCAAAAATATAAAAGGATGGTGGTGTTGCCATATTAATACTTTGAGAAGAGTGTAGATATGTAGAGACTAGTGCCTACGGCCAGTACCGTAGTACCGGGAATACCGATATTCCCGGTTCTCGGTATTACCGGGAAATGGTACCGGTTTCCCGGTTCTTAATTCATTCCCGGTTCCGGTTCTGACGGTATTCCCGGGACTACCGGTATGTATATTTTGTAAAATTTTGTACAATTATAATTTTTTCTTTGATTTTACCAAAAAAATGTGTAAAATACCATTTCCATTTCATTTTTGAAATTTAAGAAAAAATAGTTACATGATTTTCAAATAATTTTACAAACACAACTAACTATTTCTGAAAAAATGATTAAATAGTGTTGTAACGACTTGTTTTGCTAGGGTAAAATACTCAGCCTTTGTCCAGGTTCCGCTACAAGAAAATAATGTACACGTGCTCGTTTTGGGTTTTAGATTTCACTCTCGGTTTTATTTATCATTCTAATAATATATTTCATTCAAGATATTCTATTAATTGCTCCGTTCCTCTTCGGCTCCGCTTCGGCAATCCTCGTTGGGCCACCTCCTTGGCTTCCTGTGGCCGGTTCTTTGATCTGGGTATCCTACTGGAACAGATTATCACTTAGGGATACCATTCGGGTTCCTCGTTACACTCGTTGACCTTCGGCTTTGGTCGGGTCACCTCGCTCGTGCTTCGATTTTTATACGGGGTTGTTCACTGGTAGTGCTAGGAAACCGTCTGTCCAGTGGTCCACTCGTGTTCGGTAACCACTCGTGAACCCTCGTACATCCGACCCGTGATCACTGGCCAACGTTTTCCCGAACAATCCTACGCCACAATTTCTACTCGGGTGTTAAACCTGATGGAACTCGCTTGTCCTGACACTCGGAGCACCTTCGGTAGCTGCTCGGTTAACCAGCAGCCGAACCTGAAAACGAATACTACGCTACCTTTCACCACCCGTCCCTCGGAATCTGACTTCCACGGGTGTTCGCTAACCACCCGGTGAAGCGTTCCTTGGTTCGTCTACTTTCTAACCTTCGCCTGGTGCTCGGTAACCACCAGCCGAAGTGGATACTTAGTTCCTAAAAGGTAAAATTATTCCATCCGGTGCTCGGTAACCACCGGGCGGAATAGTTGCTAGACTACGGCTTAATCTAATTCCCTCCGGTGCTCGCTAATCACCTTCGGGAATGCTCGTTAAAGCTAAAACTTATGGCTAAATTCATCCAGTGTTCGGTAACCACCGGCTGAAGTGTGCTACTCACTACTGATAACCCACTAGTGTCCTCGGGTGCTCGATAACCACCGTCGGAAGATTATCCTAGCTTCGGCCTGGTGCTCGCTAACCACCATTCCAAGCATATACTTTACTTAGATTTGGATTTACTACGTCTTTCCCTGGTGCTCGATAACCACCAGTGAAAGTTCACCACTACTTATAGTAACTCTAACTTTATAAGGTGTTCGCTAACCACCGAATAAAGTGTCTACCTTAAAATAATTACCAGAACTTACACACAGAATTGCTGATCAAAGAATGAGACCGTTTTGTTAAAACACGCGTCTTTTATACAAATCTAAGCTTATAGAAAACTACCAACAAAATATTATTCCTGTGTGTTGTTTTTTATTTACCTAACGGTCAGTATTAAAAACAAGTCCCTATATTTTGTTGCTACTTGTTTATTACAAAAATAAAAGCCCACTGTATTGTTGCTACTTGTTTGTTACAAAATATTTCTACTGTTGGGTTCTGTTGCTTGTGTGCCTGCTATTTTAAAACTGTGTTGTTATTGTTATTTCATTAATCAGGGTATTTGTACACTGTGTACGGTAAGTATACGGACACTGTCTGTGATACAAGTTTGCGAGCAAACTTGTCGTCACATTCCCCTTTTTTTTTTTTTGTAAAATAAATGGTGATCTTCTTAAGGTAAAATTGTGTTTTTAACGTTGTCCCTCTTCATTGCCTCCAACAATGTTTCTCCACTCATTATTTTGAATGGCACGCTCGATGTTGTATTCAAGGTCTATTCCCACTTCTTAGAATTCCTTACCCAAGTCCTTATAGTCCATTTGATCTGCCAAAGCATCTTCTAAAAGCTCAGGTGGCATAAGCTTCTTAGCAAGATTTATGAGTGTAGGAGTTACTTTAACCCTTCCTTGTATGTTGGTCTGAGATGGGTTGCTATTATGGACATGAAAAAAAATGATATAGCTGCATTCGCAAGATTCGGGAGTTCAGTGGTTGAAGAAAGGTTGCTAGTAGGCTCAAGGAGCTTAAAGAACAACCAATGGTTCTCATACATTGACCTGATTGCCTTGTACTGCTTTATCCATAATCGAGTCTCTCTCAAAACAGAGTAGCAGACGTGGAGTTGTGTCTTGGTTGGGTGGCTCAAGAAATAATATATGAAATTGAAAATGGTCATTTGTGATTCCTTCAAGATATTCTTCATATGCATACAATAAGGGGTATTACTCAATATTATAGATTTGTGTATAAGAACCTTCAATTTCGGGAAAAACGCCATTTTATCTGCAAGGATTTGAACTTCAGCATAGTTGAGCTTCATTTTAAGTTTGTTGACATGTATTTCTCCGGATCCGATGGATAAGCAAAGAGCCTTAGATCTTGCTTCTAGAACCTTGTTGAATTGGTCATTGTTAACCAGTTTTTTGCCCATGAATATAACAAGAATGTATGCTAAGCACCTTGTCTCACTAAATGTGAAGGCGTGCTCAGTTGGTGTCCCATCCTTGACTTCATTACCTTGCTCCAATATATCAATATCAAACTGTGTAATACCATTCAATACTTGTCCGTTATCGACAAGAACTCCATCATCAGGGTCCAACTTGTATTCTTGATAAGCATCCACAAATCCTGGTATGATCATCATGAATGCTGTCAGTAGGTAGGTTCACTCGTCCATCTATTATCAGTTTGAGATTGCCTCCAGTTGCTATTAGATGTCTGGCCAGTGTAACCATCTTTTCTTGTGACCCCAATCTTATTTTCGTCTCAATTTTACAATTAGTAGAAAATATAAGGTCGGCAGTCAAACCTGCTCCTAACCTGAATGTGGCATTGATGAGCTTTCCATGATACTCTGATACATACTTGACCCCCAAAGCATCGAAGTAGACTTTTATCGGGACTATCGAAGTGTCGTTTTTGAGCATAAATTCTAGTGTCCGACCGAATACACCTTTTTTGGCCGAATCCGAATATTCGGCCAAATTTTCACTATTCGGCCAAACCGAAGCCGAAGCCGAATATTAAAAAAAAATATATATTTATGTAGTAAAAACAAGAAAAAAAATAAAAGTCGACATTTTTGTAAAAAAATATATTTTAGAGTGTAAATTTTTTTCGACCGAAAATTTTTTTTGAATGTAAAAAATGTTTTTAGTTGCAAAAACACTTATTAAAATGTTTTTGTGGCTTACTAATGTGATTCCAAGTTAGTTTAGTATATTTTTCAACACGTGAGCACAAATATTATACAATTATTCGGTATTCGGCCTATTCGGCCAAAATTGTGGCCGAAGCCGAATAGTGGCCGAATAGTGCTTTTTGGCCGAAGCCGAGGCCGAAGCCGAATATTCGGTCGGACACTAATAAATTCCTTAACAGTGTAATTTTGAAGATTAGCTTCATCTATGAGCTGTAGACCTTCTGTCATTTCAAGGGAAAATATTTCGCGAGATTCCATTTTTACCAGTAAGTTTTTTTTCTTAGTTAAGTTGTACAATGATTGTTGATTGTTACGACTTGTTTTGCTAGGGTAAAATACTCAGCCTTTGTCCAGGTTCCGCTACAAGAAAATAATGTACACGTGCTCGTTTTGGGTTTTAGATTTCACTCTCGGTTTTATTTATCATTCTAATAATATATTTCATTCAAGATATTCTATTAATTGCTCCGTTCCTCTTCGGCTCCTCTTCGGCAATCCTCGTTGGGCCACCTCCTTGGCTTGCTGTGGCCGGTTCTTTGATCTGGGTATCCTACTGGAACAGATTATCACTTAGGGATACCATTCGGGTTCCTCGTTACACTCGTTGACCTTCGGCTTTGGTCGGGTCACCTCGCTCGTGCTTCGATTTTTATACGGGGTTGTTCACTGGTAGTGCTAGGAAACCGTCTGTCCAGTGGTCCACTCGTGTTCGGTAACCACTCGTGAACCCTCGTACATCCGACCCGTGATCACTGGCCAACGTTTTCCCGAACAATCCTACGCCACAATTTCTACTCGGGTGTTAAACCTGATGGAACTCGCTTGTCCTGACACTCGGAGCACCTTCGGTAGCTGCTCGGTTAACCAGCAGCCGAACCTGAAAACGAATACTACGCTACCTTTCACCACCCGTCCCTCGGAATCTGACTTCCACGGGTGTTCGCTAACCACCCGGTGAAGCGTTCCTTGGTTCGTCTACTTTCTAACCTTCGCCTGGTGCTCGGTAACCACCAGCCGAAGTGGATACTTAGTTCCTAAAAGGTAAAATTATTCCATCCGGTGCTCGGTAACCACCGGGCGGAATAGTTGCTAGACTACGGCTTAATCTAGTTCCCTCCGGTGCTCGCTAACCACCTTCGGGAATGCTCGTTAAAGCTAAAACTTATGGCTAACTTCATCCAGTGTTCGGTAACCACCGGCTGAAGTGTGCTACTCACTACTGATAACCCACTAGTGTCCTCGGGTGCTCGATAACCACCGTCGGAAGATTATCCTAGCTTCGGCCTGGTGCTCGCTAACCACCAGTCCAAGCATATACTTTACTTAGATTTGGATTTACTACGTCTAAGGTGTTCGCTAACCACCGAATAAAGTGTCTACCTTAAAATAATTACCAGAACTTACACACAGAATTGCTGATCAAAGAATGAGACCGTTTTGTTAAAACACGCGTCTTTTATACAAATCTAAGCTTATAGAAAACTACCAACAAAATATTATTCCTGTGTGTTGTTTTTTATTTACCTAACGGTCAGTATTAAAAACAAGTCCCTATATTTTGTTGCTACTTGTTTACTTGTTTATTACAAAAATAAAAGCCCACTGTATGTTGTTGCTACTTGTTTGTTACAAAATATTTCTACTGTTTGGTTCTGTTGCTTGTGTGCCTGCTATTTTAAAACTGTGTTGTTATTGTTATTTCATTAATCAGGGTATTTGTACACTGTGTACAGTAAGTATACGGACACTGTCTGTGACACAAGTTTGCGAGCAAACTTGTCGTCACAGTGTAATTTAAATATTTTATGGTATAGTATTGGTTTTTGGGTATAGTATTATGGTATAGTATTTGGTTTTTGAGAACCGGTACCAGAATCAGAACCGGGAATACCGGTATTCCCGGGAATATATTTAGAATCGGGAAACCGGTACCAGAACTGGGAATACCGGTATTCCCGGGAATACCGAGAACCGGGAAATGGGGGCACTAGTAGAGACTCTAACTCGATCATCGCATAATGACTAAAATGTTCAATTTTTTTGTTAAAAAATTAAATTAACAAATCTTAATTTATTGAAATTAATTTCTTGAATGATGAAAAAATTTTAAAACATTAAAAATCAAAGAAAACAGTTAAAAAAAATACAAAGTTAAAACATATCAATTCCTCACCAATTTATAACGCGGTAGCACTGGCAATGGAGGGTTATCCAGTAATCCATTCGGCAATGGAATCTCATTAACTAAAATATTTGGAGAATATTGTCGTATTGGACTGTTAGGCTGAATGTTTGTAGAGCTTGGATTTGAGCTTTCAAACGATTTTAATAAAGAGAGAGCTAATTGGGAAGTATCTTTAGAGAGAAATCTTTTCAGTTGCCTCAATTTGATGAAAAGTTACCAATAATTTTAGCAACAGATGCTTCATCTTATGGTATGGGTGCAGTGACATCTCATGTTATCTCAGACTGGGTTTATTACTGAGTTTTCTCTCTACTAACCAACCATTTTAAATCAAATAACAGAATATAAATCCCAAAGCCTACTGCGATGGCGTCTGTTCATTCAGCTAAAATAGCGTTGCCAGACGACCGGCTAAGATTTATTGTTGGTAGAGTTACCATAACATCTTCCATCTTAAGTTGAAGACGGACTCCGTGATAAGGTTTTGTTAATGCCAAAATCGTGTTGGCATTAAAAATCGTTAGCAATTTTCTACACTTTTTAAATCGTCAACTTCTGTTAACTTACAGTACGTTGTAAACACTTTTTACATCGAAAATTCGAACAGTAATGCCAAAAGTCCGAAAATGTGTCGATGCTATTTCCGTCCAATTTATTATTAAGTCGCTCTTGTTCATTTTTCTATTGTCGTACTGGTAAGATCTACTCCACAACTTTGTACAATAAAATATCCAAAATTCTAATTTCCATTGTTTTATTTCTCCTTCTTATTTCGTTTTATTGGGTATTTTATTACATGAGTAATAAAATCCACAAATATTACTCGGGCTCAGAGCATCATCCGATTTTTCTCCAGCTATCCTAAAGCTCCTCATTTCAACAAAAACATTGCTTAAACTAGCTGTGGAAGAGTTGAAAATAGATTCCGCTGCGAGTCGTTGAGGTGGATTGTTACGAATATATTCTCTATTCTCTGGGGTATCGTCATAAAATTGAGGCCCTAGATCGCCCCGTTTGGCAAAAACATAAGCTATCAGCTCTGCATTGAATAGGTTATTTGTGACATCTATGGTTAACAACTTTCTTGCATTGAGTCCTCTAGTCTCTGATTGTAATGCGGCGATTGCGTTTGATATGAAGTACACTGAAGGAGCGATGGAGGCTGAGTATGGACTTCGGGAAACCAATGCCATGTCTATTGCATACATAAAGTAAGAATCTATTTTATCGTATTCCTCAACCTTTCCATACATGGTTAAAACTTCCTGATACAATGTGTCTGTATAAAACCACTTCGCAAACTCCCACGGTGTTAATCCTAACAGGCGGGATGTGAATTGAAGCGATAAGAGTCCTGCACAATCCTTATATCGCGTGGCGATCGTACCTATACGGCAGGGGGCAAATTGTGAGTTCTCGTATTTTGTATAGAACATGTCTATAGCTGAGAGAAGTCTCTTATAATTTACATCATGTTGCCATGTGCCGTATAGTGTAGTCATGTTGGACATCAACAATTCCCGATGGGGACAGCCATGAGCTATCATCACATTATGTATCTTCACACCAACAGCGCTCCTATGTTCTGCATGAGATGTTTTATTCATACGATAAATTCCGCAAATGTATATTAAAAGCCAGATATCAGCTTAAGGACCTATCGCTGCACCTGCTGCGACCTGAGCAAAGTTTTCCACTACAGTATCCACCTTCAATATAGATAGAGGGGATACATTGGTGTCTTTACGACCTATCATTATCTCATAGGAGACCCAATCTTCTGATACTGTCTCTTGAACAGTGCCCAAACATGCATGTAGGTACATCATTGTTTCCTTTAGATCTAGTCTACCTTGTTGGAGTTTGGCAGCCGTGTTGCTCCTTAGGATGTCCAATGTTAGAGGAGGATCTGCTTGCGGAATTCGAAGAACAGGTTTTTCTCTTCCGTTAGTCTCGAAGAATTGTGAAGGATAGCTAAATGTCTTCTTCTCGATCAAATTCTTAATTTGAATCACTTGACCATCTTTACATAATAGTCTTCCGGATAAAGCCATAATACAGTTATAATTGAGTTAACAAATGAAAACAAAGAAGGGGATATTCAAGGAAAGGAGATATCTATAGACAGGTTTCCACTGGTTGTCTTTTAATCGTTCTGAGACCCAATACAAAAATTAAATACTTGTTGTTCAACTTTGAGTTGATTTATTTTAAAAAGTTCACTTTGAAGGTTTACGCGAACAGCGTATTCCTTAAAATCTTCGTTGTCAAATTTACTTAGCTAAAGACACATGTCATGTATCGTTGGCTAACTTTTGTTTCCATTTTGCCAAATAGTTTTGTTAGCTTTTCTATTGTGATCTTCATGCTCATGTCTTTTGGTTGGTTGGGTAGAACATAATTCTTGAATCGTTCATGTACTGGGTTAAACATTTTTCTCAATAGTAGAGATACTTTGTCTCTCTCCTTGAGTGTATCAGCTTCTCGTTTGAAAACCTGATTGTAACGATTGTTCCATGATTCAAATACTAAGCCACTTGCTGGTTCATAAGAAAAATCTGACATGGAATTTGCTAATGATTCCATGAGTGCGGCTTTTGGTGTAGTTGGCCTGTCTTTGAGGACCAGTTGATGATGAACTTGCTTCTTGCGTTTGACATAATTGTATAAGTTGGAACATTAGTTCTGTCTGTCTTTGCATAGCCGCTTGGTGCTCTGCAAGTAATTGTACAATTCTGTCGTCAGCCACTTAATTAAATTTTCCTTTTGTGCAGTATTGCGTGAGTAATTACCTCGTCGCCACAATTGCTACGTTTCAATGAGTAATTGATGTAATTATTTACTGCAAAAAGATTATTTATTAATGTTTTAAAAGAAGTTATTAAAAGTGCACAAGACAAGTGTTTAACGAAGAGTGCAGAACTGAACAGAATATAAAACTCACTGCGATGGCGTCTGTTCATTCAGCTAAAATAGCGTTTAAATGCTTTTACACTCATAAAAATATGTTAGTATTCCTTACAAAAAAGTCTGTTACCATTACTAATAAAGTTTTCAATTTGTGCCCGATAACTTTTTCAGTTACCATTACAAACTTTGGTTTTCAAAAATTAGTAATAATAAAAATACTAAAAAAAAATTAGTATTACTAAATTTTTTTGTACAATTTCTAGAGTCCGACCGAATATTCGGTTTCGGTCTCGGTTTCGGCCGAATAATGGGGTTTCGGCTTCTATTCGGTATTCGGCAAAATTTTGGCCGAATATTAGCCGAAACCGAAACTTTTTGGTATTTTAAAAAAATATGTAAAAAACTCGCTAAATTTTTTGATTTCGTATTTCATTACACTTGTTTCAGTTCAATTGAAGAAAATGGTACAAGTTTATGCAATAAATGTAAAACTGTTTCAGTTCAAAAATTATTGTCTCCTAATCTACAAACGAAATATACAATTTTTTTTGTAAGTTTTTTAAAAAACATATTTTTTTCCAAAAATACAGCAATTCCTATGGTTTAAAAGCATTTTATGCTGTATATTTATCTTTAACAACTTTTTAATAATTTTATTCATGCCAGGCAATAATTTTTTTTAAGTTTCGGTTTCGGCCGAATATTACTTTTTCGGCCGAATATTCGGTTCGGTTTCGGTTCGGCCTCGAAAACTGGTTTCGGTCGGACTCTAACAATTTCTGTAAAATAAATTTTAAAACCCGGTTATACAAATAAAATTTTTTTTGTAAAAAAAATGTTAATTGTTTATTTATAATTTTTATATTTTTTTTAACAATGTGTATACTGTGCGCTTGGTGGTTGTCATCAATTACTACTCAGTTGTTGTTAGAGTTTTTGATTTTAGAAATCTGAAATATGTAAAAAAAAAAAACATTAAACACAAAAATATTTGTAATAAAAAGAATACTTACAACATAAAATTTATGTTTCCAAGAATAATTAGATGAATTTTTGTTAGGTAGAAGTTTTTATTGTTGTGTAAACTGAAATGGAATAAAAAATAATTTTTGAATGCAAAATATATTTACATTTGTTTTGCTTAGGTACCTCTCGTGATTATATTTCCTTTTGTGTACAAAAAAAAACGTATATTCTTTGAATAAAAAAACCCTTAAAATATTTCTACATAGTATTTAATTTTTTGTGTATATGTATTTACATATTGTTTGTTTGTTTCCTTTTGCGATGCGTGTTGGGAGATCTTCATTGCTTGAATGTTTCTTTTTGACTGAGAAATAAACAAATTCACAAGACTCTTGTGACAAGAGCACTGTAAGACATAATTGTTTGCACTACTCTTCGTAATATAAAATCTATCCTTTATGTATACGCACTGTTGCCAACTATTTTTAACCAAAAACCTCTAAATTTCACGAAAAAAGGGCTAGAAACCGCCAAAAATTAATTTTAAAACTTAGCATTTTTGATTGACAAAAAAGAAAAATAAAAAAAAAAAAAAAACTCCAAATTATTTTTTATACGAAAATTTACTTTTCATTAAAAACGCGCATGAAACCGCCGACAAAATTTTAGCGGGAAAATATAAAATTCTCCCGCTAAGTTACAAAATAAGCGCTAAAATTCGACAACCTTGGCGTTTTCGATTGAAAAAAAAAGAAAAATTGGAAAAAACCTCTAAATTTGTCCCACTAAGTCCAAACAAAAAGCGTTAGATTTTCCCGCTAAAGCACCGTTCCCGCTAAAACCAATTTTCCCCCGCTAAATCCAAACAAAAAGCGCTAGATTTAGCGGGAAAACCTCCAACTTGGCAACAGTGTGTATACGAGACAAAAAGAACTCTCTTGTGTGCAATTTGCACAGTGCAAAGAAGAAAATATATAAACCGGTTTTAAAATACCAGCTCGCTGGCGCCTTGCTTTTGAATTTTGCATATCATAATGTATGTATAACAAACAAAGGTTCGAAAGAATTAATTCTTTAATTCAATTTCCTAATTCGAATTAAAAAAATAGAATTTGGCATTCCCTAAAATCATTCAACTTTCATAATCATTGAATTAATTCTTTCAAGAATTCATTCCATAAGAATGATCATTCTTAAGGAATGAACTTTTTTTTATCCAAATCAATCTACTACAAATTGAATGGTGAAATTTTCTTATCATTCAATTTAAAACAGTGAAGCGCAACACACATACACACACATTTATGTTTGGGTGGGAAGCAGCAGACGAGACGTCAACAAAACAACAACCGATCGTTTACACACGAAGATGCTTAAAATGCACACAAGCAACACATTTTTGAAAATACAAAGGGAATGAAATAAAAAAATCATCATTCAATTTGTAATAGATTTGAATGATGAAAAATTTTGATCATTCAATCGAATGATTGCTTGCAAGGAATTAATTCTCTTGGGAATTAATTCAATTTGATTTAAGCTTTGAGAATTAAGCCTTTGAATTAATTCGTGTTGAATGCTGGTAAGGAATGATAATTCAAAACTTATTAAAACAGAATTAAACTTTTGGTGAATTAATTCTCAATAGAATTAATTCGTTCGAAGCTCTGATAACAAATAATTAAAATCCAAAGCCTTTGTTGTACGTATATTCTTCTTCTTTGTAATGCTATTTCTTAAAGTTACAAATATTAATTAAACATATACTACTATTTTTTAAATGCCAAATTGGTAAGTAAAAAATAGAAAAAAAAAAATATTTAAATATAATTTCCTTTTTTCTAGAAAAAAATACGAAATTTACAAACTAATTTTGTAAAATTTACAAAAAAAAATATCAAAATTTAGTACGATAATTTTTAAAAAATTAACTGAAAAAATTATTAAAAAATCAGTAAAAAATCAACAGTTTGTAACGCGAGCTTACAAAAAAGAACTACTAAAAAATATTTTTTTAGTAAGAATTAGTAAAAAACCTGTAAAGTTGGGTTACAAACCATTTTACAAACTTTTTTACTGACGTATTTTTTTGAGTGTATGGTTTTGTTTGCTTACATTATTCTAAAAAAACGTACTTTATTGAAAATAAATAAAATTATATAGTTTCAATATTTTTACCTGTAAGTATAGTTTACTTGGTGTTTAATTTAAATACGCGTCTTCGCGAAACGTGTGATCTTCACCGTTCGTTTGTTTTTTCAAGTAAACAATATAACGCCATGATGTTCTAGAATAAAAATAGCAAAATAATTTTTTAATGGAACACAAAAATATTCAATTGTTACCTGTTTTCTTTTAGGTTTTTGTGGGTTACATTTATCATTCTGAAAAACATTTTATTTTTGAATTAAAAATACTTCACAATTTGACTAGGTACCTGGTAATTTTTGTTGTAATATTGTTTGTATAGTTTTTTTTATTTCGTCCGCCGTGCGATCTGCGTCATTCAAATATTATTTTTTAACTAAATAATACAAAGAGGGGGATGAAGAGGCCTAACCAGCTAATCATCGCTTTACTCGATTTTGAATTTTTCTTTAAAATGTCTTTTACCTTAAATTCATCCAACGGCTCACGAAGCTGATATCTTAGGTTAAGTACTTCATCAATAAAAGTGCTTGACATTTCGTCACGAATTTATCTCCCTAATAACTCTAATGATACAACTTGCTTATATGAGGCAGTACAAATACTTTCACTGTTTGTGTGTATTTTCCATTAATATTTTCCTTTTTTTCTCTTTTTTTTATTAACAAAAACTATTTTGTCGTTTTCATTAATAGTTTTATTTTTATATTTTTTTATTTTAAACTAATCTAAAAGCAGTAGTTCTAAATATGCGCACAAGCGCTTAAGTATAAATGCAATAGATATACTATAAAAAGAGCACAAGGCCACAACAACATCTTTTAACCCCTTAGACAAACCACGGATGACGATGTCGACCCAATTTAACCTTCGGTGCAGAACATGGTTCCCTACTTCTACAAAGATATTTTATAAAATCTTGAGTTGTCCACTAGGGTGGCTCGTTTTTGGGCTTTTCTCTCTGATCAAATTCTAATACCCGCCAAAAGTGTCGGTCCCCTAAGGGTAACTCACATGCAAAATATCACTCCGATCGGAGTTTATCTTCTGTCTCCACTTTGAGCCTCAAAATTCGGGTTTTCGCAAAAAAGGACTTTTTTAAAAAAAATAAAAAAAAATTTAAGTTTTTTTATTAAAATAATTAAAAAATTATTTTTGTATAATATTTGATCGTAAATACTTAAATATGAAATTTAAAGATTTTACGGTATCATTAATCCGTTCAAACTTGATACCAAAAAAATGGCATGATTTTGGGGGCGTTCTCAAAACACCTTTTTTCAAAATTTCAAAATTTTATTAAAAAAAAATTTTTAATATACCATTTTTTCTTTCTGAATTCATAGAGAACACCTTGGAGAAGAAAAGTGTGAAATATGGCGGATATCCGTCGAGCCACTTTTCGGGAATCGCGGGGGGAAGTTAGCGGATTTCAAGGAAATGTTGGTTTTATCAATAATTTGGATTAATAAAATCTTATAAATTTAATTTTTGTGCAAATTAACGGTTTTTTGGTGTCGTGGCATTCTATTATATAACTTTAAGTCTGCCATGAAATCTTACAGATCTAGGACGTCTTAAACCCACATTGGCTGGGGGTAAAAAATGACCCCCGCGGAAAATTTGAAGTTTAGAGCTTTAATTTTGTGCTATAAACAAGTATAAAACGGGTTTTATGTTTTTTACCCCAACTATTATTTTGTATTAATATATTATCTTTAAAAAAATCGTTAACCCATCTTGGTAGGGGGTCAAAAATGACCCATTCAATAAAAAGTATATATTTTTTCATATAAAATTAATTTGTGGCAATCTATTAGATAACTTTAAATCAGCCCTTAAATCTCTCATATTTAAGATATCTTTAACCCACATTGGCAAAGGGTCAAAAATGACCCCGACAAAAACTTTTAGGCATGGTGCTTGAATTTTTTTATATCAACAAAATATATATTTTTTATTGAATGGGTAATTTTTGACCCCCTACCAAGAAGGGTTACTGATTTTTTTAAAGATAATATAATAATACGAAATAATAGTTGGGGTAAAAAACATAAAACCCGTTTTATACTTGTTTATAGCACAAAATTTAAGCTATAAACTTCAAATTTTCCGCGGGGATAATTTTTTACCCCCAGCCAATGTGGGTTTAAGACGTCCTAGATCTGTAAGATTTCATGACAGACTTAAAGTTATATAATGGAATGCCACGACACCAAAAAACCGTTAATTTGCACAAAAATGAAATTTATAAGATTTTATTAATCCAAATTATTAATAAAACCAACATTTCCTTGAAATCCGCTAACTTCCCCCCGCGATTCCCGAAAAGCGGCTCGACGGATATCCGCCATATTTCACATTTTTCTTCTCCAAGGTGTTCTCTATGAATTCAGAAAGAAAAAATGGTATGTTTAAAATTTTTTTTTAATAAAATTTTGAAATTTTGAAAAAAGGTGTTTTGAGAACGCCCCCAAAATCATGCCATTTTTTGGTATTAAGTTTGAACGGGTTAATGATACCGTAAAATCTTTAAATTTCATATTTAAGTATTTACGATCAAATATTATACAAAAATAATTTTTTAATTATTTTAATAAAAAAACTTAAATTTTTTTTTATTTTTTTTTTTTAAGTCCTTTTTTGCGAAAACCCGAATTTTGAGGCTCAAAGTGGAGACAGAAGATAAACTCCGATCGGAGTGATATTTTGCATGTGAGTTACCCTTAGGGGACCGACACTTTTGGCGGGTATTAGAATTTGATCAGAGAGAAAAGCCCTAAAACGAGCCACCCTATTGTCCACCTCTATAGAGGAGGTGGACAATGTTCACCTCGGTAATATGTATCGCTTTTAGAGCATAATTTATAAAGCGTTTTTCGACTCTCTCTATTCGCTTAATATAAGTATCAGCATGGGGGCTCCAAATCAGAGCAACATATTCCAGTTTCGACCTAAAATATGATGTAAATAATAACTTTATAGTATACGGATAACGAAAGTCACTACAACTTCTTATAAAGGCCCATGAAGAATAAGCTTTCGGAATGATTTTTTCCAAGTGTGGTATAAAAGTTAATTTATTATCAAAAAGTATTCCCAAATCTTCAACTTCGTGGACGGACATTGGCTCAAGTAATGAATACTCCCTATTTCTAATAACATCAAGGAACCAATCTTCCTCTGGTGTTAGAGCTTCTTGGTTTTTATTCTTAAGATGGACTATTCTAGCCCATATACAGAATACGTGTTAGCAATCACGGTATTCGGAGGTCAGTTGTTTTGACAACTGCATATCGTCGGTTTTCAGTTGCTGAAATATAGAACGAGATACTTCAATTGTTGCAATGAACGATGGTTTGAATGTGGTTCGAGAATTTACTTCTCGGACGGACAATCCTTTTCCAAATATAGATTCAGAAAATGGATCTCCGGTTCGGTGATTCGAATTGTTGGGTGTCGAATCTGGTTTCGGTAAAGGTCTATCTACCGGTTTGGATTCTTTATTGGTGGGGGCTTGTTTGGCTTTGGTTTGTGGAACCGCTTCGGCGAGGACTCCAAAACATGGAATTTCCTCGTAAGGGTATCAAGATTGATAGGACCATAAAACCATTCTTTCCTCCTACTGTAGTTGTTGGCAGTACAGGAAAAGATAGGTACAGGTGCTGGCCTGTAATGCTTACTATATTAACAACTCCTCTTAAATAGACGGACATTGGCTCAAGTAATGAATACTTCCTATTTCTTATCACATCAATTAACCAATCTTCCTCTGGTGTCAGAGCTTCTGGGTTTTAATTCTTAAGATGGACTATTCTAGCCCATATACAGAATACGTGATAGTTATCAAGGTATTCGGAGGTCAGTTGTTTTGACAACTGCACATCGTCGGTTTTCAGTTGCTGAAATATAGAACGAGATATTTCAATTGTCGCAATGAACGATGGTTGGAATGTGGTTCGAGAATTTACTTCTCGGACGGACAATCCTTTTCCAAATATAGATTCAGAAAATGGATCTCCGGTTCGGTGATTCGAATTGTTGGGTGTCGAATCTGGTTTCTTTAAAGGTCTATCTACCGGTTTGGATTCTTTATTGGTGGGGGCTTGTTTGGCTTTGGTTAGTGGGCATTCACAGCTTTTGGATCGCGTTAATTTTCTGGTTTGCCTTCGTACACTTTATCCTCCATGATTAGAATGTTGTTTTTAATTGAATTGGCAATTAAAACTTATAAAGCTTTAATTAAGGTTTTGGGTGGTTTGAAAACTCCTCAACTGCATTCAATATAAAATTAAATGTTTGCTTAAAAATATTAAATATTTGCTTAAAATATTTTTTGCATAAAAATATCTTTCATGTTGGAGATTTCAAATGGAATCCTAAACTGAATATCATTTAATAATTTAGTCAATCTAAATTTGAGTACCCGAGTAAAAATTTTGATATTGCACCATATCTATTTAGATCTGGATCTACATATAACCAGATCTTATCAGATCTGGAAATTGACCCGATCTAATTATATCAGTTCTGATACAAACTGATCAATCGAGATCTCGTTATATCCGACATTTGTCCCATATCTATCCTGATCTTGTTGGATCTGAATTGATCAGAATTGATATTGTACAACATGGTAATTTTTGCAATATTTATATTGTTAAGAACAAATAACACACACGTTTGTTTTTTTTAAATGGTAATATTAAATTTTATTTATAATTACGATAATGTTTTTACTTATAATAATATCATTAAAAAGGGATTTTAAAAATTTTATATAAAAAAGTTAACTGCTCGACGATAAAAAAATCTTAAGGCTAATTGAGTTTGTGATGTACTGTGAGGTAGAGTAATATGGAAAATGTGCTAAAATGATTGATTTTCAAATCTACTAAAGTTAGCATAATACCAGTTTTTTTTATCTTTTTAAATAACTTAGCCTGTAAAGTTATATTTGATTTTCGATAGTTTTAAAATTGGTGTTTGAATTTTTCGAAATCATCATAGAAAACCGCTAATAAAATTGCTTGAAAGGTCAACAAAAAATGCAGTTATTACACCGTGTCTAGATAAGCTACTACCACTACCATTACGATTGCAATTCAAGGTCACATTTAATATTTACAAACTCCAAACTCGATGGTAAAGCCTGAATTAGTTTAAACGTGCATAAAACGTAGACTCTTAGACAAAACTCAGTAAGTAAAAATAGTACAGAACATTTTTATTTATGTTTTGTTTGTGTCTAACGCATTGTATTTTTTGTCACGTCAAAACGTATTGAAATTCTGTTGAAAATAGAATTTCTCTACGGTTCAACGTGACAAAAAATACAATTCGTTGGACAAAAACAAAACATAAATAAAAATATTCTGTACTATTTTTACTTACTGAATTTTGTTAAAGGGCCTACGTTTGAAGTATTTCAGGCTTAAGAAATGGTTGGTAATTTCATTTTGAAACTTGATTGTTAGCAATCTATAGCATGGATACATTTCCAAAAACTGTTCGCACTAGTAATTTTGACGTATGATGGTAGTGGTAGTTGCTAATCTTGACACGGTGTTAAACTAACGTTAGTAGATTCGAAAATCAAGAAAGAAAATTCATATACTCGTAGAGTTATAGGTATACCCAAAATCTTGAATTACATCAAGACTACATGACCCTTTAAATTTGTACAAAAACACGTAGAAAGTTGCATAAAAATCTAGAGAAATTTGGAGGAAAAGTAAACACCATATTAATATCCTTGGATATTAAAAATATAAAACACTTTAAACCAATTACACTTCGGACAAACATATCCTTGCATCTTTCCTGATTTACGCTACTAGAAAACTTATCGCATTGGCTCAATCTCAATGCTCATAAATCCAACATGCGTTTCTCCAATTTAGCCCCATTTTTATATTCCGAAAAAAATCTGAAAATTGAAAGAAATTGTTAATACTTTTATTTCATAATTGTCGTGGTCATTATCAAAATACTTACATCAAAGTTAAAATCATCTAAAATAGCTAAATTAAAATTGATTTTCCATATTTTGATTTCAATTATAAAAATTTTGTGTTTTTTTTCATAATTTTTTCTATTTGAAATATTTTTTTTTTATTTGACAGAAAATTGTTTTTTGTTTTTTTGTATCAAAATATTTTATTTTGTTTTCATTCGATATCAGACCAAATAAAAATTATGAAGATTTTCAATGTTTCTATAAAGAGCTTAGTTGTGGGATTAAGTTATAAATCTTGATATAATGGAAGATATGATGGAAGACAACCAGATATGATACAAGATATCGCTATATATTGAAACAGATCTAACATATCTGGTTATATATAATAAGATCTTGTATAAGATATAAATATATACCATCATATCTTGTTAGATATAATTATTAGTGTCCGACCGAATATTCGGCTTCGGCCTCGGCTTCGGCCAAAAAGCACTATTCGGCCACTATTCGGCCTCGGCCACAATTTTGGCCGAATAGGCCGAATACCGAATAATTGTATAATATTTGTGCTCACGTGTTGAAAAACATACTATACTAACCCGACTAAAAAAGTTTAGATATAGTAACATATTATTTAATATATTTATATACGGCCATACACAGTACTTTACATAATTATATGTGAATGTATCTTGTATTAAGTTTTACACCCAAAATTTAATATGGTGCCATATAAAAGGATATCGAATCATGTGTTGCTCCACATACAATATATAAAGCTTTATTAAATTAGATGTTGCATATAATATTTTATATGACTCCATGAATGCCCTTATACAATATTAGATAAATAAATATATGATAAACAACTCCATGTCTGACCTCATACAAGATGAGATACACATATATATATGGTTCCGAATCGGGGGAAAAAAGTTTTCTAAGTCCCGAGAATTTTTTTTTTTTAAATTTCCAGACACAAATAATTTTTGCGTTTTGGAGTTAAGAATTTCATTAAAAATGATTTAAACAAAAAAAAAATTTAGCCAAATTTTGAAAAATTTTACAAGTCCTGAAAAAGTTTTGTAATATTTTCTAAGTCCTGGATAAAAAATATTTTTGGTACATTTTTTGCGTTTTGAAGCAAAAATTTATTATCAAAGTTTTAGGATTTTTTTTTTAAATTTTGTTTTTTAAATTTCTAAGTCCCGGGCACAATTTTTTTTTGGCAATTTTTTTTTTGTATTTCCCGAAAAAAACTTGGGATAAATTTGAAAATTATGAGATAAAAAAAAATATTTTATGCAAAATTCTACATATTTTATCTTATGATATAAAATAATATACAATTATATCAAATTAGATAAACCCAATATTCGGATCAAAAACGATCATATTTAATCTAATATAACAAATTTTAAGCTATTTTGATCCACCAATTTCATCATCTTATTTTATCCAAATACGTGTTGTGCCATATTAAATTATATATGGCTCAATTTCAAATTATATATGGACCTGTATATTTATTTTTAGTCGGGAACTTTGAATCACATTAGTAAGCCACAAAAACATTTTAATAAGTGTTTTTGCAACTAAAAACATTTTTTACATTCAAAAAAAATTTCCGATCGAAAAAAATTTACACTCTAAAATATATTTTTTTACAAAAATGTCCAAAAAAATTTTTTGCTTAAAATAAAATCATTCTAGACAGCATTCTCATGCATTTGAGTGTCCCGCTGAGTCGACTTTTATTTTTTTCTTGTTTTTACTACATAAATATTTTTTTTCTTTTAATATTCGGCTTCGGTTTGGCCGAATAGTGAAAATTTGGCCGAATATTCGGCTTCGGCTTCGGCCAAAAAAGGTGTATTCGGTCGGACACTAATAATTATATCTAAACATTTTTACTCGGGTAAACCTAAGTCGATAGTTTGACTCTGTAGAGTATTTACTTAAAGTAATTAGAACACAGTTCCTTACATACTATGAACTTAATTTACATTATGCTTAATGTATAATGCTCTAGTTTCTATGAAAAAGCAAACCTGATGAAACACTTATGCATTCATTGCAACTAAAAACGAAATTTTAATTTTTATTAAAAATATCACATAGTTTTTCATCCACCGCAGCACATACAAAAAATGATATTTTGCTCTAGAAATTTTTTTTTTAACAGGAACCTCATAGGGCAAATAAGGTTTTTATTAAGGCACTCAACTGTCTTTACAAAAATAAATAATTTTAATAAATGGCCGTCTAATTTATGCGGATGCAATTTTTTTTTGTGGCACTATTTGGAAGTCACCGGAGTGTCATCACACCAAAATTTTTTTTAATTTTTAGAAAATTTAAAATTTTTTTAACAGGGCAAATCATTTCTTAATTATTAAATTCCGCGCTCAAATATCTTTACAGAAAGATATTTTATTATTTTATATTTTTAAAAATTGTGCATGACTGTTACACATTTTGTTTTTTTGCCGATTGAAATAAATCGGCAAACTAAAACGATAAAATGTTTATCCCACTTCTGAATTCTGCCAATATGCAGTGAAATGTACTAGTCCTATTCAAAATAAAAGACTTGTACTTGTTGGAGTTTGAATTAACTCTGGTTTTATTTAAATTTTAGTTTCCTTATAAATAGTTAACGAGAAGTTCTAGACTGCTTTTCTATGAGTAAATTTCTAAATTTGACTCAATAACTTCAATTACATATTTTCTTTTCTTATTCTAATTTTACAAATTTGATCTACATAATATTATGATATGTATTGCAGTTCGTTCAGTGTTAGTTCATCAGAAATTTCATTCAGTGATTTCTGTTTTGGTCAAAATATTATGTCAATTGTACTCCCACATAATTGAGTACAGTTCATTACATCATTGATATTTTGTTTAGTTGAGTTCTTTCTTGGTTTCAAAAAGATATCCAAAACCCTTGTTCTACATTGAAACTGAAAGTGTGACAAAGAAAATGTAAGTCACGATATCAATGAACTCTAAAAAGACGATGACTTGACAGCCAATACAAATACATTGCAAACAAAAACACACCCCCTTGCCGTTTGTTCTACTTGAACAAAGTCGGTGTTTAATTTCTTTGATTTTTATTTCAAGCTGACTTATGCTTGTACTTTGTTAACTATCCCAGCATGTAGAATTGTACATGCCACCTCTACCTCTGGTGGAGGTGGCGGCACTGGTAGAGGTGGCGGCATTGTTGGTGGTGCGGGCCGTGCCATAAAGTTGGCCCGCGTTATACCCTTGCGTATTTCCGTATGCCACATTTCCTTGCGTATTTCAATATGCAACATTTCTGTAAGCCATATTTCGGGCACGGCGTGCAACTTTAGTGACATTGTCACTTGTCGAGTGGAACTCTAACTTGCATCTCGGGCATGCCCAGCGGCGCTGAGAAAACTGAAAAGAAAAAAAGAAAGATAAATAAATAAGAAATTAAATTTTTCGATGACGTGTTTTTTCTTTTTACTTTTACCTTAATAATGAGAGATTTAAATAAACTGGCAAACACACTTTTATCTCTTAAGTGGTTTTAATAAAGTTGTCACGACATTCCACAGCAATCGGTCTTCTAATCATATTACGAAAAATTTCTAATAAAATATTTATCCCACTTCTGAATTGTTGGATGACGTGTTTTTTCTTTTTATTTCTTTTTACATTTGCCACACGCAAAAAAAAACATGTTTGTGGTGATCATAATGAAAGTGCAATATAGTATAATTGAAATTATGTTTGTATCAAATCATACACTGAAAAAAATAACCTTCCTGATATTAATGAAACGGATTCATTATTTTGTTTTCATTACACAAATGATGGAATTCATAAGCTGATTGAAATTTCATGCATGTTATAAACAAATTTTATGAAACTTGTTTCATTAGATTTCATAATTTCATTAAAAAATATCATAAGATTTTTTAGAACCATATACAACTCTTCGGGCACGGCGTGCAACTTTAGTGACATTGTCACTTGTCGAGTGGAACTCTAACTTGCATCTCGGGCATGCCCAGCGGCGCTGAGAAAACTGAAAAGAAAAAGAGAAAGATAAATAAATAAGAAATTAAATTTTTCGATGACGTGTTTTTTCTTTTTACTTTTACCTTAAAAATGAGAGATTTAAATACACTGGCAAACACACTTTTATCTCTTAAGTGGTTTTAATAAAGTTGTCACGACATTCCACAGCAATCGGTCTTCTAATCAGCTTACGAAAAATTTCTAATAAAATATTTATCCCACTTCTGAATTGTTGGATGACGTGTTTTTTCTTTTTATTTCTTTTTACATTTACCACACGCAAAAAAAAAACATGTTTGTGGTGATCATAATGAAGGTGCAAAATAGTATAATTGAAATTATGTTTGTATCAAATCATACACTGAAAAAAAATAACCTTCCTGATATTAATGAAACGGATTCATTATTTTGTTTTCATTACACAAATGAAGGAATTCATAAGCCGATTGAAATTTCATGCATGTTGTAAACAAATTTTATGAAACTTGTTTCATTAGATTTCATAATTTCATTAAAAAATATCATAAGATTTTTTAGAACCATATACAACTCTGCGTTGCGAATAAGAGAAAGAAAACAGAACAAAAACACACGACGTTTTATTACACCACGGGTGTTAAATCTAATTGTAATTTTTACATGTGCGTTAACTTTTTGCTAATAAAATAAAATAATTTTATATTTTTTTTGCTTTGTTATTGAAACTTGTGTTATGCTGGTTATATCTAATTTAAATTACAAGTGAAATGAAGTTCCTTATAAGTGTTTCTTTTAACTGTTTCTTATACCCAATTCACACCTGAGGGGAAATCTCTTTCGAATGAGATTTTGATCACATGGTTGTGTATGAAATGATACAGACTATATGATCGAAATCTCGTTCGAACGAGATTTCACCTCAGGTGTGAATAGGCCTTTAGTCATTAAAATTTTGTGATGAAATTTAGGGTAATTTGTGTTGTTCCATTGCTACGTTATTGCTACGTTTTGGCAGCACGTGTTTTTAAAGTCATCGCGTTTTTGTCTTTTATAGTTTACCTTATATGGCAATTCAGACCAATTTAAGGTTGGAGTAAAACTTTGTTGTGTGTAAAAACTAGGTGAAAACCATTAAAACTGTGCAATTAAGGGTCATGCCACAGACTCAATTCCGTTCTGTGACATGCCCCTAAATAAAATTTCAGTGACGGTTACATGTGACTTACCAAAATTGTTATTAATGCAAATTTTCACTTATGGGTGTATGATACTTGCTTTTTTTAGGTAACTAGTTCCTAACTTTATTAGGGGCTTTCTATGGAAATTTCGATAACTTTAACCAACATGAATTTATCGTAATTCCCATAGCAAAACCCTAATAAAGTTAGCAACTAGTTACTTGTAAAAAGCAATTATCATACGCACATTGCCAACTACTATTCCACATTTAATCAATGGATATTTTAATACATTTTATGAAAAACTTCATAAAACGTTTCAAACAAGTTCTACGAATATTTTCATTATTTATATGCAAGTTTTCATTGAAAGAAACTTTAATGACACCAGTTTCATTAATCAAATGAAACCTGTCTTCGGTTGAAAACGTGAGTCATTTTTCATTAAGGTTATGTCAATTTTCATTAATTTCACGAAGCTATTTTTTTCAGTGTATGATTGTACCAAACATAGTCTAAAGCCCATTTTAAACAAATTTTGATTGTAACCAAAATGTAGTAATCATACTTTTTGTTTATACTAAACAGTTTGCACCTTGTAAATTTTACAAATTTTACAAAAAAAAAATAATTACACACTCTTCATATAATCCTAGTTTTCCTTTATAAAAATTGCAGATTTTTCTTCA
This sequence comes from Pegoplata infirma, assembly GCA_963921195.1. Taxonomy (NCBI): domain Eukaryota; kingdom Metazoa; phylum Arthropoda; class Insecta; order Diptera; family Anthomyiidae; genus Pegoplata; species Pegoplata infirma. Next base: position 33,845,325 of record OY992540.1, on the reverse strand, counting down.
TGTATTGCTGCTACTTATTATTCGCGATTAAAAAAAAAAAGTGTTTATTTGCTCTTTAATTTTTTTAATTGAGTAGCGAATAATTTAGTTTTTCGTTAAGGAATGAACACAACAAGGAGTTCAGTCTGAACTTATAAATAAAAGAATTCCGCAGCCAAAAAATGGATTCCACAGCAGTCGGTCATTCCACAGCAATCGGTCACTACACGGTAATCAATCTTCCTTATTATTTATAACTTCATGGACACTTCTCATTGTTGTCTTTTTTCTGCTTTTTATAAGCTGCCGTCTTTGTTGGATGACTGGAAAATATATATTATATCAAAATCCTTAAATCTATATTTTTTTTAACTGCTGAAGTTTGATGACAGATTTTTTCTTTTTATTTCTTTTTACTTTTACCTTGTATGTAGGTAGGGAATTATTATAATAATAATATTATTATACAGGGTGGGCCAAAAGAAACCAAGGGGCATTTTACCAGGCATACCCATTTACTTAGCAGCTCCATCGGCACATCTTTAGCTTCGACTTCTATCACAGCAGTTTCGATGCTGACTCCAATATTTGACTCCATTTTTATTGATATTTTTAATACTGCACTTTTGCAGTTTTTGTTTACTACTGCACTTTAGCAGTTTTTGTTCAATACTGCACTTTTTGTTGTGTTATTTTTTTTTTTCAACTTGTGCTCATTTCGAGCGTCGGGTTATCACCAAAATGTACCTTGTACACCGATGTTAATAATAAGTAAAACCACGTCTTGTTTGTTTGTTGGTTGGCGAGTAACAACCTTTTATTTACAACTTAAAATATCTTATATACTAAATTAAAACTAGAATCTAAAAATAAAACTACCTGCGTAGACTACACATTTTGTCTTCACAGTTCATTTCATAAAATAGATAAGAATCTACGCGACCTCACGTAGATCCCTAATGCAACAGAAACGATCATAAAATACAATGTTTAATTGCTATGCATACAAATGTGCAGCACACATTTTATGACCTTTCGTTGTACGCTTCTTCAACATAGATACATAATTAAACAGTTTGATAACATATTTTTTCTTTTTACTTTTACCCTAATAATTAGGAATAATTAAGGTTATCCTCACAAAGTACAAGGGATTTGCAGATTTTTGGTCTCAATTCAAACCTCTTAATTAAAATTTCAGAACCTTTTAATATAATGTCTGTCAAGCAGTAATGGCCAAAATTACCTGTAATCCCAAAGCATTTAAAGTCTATTATTTCACTACTGACGTTTGATGACAGATTTTTTCTTTTTATTTCTTTTTACTTTTGTACACGATTTTCAATTATTAATATTCATTTCAGAAAATGTAAAAGTGGAAAAATTAAAAAATGCAACATTCCACTCTCATTGATGTGAACGGGTACATAACAAAATTATGATACAAAGTTTCCAAAAATAATTTAATTATTCGATGAATAAGCCAATTAACTTATAACTTACACTTTTTACACACTTTTACTTAATTTGTTAGTTTTTTCCTGTTGTTTAATTCCTAATTTCTATTATTATAACCAAAATTATTTGTATACACATTTTTTTTTCTAAGAAAAATATCAAACACATGTTCAATAAGGGGTGCACTGGAAAAATATTTCCATGGAGACTTTTCTTTAGCTGTTCATTTGTAGTGTAGAAACAAATCTTGAATTCAATTGGCAAATTCAATCAGAATCAACTATGTACAATTAGTATGCACACTAGGGTGCTCCAAAAAAAAATTAAGTTGTTAAATAATAATTCTAACTCCCCGTAGAAATATGCATTTGGGTGTAAAAATATGTTGTGCAAAATTATAGGGTAATCGGATGTGGGTAAGACGTGCCGCATCGGCCCTGAAGTTTGAAAAACGGATTACATGGGGAAAATATGACTTTTGTAATTTTCTCAATTTTTTTGGTATTTTGAGTTAAGTTTGAATTCAAATGATCACTGAATTGTGATTAAGAGCTAATTGCCTTTCTAATAAGGTATTAAAAATTAAAATCGGTTAAAAATCAGCCAAGTTATTACAACTTCCCCAGGCAACTAACATGTGTCAGACCACTTAAGCAAGGAATTCGAGCCCCATTTTTAAAATTTATTGAAATTATCTACTGTAAAACGTTTTTTTATTTTTTAAAACCCAATGTACTAAGAAGATTAGTATTTTTTATATTGCGTTTTACTAACTTGTTTTAAATAAATGCTAAAGTAGTCTGAAGTTTTTCAAATCTCCAATTTTAAATTTTTATTTTTTCTGTTAAAGAAATTTAAAAAAATCGACGATTGGAGTTTAAAAATTTTACGGTTTGCTGTTTTCTTTTGGCTATGATGTATTTTCGGCGGATTTCGGGAAAGTAGGGATTTTTGGCCTTTTTTAGCTTTTATTTATTTATTTATTTATTTATTTATTTATTTATTTATTTATTTATTTATTTTTTGTTTTGGTTTTTTTACAAACTTCATATGTTTCGGATCGAATTATATCAATACGAGATAGAATACTTCAATTCGAAAAATTAGGGCGAAATTAAGATATAAAAAATTAAAAAATGCCCCTGTTAAGGGTCAAAGGTCAAATTTAAAAAAAAAATTTAATGTTTAAACATTAACAGATATGCTGGGCAGATTTTGCTGAATCTACTTGATGTTATTTTTATTGGTCTAAACTAAATGGCAAATAATTAAAATTTAGAAATTTAACCCTTAAGTGCTGTTGGGTCCTATGATTTTTTTCATTTGATGGAGATAATGTAAGTGTATTTTGTTCAAAGGGTCGAATAGGCCCCACCAGCACTAAAGGGTTAATATTCTGAATTGAAATGAAAAGACATATGTTAAGACTTTTTAAAATGAATTCAAGTAGTTTCATATATTTCCACTCAGAAAATCTGTTAATGTTTAAAAATTCAAAATCTTCTGAAATTTGACCCTAAATTTGCGAATTGAAGTATTCTATCTCGTGTTGATATAATTAGGTCCAAAACATATGAAGTTTGTAAAAAAAAAAACAAAAAAAATTAATAAAAGCTAAAAAAGTGCCAAAAATCACTACTTTCCCGAAATCCGCCGAAATTACATCACTGTAATAGCCAAATGAAAACAGCAAAGCCTACAATTTTTGGCGTTTTTATTACTTTGTATGTGCTTAACAAATTATTAAACTCCAATAGTTGATTTTTTAAAATTTCTTTAACAAAAAAAATAAAAATTTAAAATTGGAGATTTGAAAACCGTGCTTTAAATTTCAGACCTTTTTAGCACAAAATTAAAACAAATTAGCAAAAAACAAGGTGATACCTACTCATTATCTGAAGACATTGAAGCTTGAAGAATAAAAAAATGTTCTTACAGTAGATAATTTCAATAAATTTCAAAAATGGGGCTCGAATTCCTTGATCAAGTGGACTGCCACATGTTAGTTGCCGGGGGAAGTTGTAATAACTAGGCTAATTTTCAACCGAATTTAATTTTTAATACTTTATTTGATAGACAGTTAACTATTAATCAAAATTCAGTCACCATTTGAATTCAAACTTAACTCAAAATATCAAAAAATTGAGAAAATGAAAAAAAGGTCATATTTTCCCCCTTGTAATCCGTTTTTCAAACTTCAGGGCCGATGCGGCACGCCTTACCCACATCCGATTACCCTATAATTTTGCAAAACATATTTTTACACCCAAATGCATATTTGGGGGGGGGGGGGGGGGAGTTACGGCCAATATTTAACAACTTAATTTTTTTTGGAGCACCCTAATGCACACTCTACAATACTTAACTTATTTTAACTTTCCAAAAAATTTCCTAATGGATCCTCTTCGATTCTCGATAAAACGGGGTAAAAAGTTTTTTAATTTTATTTAACATATATTTTTACTAAAGTGACGAATGTCAAATAGCGACTACCAGACTGAATATTACTGTTAAATAATATCCAAATCTGATGAATCCCAAGTTTTTCCTCTTCTTTTATTTAGGGCGCTATCAGTTTTTTTCAACAGCTGAATAGCTGAATAGAAATTAAAGGCGGCGCCATCATATATGGCGGTGTTAAATATGACTGTTCTCTTGGATTAGGCAAGGTATGAGCGGTAGATATGATGGATCAGATAGTTGGTAGATATTTTCAGCCTTCTCAGGCAGCAATTTCTTCTCGCCGCCTGATTCAGTAACCCCTCTTTTAGATCCTGATGCACTGAGGCTCAAGTTATTCGTATTTTTGTTATCTTTAAATGCCAATTTTTCATAAACTCTAGGTAATTTACTAGTACTCTTTAATGTCTCAATATTACTATTATTACAACTTATGTGCCTTATAACTTTTTAATGGAAACTCAAATTATCAAATTAAAGGACATTGCATATTTCTCAAGTTATTGAGGCTGGAACTCGGGAAATTCTGAATTCTTACTTTTAAGGACAAATAAGTGCTTCTTGAACTTATAATTTGAACGTATTTGATCCACGGTTAAATGCTATAATACCATCAGAGTGTATGTTACACCTAGAAAAGTTTTACAGTAACTATTTACGGTTATTCAAAACAGTTTTTAGGTAAAGTTGTTTTAAACGTTTTTTCGTTTGTTTTTCAAAAAAACTAAATTATTGAAAGATTTACACAGTTGTTAAAACAATAAACTACAAAAATTTACGGAAAAAATTTTTATCAGTTAAATTATTTGTAACTGATTATACCGTATAATTTTACAGAAGTACGGTTTTTGTAGTTTGTTATTCAAAAAATTTTATTTTTACTTCACAAAATAAAAAATTGTAAACAGTTAAAATAACTGAAATATCGTTTGTTTTTACGGAATGTCTAGTCATTTATTAACGTTTAAAAATAACTGAAAAAGTATGTTGTTTCAAGTGAAATATAAGTAGTCCGTTTTTTAAAAGGAAAAACGATTGTTTTAAATGTTTTTTCAGTTGAATTTACTTACAAAGTATTTTGAGTGTATGTAACGGAAGCAATAAATTTTGAAATAGCGACTACCAGGCTGAGTATTACTGTAACATAATATCCAAATCTGATGAATCCCATAAACATTTTTTCAAACTTTTAATTTTTATCAAAAAAATACCTCTAAAATAATGAGAGAGATTTTTATCTGGAAGTTTTTCTCGTCCTTTATTTCAGGCGCTGATTGGGCTGGGCGCAATCAGTTTTGCTCAATAGCTGTCGATAAATTTAAAGGCGGCGTCATCAAAGAATTTATTTAAAGTAATTATTACTTAAAATTTCATAAATTTTTTTTTACTTAATAAAAACTAGATTTTCAATTTTTTTTAGTTTAGTATAGTTTATTTCTATCAGAGAACGTATTTGTGCTTGCATACACATTAACGCAATGGTAAATCACACCATAAAACTGAATAGCAAGAAAACACATGTTATTCTCTCAGCTTTGTAAAAAAAAAAAAACTTGCATTAGCGTGCCTGTATGCATGTGTTTTTTTTAGCTTCTGTTATTCAAGAATTTTAGCATCATACATATTTTTTTACATGCAATTTTCACATTTTTCACATGTGGGTTTTTTTAACATAACAAAAGTTAAACATAAACATTACTTTTGTTTGGTAAATCCTACATACATATATATGTGTTGGAGACAAATTATTTTGCTTTGACTTGTTATTAGCGACAATGTACAAAAACAAAAAATTGTTTTGCTTGAGAATATATTATATTAGAGTGGGTAAAAAAATCGTTTTGTAATATGAAAAAAAAAAACGTGTATGGAAAAATATATTAGCCTGTATAAAAATAACACGTTTTGGCAAATATTATATTGTTTGTTATAGAAAAAAATATTAGAGTCGGAAAAATAAATCGTGTTGTAATAGGATTTTTTTGTTTTTTCTTGTTTTGTGTGTACATTAGGGCGGGTAGATTTTTTTTTGTCAAAAATCGTATAGCAAAAACATAATCTACAAGAAATTCTAAGAACATTTCCCAAAGAAACCATGTTTCTTAAATCAAACCCTATACCGCGCCTAACGACATGAAGATTTGTCCGTCCGTCCTTTTTTTCATAAGCAAACATAGAATTTGACTATTTTTTGGTGTTTGTGTTAATTTTTGGGCTTTGGTGTGCTCTGAGGTATATAGTAAAATTTTAATAGCAATATTTTTGTAGAACATTTCATCTCCGCACTCCCCCTCTTTCGGGGTGTTTTTTGCGATTTGTTAGAATAGACCCAAAAAATACCGTTATGAGAGGGAGTTAGAGGGTTAATATGTTTTCTAGGACCCAATAAAGTATATATGGGGCATTCCAAGCCAAATCACTCACTTTTAGACCCGACCCCTTTCGATTTATTTTATTTTTGGATATGTTTTAGTACTTATTAAATGCAACTTGGACACCAATTTTCAGCCTTTTATTTCAAGATGGTGTTGAGTAGTCGATTTTTCAAAATGGCGATTTTCTCAAAAAAATTACAAAATTAAAATTTTTAATTAATTTTGACCATTAAAAAATATAGATATTTAAAAAAAAGTTGGACAACGTTTTGTTGGTATCTAAATGTAGTTTTAGAAAAAAAATATGAAAAAATTATTCGAAGTAACTATCACATATTTTTTGACGTTTAAAAATTATAATCCACTTTTTGAAAAAGTTCGAAACCTTCAATTTTTTTTGTAAAAACCTATAAAAATTCTACTCTAAATTACGCAACTTTTGAGCCATAATTCGAGATGTGATCACAATTCTTTTTAATTTTTAAAAAATTTTTAAAATTGCCCCTTTTATTTTTTGGCTCTGATTTATTTTATATGGTGATCCAAAAAAAATAAATTGGTAGATACTGACCGTAACTTACCCTAGATATATTCACTTCAAGGTAAAAATACGTCTCACAAAAATTTAGGACAATCGGAAATGGGTAAGGTGTATAGCATGGTCCTTGAAGTTTTAAAAACGGATTACAAGGAAGTATATGAATTTTTTTCTGTTTTCTCATTTTTTTTGGTATTTTAAGTTAAGTTTTAAGTTAAGTGATTACAGAATTATGATGTAGAGTAAAATGCCATTCTAATAAGGTACTAAAAACTAAAATCGGTTAAAAATCAGCCAAGTTATTACAACTTCCCCAGGCATCTAGCGTGTGTCATACCACTTGATTAATGAATACGAGTTCCTTTTTTAAATTTAGTGAAATTTTCTACTGTAATAACATTGTTTCATTATCCATGTTTCAGTGTAATATTTTTTTGTTTTTTCCAAATTTTAAAACAAAAAATTTTTTTTTTTTTAAATAGAGATTTCAAAAGGGTGTTAAAAATGCAGGCATTTTTAGCATTACTTTAAAAAATGTAAGCAAAACACAATATTATAATTCTGTAACCACTTAAATTTAAGCTTAACTTAAAATACCAAAAAAATTAGAAAACAGAAAAAAATCCATATTTTTCCTTGTAATCCGCTTTCTAAACTTCAAGGTCCATGCGGAACGCCTTACCCACGTCCGATCGTTGTTAATTTTTGTGAGACGTATTTTTACCTCGAAATAAATATATCTAGGGTAAGTTAGGGTCAGTATCTACCAATTTATTTTTTTTTTTGGAGCACCATACAAAATAAATCAGACTCAAAAAATATAAGGGGCAATTTTCAAAATTAAAAAAAAAAAATAGAACGAATTGCGATCACATCTCGATTTATGGCTCAAAAGTTGCGTAGTTTAGAGTAGAACTTTTAGACTTTTAAAAAAAAACATCGAAGGTTTCGGACTTTTTCAAAAAGTAGATTTTAATTTTAAAGCGTTAAAAAAATAAGTGATATTTACTTCGAATAATTTTTTAATATTTTTTTTCTAAAACTACATTTCAATACCAAGAAAACGTTGTCCAACTTTTTTTAAGATATCTAAAGTTTTAACTGGTCAAAATTAATTGAAAATTTCAAGTTTTTAATTTTTTTGAAAAAATCGCCATTTTGAAAAATTGATTACTCAACACCATCCTGGAATAAAAGGCTGAAAATTGGTGTCCAAGTTGCATTTAATAAGTACTAAAACATATCCAAAAATAAAATAAATCGAAAGGGGTCGGGTCTAAAAGTGAGTGATTTGGCTTGGAAAGCCCATATATTATTGATCACTGATCGATTTTAAGACATTCTACCGATGTCCGTCTGTCTGTGGAAATGGTAATCACGACCAAAATATTACACGTAGATGACTGAAACTTAACATATTTATTGGAAGTTCTCCTGAGCAGTTTGGTATTGCATTTGAGCGATATCGGTTCAGCGGTTCAAAAGTTATGATCGAAAATGTAAGGACACCTCAAAAATGTTGGTACATTCAACATAACCTAAAAATACAAAATGCTTTAATTCGGTTGCTGGTTGACATATGTGAACATAATTGAACACCGAAAGGTACTTAAACAAGTACTAATACATTTTTTGACAAAAAAAGAAAAAAAAAACCGCGGTTTTTATTTTTCCAAAAGTTTTTTTCGCGGAAATTTTTTTAAAATTTTTTTTTTTTTTTTTCAAGTCTTTTGCAATAATCTTCTTGATATTGTGGAGGGTATCAATACATTCGGCACGGCTTTTTTAATCTTTTCTACTCAAAAAACAAATTGTCTAATTACGTGCACTTACGATCACGTGGGTAACATAAAATTTCACTCACGATCACGCGTATATCACGAATAATGCCAGAGATCGTGAAAACCCCTAATATGTATAGTTAAACAAAAAAATAACAAAGTATTTGTTATAAAATGCATTCAAAAATAAAATGATACCAAAAATTACAAAATAATTTGTAATATGTTGTCATCATACAAAACGATTTTTTTTATCCACCCCACCCTAATATACATATGTATGTTCCTTTATCAAAACCAAATCTTTACATTTCTTAATAAAATTTCCTAAATAACACAACAATTTTGTTATTCTCAAAGTAACTACAATTCCACAATTTGAAATATTAATAAATTCTTAAATACATTATATGTATGTATGTATATACGATTTGGCAAAATCATAATGTTGATGTTAAAATTTGATACGAAAATTAAAATCAATTTCACATTTATGTGAAAACACATAAATTCACAAATCACAAAACACATCTTTGCAAAACAAAACAAAAAAACACAATCACACAGCCACACTTCTGCTAATTTGTTTTTTTTTTTTTTTTGCGCTGCCACACTAGACTCAAGAAAAAAAAAATATACATGATATTTAATACAGAAATTCCACGTATGCAAGCACATCACACACATATCTTGTGATTTTTCCTTCTCTGATTTCTATCAAACAGTTAAGTTCAAAAATATCCGTAAAGCATTTAAAATCCATTATTTCGCTACTGAAGTTTGATGACAGATTTTTTCTTTTTATTTCTTTTTACTTTTACCTCAATATTTGGGGCATAACTAAAATAACCCTTATTAGTACGAGTGGTTTAGTAATCGCTTACTGGTTGCAGTGTTTAAAAATTTAGTTTTATTAAATATATTATTTAAATACTATTATTTCACTACTAAAGTTTGATGACAGATTTTTTCTTTTTATTTCTTTTTACTTTTACCCCAATAATTGGGAATATTAAGATTACCCTCATTAGTACGAGTGGTTTCGAAACCTTTTTATATACTACTGTATTTGTGCTAAGCTATAAGCAAATACATCTAATAGTAAATCTAATACATCTAATTGCAAATACACCTCTTTATATTCAACTAGGGATGTCGCGAATATTCATCACTATTCGGTATGCGACATATTTGGCATGTTTGTTTGAATACTCGGTCAACAGTTTGCCGAATATTCGGCAAAATTTTAATTTGTTGAAAAACAATTTTTATTTACTTTTGACAATTTTTTTTTTTAGTCATTTCAGTTTGTTTTTCATATATAAAAAACTTCAGCACTTGATTAAAATTCGAATTGTTAAGGTAACAGAAAAAAATAGCGTTCCCAGCAAAATTTTCTGTTCCAAATAATCGGTTCCAGAACTCATCAAACTACCCTGCAACCGGTTCTACTTAACATTCCAGAATCAATGATTTTTGTTTGAAATTGTCCCGAAAGCAATCGTTTTTTAGAGCAAGTAGTTTTTTTGAAAAATAATTTACATAGAAAATTTTGTTGTGATTACCGTAGAATGTATTCAAGAATCTGTTGAACCAGGAATTTGTTTCAGAAAATTTTCCTGTGGTTGATGTTTTGTAGTCTGGTACTTCTTTTTTAATTTTTTACATACGTAAAATACAGGCGTATGAATAACACCGCTCAACACTCATTTTCCGGTTTGAATTCTGGTGATCAATTTTAGTAGACTTTGATCTCCTGATTCCAAATCTGTTCTCCAAATTTTTCCATCACGTCCAGATTTTTAGTTATTAACGGTTGAAAATGCGATTTTTGCATTATTTGAAAGCTTGCACAGCAGCCATTCAGTTGAATACAAATCTGGTATAAAGTATAATTTGTCTATGGTCTCCAACATAGAAAACAATTTTTTTCTTAATAAAATGATACTGTTAAAATTACCATTTTTGTAAAAAAAGGTAAGGTAGATAAATACCTTAATTTTTTTTTTGATATTTTTCAAAAGAAAAACAAAAAAAAAGTAAATATTTTACAAATTCAAGTTCTCTGTGTTATTTTTCGTATAAACCGGAAGATATCTTTAATAGGTTTAAAAGCCTATAAGAAAGAATGAACTTTTGCCTAAATTTTGATATTTAAAATCCAGTATTCCACTACTGAAGTTTGATGACAGATTTTTTCTTTTTATTTCTTTTTACTTTTACTCCTGGCAGGATCGCCATCTAAAGAATAAAAAGAAGTTCTTTATGTTTGGAGCGCCGAAGCGCAACTGATTTATTAAAACATTCCCCTGACTTATGCTAGCTTAGAAAATAACTTAAAAGATAGCTTATTTACTAACACATTCAATCGTTAGAGAGAATGTGTATACTATGGGTATTGGTGAGAGCAACACGCTTACCAATACCACTCTAACCCTATGTGAGAATCTGCAGTGTAAGCAGATTCCCACGCTAAAGAGAAGTGCATGTGTGGGTATGACCATACAATGTATGGTGGTCATGTTGCAATAATGACCGATGGTAACATAGACCATATAAACACACTACATTACCCCAGTGTAAATTGATTTGTGATATATTCTTTGCTTAAGTAAAGCATTGTATTGCCATATTTTTATTACTCTCACGACTAATGTCATTGATAAACCAATAATACTTACTGTGCTAAAAACACTAATAATTCCTGTTATAAAACCTTCACTTGTCACCATACCTTTGATCATTTCCACTTATCATATTTTTTATAATGTGATTAAGAAATTGGGGCAACACAATTATAGCTCCTAAAGAGGATTTTTAAAATTTTAATTCCTTATTTTAGTTCTTCCAATGAAAATATCATAAATTTTCAATATATATAAATTTTCATAATATTTATGAAGAGTTTAACAAAAGTTTATGAAATTTTATTTATTATATTTATGAAATCTTTCATTATATTTATGAAACCTTTCATAAATAATTTTCTTATACTTTTATAGCACCACTTTGTTTAAGTAAAGCATTGTATTGCCATATTTTTATTACTCTCATGACTTATGTCATTGATAAACCAATAATACTTACTGCGCTAAAAACACTAATAATTCCTGTTATAAAACCTTCACTTGTCACCATACCTTTTATCATTTCCACTTATCATATTTTTTATAATATGATAAAGAAATTGGGGCAACACAATTATAGCTCCTAAAGAGGATTTTTAAAATTTTAATTACTTATTTTAGTTCTTCCAATGAAAATATCATAAATTTTTAATATATATAAATTTTCATAATATTTATGAAGAGTTTAGTAAAATATTAATAAAAGAAATATATTAATAAAAGAAAATATTATGGTAAATTTTTATGGTATTCTTTAATATTATTTCCTATCTTAACTTTTATATTCAAGTTATTAATTTCTGTTATTGTCTATGGACCTTTATATGGTGCCTCATTCTTTTTTCTCGGGAGTACGTAAGATTACAAACTATGGTTTTACTTTATATATAATTTAAAATCTTTTTTATTTCTTTTTACTTTTGCTACAATTGATATGAGTATATTTGTAATTGTAATAACTGCTATCAATCACTTATGTTCAAAAATATCCGGTAACTCCAAACATTTAAAATCTAATATTCCATTACTGAAGTTTGATGACAGATTTTTTCTTTTTATTTCTTTTTACTTTTACCCCAGTAATGGGAAATATTTTATATATCAAATCCAATATTCCACTACTGAAGTTTGATGACAGATTTTTTCTTTTTATTTCTTTTTACTTTTACCCCAGTAATCGGGAGTAAGATTACAAACTATGGTTTTATTTCATTTATCATTTAAAATCTTTTTATTTCTTATTACTTTTGCTACAATGAATATGAGTATATTTGTAATTGTAGTAACTATCAATCACTTATGTTCAAAATAGTGCCCCCTATTTTCCGGTTCTCGGTATTCCCGGGAATATTGGTATTCCCGATTCTGGAACCGGTTTCCCGGTTCTGGAACCGGTTTTCCGATTCTAGATATATTCCCGGGAATACCGGTATTCCCGGTTCTGATCCTGGTAACGGTTCTCAAAAACCAAAAAAACTACCATAAAATATTTAAATTACACTATTTGATCAGTATTTCAGTAATTTAGTTTTGTTTGTAAAATTATTTAAAAATCATGTAACTATTTTTTCTTGAATTAAAAAAAATAAATGGATATGGTGTTTTTCACATATTTTGTATTTTTTTGGTCAAAAAAAGCAAAGAAAAAATTTTAATTGTACAAAATTTTACAAAATATACATACCGGTAGCCCGGGAATACCGTCAGAACCGGAACCGGGAATGAATTAAGAACCGGGAAGCCGGTACCATTTCCCGGTAATACAGAGAACCGGGAATACCTGTACCCCCAGTTTCTGTAATACGAACGCTATTCGTTCGTGACGAATTTGTGTGTATTTTGTTATTGTAACAAAAACAAAATACATGCAAATTCGTCGCAGACGAATGGCGTTCGTATTACAGAAACTGGGGGTAAATATTTAAAATCTATTATTCCACTACTGAAGTTTGATGACAGATTTTTTCTTTTGATTTCTTTTTACTTTTACCCCAGTAATCGGGAATATTTTATATATCAAATCCAATATTCTACTACTGAAGTTTGATGACAGATTTTTTCTTTTTATTTCTATTTACTTTTACTCCAGTAATCGGGAGTAAGTAAGATTACAAACAATGGTTTTATTTTATAATCACTTAAAATCTTTTTATTTCTTTTTACTTTTGCTACAATGGACATGAGTATGTTTTTAATTGTAATAACTATCAATCACGTATGTTCAAAAATATCCGGTAACTCCAAACATTTAAAATCTATTATTCCACTACTGAAGTTTGATGACAGATTTTTTCTTTTTATTTCTTTTTACTTTTACCCCAGTAATCGGGAATATTTTATATATCAAATCCAATATTTCACTACTGAAGTTTGATGACAGATTTTTTCTTTTTATTTCTTTTTACTTTTACTCCAGTAATCGGGAGTAAGTAAGATTACAAACAATGGTTTTATTTTATAATCACTTAAAATCTTTTTATTTCTTTTTACTTTTGCTACAATGGACATGAGTATGTTTGTAATTGTAATAACTATCAATCACGTATGTTCAAAAATATCCGGTAACTCCAAACATTTAAAATCTATTATTCCACTACTGAAGTTTGATGACAGATTTTTTCTTTTTATTTCTTTTTACTTTTATCCCAGTAATCGGGAGTAAGTAATATTACGAACTATGGTTTTTATATATCATTTAAAATCTTTTTATTTCTTTTTACTTTTGGTACAATTGATATGAGTGTATTTTTAATTGTAATAACTCAAGGTGTGGTTGAACAATTGCAATAAAATTTCATATGCAACGAACTTTTAATTAAACTAGTTCAACCACACCGTCAATCACTTCTGTTAAAAAATATCCCGTAACTCTAAACATTTAAAATCTAATATTCCACTTCTTAAGTTTGATGACAGATTTTTTCTTTTTATTTCTTTTTACTTTTACCCCAGTAATTGTGTACGCGTAAAAATAAAAAAGAGTTCTTTTTTCTTTCGTTGTTAAAATGATACTGATTTATTTAAAGTTGTTTAACAACTTGTGCGTCTGCATATAAGAAATAAAAAAAATAACAATAACAATAATAAAAAAACCACTCAAGAGAGTAATAGAAGTTAGTAATAAGCAATAATGCATTATTTGTATCGTATGATTTAACGGTTAATTTTTGGTTAAACATACAGAATTGAAAAATAAGCAAATTTAAGTAACATTAGGGGGACACTTAAATACAAATTACAAAACTTTTGATTATTAAGAATAAAACAATAATTATAACATGAACATCGTCAACAAATTGGGAATATTTTATTTATCATTTAAAATCCAATATTCCACTACTGAAGTTTGATGACAGATTTTTTCTTTTTATTTCTTTTTACTTTTACCTCAGTAATCGGGAGTAAGTAATGAAATATTGTTCCTATTCAATAATAAGACTTGCTCCTTTTGGAGTTTGATTTTGTTTAAAGGCAGAACTTTCCCAGCCAGAAGTTTGTCCAAATCCAGCTTACTCACTGACGAATACAAAGAGTTACTTCCAGGAGTGATGCTCATTAGATTGCCAGCAAAAGTGCATCTGGCAGGATCTTTATTTATTTGATCTAAACTAGAGCACTTCACAGAAACAAACTTCCCTGCCACCAACTCACCATCCTTGTTGCACTCCACTAGGTATGTTTAGACGTTAAAGTAAAGTAATCATCAACCTCCCAGACATATGAACTGCATACTTCCACCTTGAAGGCTCTCAGAGGCATCACAGGAGGTAGTTCTGAGACATAAAAACAGCAGATGTTCATTGGCAAGATGCAGGATCCTAGGTAGTGGTTTGACACTTCTAAACAGCCACTCTTTCCTGGCCCTGTGTTATGTTTGATTTGCAGCTCGTTCAGAAGACTAGAATTGACTCTTGACTGATTATCAGAACAATTATTAGAGCATCTGTTTAGTGTGTTGCATAAGCAGTCAGATTGCACATGAGATGAGTAGTCATATGTCCAGTACAAGAAAGTTGGGACACACCGACTTCTAATAGAAGAGATTTTAATCTGTAATGTGCCCAGTATGGTCTCAGCTTTAGTGACTAAAACACAAGCATCTACTCCATACCCTCCGAGATTGAACACTACTTTAGTAGACCATCTTGTCAGAGTCTATTTCACAGTTATCATCAGTGAGAGTCACATGACTAACCTGACTACAACCAGAAACCACATCCAATAAAAGATGTAGTGCAACTAACATTACAATCAGACCAGTCTTAGAGTTGACAGATGATTTAGCCCCTACTTTAGGTCTCATTTCGGCCACTACTCTTCTTTCACCAGGGGACATGAACTTCGGTTGTCTTGTTGGGACTGAAATCACAACATCATCCTTCTTCTCAGTAATAACCTCCAGTGTCTCGCCTTCTCCAATCTGCTCAATCTTACGATAAATGGTTTTAGAATGTCGCACACTGTAACCACACAGAGACCTCATGAGTCTCAGTAGGGCTCTTAAGATTGTAACGAGGAATTTAAACAAGACCTGAAGTATTTGAAGGACCACCAGAATCGAAGCTAGCAGCCTGAAAACTATGGTGATGAAGAAAAAACAGAAAACCAATATTACCAGGAGCAGAGCCGAGTCTATAGGATCATAGCAAGATGGATTCAGCAATTTGCTGAAGCATAGATGGCAATTTATGAGATCACAACTGCTTGTTACTTTGCAAAAAACTTGTCCATCTTTAAGAAGCTCATTTGAGTCACTCAACACTGTCACCTTTAATGTATTCTGGAGGATTAAGAAGTGAGGGGAGACGGCCACATCGTTGGAAAACATAGTAGTTCTGCACAGAGAGCCTGAACAAACCTTCACTGAAGCTGCACTGTACACCTTGTACACCGATGTAGAATAAAAGAACGACCACGTCTTGTTTGGTTGGTGGTTGGCTAGTAACAACCTTTTATTTACAACTTAAAATATCTTATATACTAAATTAAAACTAGAATCTTAAAATAAAACTACCTGCGTAGACTACACATTTTGTCTACACAGTTCATTTCTTAAAATAGATAAGAATCTACGCGACCTCACGTAGATCCCTAATGCAACAAGAAACGATCATAAAATACAATGTTTAATTGCTATGCATACAAATGTGCAGCACACATTTTATGACCTTTCGTTGTACGCTTCTTCAACATAGATACATAATTAAACATTCTGCCCGCCTTGAAAGATTGTACACTTTCAAAATATTTTAGTGTAATTTTTAATCATTAGACATTTATGTTTTTAATTATGTATCTTTGTAATCTATTGTGGCTCAATACTGGTAGAGTTTATTTTACATTATTCCTTCTTAATTTTCTAATGTTTCTTAAGTTTAGGTTGGTGACCCATTATTTAGATATTTAAAAGAATCTTTGTCAAACATTTGGTTTTTATGCTTGATCTTCTGTTTTTTTTACATTAAAATAAATTCTTTTCAACGAATATTTTTTTTATAAACCACAATAGCTAATAACCAAACTTCCCTGCCACCAACTCACCATCCTTGTTGCACTCCACTAGGTATAATAGAGCTCCTGAACCTTCAGTTGCAAAGCAACTATTCTGGCTAGGTATAACTGGGGAAGAGACTTGAGTTAAGACCATCTTGATGGACTCCTTAGTCACTTCCTCGCCAGCTGTCAGAGTATGGGTTGATTCTCTTGCTAAGTCAGAATAGAAGGTCTTTAAAGTGACATCAACCTCCCAGACATATGAACTGCATACTTCCACCTTGAAGGCTCTCAGAGGCATCACAGGAGGTAGTTCTGAGACATAAAAACAGCAGGTGTTCATTGGCAAGATGCAGGATCCTAGGTAGTGGTTTGACACTTCTAAACAGCCACTCTTTCCTGGCCCTGTGTTATGTTTGTATATTTTCATCAACAACAGATCTAATTATGTTTAAACTTTCAACTGTATTGATACTTTTCGGTGCATACAATATACTTTTGAAACATTGGCTTATAATATACCTGTTGTTTGTAAATTTTGCGTCTAACAACTTCCAGGCTAAATTATAATTCTCCCCTCTTATCGGAATGTGTTTTATGAAATTTAATGCATCTCCACGCAATCTTGTTTTTAAAAACAACATTTTCTGAATATTAGGATATTCTGAATTCCCATTGAACTGTTGAAATAACTCCTTAAAAGTTAACCAACTATCGTAATCTCCGTCAAAAACAGGAATTTCAATTTTTGGAAGACAGTTAGCTAAAAAATTAACATTTTCTATAACTAACTATAACACTTTTTTCCTTATAATTCTTGATAAGATTTTCGTTATATTTCATATTCCTAATGAATTTTAGATCACTACTTATTTCATTAATGTGTTTTATAATTACCATACAGTCTATTTTTTTCATAAGGCTTTACGTCGTCAGCAAAGGATTTTACCAGACATACCCATTTATTTAGCAGCTCCATCGGCACATCTTTAGCTTCGACTTCTATCACAGCAGTTTCGATGCTGGCTCCAATATCTGACTCCATTTTTATTGATATTTTTAATACTGCACTTTAGCAGTTTTTGTTCAATACTGCACTTCAGCAGTTTTTGTTGTGTTATTTTTTTTTTTTCAACTTGTGCTCATTTCGAGCGTCGGGTTATCACCAAAATGTACACCTTGTACACCGATGTAGAATAAAAGAACGACCACGTCTTGTTTGGTTGGTGGTTGGCTAGTAACAACCTTTTATTTACAACTTAAAATATCTTATATACTAAATTAAAACTATAATCTTAAAATAAAACTACCTGCGTAGACTACACATTTTGTCTACACAGTTCATTTCTTAAAATAGATATGAATCTACGCGACCTCACGTAGATCCCTAATGCAACAAGAAACGATCATAAAATACAATGTTTAATTGCTATGCATACAAATGTGCAGCACACATTTTATGACCTTTCGTTGTACGCTTCTTCAACATAGATACATAATTAAACATGCACTTTCAGGGAAAGTTCCCAACTTCAGAGAGGTGCCCTCACATCTCATGGTACAAGTCGGACAGTCCAGCGACATAGGGGGAGAGTCTAAAACAGATCTCCCTTTCATTCCCACTGCTATGAATTGAGAAACATAGTACCCCACTGGGTAAGACACTCCTCCAAACACGATATTCACTGTTCCAAACTTGGGTTGAGTTTTGAGCTGGCAGTTGCAATTGCCTGACCCATCAGTGTCAAAATTTGACTTGTAGTACACATCCCCTTTGCAATCATTGCAGCTTGTGGGTGAGCACCCAGTGCATATGTAGTTCATCGATGAAGCAAAATTCTCAACCATTGTGAAATCATGGTGAGCAGTCACTAAAAATTCCTTCCCATTAAACCCAACAATGGATATTCTCCTCATTTCCATCAAGCCCACCTTGCACTTACGCAACTTGTGACCCATCACTTCACAAACAGACAAGTCTTCAAAATCAGGGATAGAAGGACTAGACGCAACTGGATGTGACGAAATTCTGAAGATCTGATCAGAGCAAACAGTGGACTGAATGGTTGACGAGGTGGAGAGCGAGCACACTCCCTTGGATAAGTACTGACCCGGTCCACAAGATTGGTGGTGCACACAGAAATTCTTTCCTTCGTCGTTCCATCTGATGGATAGCCAATGTTGGCACTGAACAGTGTTGTGCTTTGAGTCATCTCCAGCTATAGAAGCTGGACATTTCCCTATTTCCTGGGTCCTCATAGCTTCAGAAATGGAAGATAAATCCAAATTAGAGGCTCTTTTTTGTCTGGACAAGGAGCTAACATTCACAGGAATTAACGATATATCCAATAGGCAGTCCGAGCACTTCACATCCAACTTCACTGGACTTGACAACTGATTGATGACCTGGCCAGCCAAGTCCTTACATGAACCAACACTCCGTCCAAATCTTCCAATGGTAGGCCCATAGATGGATCCACCTGAGGTTGGTCTAGAATTTGCCATTTCTGTAGCAATATCATCGCCTGATTTTTCATTTCTAGTGGTGAGATCAGTGGTTGGTTTATACCTGTTGTTGCAAACCCTACACAAATCTTCAGAAATGAAAGGGTTTAATGCTGCATTAGGCTTGATGGTGGTGGCCACTGTTTCAACAAATTCTGACTCTGCGCTTGGGTTGTATTCACTACGGGTTGCTTCACCATCATCATCTTTATTCTTAGAGTTGTCAATCCGGTTATTTTCTATCTCAGTAATCTTGTCTTTTTTGCTGGTTTTGCCAATCAACCCATGCTGAATGGCAATCAACCCATGCTGAATGATCCCAGTGGAAAAGAAATCATCGGCGTTGGGAGCAGAATTCACATGCATGTTCAAAGTGGTAAAAGAATAGCTATTGTAAGCAATTATGATGGTAGATTTCCCTTGATCAGACATGTCAAAAGCATTAGGAGTGACAATTACTTCTGAAAGGATGTTAGGCGTAAAAGACACCCAGTATAGCAAGAAAGCCCAAATCAGTGCAATCATCGCGAAGGTCAATTCAAAATAGGCCAGCAAGACAAGGTTCAGATCAATGTGGTAAGACGACTAGGGAGGTTCATGAAAACAGATTAAGCAAAGAGATTGATAACACTGTGCAACAAGAAAAATGAGCCTCAATGGCTTCAACGCCATATAAAAGTAGACCATCAAATGAACAAAATCACCAAAGGGTTTTGCAAAGTCAGTTCGGATTTCTTTTTTATAGCCCACTGAAATTTTTATTTTTTTATCAAAGGCGTTTGGAAAACGTCAAAAATACTATAATAAGAACACTTCTTAGCTTCAAAATATGATTTGATGTCTTCAGTGAAATTTTATGGCGGTTTTTTTCATAGAACATTTTAACCCTCTAACTGCCATTTTAAGGGGTCATTTTAGTCCTTTTTCAAAAACTAAACACAGAAGTCTAATAAAACGTCCATTTAGAGGTTTAAAATTTTCTACAAATATTTTCCTCATAAAATTTCACTAGGGGTTGTCGAATGTTCAAAGTTTGTGCGACATGCGCAAAGTGCTTAAAAAGGATCCAGTATAAATTATCAATGTTTGTTATTTATTTTTACCAAAGCAGTGTTCAAAAATATCGACAAAAAACAGTGCAAATATACTTTTGAAAATTATGTTCTGATGGGTTTTATAAAATTTTATGATGATTCTTTCCTTTGACCAGATTAACCCTCTAGCTCCCGTTTTAAAGGGTCATTTTTGTCCTTTTTCAAAAGAAATACAAAAAAGTCTATAAAAAAATGCAGTTAAAGGGTTAAAATGTTTTACAAATATTTTCTGCATCAAATTTTACTAGGGCACGTCTAAGACAGAAAGTTCGTCCAGCATATAGATAATGCTTAAAAATTTTAAAGTATTCAAATTTTTTTTTTTATATTTTTCTTTTCGACGAAAATGTTTTTTTTTTTTTTTTTAAATATATGGACTTGTTTAAATACCATTCGTTGATCGATTCTGTTAACATGTGTCAACCAGCCGCCGAATTAAAGCATTTTGTGTTTTTAGGTTATGTTGAATGTACCACAATTTTCGAGGTGTTCTTACATTTTCGTTCATAACTTTTGAACCGCTAAAACGATTTCGTTCAAATGCAATACCAAACTGCTTAGGGCAACAACAAGTAAATACGCTAAGTCTTTGTTATATCTGTTTAATACATTGGTCGTGATCACCATTTCCACAGACGGACAGGTATCGCTAGAATGTCTCGCTAGAATGTCTCAAAATCGATCACTGATCAATAATATATATGGGGGTTTTCGTGTCAACTGACACAACTTTTGATCCCGATCTACTATCCTATTGGATAGTAGTGCAGACACAATTTTTCAACGAGATCGGTCAAGGACTCTCTGGGTTAGAGGGGGACGAATTTGATATTTTGGCCAAAGAGGTGTTTTTTCTCATCCATGTAACTTCTTACCAATTGTTTTTAGCAAAATGTGTCCCAAATAGTTAAGATAGCTATTTCTTCAATCGAAAAAAATTATAAAAAAATAAAAAAAAATTCTGATTTTTTTTAAATTCAAAACTTTTTTGACTTTTTTGTCAAATAGGACCCTTTTTTGACTAAAAAGAAAGCTTAGGTCTTTTCCTCACCTAATTCTTCTTCGTCCTCGAATATATTTTTTCTCCGCCAACTAATTTCCGCTAGAACGGCATCACGCGACTTTTTCCCAAGATATCTGAAATGGTGATCACCGCCAAAGTATTGAGCAGATATAACAAAGAGTTAGCATATTTACTTGTTGTTGCCCTAAGCAGTTTGGTATTTGAGCGAAATCGGTTCAGCGGTTCAAAAGTTATGAACGAAACAACATAACCTAAAAACACAAAATGCTTTGATTCGGCGGCTGGTTGACACATGTGAACAGAATCGATCACCGAATGGTATTTAAACAAGTACAAACATATTAAAAAAAAAACATTTTCGTCGAATTTTTTTTTTAACAAAAAATTTTTTTCGCGGATTTCTTTTTTTTTTAAATTTTTTTTTTTGCAAATAAACTTTTTTACATCGTGGAGGGTATTAATACATTCGACAAAGTCTAATTTAACTTGGTTACTTGTTTTTTTTTTTTTATTTCGGCCCAAAAAAAATATAAAAAAAAATTTTGAATAGTTTAAAATTTTTAAGCATTTTCTATATGCTGGACGAACTTTCTGTCTTAGACGTGCCCTAGTAAAATTTGATGCAGAAAATATTTGTAAAACTTTTAACCCTTTAACTGCATTTTTTTTATAGACTTTTTTGTATTTCTTTTAAAAAAGGACAAAAATTACCCTTTAAAACGGGAGCTAGAGGGTTAATTTGGTCAAAGAAAAGAATCATCATAAAATTTTATAAAACACATCAGAACATCATTTTTATCTCAAAAGTATATTTGCACTGTTTTTTGTCGATATTTTTTAACACTGCTTTGGTAAAAATAAATAACTAACATTGATTATTTATACTTGACCCTTTTTAAGCACTTTGCGCATGTCGCACAAACTTTGAACATTCGACAACCCCTAGTGAAATTTTATGAGGAAAATATTTGTAGAACATTTTAACCCTCTAAATGGATGTTTTATTAGACTTCTGTGTTTAGTTTTTAAAAAAGGACTAAAATGACCCCTTAAAATGGCAGTTAGAGGGTTAAAATGTTCTAAGAAAAGAACCGCCATAAAATTTCACTGAAGACATCAAATCATATTTTGAAGCTCAGATGTGTTCTTATTTTAGTATTTTTGACGTTTTCCAAACGCCTTTGATGAAAAAATAAAAACTTCAGTGGGCTATAAAAAAGAAATCCGAACTGACTTTGCAAAACCCTTTGGTGATTTTGTCCATTTGATTGTCTACTTTCATATGGCGTTGAAGGCATTGAGGCTCAATGCGATGACCCGAAATTTGTTGCACAGTGTAATAAGGCGTAGTTGCTGTTAAATAAGTCACTTAAATTGTACAACTATATTCAAAAACAAGTAAGAGTGTTAAATTCGGCTGTGCCGAATCTTTTATACCCTCCAACAAGCAAATAAATAAAAAAAATTGCAGGGGCGTCTTCTTTTTTTTTTGGGGGGGGGGGGGGGGCGTCGGTAGTGGTAATTCCTATCGAATAAGTGTTAAAACAAAATAATTGTTATGCTTTTTGCACTAAAACAAATTTAGCATTATATAAAAAAAATTATTCCACGCCCATAAAAGGGGGGGGGGCGGACCGTAAAACGATTTTTTCTAATTTTGTGGGTCCAAATACAGGACCTTGAACTTCTTGTAGCATAAAAATGTTGGATTTGTTAAACAAAAACACAAAAAATCATGTAAAAATATGCACCGAAACAATTCCCCAGTTGGTTAGTTACGTAATTTCCCAGTTAATAATACATTTTTTAAAAATAACTGGGTTAGCCATCAGTAACTATGATTTCAGTTAATAATAACAGTTTTTAAGTTGCCCTGTATTTCAAATTCTTTTTAATTTGACAAAAGTTAAAAAAAAAAACAATTTCAAATAAAAAAAATATTGTGTCGCTTAATATCAAATCGAGAATTTATTTGGTACATGGTAAGGATGATTTATGTTCAAAGATATTTGTTAAATTGTAAGTTATATCAAAACATTTTTTTTTTGTTTTTAGGTGACGGACAAGAAAATCCGGCCAAAGGCGGAATTGCTTCAGTTACGGATGCTGATTCTGGAAAGTTAATGCGAATATATATTTAAAAAATGGTAGTAAGAAATATAAAACTTTGTCGTGTCATTAATGTATGAATAAAATTATTAAATAAATAATGATTTGGAGATTCCTTATTGCAGAAAAAAATTATTTAGAACAAAATTTCGGTTCTACACAACCAACCCCATATTAATTTCGTTATTTTTAACTATGTATAAATAATTTTTCAAAGTAACTGGGAAAATCGTTACCATTACCTGTCGCAATAATTGAATTTGGATTTTTTAAAAAAATTAGTTACTATCAACTTATTTGAATAACTGGGCCTCAGTTAGGTGTATTTTAACTGGGGTTCAGTTGAAATATTAGTAGCCAGTAACTGGGAAATTTTTTGGGTGTGGTATTTTTCAGAGGTTTGTTTAGTTCTTCAAGGGGGAACTTTTTCCCCCCTGGTCCGATTTTGCCCATCTCCGAACTTAACCAGCCTATGAACATAAGACATATATGTGCCAAATTTCAGGAGTCTATCACTTTTATTTTGGACTGTATCGTGTCTTCCACAGACGGACGGACAGACGGACGGACGGACAGACGGACATCGCTAGAATGTCTTAGAATCGATCACTGATCAATAATATATATACTTTATGGGGTCCTAGACCGATATTTCAATGCGTTACACACGGAATGACAATGTGCACACAGAAAACAAATTTGCCAATTTCCAACTGAAAGTCAGTTGATGTAACTAAAATTAGGTTGAAGCACTCACATATAGGTTGTCGCAATTGAATATCGGTAGTCACAACTGAATAACGTTGATATAACTGACTTTTAGTTGAAACAATCATAAAATATGTTAGTCACAGCATATTTAAGTAGCAACAATCAAATTTTGAGTTGCTTCAACTGAAAAATTCAGTTGGCAATTTATTTTTCTGTGTGTGAGTATACCCCCATACTGTAGTTGGAGGGTATAAAAACAATAAACAACAAAAGCAGGCTGTCTATGTGTCTATGTGAGAAGGAACTGATGTACTGATCAGACCAAGCACCAATTTACTCGTCGTGCAATACTGTTACTTGCAAAAGATATGTCTACAATAGATCCACTTTCTCCTCTACTAAACGTCTGTTCGCTTCCTGTGTTTATCAGCACAATATCTAGTACTGAGAATGCCTCAAGGAGTATATCAAATCCCATGTTCCACTAATGAAGTTTGATGACAGATTTTTTCTTTTTATTTCTTTTTACTTTTACCCCAGTAATCGGGAGTAAGTAGGATTTTATTTTATATATCCTGTTTTATTTTTTTTGCTTTTGCTGCAGTGGATTTGAGTATATTTGTAATTTTAATAACTATCAATCACTTATGTTCAGAAATATCCGGTAACTCCAAACAAATAAAATCTATTATTCCACTACTGAAGTTTGATGACAGATTTTTTCTTTTTATTTCTTTTTACTTTTACCCCAGTAATTGGTAATACTTTATATATCAAATCCCATATTTCACTACTGAAGTTTGATGACAAATTTTTTCTTTTTATTTCTTTTTACTTTTACCCCAGTAATCGGGAGTAAGTAAGATTTTATTTTATATATCATTTAAAATCTTTTTATTTCTTTTGCTTTTGCTGCAATGGATATGAATATATTTGTAATTTTTGTAACTATCAATCGCTTATGTTCAGAAATATCCGGTAACTCCAAACATTTAAAATCTATTATTCCACTACTGAAGTTTGATGACAGATTTTTTCTTTTTATTTCTTTTTACTTTTACCCCAGTAATTGGTAATATTTTATATATCAAATCCCATATTCCACTACTGAAGTTTGATGACAGATTTTTTCTTTTTATTTCTTTTTACTTTTACCCCAGAAATCGGGGGTAAGTAAGATTTTATTTTATATATCATTTAAAATCTTTTTATTTCTTTTGCTTTTGCTGCAATGGATATGAGTATATTTGTAATTTTTGTAACTATCAATCGCTTATGTTCAGAAATATCCAGTAACTCCAAACATTTAAAATCTATTATTCCACTACTGAAGTTTGATGACAGATTTTTTCTTTTATGGTGTATTTTAGTTAGCTGATTAGAATAAAACACGGTTTATTTCTTTTAGCTGGTAAGAATATGTCTGCACTTTATTTACAAATTTTTTGCCTTATAAATAACTTATGAAAATAATTCTTAGCCTACGATTTGAGTGAATCGATAGAATTCACTCGATAACTTATTCTCTAATCTAAAATTATTACTCATCATCTGTATGTAGTTTTCATGAGTCACTTTCAGTTTCGGAGAGTAACGACAATTTCATGAATGCACTATTGAGTACATTTCTATCCGTTACTATGGCTCTGTTACAGTTTTACTAAATTCTTTCAAAGCCATTGCTCCCAAATATGAGTATATCATATTCAAAACAATTGACACTCAACAGAACCAAAATACTTTGATTTGTATAAACCTCAACATCATTGTTTTGCTACAATGTATGACAAGTGAACACACTACATACAAATGTTTGGTATTTACATATTACCACTACATCCCTACCGTTTTAAAGAAAACTATACAATTTTGTTTTCTTTGACACATAAATTGTATCGTTTTATTCATATTTGTATAATTTTTATGACTTTGTGGTGTATTGTAGTGTTTTATATTTCTTTTCGTACTTATTGTAATTTGATCTAAACCACTTAGTTTATTTTAAATATTTCTCTGCTTTTTATATTGTAGTTTTTATTTATATATTTTTTTTTTGTTTTTTGTTCTTACATCTTAAATTTACTGTAGTGCTTGCTTAAACATATTTTTTTGTTTACTTAATATATAAATATTTTCATTTGAAATATTTCTTTAATAAATTTTTGTGTATAAATTTTTCATTATTTTTAATTTTTATTTTTACATTTACATCATCAATGTCCAAAACTTCATATGGACCTTTGTATGGTGATTCATTTTTCTTTCTATTTTCTACTTTCATTAGAACTAAATCTCCTATTCTAATATCTATACTATTTTTCCTTTTGTTAGAATCTAATTTTCTGTTTAGTTTTACTTTTTCTATGATCTTTCTAGCGTTTATCAAAGAATATTTTAATCTTGCCTTTAGCTCGTCAGCATAATTGTCAAAATTATATATTATTCCACTACTTCTAATCACATCATCCCCTGGTAAACTAGGTAATCTACCGAAAACCAATTCAAAAGGAGAGTAATTAGTGTCAACATGAGGTGTGATGTTATAGGCAAATGTATAATATGGTATCCATTGATGCCAATTATCGTCATCTACGAAAGATAGGAAATATTCATTTAAAACCCTACGGTTTCTTTCAACAGTCCCCAAAGTTTCGTGATGGTATGGTGTAGAAAATTTCTGTTCTATCTTCAATAACTCACAAATTTCCCCCATCAGTTGATTTGTAAACTCTGTTCCCCTATCGGATTTTAGTGTTTTAAATAATCCATATTTAAGGATTACGTTTTCAATGAGCGCTTTTTCTATTGATTTAGCTTCTTTAGTCTCTAATGGACATGCTATTATATATTTAGTTAACTCACACTGCATAGTGAGTATATATCTATTACATTCTGAAGGTCTCATCGGGCCTACAGTGTCAATTGTAATAGTCTCAAAACTTTGACACGGTGTGTCCGTTATTGTCAATTGTTCCCTGGTGTGTCTTATTTGCTTATTCCTCTGACAAAGATCACACGTTCTTATGAATTCCTTAACCATTTTATTCATATTTTTCCATACATATTTCTGTTTCAAACGGAGTAGCGTTTTTCTGACTCCAAAATGTCCTCCGCATGGTGTATTGTGATATAATTCTATTAAATCCCTTTTTCTTTTGCTGTCTACTATTCTCTGAGGTTCGCTATATAATAATATAATGACGTCATTTTCCTTATTTTGCGAAGCCAATTCCATTAATTGCTTCCTTGGTACATTTTTAACTCGTGAAGTCAATTCCATTAATTGCTTCCCCGGTATTTCCCTGTTTATTATTTCCTTTAGTTCCCCGTGGGTAACCATATTGAATATATTATCACTTTTCTCTAAAGCATAACTTTTGTAATTCAACTTCCTTAATTCAGATAATAGTTTCTCCAGTATATTTTCTAAATAATATGGATTATCACTACATCTAACGTACGTTTCTTTGAGGTTCATGTTATCCTCTATTTTTATTTCCCTTGTGTACCTTTTATCTAATATGAATTTTAACTTTCTGGCAAGTTTTATTTCATTTACCGATGTACAGTCCCAAATCTTGAGTTGATCAGACCCACAATGAGATGTCCCATCTAAAACCTCTTTTACAGCTTTATCTTGTATCTTTTTATTTTTCATACTTCTTGTTATCACCAATGCTTTCTTTACCGATTCATCGATCGATGGAGGTATCATTGTTTTTAATACATCAGAATGTAATATTTTTTCTTCTTTCCGAATTAGAAAAAGACTTGTTGTTTAGTTTATTGATTTTATTTGATTAAAAAAACTTAATTCAAAAACATAACTTATAAATAACCTATGAGAAGTTCTTAACATAATCTAGAACTCTCTCTATGAGTGACTCAGTAGTTTCACTCAATAACTTAAAGTATTCAATGCATTTAGACTTAATTATAACTCCTCCCACATTCTTTCTCTCTGTATTAAAAATGCACATGCATATATTGAAGTTTGAACTCTTTCCAAAATCCAAACTTGAAACTAAAAATGAAAGTGTCATTGCACTGCATTTAACAAATCAAAACAAAAACAGAGAATTGGGTTATTGGTATCAAAGCGATGACCAAACTCATATATCGAAGTATGACTCAATATTTTGAGGAATTACATGAAAACAAAAATGCATTGAAATGTATGCAATTGTAGAAGTCATAGTATTTTCAGTTTTACGCTATACTGTGCGATTATTGAATATGTATTCAATATATATTCATCTTCCAATTCCCTACTTAAGCTTTCTATTTCTTGTAACTTCGCGTCAATTGTCTCTTGAGAATAAGGACGGTTCAAAGATTTCTTCGCATTGGCTAATAAAATTTCTAATGATTGAATGATTTTCTCCATGTGAGAGAAAAAAAATTGAAAAAATTGTGAAAAAAAATTTATTGTTTGGATTTCACCCAAAAAAAAAAAAAATTGATTCAATTAATCGGGGAAAAAAAATATTTTATATTATCCCTTTTTTCTTTTGTTCTTAGATGCTACAATTTCAATATATATTACAAATTTTCTTATTTATTAATTTTCATTTTATACAAAAAAAAATGTTTAAAAATTTCATATTTGTTATTTTTTTTTTTTTGTTTTTTACTGCAACAGTCCAGCCCTTGCTTGCTGTCTTCGTATTTGTTTCTTTACGTATCTTTTCAGGTATCGTACAATCACCGCTAGCGTGACACCCACGCATATAAGTATTATTACTTCGACACTCACGCTTACTGCTGTTGGAGCGTTAGCCGTGGCAGAAATCACCTCGTTAATTTTAGTTTGGGTGCTGCCCATTACTCTTAGATTTCCTCTTCTTTTTTTTTTCTTTTATCACCCGTTTGAGGTTTGATATTTTGTTCCTTAGAAATATCTTTTCCTTTTCCTCCTTGGTGTAAGATAATACGTGTAGAGCCACACGTAGTTCCTTTTTGTTTCTATTTATGACACCTCCTCTAGATTTCTGTAGATTTGGTAGAGGGAAAATCGGGATTTTGGGTTCTTCTTGGGGATTTTTTATGATTTTTAATATTTTCGGTTTTGGACCGAGATTCAGTATCCTGGGTTTTTCTTCTTCAGGAATATCTTTTAGCAGGTTTCCCCAGCGTTCCTCTGCTTTCTTTACCTCTTCTAGGATCTCCTCTAGCGATTGCTCCATTTACCAAAAGAAACACGAAAGAAATACAAACACGAAAAACACGCACAAGCACTGAAACTTAAAATCCAAATATACTAAAAGAATCAACTAAGCATAAGCTGTGTTTGTTGAAACCTTCATGTATAGATGGTTCTTTTTTCTTTTTTTTTTTTTTTTTACACCGAAGCAACAGGATAGTTAAGCATTTGCATGCTATTTGTACTATCTATGCTTCTAAGCAGTGGGATAGTTTAGCATTTGCATGCTATTTGTACTATCTATGCTTTTTTTTTTTTTTTATTATTTCGGGAACAGCAGGATCAACTTTGCAGCATCAGTATTAGCAGGATCACAGGAAAAGTTTCAGGATCAGCAATGGTAAGATCAGGATCACGGGAACATTGGCAGGATCAGCAATTGGAAGATCAGGATCACAGGAACAGTGGCAGGATCGCCATGTAATATTTTTTCTTCTTTCCGAATTAGAAAAAGACTTGTTGTTTAGTTTATTGATTTTATTTGATTAAAAAAACTTAATTCAAAAACATAACTTATAAATAACCTATGAGAAGTTCTTAACATAATCTAGAACTCTCTCTATGAGTGACTCAGTAGTTTCACTCAATAACTTAAAGTATTCAATGCATTTAGACTTAATTATAACTCCTCCCACATTCTTTCTCTCTGTACTAAAAATGCACATGCATATATTGAAGTTTGAACTCTTTCCAAAATCCAAACTTGAAACTAAAAATGAAAGTGTCATTGCACTGCATTTAACAAATCAAAACAAAAACAGAGAATTGGGTTATTGGTATCAAAGCGATGACCAAACTCATATATCGAAGTATGACTCAATATTTTGAGGAATTACATGAAAACAAAAATGCATTGAAATGTATGCAATTGTAGAAGTCATAGTATTTTCAGTTTTACGCTATACTGTGCGATTATTGAATATGTATTCAATATATATTCATTACAAGAATCTAGATGTATTCTTGAAAGTGCGTCTGCATTAGTGTTATTTATTCCCTTTTTGTATACGATTTGAAAGTCATAATCTGAAAGTTCTAAACGAATTCTTGTTAATTTCGAACTCGGGTTCTTGTGTGAAAATAATGCGACTAGAGGTCGATGATCTGTCACAACTATGAACTTTCTTCCATATAAATATGGTCTGAAAAATTGTATACCCCAATATATACCAAGTAACTCTTTCTCTATTACTGGTTTATTTTTCTCATGTTTATTCAGTGCTCGACTTGCAAATGATATTGGTCTGTCACTGCCAATTTCCCCTTGCGACAAAATAGCGCCCAATGCATAATTTGATGCATCAGTTGTTAGTATGAATGGTTTTTCAAAGTTGGGATATTGCAGTACAGGTGGACTGATCAAAGCACGCTTGAGTTTTTCAAAAGCACTTTGACGTTCCTTTGTCCATTCAAACTTTGTCTTTTTCTTCAATAATTCATTTAGGCAACTTGCTGTATCAGCAAAATTCGCAATAAAACGTCTGTAGTAATTACAGAATGCGACGAATCTTCTTACTTCGTCCGCGTTTTTGGGTACAGGATATTCCGTTATCGCTTTAAATTTTGTTGGATCGGGTTTAATTCCATTCGATGTTATTAAATGACCTAGATATACCACTTCTGGTTTAAGAAAACAACATTTGCTTGCATTAAGTTTCAAATTGTATCTCATTAACCTTTCAAGAACCTTTGTTAAGTTAGCATTGTGATGTTTTAAACTACATCCGAAAATTATAATATCATCAACATAGAGAAAAGCTTCCGATTCTAAACCAGATAAAGCTATCGTCAACATGCGTTGAAAACTGTTAGATGATATTTTTAAACCAAAAGGTAATCTTGTATATTGGTAATGACCATCCGGTGTTGAAAACGCAGTGTATGGACGAGAATGTTCATCAAGTTCAATTTGGTGAAATGAACTTGTCATATCCAATGTTGAAAAATATTTGGCTCTACCAAGTTTATCCAAGACGTCTTCCAATCTTGTCAAAGGAAATTTATCATTAACGATTTTATCGTTTAATTTTCTAAAATCAACTACCAATCTCCATTTTTTCAAATCAGTTTGTCCTTTTTTCGGAACTAATAATAAAGGAGCATTATACGGACTTATGGATGGTTCTATTATTTTCTTTTTACTTTTTACTTTTACCCCAGTAATCGGGAGTAAGTAAGATTTTATTTTATATATCATTTAAAATCTTTTTATTTCTTTTTGCTTTTGCTGCAATGGATATGAATATATTTGTAATTTTTGTAACTATCAATCGCTTATGTTCTGAAATATCCGGTAACTTCAAACATTTAAAATCTATTATTCCACTACTGAAGTTTGATGACAGATTTTTTCTTTTTATTTCTTTTTACTTTTACCCCAGTAATTGGTAATATTTTATATATCAAATCCCATATTCCACTACTGAAGTTTGATGACAGATTTTTTCTTTTTATTTCTTTTTACTTTTACCCCAGAAATCGGGAGTAAGTAAGATTTTATTTTATATATCATTTAAAATCTTTTTATTTCTTTTTGCTTTTGCTGCAATGGATATGAGTATATTTGTAATTTTTGTAACTATCAATCGCTTATGTTCAAAAATATCCAGTAACTCCAAACATTTAAAATCTATTATTCCACTACTGAAGTTTGATGACAGATTTTTTCTTTTTATTTCTTTTTACTTTTACCCCAGTAATTGGTAATATTTTATATGTCAAATCCCATTTTTCACTACTGAAGTTTGATGACAGATTTTTTCTTTTTATTTCTTTTTACTTTTACCCCAGTAATCGGGAGTAAGTAAGATTTTATTTTATTCCCACTGCTATGAATTGAGAAACATATTACTCCACTGGGTAAGACACTCCTCCAAGCACGATATTCACTGTTCCAAACTTGGGCTGAGTTTTGAGCTGGCAGTTGCAATTGCCTGACCCATCAGTGTCAAAATTTGACTTGTAGTACACATCCCCTTTGCAATCATTGCAGCTTGTGGGTGAGCACCCAGTGCATATGTAGTTAATCGATGAAGCAAAATTCTCAACCATTGTGAAATCATGGTGAGCAGTCACTAAAAATTCCTTCCCATTAAACCCAACAATGGATATTCTCCTCATTTCCATCAAGCCCACCTTGCACTTACGCAACTTGTGACCCATCACTTCACAAACAGACAAGTCTTCAAAATCAGGGATAGAAGGACTAGACACAACTGGATGTGACGAAATTCTGAAGATCTCATCAGAGCAAACAGTGGACTGAATGGTTGACGAGGTGGAGAGCGAGCACACTCCCTTGGATAAGTACTGACCCGGTCCACAAGATTGGTGGTGCACACAGAAATTCTTTCCTTCGTCGTTCCATCTGATGGATAGCCAATTTTTTTGCTTTTGCTGCAATGGATATGAGTATATTTGTAATTTTTGTTACTATCAATCGCTTATGTTCAGAAATATCCAGTAACTCCAAACATTTAAAATCTATTATTCCACTACTGAAGTTTAATGACAGATTTTTTCTTTTTATTTCTTTTTACTTTTACCCCAGTAATTGGTAATATTTTATATATCAAATCCCATTTTTCACTACTGAAGTTTGATGACAGATTTTTTCTTTTTATTTCTTTTTACTTTTACCCCAGTAATCGGGAGTAAGTAAGATTTTATTTTATATATCATTTAAAATCTTTTTATTTTTTTTTGCTTTTGCTGCAATGGATATGAGTATATTTGTAATTTTTGTAACTATCAATCGCTTATGTTCAGAAATATCCGGTAACTCCAAACATTTCAAAACTATTATTCCACTACTGAAGTTTGATAACAGATTTTTTCTTTTTATTTCTTTTTACTTTTACCCCAGTAATTGGTAATATTTTATATATCAAATCCCATATTCCACTACTGAAGTTTTATGACAGATTTTTTCTTTTTATTTCTTTTTACTTTTACCCCTGTACGAGTTTAAGTGAAAAGATTTTATTTTCTTTCTTTTTAATTTGGTTTTATTTATGTGAAGAATTTTAATTTAGTTTTTGTATAAAGTTTTTTCTTGAATAGGTTTGTTTGTTTATTTTTATTTATATAAATAATTTAAATTTTTGTATAAAGTTTTTTGTTAATTTTTTGCAGCACGGCAGTAGTTTATTTTTTAAAATCCAAAACAACATTGACAAAAAATTCTTTTTACTTAAAAATCACAAAAGTAAATAACACACATACAGATGCATGCATGCAGTTAGTATTCAGATAAAAACCAGTTTTGAGTAAAAGAATAAACTAACCAAGTCTTATTAGAAAAAAATGAGCATTTAGCGAATAAGATAATCGTGTCTGTCATGACTTTCACATCCACGTGAAAGTGAAACACTTCCGAATATTTTGGTGTCCCGGGTTTCACTTCCGAATTTTTTTTTCGTTTTACTTTCGTGTGCAAAAAGCTAACTGAAAGTAATTAGAATGGACTTTTTCCCCTATAAATATTAACTTAAAAATAAAAAACCCATGTTTAATTTATAACTTGATATATATTCTTTTTATTTACATAAAAAAAACAACATTTTGTTAAGACTAAATATATGTAAAAATTATTTTAAAAACACTCCATAATTTATCGAAATTTTGTTCGGAAGTTGTGCAAAAACAACAACAAAAGTATACAAATTAAAAAAATCACATATTTCAATAACTACACGTTTTCCCGGCTGAGAAATACTTTCAAAAGAAAGAGCACAACATTTTTCATTTTTTAATGCACAACACTTTTAGTTTAACTCACTTAAAATACTTAAAAATTGAATAGTTCATGCGAATAAGGACGAATAGACCACTTTTTCGCAAACACGTTTTTTTGCATAAATGCATATTATTAGCAGAGCCCTACAATCCTATGCAGAAATTTTGGGGAAATTTTGACTTTTAAGGCTAAAAAAATTACTTTGAATGTGCAATAATTCGTATATTTTTATATTTTTGTTTAAATTGGGAGTGAACTAACGCACAATTTTGATTAAATACAACACAAAATCATACAAAAATTTTACTTTCAGTAACAATGTGTTAAAAGAACATTACGAAGAACAAACCACACTTATTATATTGGCAAACAATTTTACCGTTCTTGAGTTATAAGACTTTAAAGTGTGGAAAGAAAAAAGGGCGAATATCCATCCTTAACAAAATATTATATAAAAATTATTTAGCTGCGAGTTTAAAATTGATATTAGCTAAAATTTGAAATTGTACACAAAAAAAACAATCTTAGCACATACAAACATTAAGTGTTAATACTGCATGTCAGGAATAAAAAAAAAATTTTTCATGTCCTTTTATTATACGTCGTAGTATGCAGTCAAGGGTTAATATTATAATTCCTAAAAATGTATTTAGTGTCATAAAGAATTACTACTGCATCAAATAGCAGGAATATTAAAAAAAAATTAACAAAAAAAATTTTTTTTCCATGTCCTGACAATCCTTAAAAAGTGTATCCTTGAAGTCCTTAAAGTGTTACAAACAAATACCAACCATAGTTCGTCAAGTTTTGCAAGTCTCATGAAAATGTAGTCAAAATCTGCTGCAAAATAACACATTTTTATTCAAATTTCAATACATTTTTTTGGATATTCGCCCTTTTTCCATTTAAGCAAAAATTAAAGTCCAATTTTTTGGCAAGTTCTCTTTCGAATACCTTACTAAAATTTTGTGTATAGGTAGATGTGACCTAAATCTTTAAGCTAATACCAAAAAGTTGACAAAAATATTATTTTTTAACCGTTTTCTGCGTTTTTATTGTCCCCTGTAAAATTCTACAAATGGTCTATTCGTCTTTATTCGCATGAACTATTCAATTGTAAAAATAAATTAATTATAAAATTTTACAAAATTCAACATGGCGTTGTTTATCTTCGAAAAATTTTCGATAAATGGTGATGCCAATCCATGGTGTTGCCAGTTATTATTGCTATTGAAAAGTACTACGTTTTACAACTGGGGTTTATTACCATATGTTCATAGAATT
This sequence comes from Pegoplata infirma, assembly GCA_963921195.1. Lineage (NCBI taxonomy): Eukaryota > Metazoa > Arthropoda > Insecta > Diptera > Anthomyiidae > Pegoplata > Pegoplata infirma. Next base: position 33,809,946 of record OY992540.1, on the reverse strand, counting down.
ATTAAGATGCGAAACATTGTTGAGTTAAAAGTACATAAGAGTATTTTATTCAACTCATATTCGTGAATATATATTATTTAATGAGAAATTCAATGATAAATTGGTGTTAAATATATATTTTTGTTTAAAAATTGTGCAAAACTTTTTAATTTATTTATTTTATTTATTTTTAACCAAAAGCCCGTGTTTCGCATCTAGCATATCTTACAAGGGAAGTATTTCAACCCTTATGAACCGATTTGCCTGAAACTTAAAATATATATGGGGGTTTTCGTGTCAACTGACACAACTTTTGAAACCGATTTCTTCCGATCGGGATGAAATTTGCACCAAGGTTAGTCCTATTGGATAGTAGTTCAGGCACAATTTTTCAACGAGATCGGTCAAGAACTCTCTGAGTTAGAGGGGGTCGAAATTTGACATTTTGCCCAAAGAGGTGTTGATTCTCATCCATGTAACTTCTTACCTATTGTTTTTAGCAAAATGTATCCCAAAGAGTTTAGATAGCTATTTCTTCAGTCTTTCGAAAAAAAAAATATAAAAAAAATAAAAACAAATTTTTTGATTTTTTTTCTTAAAAATCCAAAACTTTTTTGACTTTTTCCTCAAATTGGGCCCTTTTTTTTTTTGATTCAAAAGAAAGCTTATTCGATTTCCTTTAAGAGCTGTGGGGTCGCTTAGTGGGATGCGAGTGGGATATCTATGAAAAATTTTTTTTTTTTAACTTTGGAACACAAAAAACCGTTCTTCAATTTGCACTATTAGGCGTGGGATAGCTAACAAGTTTTCGATTTCGATCCGCGATACCCTCTAATTTTTTTAGGTTCGAAAAAGAAAGCACGAGCCAAAAAATGGGGGCGGTGGGGAGGGCCCATATGGCCCCTCATTGGGGTCAAAGTTGGGCGAAAAGAGGTAAAAGTCCTCAAAAAGTCCCAAAACTCCCATAGAAACGCCCCTGGAGGGGTGCAATGTGAGACCGACCTCCAATAATTTTCTGCCCCCAACATTTTTCTTGAACATACCTTACCCCTATTTCCACTTCCTAAGGGGGCTCCCATACAAAATGACATTTTTATAAAATTTGCTCCTACCGCTCTAACTGTCCATAGGGTGCCCCTAGAGAAGTAAAATGTGTGACCGACCCCCAATATTTTTTCAACTCCAACATTTTCTCAGAATATACCTACCCTTTATTTTCAACTCTTAAGGGGGTACCCATACATTTTATTTTATTTTTTTATTAGTTTTTAAAGATACATGTTTTTATAATGTATGGGAGCCCCTTAGGGAGTGGAGATAGGGTGTTATGATGTTCGGACAAAATGTTGGTAACTAAAAAATAATGGGGGTTGGTCGTAATTTTTGCCTCTCTAGGAGGCACGGTAGGGGCGGTAGGAGCTGGTTTAATAAAACAAATTTATAAAAAATAAAAGAAATGTATGGGGACCACCTTAAGGGTTAAAGATACATTGTAGGTATGTTTGCAAAAAATGTTGGAATTAATAAAATAATGGAGGTCGGTCATACATTTGGCCCCACTAGGGGCACTTTAGGGTAAGTTAGAATGGTAGGATAAAATTTTTTGAAAATGGTTTGTATGGGAGCCCCCTTAGGAAGTGGAAATAGGGGTAAGGTATGTTTAAGAAAAATGTTGGGGGTAGAAAATTATTGGAGGTCCGTCTCATATTGCACCCCTCCAGGGGCGTTTCTAGGGGAGTTTTGGGGCTTTTTGAGGATTTTTACCTCTTTACGCCCAACTTTGAACCCAATGAGGGGCCATATGGCCCCTCCCCACCATTCCCATTTTTTGGCTCGTGCTTTCTTTTTCGAACATAAAAAAATTAGAGGGTATCGCGGATCGAAATCGAAAACTGGTTAGCTATCCCACGCCTAATAGTGAAAATTGAAGAACCGTTTTTTTTGTTCCAAAGTTAAAAAAAATTTTTTTCATAGATATCCCACTCGCATCCCACTAAGCGACCCCACAGCTCTTAAAGGAAATCGAATAAGCTTTCTTTTGAATCAAAAAAAAAAAAAAAAAAAAGGGCCCAATTTGAGGAAAAAGTCAAAAATGTTTTGGATTTTTAAAAAAAAAAATCAAAAATTTTTTTTTTATTTTTTTTATATTTTTTTTTCGAAAGACTGAAGAAATAGCTATCTAAACTCTTTGGGACACATTTTGCTAAAAACAATAGGTAAGAAGTTACATGGATGAGAATCAACACCTCTTTGGCCAAAATGTCAAATTTCGACCCCCTCTAACTCAGAGAGTTCTTAACCGATCTCGTTGAAAAATTGTGTCTGAACTACTATCCAATAGGACTAACCTTGGTGCAAATTTCATCCCGATCGGAAGACATCGGTTTCAAAAGTTGTGTCAGTTGACACGAAAACCCCCATATAAATGAGACGATTTTAAGGTTGGGGTGTCTCGGCTTTTCGGCCATATCAGTGTTTCAAAATTTCGTTGTCCCCTTATGAAACCATATGGACCTCCGGGAAAATTTCGATAACTCACGAACTAACAGGAATATCCTCTAGAGCAAAAATACGTGTCGACTTAAATTTAATAAAGATTATTTCGTTTTCATATGGACATCGTAGCTCTATGTCTTCATATAAATACCCCCCAAAATTTTCACATTTTCATGAAAAAAGTATTTAACGAAGCCAAACTTTTACAAGGTTATGCCACCGTTAGATAGGCAATAAAAAAACCTTTCTTCTCATATGTAAACATCATATAGTTTCTTAGAAAGAAATGGCTGAAAAATCCAAAAAACTATTTTTTCGCCATTTTTTGACCCATGTTTTGAACCCCTAAATCCCCGATATGGCCGATAAGCCGAGACACCCCAACCTTAGAATTGTCTCTTTTATATATATTTTACGTTTCATGCAAATCGGTTCATAAGGGTTGAGATACTTCCCTTGTTAGTAAAATTTTTCGAACATATAATTAAGAAATATGTGATTTGGAAACACCAAATCTTTTTTTTATGTGATTCGAAAACTTTCGTTCTAATTGAAAACGTTCTGAAGTCATGACAGACACGAATAAGAGATAATAAAACACAAGCAAAGTGTGTACAGGGAGAAGTTTTTAAAGTGTGTACAAGAAAAAGTGTTCACAATATTTAAAGTTTATAAATTAGTATGAATTTTGCATTTTATAATATAACATAAATTAATAAATAACATTTAAGAATTTAAAAACATAGTTGTTCGCCAACACCCCAGTAATCGGGAGTAAATAAGATTTTTTTTTTTATATCTCTTAAAATCTTTTTATTTCTTTTTGCTTTTGCTGCAATGGATAAGAGTATATTTGTAATTTTTGTAACTATCAATCGCTTATGTTCAGAAATATCCGGTAACTCCAAACATTTAAAATCTATTATTCCACTACTGAAGTTTGATGACAGATTTTTTCTTTTTATTTCTTTTTACTTTTACCCCAGTAATTGGTAATATTTTATATATCAAATCCCATATTCCACTACTGAAGTTTTATGACAGATTTTTTCTTTTTATTTCTTTTTACTTTTACCCCAGTAATCGGGAGTAAGTAAGATTACAAACTATGGTTTTATTTTATATATCATTTAAAATCTTTTTATTTCTTTTTTTACTTTTACCCCTATTATAGGGAAAACAAATGTTGGATTTTTATCTCTAATTAGTTTTTTTTATTAAATATAAAAAATCTTTTTTAAGTTCATTTAGTTTTATTATTTTTTGTTAAGTAATTCCTTCTTCACGTTTAAACAGCTCAAAAGTACGTATGTCAATTGCATCCATTCCCATTCTATTGTCTAGTTGCTTTCCGAACGTCTTAACTCTTGGCGGAACGTTTTACACAAATAATTATTAAATAATCAAACTTCAAAAATGTTTAAGCTTTAAAGCTAAAAATTAGAATTCTTTGGTTACAACAGTATTATAAATGTTGGTTTTATATTATATAACATATTAATTTTACTACACTAGTTTAATGACAGATTTTTTCTTTTTATTTCTTTTTACTTTTGCCCAAATAATTAGGCATAATTGATATAACACCCAAAAGAAGGGATGATGTATTAAAAACTTTTTTGTTACAATGGTTTCTTTTTATACACCATTGAAAATGTATAACAAAACAGAAAAAAGTAACATTTTTGACCTTACCACTTTTGAATTAGATGAAACTCATAGTTTTGCCATTACAGAAAAATGGTAGTGCTAAAGATTTGGACTCTGGTTAGTTTTCTTTCCTAAACATTGTGGTCTTGAAAATTGGGAAAATCGTATATAATTGACGTTATCTTAAAAAGTACACAAAAAAAACGAATTGTTATATTGACCCCCATATTTGTAAATACAATAAATTTTTTCACTGAAAGTGCTCCTATACGCAAATTTGTAATATCAACAAACGTTTGTAAATTTTGATTGTTGAAAAAAGAAATTTGTTTTTTTTTTTTTTTCAACAAAGAAATTCAACAAACACAAACACAATTTATAGATCTGACAAAAGTCAAAAATCTTATTTTTTTTTTCAACAAAGAAATTCAACAAACACAAACACAATTTGTTGATCTGACAAATGAATTGTTCTTTTCAACAAAGAAATTCAACAAACACAAACACTTTTTATTGACATGATAAAAGAATTTTCAAATAAAATTACTTGACTGAGTTTGTTGAAAACAAAATTGAAGTTTTGTATTATGGACTTACAGGCGGCAGTTTTTACTAAATGTTTGGTTGATATCATGTTTGGTTTATTTACAATTGATATTTGTTGATTTAAATTTGACGATTTTATTTTCTGTGTACTCAATATACAGGTCCCATTAATTTTTTTTAGGTATTAAGGCAGCTTTTCAAATGACATACATCTCAAAAAACGATATTTTTAAAGCTTTGGAAAAAAAATATATGTTAAGTATCCCCTATACTACTGCTTTATTTTAAATTTTCAAGATAAAGACTTCATCGGAGAATTATATATTTATAGAAGCACAGTCACATGTAAGAGAAGACGGTGTATTTTCCACAAAAAAAAAAAAAACTTTAGAACCCTGGCAACCAAATTCACTTTACATAATAATTTTGATGTAGTGCGTCCAAATGTGACCTTTGAACTGGCCTATCGCTATTAGTTTCCGAGATATCTGCACCTAAATGTTCGAAAAACAGCAATTCCATTTAAGCAATTTTCACATATTTATGTGCAGATATCTCGAAAGTTAATAAGCGATATACCAGTTAAAAGGTCACATTTGGACTCAGCAAGTCAAAAACATTAAGTAAAGCAATGGTTCCCAACCTGTAATTCTCGACCCACTGGGGGGCAAATTGAAGGTTCCAGGGGGGGCAACGAGCAAATTTTCAAGATTTTTTTTAGTCAAATTAACTACAAAAACAATTTTTTTAGCAAAATTTACTACAAAAATTTTGTTAATTGCTTAAAATTTTTACTAAAAACTTAGTTTAAATGCTTATTTTACAAAAACTTTGCAGAATCTGTAGTAATTTTTCATTAGAAACAAAAATTAGAAAATTAACAAATTTTTCTTTAGTGAAAGGGGGGACATGGCAATTTTTTTAACTTAAGAGTGGGGCGTGGCGTAAAAAAGGTTGGGAACCATTGAAGTCAAGTATATTTTGGTTAAAGGATCCCAAAGAAAAAAATATTTTCTTAGGGAAGATATGTACATCTTTTTTCATAATGGTCACTATGTTTCTATTTATACTATAAAAAAAAAAAAAACAATAAAGTCTCTATCCTGAAAATTTAAGCTTAAGTAGTATAGATAATTCTTAATAACAATTTTATTCAAGATTTTAAAAATATCGTTTTTTCAGACTTATCTCAAAATCGCATGCCATTTTAAAGGCGGTCTTATTGCGTATTTTACAAAACCTAAATGAGACATCTACCTTAAGTATTTTTTGTCAAATATGACGATTTTCCTAATTTTCAAGACCCCATATCTCGAATACTAGAATGAAGAAAAATTTTCACAATCACTTTTTTGTTAAAGTAAGACCCATTACTAAAATTCTTCAAATTCGGAGGGGGTGAGGTAAACCCGTTGGTTGAATTGAGGTGTTTTACATCACATATTACTGAAGTTTGATGACAGATTTTTTCTTTTTATTTCTTTTTACTTGTAAAAGGAAAAGACAAGTTGTTCTTTTAATGTTCTAAACCAGACTGATCTGTCTCTTTTATTATCATAAAAATATCAAATTAAATATTACAGCGTAGGTTAATAAGGTAGTAAATAATTAAGTAGGGTATAGTTAAGTAGTATATAGATAAGTAGTGTACAGGGTTGCACTACACCTCCTTTTTTTATTAAAAAAGAAAGAATTAAACTAGGGGTACCGAGCTTGTTTAGTTCTTGCTTTTTTTCTAAACTTAGAACTAACTTGAATTTATAACTAAAATTTATAAAATCAAATATTGTAGGTTTTAAAAATATTATAGTATTAATTTTAAGGTTGGGTACTATACCTCCCTTTTTTTTGTAAAATTATTTTCCATTAATTTCATGTTAATTATTTTTTGTAATTGTTGTTGTTTTTGATTACAATATATATGTTTTTTTTTTCAATAATAATTGTTTACATTTTATTGTAATTGTTTTGAATATTTATAAAATAAATTTTTATAATTTGTCCTAACTAATTACAATATATTCTTTTTATTTAAATATAATATAAATGTAAAAGTATAAAAGTATACAACATTTTTTTTTTCTTTTTTTTTTATGCTTTTCTGAGAGAATAAACACAATTGGAGCGGGAAGCGTTTTTCCGCAACTGTTCACACACGTTTTATATGACAACAAATTTCCGCCGCGTTTTTCCGCCAAACTAGATTCAATTCTATTTTTATGAGGACAATTGCGTTTTTCCGCTTCCCGCTCCAATTGTGATTATTCTCTGATTCGGTTTTTGTGTACAGGTTTTTCTTGTTTTGTTTTATCATTAAAAATCGTTACATTTGCTCCATTTAGCTTGGTTATAATAAATGGACCATCATAGATGTTTTTATGTTTATCATATGGTTGTTTCTGTAATAATACTTTATCATTTATTTGTAATTTAATTGGTTTACTAGTTTTATCATAAAATACTTTGTTTTTTTCTTTGTGTTTATTTATTAGTTGTTTAGCAAGAATATTGGTTTTTTGTAATCGGTATTTTATTTCTTTACTATAATTTTCAATATTGTAAATAGGATCTAAATTTATATTTGTTTCGTTTGGCATTGTTACCTTTTTTCCAAAAACTAATTCGAATGGGATAAATTTGTTGTCGAAAACTGAATTTGATGTGGTGTTATGATAAAAAGTACACTCAAAAAATTATGTTAGTAAAATCAACTGAAAATGTCAGTTAAAATAACTACTGTGTAAGTTGTTTTGGGGTCAACTACTTTTTCAGTTAAATCAACTAACAATGTCAGTTATTTTAACTGACAAAAAACAACTGACTTATGTAGTAAAAACTACTAACATTTGTAGTCAAAACAACTAAAATGTAGTAAAAATAAAAATTTTTCATAAAAAAAATTGAAGACCAAAATTTCTTCCAAGTTTTTTTTTAAAAAAAGTTATGAAAAAAAAAAAGAAACGAAAATTTATTTTAATTTTGTGGAAAAATACTTCGAAAATTTTTCGGAGATAAAAAAATAAAATTAACTACTTTAAATAACTGTTACTACAGCACAGTACTTTTTTGTTAGTTGTTCAAAAAAACTAGTTAAAATAACTAACAGAAATAGTTGTTTGATATTTTTCACACAAAAACAACTGACTTTGTAGTTGAAAACAACTAACTACTGTAAAATATACAAACAACTAACATGTAGTCACTTACATAATTTTCTGAGTGTAAAGTATTTGAGATATGTATCCCAATCATTTAAGTTTTCATTCAAATATGCTCGAATGTATTCATTGAATACACGATGGTTACGCTCCACTGTACCTATGGTTTGGTGGTGATAACTCGTTGAAAATTTTATTTCAATTTTTAAAAATTTACAAATTTCGCAAAAAAGTTCGTTTTTAAATTCTGTTCCTAAATCAGATTTTATTGTATGCATTTTACCATAAATTAATATAACATTTTCGAAAATTGCTCGAGCTACTGTAGCTGCTGATTTGTCAGGTATTGATATGGAAACTAAATATTTTGATAAATCACACATTAGCGTTAATGCGTATTTATTTCCATAGTTAGATTGAGGTAATGGGCCTATTGTATCTAACACTACTACGTCGAATGCCTTGCTAGGTGTTGGCGTAAGAACTAATTCTTCAATGTTTGCTGGTTTAACTTTGTTTAAATTACATTTTGTACAATTCTTTACATAATCTGCAATATCTTTTGTCATCCTTTTCCAATAATATTTTGTTCGGATTTTTGCATATAGTTTCTTTTGTCCACAATGCCCTCCTAGTAAAGGGTCATTATGATAAATTTGCATAAGTTTTTGTTTTTCGTCTTCTGTAAACACTATTGTTAGAATAATTTCTAAAATTTTCAGCGTTTTATTGCCGCAAGTTTTTAAGTTTTGTATTGTAAATATCGTAAAAAATAAGTAATTTTTAGGCCATTCTGCACTGTAAATGTTGTTTTTGTTGGCTTCATTTTCGAGCCTCGAAAGCATAAAGTCTAGACTTGTAGTTTCGTTAACAAATTCAAATTCTACAGATAACAGTTTTTTAAATTTTTTGTACAACATATTGATGCGCAATTTCTTAAAGTTTTCATCATTATTAATAATTTCTGTTTTGATTCTCGCTATATCTTTACTGAAGTTGTGAGCAAATTTGTCGTATACATGTAATTTAAAGTTATTATTGTTGGTAATTGGTTCGTTTAGATCAATTTCATTGGTTTCTGTTTTTCTTGACATCGCACGTGTCGTCACGGCTAATACTTTATTATTTTCCTCTTTCAATTCGTCAATTGAAAGTCTGGATAGTGCGTCAGCACCGACATTATCCTTACCTTTTATATACTCAACATTAAAATTATATTCGGAAAGTTCTAACCGAATTCGAGTTAATTTTGATGATGGATCTTTTATATTAAAAAGGTAAACCAATGGCCGGTGATCTGATCTAACTGTAAAGGATGTTCCGTAAACATAAGGGCGAAATTGTGTTATGGCAAAGTGTATTGCTAATAATTCTAATTCGATTATTGGTTTCTTTTGTTCAGATTTTGTAAATGATTTTGAAGCAAAATAGATTGGTAAGTCGTTATTGTTAAAGTTTTGGCTTAATATAGCTCCACAACCAAGTTTGGGCGCATCAACCGTTATTAAAAACTTTTTTGTAAGGTCCGGGTATTGTAAAATTTTTGGAGATATCAAAGCATCTTTAATTTTTTCGAAAGATTCTTGACATTGGTTACTCCAATTGAAATTTATATTCTTTCTTGTTAAATAATTCAAAGGGGCTGCAATAGTAGCAAAATTGGGAATAAAACGTCTATAATAGTTCGCAAATGCCACTACATACTTTTACCCCAATTGTTAGGCATAATGTTGAGTTAAAACGCACAATGTTTGGTTTAGCTGTGTAAATGTTTTTGATGATATATTCCCTGTTGTTCACGACAATTACAAATCAAACATCACTTTTAAAGTTCTTTTATCGTTTTTATATTTATTTATGTTCTAAGAGTTGTACAGTGTCACTTATTTGATTCTAGACTGATCACTACAATAATCTTACAGTAACTTATGTACTAAAATTTGGTGCATTCGTTTGCAAAGGGGAAATGCCAAAACTCTTTTTCATTAACCCACTTGAAAAATCTGGCATGTCACATTTCTGGTGACACAGCACATGCTATTCAATACATTCTTGCTGTATCAGCATGTGTGAGGTCTAGTCAATTGACTTTGACAATAACAAAACACTTGTAAAACGAAAAGCAAGCCATATGTAACAAGATCTTAACAGTATGACATTGGCCGCTGTTAATAAAACAAATGTTATTTTAATGTATTTTGGGTATTCACATGTGTTTATAATGTTTATTTGTTTAGACACACTTCAACTGAAGGTTGAAATAAGAACTGCATTTTTCCCTTCTTACACTATGTACAATAAGTATGCATACTCTACAGCTGAGACCGAGACTGATTGTTTTATTCTTTTTTCCTGGAATGTGATTTCGCCAATCGTTTACTTGGTTAGCCTCCTAAAGTTTTAGAAAGATACCAAATCACAAATTTCTTAAAAAAGAAATAATAAAAATTTGTTGTTTTAATAATGCATAATACAACAAATATTTTCTTTCATATTCACGTGCTAGTGAAACACTTTCAAATATTTTCGTGTCTTGAGTTTCATGTGTACAAAAAGCTAACCGAAAGTAACTATTAAAATTTAAAAAAAAAAAAACATTTTTGGTTTTTAGTTTGATATATTTTTATTTTATTTTCATAAAAATATCAACATTTTGTTAAGAATAAATGTATGTACAGATTATTTCTAAAACACTCTGTAATATTTAATTATGTGGCTGAGCTGATTGTAAATAAGAAGACTTTATTTTTTTAGCTTTTGGATTATGATTGAATTTTATTTACAAAAATTTTTACTTATAAATAAGTTTTTAAAATAATTCTTAGCCTACGATTTGAGTGAATTGATAGAATTCACTCAATAAGTTTTTCTCTGATATCAAAAACCTTACTCACGATTTGTATGCAGTTTTCATGAGTCACTTTCAGTTTCGGTTGGTGACAGCAATTTCATAAATGCACTGTTGAGTAAATTTCTATTTGTTACTATGGCTCTGTTTTAGTTTTGACAAATTCTTTCAAAACCATTGCTCCCTCCCAAATATGAGCATATCATATTTAAAATAAATGACACCAAACAGAACCAAAATACATTGACTTGTAGAAACTGCTGACCCATCCCAACATCTTTGTTTTGCTACAATATATGACATGTGAACGTGCTACATACAAACGTTTGGCATTTACATACACCACAATTTATCAAATTTTTGTTCGGAAGTTGTACAAAAACAACAAAAAAAAATCACATATTTTAAAAACTATACATTTTCCCGACTGAGAAATACTTTCAAAAGAAAGAGTATAAACTACACGTTTAGTTTTATTCCCTTTAAATACATAAAAATTGTTAAAATAAATTATTTATAAAATTTTACGGAATTTAATTCGAAATATTTTCGATAAATGGCGATGTCAAACCATGGTGTTGCCTGTTCTATTTTGTAGTCTTCTTCTTGGCCGATTAGCCGAGACACCCAAACCTTAAAATCGTCTCTTTTTATATATATTTTAAGTTTCCGGCAAATCGGTTCAAATGGGTTGAGATAGTTCCCTTGTAAGTTTTCAACTCAAAAATTGTACCATATCCTCAAATTTTAATACATAATTGTTGTATTTCCCGGAATAATTATACACGCTTTTACAATTATTAATATGTTTATTTATTTATAACTAATTAAATCTATTAATGAAAGCACGTTGATGTTAAAAAGACTTCAACTCGATCATAACAATAAGTTAAACAACGAAATAATATAAAACAACTCGAATTTTAGTACAATTTTAGTACACACAAAAAATTTTACCATATCCTTAAATTTTAATGCATAAGTAAAACGACGAAATAATATAAAACAACTCGAATTTTAGTAGATTATGTTAAGCGGCTGACGTATTGTCCTCGAGACCAGATCCCGATCCAAAATGATACCTCGTGGAAAGGGGGTCAGGGGGTGGTGTGTTTGGCTTCTTTTCACATTAATCCGAATTCTCTTTTATCTTCCTATCCAATAGCATGACGATTTAAGTCCGCACATATGCTTGAAATAAATTTACACAGTCTAATATATTATAACATTTTCAACAGGCTGATCTCTCTAACAAGGGAAGTCTCCCTGGTGTCACCCTCCGATCTTCATGAAATTTGGATATGTTGTTAAGAACGAAAATTAATTCGACACGTTTTTTTTTTTAGCGGCCCAAACTCATTTTTAGGGGGGGTCGATTTGTATGGGGGGAAATTGACCTTTTTCAGTTTTTTACGATTTACGCCTATTTAAACAAAATTAATATAGGCTTGTGTGGTATCAGATTAAAGGTATTGAAAATACCTATCTCGTGGTGCTAACAACGGGCCAAAGAAGTTAATATTTTTTGACTTATTAACAAAAATGTCCAAAAATTTTGGTATTTTACTCAATATGACGAAAAGTTTTGCTTGTTTGGACACGTTCTTAGCACACGTATATAGGTTTTCCAAAGACCTTTCATTTGGTATGTAACATGACTAGGTTTCTTTGCATAATATAGGAGATAAACGAAAAAAACTGAAAAATGGTCATGTCTTCCCCCCTCCTTTTTACCCCCTAAATATGAATTTGGGCCGCTAAAAAAAAATACGTGTCCCTTTATTTTTTCTGCTCTACAAAATAAAACCAATTCCATAAAGATCCGCGGGTGACACTAGGGAGACTTCCCTTGTAAGTTCCTTCATAGTCTGAAAGAAATAAGAGACAAAGAAAGTGGAATGAGTTTTCTACTGTCTCTTTGTCTCCATACCATCTGCACATCTTGCTTAAGCTGCCCATTCACTTGCAATAAAATTGCTCAACTTAAAAAAAAAATATTTTACAATATTATTGTCGTTTTACCCTACACAGCAAATAAAATTGCTCAATACTTAAACCCAATATATTGTACAAGATATAAACATAAACATAACATAATAAAAGTTGTACAATATAGACAACACACTGATAAAATATATTGCAGTATTCTTGTTTGTACAATAAATATCAAAAGTGTTTTGATATTCTCCAATACATTGCACAACCGTAAATATTACATACACACAAGCGATATTATTGTACAATTTGAAAAGTTGAACAATAATATTGCAAGTGAATGTGCAGCTTTATATCTGTTTTTCCTTAAAAAGAAGCGTTTTTTTAACACCTTTTCCGCCGCGGGTCCACAGAGCCTTCATTTGGATACAGTAATGTTTTCTTTCCCATTTTGAATCTTCTTGGCGTTCAAAATTCTTCTTGATTTCCATATAAATAGCACCCAGGCCCGGATGCACTTTAGTCATAATTGCGTTTGATGTTAAAATTGCGCCCATACGATCTAGCTCGCCCGCTTTTTTGTTTCCTGGCATATTTTGATGACCCGGAACACAGCACAGTCTTAGAGAGTGTTGTTCGATGAGATCCTGACGCTCTTGGCGAGAACAGCTGACTACCTTTGATCGTATATTCCTATTTCCCAGTGCCTTTAAAGCCGCTTGACTTTCGATGTATATAATGATCTCACTATAGTAGATCAGTCTCTTCGAAATTAGTCTAGCCGCCTCTCTGACACGGCATACAGTTCCGCCTGAACAATATTACAGCTAGCCTTAAACTATATTCAATTCCCGGTTCGTTACAGTAGACTCCACTACCTGTTCCCTGTTGTGTCTTTGATTCATCAGGGTAGACCATAATTTATTGTTCCCCCACAGCCCAAAAATTAACACAAACATTAAAAAACTGTAAAATTCAAGATTGCCCATTAAAAAAATACAAAAAAAAATTAACTCTTAGTGGACAATATTGAATTTGACTGGTTTTTGGTGTTTGTGTTAAATTTTGGTCTTTGCTGTGTTCTGACATGTATAGTAAAATTTTATGGCCAACATTTTTGTAGAACATTTCATCCTCGACCGCCCCATTTTTAAGTGTGTTTTATTCGATTTGTTAGAATAGGGCCAAAAATTACCGTTATGTGTGGGAGTTAGAGGGTGAATATAGCCTACACCTCAGATGTAAAGAAACCATAGTTTTTAGAGTCCGACCGAAACCAGTTTTCGAGGCCGAACCGAAACCGAACCGAATATTCGGCCAAAAAAGTAATATTCGGCCGAAACCGAACCGAATCCGAAACTTAAAGAAAATTACCGCCTGGCATAAATAAAATTATTAAAAAGTTGTTAAAGATAAATATACAGCATATTATGCTATTAAACCATATGAATTGTTGTATTTTTGAAAAAAAAAATATGTTTTTTTAAAAAACTTCCAAAAAAAATGTATATTTCATTTGCAGATTAGGAGAAAATATATTTTGAACTGAAACAGTTTTACATTTATTGCATAAACTTGTAACATTTTCTTCAATTAAACTGAATCAAGTGTAATGAAATACGAAATCAAAAAATTCAGCGACTTTTTTACATATTTTTTAAAATACCAAAAAGTTTCGGTTTCGGCTAATATTCGGCCAAAATTTTGCCGAATACCGAATAGTGGCCGAAACCCCATTATTCGGCCGAAACCGAGACCGAAACCGAATATTCGGTCGGACTCTAATAGTTTTATATACGGATATGCAGCAAGAACAGGCCAAAGCTGGTAAAATAAAATTATGATGTGATCTTTCAAAACGATGACACATGTATATATTTTTTTGGTCTCCTCTACCAGAATAAATCGTAGGAGCCCCGTAATTTTGGAAGAAGTGTTTTATATTTTAAAAATATTTGCCATAATATTTTCTACTAACAAGGGAAGTCTCCCTGGTCTCACCATCCGATCTTCATGAAATTTGGATATCATCGCTGCGCCTAAAAATGGAGTCATGTGTTTTTTATTTTTTTTTAAAGAGGCACAAGAAACAGTCTTTTTTGGTCCTTTCGCAGTACTTTTTAGAAGTCAACTTTTAATCAACATGAAATTTATAATATTGGTTTAATGTTTATGTGACGTTATGTTCATACAAGAACCGCGAAATAACCAAAATTTAGCTGTTTCTTGGGCGTCTTCAAAAATAAAATTTTAACACATGACTCCATTTTTAGGCGCAGCGACGATATGTTGTTAAGAACGAAAATTAATTCGACACGTATTTTTTTTAGCGGCACACCACATTTTTTAGGGGGGGTCGATTTGTATGGGGGAAATTTACCTTTTTCAGTTTTTTACGATTTACGCCTATTTAAACAAAATTAATATAGACATATGTGGTATCAGATTAAAGGTATTAAAAATACCTATCTCGTGGTGCCAAAGAAGCTAATATTTTTCAACTTATTAACAAAAATGTCCTAAAATTTTGGTATTTTACTCAATATGAAGAAAATTTGTACATGTTTGGACACGTTCTTAAAACACATAGATACACTCAAAAGAAAAACTCTGTCAAAAAATCTGTAAAACGACTTTCAATTTGAATTAGCAATCTTTTAGCAGATTGTTCTGCTGAGAAGGATATTTTTACTTAAATCTCTGTCATTCAGTTTAAGAAAATAACAGACATTTTACTATGTTTATACTGATTTTGTTTGCTGAATTTCATAATTTTTTCAAGAAATTTTTTTATATAAAAAAAAAGCAGAACAGATTGTCAGCAGATTGCTCTGCTGAAATCAGCAGATTGCTCTGCTGAAATCAGCAGATTGCTCTGCTGAAATCAGCAGATTGTTCTGCTAAAATCTGCAGATTTTTCTGCTAAAATTAGCAGATATTTCTGCTAAAATCAGATTTCTCTGCTGTCGAACAACACACATGTTTAATAGCTAAAACGCCAGATAAAAGTATAAGCTTCCGTGGCGTAGTGGTTAAGAAGTGTGCTTTCAAATCGGAAGGTGGCGAGTTCGATGCTCGCTGGCGGCGTATGTTTTTTTTTTTTTTTTTCTTGTTATATTTATTCAGCTCTTATGAAAGATATTTAGCAAACCGTGTCTGCTAAAATCAGCAGATTTCTCATATGGCTCAAAATGGGTGTATTTTCAGCAGATTTTTCTGCTGATTGGACAGAGAATTTATTTTGAGTGTAGGTTTTCCAAAGACCTTTTATTTGGTGTGTAACATGACTAGGTTTCTTTGCATAATATAGGAGATAAACGAAAAAAACTGAAAAGTGGCCTTGTCTTCCCCTCTCCTTTTTACCCCCTAAATATGAATTTGGGCCGATAAAAAAAAATTCATGTCCCTTTATTTTTTCTGATCTACAAAATAAAACCAATTCCATAAAGATCCGCGGGTGACACTAGGGAGACTTCCCTTATAAGTTGCTGAACATAGCCTACACCTCAGATGTAAAGAAACCATAGTTTTATATACCAATATGCGGCAAGAACAGGCTAAAGCTGGGAAACTTTAAACGCCTCTAAACTAAAATTCTGATGTGATCTTTCGAAACGCCGAAACACGTATATTTTTTCCAGAGTCAATCGTCGGAACCCCGTCTTATTTTTAAGTGTTGTACTGTGTAACTAATCATTTACGTTTCATTTTAAATTTTGTACAAAATCACCAAAAAATCGTGCTGCTCTGATCAGCTGTTTTTTTTTGCATTTAATGCGCCAACTACAGACTAAACAGACTCGACAGGCGCCAAAAAACAACGAGTTTTATGCACAAAATATAATGAAATTTTTTAATGAAACTATGAAACCTAATGAAGCAAATTTTATGGAATTTGTTTCAAATATGCATGGTATTTAATTAAGTTAATGAATTCCTTCATTGGTTAAATTAAAACAAAATAATGAATCCATTTCATTTATATCAGGAAGGTTTTTTTTCAGTGTATGAAACTAAGAAAATTGCGTTTTCGGGTTTTTATTTTTCAAAACCTTGGCTTAGGAGGCGTGGCTAAATAGCCACGTCTTTTAAGCCCAGGTTTTGAAAAATTGAAAAACCAAAAACGCGATTTGCTAAGTTTCATATAGGGCTATCAACAGCTTTTCAAAAATTCATTAGACATATGTTTTTATGTAGCAGGACATTTGGTGTTGAATGCCTCATACATATAATGGATTTTTGGAAATTTATTTAAATGATCCCCAATTTGAGCTATTTTCTGTTAAGCATCTTTTGTTTAATTGCAATTTAAGTTTTTTACAAGAAAATCATACACACAAAAAAATTTTTTTTCCATGAACGATTTTCATATTTTTTATGAACAAATTCATACAATTTATTAACTTTTTCATAATACTTATAAACTTTTTCATAGTATTTATGAAAAATGTTAAAAATTTTTAAATTTCACATATTATGATTTATTCATAAATACTATGAAAAGTTTATAAATATTATGAAAAAGTTAATAAATTGTATGAATTTGTTCATTAATACTACGAAAATCGTTCATGGAAAAAAAAAAAATTTTGTGTATATAATTTTATGAATAAAAACCCTTGACTCACTTTTAATGAATTTTTCATAGATTGAATGAACATGGAGTAAAAAACTTAATATATCCCAATTTTTTTGAAAAAGGATATAAAAAATAAACTTTTATTAATTTGTTTTAATCTTTTTACACATACACATCAAAATAAGCAACATATTTATAAATATTTGTTGTTGCTCTTTATTTAAAATATAAATCCACAATTTTTGATATAATATAAATATTTTTTACAGAATCAAAATGTAACACAAAAAAAACCCTAAAAACTAAGCGAAACATCATCATGAAATAATAAAAAAAAAAAAAATATAAAAAAATAAAATACATAAAAAAACATGAATATTACATAAAAAATATGTTTACTTTCTTAAAAAAAAATAAATAAAAGTCTTAAAAAAAATTATAAAATTTAAAAAAGTTCCCAAAAAAAAATATTATTAACATTTTGAAAATTTAAATAAATAAAAAAAAATAAAATTTTGATTAAGAAGATCCACTTCAACATTTAATAGGATGAATAATATAATTATTTTTTTTTTGTTTTTTTTTTATATAAAATCAAAATTATACATGCAGCGAATGTAAATTCATCTTCAATTTATATATAAATGAAATTAAATTAAAAAAAATTAAATGTTAAATAAAATATTAAAGAAAAATTGAGGATGAATTAAACTACTCTTATTTATATTAAGTTTATAAATCACATTTGCCATAAAAAAAAATCCCCAAAAAAAAAGTTTATATTTTTTGTAATAAGTCCAACTTAAAATTAGCTTAAAAAAATATTTCCAACTATTTCTATCACACTTTTGGTTTTGTAATGTAAATAATGCTTTAATTAAAATATATGTTGTATTTATTAAAAAAAAAGCATTATTTACAAAAAAAAATAATAATAAAAAATTGTACACCTTCTGTGAAGGTTAAAAGAAAAAAATAATAATACATAATAAATTTAAAATGTTTGTAAAAAAGATGTGCAGATGACAATATAAAATAAAATTTAAAATATTACAACTTTTGCTATTAATGATTAGTATTTACTATTTTTCCAAAAATTTATTTCATATTATGTCCATTCGATTACCAAAATTTCAAACTATTTTTACTACAATTGAAAAGTTTTGTTTACATTAGGTCTGTTTGTTTACCTAAATTTGTTACTATTTTTACTACAACTGGAAAGTTTTGTTTACTTTTTGTATTGAAAATTTCCAGCTGTAGTAAAAATAGTAAAAAAAAGTAGATTGTAGTAAGGTAAACAAACAGACATTTTTTGTATTAAAAATTTCCAGCTGTAGTAAAAATAGTAAAAAAAATGTAGATTGTAGTAAGGTAATCGAACGGACCTATTGTTATTAAAATAATTTCTCTAAATAAAAAAATATATATTTTCTGAATAAATTTAAAATTATTTATATTATCTTTTCCTGCACATCTTTTATTAATATCCAAAAAACAAAAAAAAAATGTTAAATAGGTAAATCTTTTTTTTTATATTTTGTTTAAAATTCTAAATTTATACTATTTGGCATCTTGTATTGCATTTCCTTAAAATCTTAAAAAAAATGTTATTTCAAAATTATCTTTTTATACAAAACTATTTCTTTCACAACCTCTTTTGTCTTGCTTTTGCTAAGCTAATCCTTAAAAAAATCCTTTTTTCTTATCACCTACTATCTTTTTTCTGTAAATCACTTTTGTATTCTTTTCATCTATTTTTCTGCCTTTTTTTATATACAGCAAATGGAAAATGCTCAAACAAAACACAATATTATTGTCATTAGAGTAAACCATTAAAAAAAATCATTGTCAAAACACCGATAATAAAAAAAAACATTCCGATGAAAAAAACGCCAAAAAATAAGTTGTTTTATTTATGTACTAGCTAAAGTAAGCGGCGTTTTTAGTTTGGACTCAAACAAAATCGCATAAAAAGGTAATTTAGAAAATTTTTAGGGTTGATCCCAAATGTTTGCTATTTTTGCTTAAGCACCTCTATTTGAGCCATAAAATGAAAGTATAGTTCTTTAGAAAATTCATATAAAAATTGATTTTTGGTAATTTATACACCCAAAAAAACGTGGGTATTCAATACTAAAAATTTAACTAAATTTTAGTCCAAAAGGACCTAGTGCAGAAATTGGTAACCATTACTAAAATTTCTTACTAAAATGATTGGAAACCAGTAAAAATTACTAATTTTAGTACTTTGAAGATACTAAAATTAGTAAATAATTAGTAGATTTTGGAACAAAAGCACTTACTAAACCTTTTACTGTAGAATTATTTTGAGTGTAGGCATGATATTTAATTTCAGCTATTTTTGATCTAGCACCTCTAGTAAAGCCACACTCAAAATAATTCTACAGTAAAAGGTTTAGTAAGTGATATTGTACCAAAATCTACTAATTCGTTACTAATTTTAGTTTCTTCAAAGAACTAACATTAGTCATTTTTACTGGATTTGACTAATATTAGTTAAAAATTTTAGTATTTGTTACCAATTTCTGCGCTAGGTCCTTTTGGACTAAAATTAGTTAAATTTTTAGTATTGAATACCCACTTTTTTTTTGTGTGCATAAAATACTACAAAAGTTTTTTGGAAATCGTCGTTTTAAAAATTTTAGAAATGATCTCCAATTTTTGCCATTTCCTCTCTACTACCTCTTGTTAAGCTATAAAATGCAATTTAAGTTTACAAAAAATGATTTTTTAAAAATCATATTTAAGTGCTTTTTTTGTAAACTTGTAGCAATCTCTGGATGATCCAAAATTTCAGCTTTTTTCGTTGTAGAACCGCTAATTAAGCCCCGTAGTAAAAATGATTTCGTATATAGTCATGTATAAATCCATACAAATATATCATTTTATACATATTTAGATCTTATTATATTTATATAAAAAATCAATCAGATAAGACCAAAATTCGTATCAAATAATATAAAATTTGATATAACTACAGATAAAATTTTATAAAATTTGATACGGATTTTGGTCTTATCTGAGTAATAGTTTATATAATATTATAAAATTAGATATTTTTATGTAAAATTAGATATATTTCTATTAATTTATACATGAATATATTCAAAATCATTTTTACTAGGGCCATAAAGCGCAATTAGTTTTTTTTTTAGCAAAATTTATAATTTTTTTTTTTTAAATTTATAACGATGATTTTAAAATTCTGCTATTTTTGTTCTATCATCAAATTTAAGCCATAAAAACAAAGTTCCTTAGGGTCGAACCAGAATCAAATGCGTAGCGCAAGACGTAAAAAAAAAACAAAAACAAACACATCAAATTTGAAATTTTTACGTCCGTTTGATTCAGGTAACTCACATTTAAATATTAGAAACGAAAAATTATTGGGCGTTACGCCTTACGCGACGTAATTTGATTCAGGTTGGACGCTTAGAAATAGAAAAATTCATAGAAAAAATAATTTTAGGATATTTATAGACATGATATACAATTTTAGCTATTTTCGCTCTAACAAAGCCATTAAATACTAGTAAAGTTTTTTGGAAATAATTCTTTAAAAAATGGATTTTTGGAAATTATTGCGATGATGCCCATTATTGAATATTTTCGCTCTATTACCTCTAGCTAAGCCATAAAATGCGAGTTTAATTTAGAAAATAAAAAAATGATTTTTGTAAATTTATAGCGATCCCCGTCCCGCTGTTAAAAATTTTTAGAAATGAATCATGTAAAAATTGAGTTTTTAAAATATATAGGTTATCTGCATTTTCCGCAAATTCGTTCTAGAGCCTCTAATTAAGCCATAAAAGTAGTTTTGTTAAGTAAAAGTTCATATAAAAATGGATTTTTGGTAATTTATAGGGATGATCTTCAAATTCAGCTATTTTCGTTCTATCATCAAATTCAAGCCATAAAAAGCAGGTAAAGTTCCTTAGAAGAAATTCATATGAAAACTGATTTTTGGAAATTTGTAGGCATGATTCCCAATTTTAGCTTTTTTGAGCTCTATCACCTCTAGTTAGGGAATAGTTCTTTTAAAAATGGATTTTTGGAAATTTATATCGATGATCCCCAATTTTTGATATTTTCGCTCTAGTTAAGCCATAAAATGCAAGTTAAGTTTAGAAAATAAAAAATCGTATAAAAGTAGATTTTTAGTAAATTTATAGCGATCTTCGCCCTTCTACACCATTACCAATTGTATTTTAAAATTTTTCAATTGTATTTAAAAATTGACCAAATGTATTTTAAAATTGTCCAAATGAATTTTAAAATTGTCCAAATTTGTATTTAAAATACACCGATCATAAAAAAACATTCCGATTGAAAAAAACCCCCAAAAAATAAGTTGTTTTATTTCTAGTTAAAGTAAGCGGCGTTTTTCGTTTGGACTCAAACTTTTTTTTGCAGATAATAAATTAAGCTGTGCCGAGGTTTGAGAAAAACATAATCGCATATAAAGGTAATTTAAAAAATTTTTAGGGTCTTTCCCAAATGTTTGCTATTTTTGCTCCAGCACCTCTATTTGAGCCATAAAATGCAAGTATAGTTCTTTAGAAAATTCATATAAAAATTGATTTTTGGTAATTTATAGGCATGATATTTAATTTCAGCTATTTTTGATCTAGAACCTCTAGTAAATCTATAAAATACTACAAAAGTTTTTTGGAAATAGTCGTTATAAAATTAATTTTTAAAAATTTTAAAAATGATCTCCAATTTTTGCCATTTCCTCTCTACTACCTCTAGTTAAGCCATAAATTGCAAGTTAAGTTTAAAAAATAAAAAACAATATTAAAGTGGATGATCCAAATTTCAGCTTTTTTCGTTGTAGAACCTCTAATTAAGCCATACGCAAGTAGGGTTTTTTTTAGAAAAAGTTATAATTTTTTTTTAAATTTATAACAATGATTTTAAAATTCTGCTATTTTCGTTCTATCATCAAATTTAAGCCATAAAAACAAAGTTCCTTAGGCCGTTGTTCCAAAAAAAATGTGAAAATGAAAATTTCAGAATTTTTTTGGTGTTCTAGATTTCACATCCGAATTTCTTTTTCGTTTTGTTTCACATAAATAAAATTTGGTGAAAGTAAAACGAATGCACTTTTTTCCTTATAATTTTTAAATTTTAATTATTCGATTTCAACTTCGAACGAATAAAAATCATATTTAAGTGTATTTTTGTAAATTTATAGCAATCTCTGGATGATCCCAAATTTTAGCTTTTTTCGTTGTAGAACCTCTAATTAAGCCATAAAGCGCAATTACTTTTTTTTTAGCAAAAGTTATGATTTTTTAAAAATTTATAACGACGTTTTTAAAATTCTGCTATTTTCGTTCTATCATCAAATTTAAGCCATAAAAACAAAGCTCCTTAGAAATAGAAAAATTCATAGAAAAAATTATTTTAGGATATTTATAGACATGATATACAATTTTAGCTATTTTCGCTCTAACACCTCTAGTTAAGCCATAAAATACTTGTAAAGTTTGTTGGAAGTTATTCTTATAAAAGTGGATTTTTGGAAATTATAGCGGTGATGACCAATATTGAATATTTTCGCTCTAGTACCTCTAGCTAAGCTATAAAATGCGAGTTAAATTTAGAAAATAAAAAATTGAAAAAAATTGATTTTTGTAAATTTATAGCAATCCCCGTCCCTCTGTTGAAAATTTTTAGAAATGAATCATGTAAAAAATGATTTTTTAAAATATATAGGATGATCTGCAATTTCAGCTAATATCGTTCTAGAACCTCTAATTAAGCCATAAAAGTAGTTTTGTTTAGTAAAAGTTCTTATAAAAATGGAGTTTAAGAAATTTATAGGGATGATCTTCAAATTCAGCTATTTTCGCTCTATAATCAAATTCAAGCCATAAAAAGCAGTAGAGTTCCTTAGAAGAAATTCATATGAAAATTAATTTTTGGAAATTTGTAGGCATGATACCCAATTTTAGCTTTTTTGTGCTCTAGCACGTCTAGTTAGGGAATAGTTCTTTTAAAAATAGATTTTTGGAAATTTATATCGATGATCCACAATTTTTGATATTTTCGCTCTAGTTAAGCCATAAAATGCAAGTTAAGATTAGAAAATAAAAAATCGTATAAAAGTAGATTTTTAGTAAATTTATAGCAATCTCCGCCCTTCTTCATAATTTAAAACTTATGACCTCGAGCTTGAGTAGTTTTTTCGTTTGAGATTTTTAGAAATAAATCATTTCATCTTCAAATTCAGCCATTTTCGCTCTATCATCAAATTTAAGCCATAAAAAGCAGGTAAAGTTCCTTTGAAAAAATTCATATGAAAATTGATTTTTGGAAATTTATAGGCATGATAATTTATAGGGATGATCTTCAAATTCAGCCATTTTCGCTCTATCATCAAATTTAAGCCATAAAAAGCAGGTAAAGTTCCTTTAAAAAAAATTCATATAAAAATTAATTTTTGGAAATTTATATCGATGATCCCCAATTTTTGATATTTTCGTTCTAATTATAGTCTAAAAACGATATCGACCAATTATCTTTCCGAATCAAGAAATTTGCGTTAAAATGACATCGATTTGTTTTTGCATATTTTTGCATATTTTGGTTTTAGATGCATAATATATTATATTGTGCATATTTCCAGCTTTTAAGTGCATATGTTTGCATATTTTGGCATAAATTAGCAAAAACACAATTTGGGCCGCTATACCAAAAAAAATAATTCACATAAAAAATGTGAAAATGAAAATTTCCGAATTTTTTTGCTGTTCTAGATTTTACATACGAATTTCTTTTTCGTTTTGTTTCACATAAATAAAATTTGGTGAAAGTAAAACGAATGCACTTTTTTCCTTATAATTTTTCAAATTTTTATTATTCGATTTCTACTTCGAATGATAACGTGATCAACAAAACACTAAACTTGATTTCATGTGATTCGGAAATTTTCATGTGAATTGAAAAGTTGTGAAAGACAGAACAGAGGCATTAGAAATAGAAAAAAAATTATAGAATAATTAATTTTAGAAAATTTATAGACATGATACACAATTTCAGCTGTTTTCGCTAAAAAATGGATTTTTGGAAATTATAGCGATGATGCCCAATATTGAATATTTTCGCTCTAGTACCTCTAGCTAAGCCATAAAATGCGAGTAAAATTTAGAAAATAAAAAATTGATTTTTGTATATTTATAGCGATCCCCGTCCCGCTGTTAAAATTTTTTAGAAATGAATCATGTAAAAATTGAGTTTTTAAAATATATAGGTTATCTGCATTTTCAGCTAATTTCGTTCTAGAGCCTCTAATTAAGCCATAAAAGTAGTTTTGTTTAGTAAAAGTTCATATAAAAATGGATTTTTGGTAACTTATAGGGATGATCTTCAAATTCAGCTATTTTCGCTCTATCATCAAATTCAAGCCATAAAAAGCAGGTAAAGCTTAGAAGAAATTCATATAAAAAATTGGTTTTTGGAAATTTGTAGGCATGATACCCATTTTTTGCGCTCTAGCACGTCTAGTTAGGTAATAGTTCTTTTTAAAATGGATTTTTGGAAATTTATATCGATGATCCCCAATTTTTCATATTTTCGCTCTAGTTAAGCCATAAAACGCAAGTAAAGTTTAGAAAATAAAAAAATTGTTGTGTATCGTTGACCTGTTGTTGTTACTTAGTGTTGTTTTAGTTCGGCTTAAGGTCATATAATTAAAATAAAACTAAAGTTTTTTAATTTTTAATTTTATTATTTATTTTGTTGTCCAATATTTCGGCCAGACTTTCTGGTCTTCATCAGGGTACTATTTAAATAAATAACGCGACTTTAAAAATTAACTTCTTTACTGGTGCACTTGTTCTCTTAATTACTTAATTAATTAATTAAGTAAGAACAAGTGCACCAGTAAAGAAGTTAATTTTTAAAGTCGCGTTATTTATTTAAATAGTACCCTGATGAAGACCAGAAAGTCTGGCCGAAATATTGGACAACAAAATAAATAATAAAATTAAAAATTAAAAAACTTTAGTTTTATTTTAATTATATGACCTTAAGCCGAACTAAAACAACACTAAGTAAAAAAAAAAAAATAAAAAAATCTTATAAAAGTAGATTTTAAGTAAATTTATAGCGATCTCCGCCCTTCTATACCATTACCAATTGTATTTTAAAATTTTCCAAGTGTATTTAAAAATTGTCCAAATGTATTTAAAAATTTTCCAAATATATTTTAAAATTGTCCAAAATTGTATTTAAAATACACCGATTTCGTTTGGACTCAAACTTTTTTTGCAGAGTATAAATTAAATCAGGCTGTGTCGAGGTTTGAAAAAAACAAAATCGCATAAAAAGGTAATTTAAAAAAATTTTAGGGTTGATCCCAAATTTTTGCTATTTTTGCTCCAGCACCTCTATTTGAGCCATAAAATGCTAGTATAGTTCTTTAGAAAATTCATATAAAAATTGATTTTTGGTAATTTATGGGCATGATACTTAATTTCAGCTATTTTTGATCTAGCACCTCTATGTTTAAATTAATTTGGACAATTTTAAAATATATTTGGACAATTTTTAAATACATTTGGACAATTTTAAAATACATTTGTACAATTTTAACGTTAATTTGGACAATTTTAAAATATATTTGGAAAATTTTTTAATACATTTGGACAATTTTAAAATTAATTTGGACAATTTTAAAATTCATTTGGACAATTTTAAAATATTGGTAATGGTGTAGAAGGGCGAAGATCGCTATAAATTTACTAAAAATCTACTTTTATACGATTTTTTATTTTCTAAACTTAACTTGCATTTTATGGCTTAACTAGAGCGAGAATATCAAAAATTGGGGATCATCGATATAAATTTCCAAAAATCCATTTTTAAATGAACTATTCCCTAACTAGAGGTGCTAGAGCGGAAAAAAGCTAAAATTGGGTATCATGCCTACAAATTTCCAAAAATCAATTTTCATATGAATTTCTTCTAAGGAACTTTAAAAAATTCATATAAAAAATCGATTTTTGAAAATTTATAGGCATGATACCCAATTTCAGCTATATTCTCTTTAGCACCTCTAGTTAAGCCATCAAATACTGTCAACGTTTTTTTTGGAAATAATTCTTCTAAAATGAATATTGGAAATTTATAGCGATGATCCCAAATTTTTGATATTTTTACAAGTTAAGTTTAGAAAATAAAAAATCGTATAAAATAGAATTTTGTAAATTTAAATTAAAAATTTAAAAATTTTTAGAAATAATGGGGCATGTCACAGACTCAATTCCGTTCGGATTTGAAAAAAGTGGTTTACTCATAAAACGCATACCAAATATTTTTTTTCGGAATGAAACCACTTTTATGCAATTCAATTCCACTTTGATTTTTGAAAGTGATTTCATTCCGAAAAAAATAATATTCCTTTTGCGTTTTACGAGTAAACCACTTCTTTCAAATCCGAACGGAATTGAGTCTGTGACATGCCCCAATAAGTTTGTTTTTTATTCGACCTTTTCTTTATAGAATCTCAAATGCAAAAATACTCAAGCTCGAGGTCATAAGTTTTAAATGTTTTTTTATTTATTTAAATATTTCCAATATTTCGATATTGATGAAGATATTCAAAGAATATCGAAATATTAGAAATATTTAAATAAAAAACATTTAAAACTTATGACCTCGAGCTTGAGTATTTTTTCGTTTGAGATTTTTAGAAATAAATCATGCAAAATCGATTTTTTTAATTTAATAGGATGATCTCCATTTTCAGCTAATTTCGTTCTAGAACCTCTAAGAAGTTTTTTTTTATTAAAAGTTCATATAAAAATTGAGTTTTGGAAATTTATAGGGATGATCTTTAAATTCAGCTATATTCGCTCTATCATCAAATTTAAGTCATAAAAAGCAGGTAAAGTTTCTTAGAAAAAATTCATATAAAAATTGATTTTTAGAAATTTATAGGCATGATACCCAATTTCAGCTTTTTGCGCTCTAGCACCTCTTGTTAGGGATAATTCTTTCAAAAATGGATTTTGGGAAATTTATATCGATGATCCCCAATTTTTGATAGTTTCGCCCAAGTTAAGCCATAAAATGCAAGTTATGTTTAGAAAAAAAATCGTATAAAAGTAGATATAAATTTCCAAAAATCCATTTTTGAAAGAATTATTCTTTAACAAGAGGTGCTAGAGCGAAATAAGCAAAAATTAATTTTCATACGAATTTTTTTCTATGAACTTTACCTGCTTTTTATGACTTAAATTTGATGATCGAGCGAAAATATCTGAATTTGAAGATCATCCATATGAATTTATAAAAATTCATTTTTATACGAATATATAAAAAAACCTACTTGCGCTTTATGGCTTAAGTAGAGGTTCTACAAAAAAAAAAGTTGAAATTGGAGATCAGAGATATAGCGATCGAAATTTACAAAAATCCACTTTTATATAATTTTTTAAACTTAACTTGCATTTTATGGCTTAACTAGAGGTAGTAAAGAGAAATCGTAAAAATTAGGGATCATCCCTAACATTTTTTAAAATCCATTTTATAAGGACTATTTCCAAAAACTTTTGTAGTATTTTATGGTTTTACTAGAGGGGATTTTATTGTCAACTTTGTCTCTAACAAATTACATCTAATTTAGACCTTTACACTTTCTTTTGACGCTTACTGTATAGTATTATCCAGTTTGTGTTTACCATTTTTATACCCTACACCACACTGTGGTACAGGGTATAATGAGTTTGTGCTGATGTTTGTAACTACCCGAAATATTGGTCCTAGACCCACCTTTAAGTATACCGATCGACTCAGAATCACTTTTTGAGTCGAATTAGCGATGTCCGTCTGTCTGTCTGTCCATGTAAACGATGTAAACACGATACAGGTCGCAATTTTTATTCAATTGACTTGAAATTTGATACTTAAGCCTTTCTTGGCCCAAGGACGAAGCCTATTGAAATTGGAAATCGGTCCATATTTAGACCTAGCCCCCATACAAAGGTCCTCTTTAGTGTTGACTCAAATGACTCTAATAACCGTATTATAATAGGTATATTTTCGAAATTTGGCAGGTAAATGTGTTTTGTCGTCACAAATCCTCATTCCGAATTTTAAAGAAATCGGACCAGTTCTTCTTGTAGCCCCCATACAAACCACCTTCCCGATTTTCACATAAATCTCTCAAATTTCATGAAAATAGAAAATATTTAATTAAAATTTTGTTTGTGTATGTTAAACGCGTACTTAAATAACCTTATAAAATCTGATAGTCATCGGACCAGTTTTGGACTTAGGCCCCTTTTCAAAAATTTCGCCCGATATTCAGTTAAAGCGGTTTATTGTCAACAAATAGAAGCCCATTTCACTCAAATTTGATTTGTGAGTGTTTTTTACACTTAAATATAAAATATATATCTAATCGGTCCATAGGACCCATTTTCCGGGGCCAATTTTCGGAAAACTCTGGTGTAGGGTATTATAAATCGGTCTTGACCGACTATAATTTTCTTACTTGTTTTTTTTTTCTTTTTGTCAAACGGTGTAATAAAACAATAAATAACGTTTTGATAGCAATAATGTTTATTCTTTATTTTAAAATTTTTTTTCGTAAATACTTTTATTAGTTTGATGACATTCAAACGAAATATTTTTAATTTTAATGAAATTTAATAATGAATTTAAACAATTCTTGTATTTACTTCAAATACTTGTTGTAACATAAGCGAACAAAAAAATTTTCAATAAAATAAAATTATATGTGTAATTAAATCGTGGTCGACCGGATATTAAACATTTTTATTTTTGCCAACCTTTTCTAAAAAATAAAAAAAAAAAACATGCAAACATTACAAAAACTTTACATATATGGAGAAGATTTTTAAAGATTTCGCTTAAAGTCGGGCTCGGATTTCAATATTAACACAAAAATATATTGGACAATGTCTTTGAGGTTTTTTGTTTTTACTTCAAATTTTGTGTATTTATATTGACCTAAAAACGCAACTTTTGCGACAAATTGCTCCGTGTGGTTATTAAATGTTTTTGTAATGCAAATTTAAACAAACAAATAAGATTTTGATAGAATTTCTTTTTGTTAAAAACAAAAATAAAACCGAAAGTTAAATTTAATAAACATTTTTGAAACAAATTTTTTTATGCATATATTTTAAGTTTAATATTTTATAATATGTTTAATGTGTTATAGTAAAATAATAAAACAAGCTTTGAATAATAATATAGGTAAGTATTAGGACGTCCCAACAATTATAAACTTTCGAATTTCGTTTTAAAACACCTGCCGAATGAAAGAGCTGATTGTGGAAAATTTTTGAAATAAATTTTGCAAGGGCATCTTTAGTTAGCAACGGTTTAAAAAAATCACGTTTTTCGCCCAAAATTAATGTTCGAATTTAGTTTTAATTTTTTTCCCCCAAAATCGTCTTAAAAGTATTTTGATTAGCGTCTCTGGACCAAAATCGCATTTTTTTTAAAGATTTAAAAATACTTTTTCTATAACCTACACAAGATTTCCAAAATTTTGCAACATATTTTGCAAAAAAGTCAAACGAAGAATTTCAGCAAAGATCAGCATCAGTGGTCCAAAATCGTATTTTTAGATTTTTTTTAAATATTTTTTCCAATAAACGTAAAGTACGCAGTTTTCTAATTTTTGAGCCAAATTTGGTCAAAAAATTCGAACATGAATTTTTCGTTGAAAAATTTAATTTTTCAAACGTTTCGTTCGAAAAACGTAATTTTTTACAACTGAAGATGACCGTCCAAAATTTTTCTATTAAATTTTCCCTTAATTAGCTGTTTTGTGGCAATCGGCACGAATTTCGAAGTTTATAATTACACTACAAAACATCGAAAATGCGACTGGGATGCGACCTTATAAATTTGATTATAAAAGTTGTGCTGTTAAAAAAATCCGGTTTCCAAACTTTTCCATCACATCAGGCTTTTGAGAAAATTGAGGTTAAAAAAATTAAGTTAAAAAAATCGACGTTTTAGGCATTTTTAGAAGATCAAACCAGATGAACCCGATGAGATGGCAACTTAAAAATATGATGATGACTTAAAAATAAGCACAACTCAATTGGTCGGTCGTCTCAACCCTTTGGGAACCAATTGTCTTTCAATGTTGTCTTATTTCCATGTATTGAAAAAAAAAACGGTTTTGGGGGGAAAAACCATATTAAAAGACAAAACCATATTAAAAACGTTTAACGCGGATGATTAACTGAGTAATGCATCTTAAAGAGCAATGTTTGAGCTACACCCTTGACTTATTTTTAAGTCGTCAGCACATCGGGTTCATCCGGTATGAGTTTCCAAAAAATGTCCAAAAACGCCTACATTTCCAAGAACTCGATTTTTTTTTGTATTTCAAATTTCTGAAATAAAATGGATAAATTCTGAAATACAATTGATAATTTCAGAAATACAATTGATAAATTCTGAAATACAATTGACAACTTCTGAAATACAAATGATAATTTCTGAAATAGAATTGATAATTTCTGAAATACAATTGATAATTTCTGAAATACAATTGGAAATGGTGTAGAGCAATTGTAATTAACTGCATAAGAATGAGTCCCAGTCGCATCAAGTTTTTTTTTTTATAAAATGTTCAGTAGTGTTATCGGTTCGCCCTAATAGGTATTCAGAATGTAGGAGCACTTTTTTAAAAAATTATATTTTGAGTTTTTTAAACCAAAAAAATATTTTTTTAGCCACAGTACCAGAACTTGTAAGCAGTGTTGCCATTTACGCAGTTCAAAAAATATGCTAACTGATTTTTTGGCAGTTTTTTTTTGGATAAACAGTTGATTTTTAGAACTTAAATTTATTTAAAATCGATGTTTTAATAAGATTTTTTTTTCTGCAAAAAAAAAAAAACTTTTCTGTAACAAAAAATCCCAAAAATACAGTTTTTTATAAGAAAAATGTCTGATAATCTTAGAATTTTAATAAAAACACATGACAGAATCAAAGAAAGTTTTTTACGCTCTCCTCGCAAGGTAGGTATCCTATGACTTACACTTCGGTTGTTCTGCAATCAAAACATATATCTGTGACTGACCTTCGAGATGGCCTATAAGCAAGGTTTTTTCGTTTTTGCTTAAGTAACCAAATCATTAAAATTTTTTTAAAACTTCACATAGGCCTTCTTGAAAGCCAGTCAACGATACTACCGAAATCTATGTAAGTCGTCCTGTTTTTGTTTAGGAGTCATCTCGGGTTTTCACCTAATAAAAAAATATCGTATTTCGGGAAAATCCAACTAAAAGCCGAACTAGCAAGAAAGTCGCCAAAGTCTTACGTATTACAGCGGAGAAAATCTGTTGGGAAACATTTTTTTCGAATTCCCTTAGCGTTTGGGTCGGAACAAGTGCCTCTAAGGTCAATATTAACACAACAAGTGAGTGTTAAATTCGGCTGTGCCGAATCTTTGATACCCTCCAACATGTTAAAATACATATAAAAAAATTTCAGAGGCGTTTTTGGGAAGAGGGCTTTGTGGGATGCTGGGGGATACCTTCCCCAACGCGATAAATGTTTACTAAATTATTTATTATGCTTTTTGAACTTTAGTTATACAATTTTCTCATAATTTTTATGTTTTTTTTAATCCACGCCCACAAAAGGGGGCAGGGCAAAAAAAAAATTTTTTTTTTAATCCACGCCCACAAAAGGGGGGCAGGGCAAAAAAAAATTTTTTTTATCCCCCCGGGGTCTAAGTGTATGACTTTTAACTCTTTCTGACATAAAAAGGTTTCATTTGTTTAACAAAAATGCAAAAAAAGCTGTAAAAAATGGCGCTTTTATAGAGGTTTTTTTAGTTCTTTAAGGGGAAATTTTTTGCCCCTTATCCGATTTTACCCATTTCCGAACTTAACCGGCCTATGACTATGAGACACATTCGTGCCAATTTTCAGGAGTCTAGCTTTATTATTTTGGACTGAATCGTGTTTTTTATACAGACGGACGGACGGACATTCATAGAATGACTTATATATAACACAGGTTGACAAAAAATGAACTTTTTCAATTTGCCTGAACTTTGACAACTGATTTATATGGACTTTGGTGTGCTGATTCCGAATCTGTTTTCCAATTTGTTCCATCAGCTCTCGTTCGCGAGCAAATAACTGGTAAAGAGTCAAAAACGTGCGTTTTTTACCAACTTTGCAAGGCTATAATTGCTAACACTAACTTTAGAACCTTAGTTTTAAACACGATCTTAACTATATTGGATGCGAGGATTCCAAAACTGTTTTTAACTTATTTCTGACAGCTTTAGTTTTCGAGTTATAAACCAAGCAAATTTCGAAAAATCGTTCTCATCATTCCATCCAAGCCACTTGTCTGATTGACTTCATATTATGTCAGATTTTAATTTGTTTTCGAGAATTGTTCTAAGAAAGGTCAAAATGAGTTGACAAACCCTTTGCAAATGTCTGTGGTTGCTTAGTAAATGCTAATAAAAAGATAAAAAAATTTTAATTATATGATTAAAAAAAATATATTATTTCGTTGCTTCATAACTCGAAAACTTAAGCCTGCAGGAGAAAACTAATAGCATTTTTGAAATCCGCGTGCCTTATTTAGTCTAAATCGTGTCCTCAAACTCTGGCACAGTGATAAACGTGCTTAGATTTAAAAAGGGCATGAATAAAAAATTTTTAAAATTTTATTTTAGCGATATCTCAAAAACTAAAGATGACTCAAAAAAAGTATGGGCATTTTTGGAATCAGCATAATCAACATACCTTAAATTGTCATACACTTTTTTGATGCAAGACAAGTGTTGGTAAATATGGACTCACAAATATGCCGAAAATAGCCTATTTTCAAAGGCTATTTTCCGTAGGCTATATCTCGAAAACTAGAGCTGAACCAAAAAACGGTAGCCAGATTTGAAATAAGCGTACCCCAATTAGCCATAATTAACTATCAGAACCCGGGCAAAAAAAAGTGTTGCCCTGTGTAATCGATCATAGATCAATAATATATATACTTTATTGGGTCCCCGACCGATATTTCTATGCGTTACAAACGGAATGACAAAGTGAGTATACCCCCATACTGTGGTTGGAGGGTATAAAAATATTGGACCAGTGGGGTAATCAATGTCTTTAGATTCTTTTTTTGACTTGAAAATTGAAAGTTCCAGACAAAGTAATAAAAAAAAATCACCTTAAATTAAAATTATACCATTTTCGAATTTTAGGGGATTTCACTATCAGCCCTGTTTTCGAATAATCGTATATACGTTAACTCAAAAAATTAATGTTATAATATATTTTTGCGTTTCGCGTGAAATGTAATTGATTTGGTATTCATCACTTAACGTATAACGCTTAATTTAAGCGGTGATAATAATCTACGTTAGTTTCCATACAAAATTTTAGCGCGCATAATTAGTAATTTGGCTCTAAAATGTTCGCAAAAAATAAAACTTATTTTAGCAATAACACGTTTGACTTCAACGCAAAAATATTGACATTTTTCTTTTAAAATGATTGAATTGTTAAAATTGCATTGGATTTATAGCGATAACTTATATACGCTTATGAGGCATTCCACACCAAATGTCCAGCGAAAAAAAAACACGTGTACCGTAAACTTCTGAATAGCTTGTATGGATAGCCCTATATGGAAGTTAGAAAATTGCGTTTTTGGTTTTTCAATTATTCAAAAACTGGGCTTAGGAGGCGTGGTCAAATATTGAAAAAATGGTCAAATTTGTGGCGAGTTGCCTTGATTAAATATTTATCATATTAAAACGGAATGCACCACAATATTAAAAATTTACATTCTTATATAGTTTTGTATGGGCTATCGATAAAAATTTTTTTTTTGAAAATTTTCAGAACCCATTCTGAAATTTTCCATTTTTTAAAAAAGTAAATTTATCAAAAATCCGGCCAAATTTTTTTTTCTTTAAATTTTTTTTTTTAAGTTTAGATGTTTGTCAATCCACACAAAAAATTCAGAAAAACATTTTTCGTTTTTTTCGAGAAAATCGCATTTGAATTTTAAATTTCATAACAATTTTGTAATTTGCTTGTATTTTCTTGTATTATCGTTGCGAATGAGTAATATTCATGCAATTAATAATTCTCATTCCCAACGATGATACAAGAAAATACAAGCAAATTACAAAATTATTATGAAAATTATGAAATTTTCTCGAAAAAAACGAAAAATGTTTTTCTGATTTTTTTTGTGTGGATGGACAAATATCTAAACTTAAAAAAATTTTAAAAAACAGAAAAAAAAGTGGCCGGATTTTTGATAAATTGATTTTTTTAAAAAATGGAAAATTTCAGAACGGGTTCTGAAAATTTCCCAAAGAAAAAAATTTTATTTTATAGCCCATACAAAACTATATAAGAATGTTAATTTTTGAGATTGTGGTGCATTCCGTTTTAATCTGATAAATATTTAATCAAGGCAACTCGCCACAAATTTGACCATTTTTCCAATATTTGACCACGCCTTCTAAGCCCAGTTTTTGAAAATTAGAAAAACCAAAAACGCAATTTTCTTAGTTCCATATAGGGCTATCCAAACAACCTATTCAGAAATTTACGGGACACATGTTCTTCTGTAGCGGGACATTTGGTGTGGAATGACTCTTATGCGAAAACAGGCCTATCGTCATTCCTGGAAATTTCGATAGCGAAAACGAAACGATATCGTTATCGCCTGGAATAACGATAGTTTTTCGATAAGTTCTGGAAAATGTCGATTTTACTATCGTTATGACTGGATTTATCGATAACAAAAACGATATAATATTTTTATGGAAAAACGATGTCAAAGGGAAAGGTACATTAGGAACGAAAACACTATCGTTTTCGCATATGTGATAATTAGGTGATATTGCCCGATATGATAACGGCATCGTTTGGTTTATTGGATTTCCGAAAAAAGTATTTTATAGTAATCCAAAATTGTTTTGGTATGTACAAAAGACATTGCCCCACAGGTCCAACTTCTTTTGTGTGTTAATATTGACTTAAAAAGCAACTGTTTTGATCCCGACTTTAAGAGAAATAAAAAAAAAAATTGCTCCGCTCTAATACGTATTTATTAAGTCTGGCAACACTGCTGGTAAGTACAACTCTGAATACCGCTAATGTAACAATTATACCTTCAATCATATTTTTAAAAAAAAATTAAAAAAAAAAATATTAATTTGCTCTCAAACTATTAATAGCTTGTGTAAAAAAAATATATTAGAGGTATTCAGAGTCTTGTTGCCACCCCTGGCAATGTAGCAAAAGAGTACTTCTTTCAAAAAATACATGTATTTTGAAAAGTAATTTTGAAAAGTGCTCTTTTACCACCAGTGCCAGGGCTGGCAAGCAAGACTCTGAATACCACTATTGTAATATCATTTGCTGAAAAAAGATAAAAAATATTGAATTATTTTTTTTTTTTTTTTGAAAAACAACATAAATTTAATTCTTACAAAACAATAGAACCCATTTATCGAATTTGGCAAACTTTATTTAAGTGTAAACATTTATTAAACATTCTCAAAAAATGTTTTTTTGCTTTCAATTATGTTTCCAATGAACAGTTTTATGACTGACAGCCGAGATACCGATTTCCGTGTTTCGATTATTATATGTATATGGGATCATATAGAAAAAGTGTTGTTAGTAAATTGTTTTTTTTTTTAAAGGTTTAAGCAACATGTTTAAAATGCTCTTACAAATTGAGCTTATGTTAAGCTTAACTTATGCCTTTCGTACGTCGTCTATCCTTAAAGCCTCGCAACAAAAAAAGGTTTGTCATAAGTTTGTATCCTTCTCTTTAGGATAAAAAATCCTTGTGCTAAAATTATCCTGCATGAAAAAGGGTTTTGGAAGATCCGAAATCCCCTATACCGTGACTGGTAAAAGCGGTACATATCCCTAAACTGGTTTTAAATGCTTATCACGTGACATGTGAAAATTTGACTAATCACAGGATCATATCAAAATTACTTATCCTGTGACTGGAGACAATAGGACACATCAAAAAAAAAAAAAAAAGTCCCGAAATTTTTTTTTTCAAAAATTTCTAAGTCCCAGACCCAATATTTAACAAATTTTGAAAAATGTTTTAAATTCCTAAAAAGTTCTGGACAAGAATTTGTTTGTCAATTTTTTGTTTCGTTTTTTGAAGTAAATCATTTAATTAGTCCCAATTTACAACAGGCAATTTTAATTGCGGCAATTTTTGTGTTTCTCTTTTGAACTTGCCGTATATGTTCACACACTGGCAATTCTGTTCGGCAATTCCAAAAAGGAATGTGAAAATACTCTATAGAGTGAGAGTTACGAATGAAAAAACAAAACGAATTGCCAGTACGAGCAAGTTTTTTCCCCTTTCCATTCCTCTTACCTCTCTCTCCTATAAACTAAGAATTGCGGCAATTATAATTGCCCTGTATAAATTGGGACTTAAAAATTATTGAAAAAAAAACAAATTTTGAGAAATTTTTTAAGTTCCCAACAATTTTTTTTTTTATTTTATAAGTTCCGGGCACAATTTTTTTTTTTCAATTCACATGAAATTTTCCGAATCACATGAAATCGAATTCAGTGTTTCTGTTGTTCACATTTTCATTCTATGTTTGAATCGAATAACTAAAAGTTACAAAATTATAACGAAAAAAGTGCATCACTTCACTTTCACCAAACTTTATGTGAGACAAAACGAAAAAAATTTCGTAAATGAAATCTGGAACACCAAAAAAAAAACTCGGAAAATTTAATTTTCACATTTGTTTATGTGAGCTAATTTTTTGGAACAGTGTCCTTAGAAACATTTTTAATGTCCAGTGCAAAATTTGTTAGTCCCGGACACAAAAACTTTTGCCAATTTTATTTGAGTTTTGGAGAAAACAAAATCAATAAAAATGATTTTAGAAATAAATGTTTCTCAAAAATTTTCGAAATTCCAAAATGCGAAAATTGGGAAAATTTTCTATGTCCCAGATATGAAAAATTTGTTGGCATTTTTTTTAATATTGAGTCATTAAAAATTAATTTATTAAAAAAAATTTTACAACTTTTTCAAATTCCAGAAAAATTTAGATTTTTTTTTTTGTGACAAAATTTTTCTGGAATTTTTTTTTTGTGCCGAACACAAAATTTTGTATTATTAAAAATAATTTTATGAAAAAATTTTTTTTTGACCAATTTTTAAAAAATTTCTCAAGTCTAGTAAAAATTTTTGAAATTTTTTTTAAATCCCAGACAAACATTTTTTGGGAATTTTTTTTTCGAGTTTTGGAAAAAAAAATTAATTCATTAACGAATTTTTAAAATTGACACTATTGAACCAGCACGGGTTGTGTTCCTATATGAAAGGTGTCTAGTTTGTGATAGATCATTTGAGTCCATATGACATGCCAGCTGACCTATTAAGAACCAGTTACTTTTCCTGCAGGGATAAGTTTATCCGTTTATAGGTTTTTTAAAATTTTTTCTAACACAAAAAAAGCACACTGTTTTTTCGTAAAACGTCTTTAATTGTAAGTTGTTAAAGCGGGTTTCAATTTTTAGGATTCTGAGACCAACTTTCTTGTTACGTTTAAACACATTCATTCCATGAATGTAACGTCCCTGTTTTTGTCCTTCTCAGTTTTAGGAACATATTTGGTATTCGTTTTCTAAAGAAATATTAGATTTCTTATCGTTCTTGTTTTAAATCCATGCGGTTTCCGCTTCTTTGTCGTCTTGTTGAGTGCTGTTGATGTTGCAGCAGCTGTTGTTGTTGTTCTTAGTGCAACATACAACAACAATTGTATGTGCTGTAGTATGTTGCCTGGTGTGCCTTGGTTTTGTTGCTTATTTATAATTTTTTGTTGCTGTAAGTGTTTTTATATTTTTTTTTTTAACTTCTTCTTCAGTTTACGTTGTCATCGTCATCCTTTTATTTCAAAAAAGTTGTTTGTTTTGAGATTTGTTTTTGTAAAAAAAAGCTTCTTGGTTGTTGTCCTTGTTGTTGTGTGGTAGTTCTTTTGTAGATTTTTCATTCCTCAGTTGCTTAATTTGTTGTTTCTGCTGTTGTTGCTTCTACTGCTTTGCTTAGTTTGCTGTAGTAGATCACCAACCTGTTTCTTTTTGGGTCATCTATCAATAAGGTTGTGAAAATTGGCTCTGCGAATTAAGTCCTAAATTTAAGCGATCATTGTTAAGTGTATCCTGAAATCAAATATGTAGAGAAAAAGAGATTAAGATTTTTTTTTAACTACGCTCATTTCAATTGAGTATAAAATTGGGTGTTTACTAAATGAACTTCTAGATTTTCCCGAGAGAAAAACAAGAAAAACAAAAGTTGGAAAACACCTTTCCCCTTGTGGTAGATGTTGTTAAACGAATTCATAAAGACAGGATACAAAATAAAGGAGCTAGAATCCAGAATGACAATTCAATCTTTTACAAATTTCGTTCAACTGGTTTGAAAAAATGTTTTTAAATTTAATTTGACCATTTTCCAATTTCAATTGATTTTTTAAATACTTTTTGTGTTTATCCACTTGATATTTTTCCAAATTAATTTTTAAAATTTATATTGGACTTGATCAGCAACCCAGGCAGAAAAATACGATCGGGAGAGTGTAGGCAAAGTACATTTTATGGTCGCTTGTGTACTGGCAAAGCATCACAGTTAAGTACTCTCCCAGCGTCCAAAATGATAACCACGGTAAACGTTATGTCGTTGCTATTTTAAAGCGCTTTGAAAGCGCTTTAAAAACAAAAAATATGGTGCTATTATAGCACTTTTAAAACAAAAAAATGGGACGTATATAAATTATATACATAAGTCCATAAGACACAACTTTTTTTGGTGTTTATTTGAATAAAGAAATTTATTAAATTAGGATAAAAAATTTATTGACTCATTTATTAGGATAAAAAAATTCTAAACAAACTTCGAACAACTTTCTAAGTCCCGGAAAAAATTTGTTTGCAGTTTTCTTTGCGCTTTGGAATATCAAAAATTTATTAAAAATGCTTTTAGGAAAAAATTTGGAAAGTCCCGAAAAAAGTAGTGCATTGAACCGAAACGGGTATGTATCCGGAGTTCCTCACGAAAGAAATATGTGTTTTTATATAAAAGGTGTCAAGTTTGTAATATGTAGGTCCAGAGACTCTATGTAGGTCATTGTGTATAAGTGACATATCATGAGAACTATCAAGGACCGGCCACTTATCCTGCAGGGAAATAAAAATATTCCAATTGTTATGAAAATTAATAAATTTTAATAAAAAATTTATACTTTGAACGGATTTAAATAGAAAAATATTGGCAAAGCGCTTGGAAAGCACTTTTTCGAATTCATACTACCTTCTACGCAAAAAATAAAGTACTTTGCCGAGACTTTTTCTTTGAAACGGTTGGCAGTTTCAGCCTGGGAAGGTTCACAAACTTAAAAACCCCTAATATTAAGTTATATCACTAACAAGGCAGGGCTTTCACAGGGTAACCACCGATTGTTCTGAAACTCGCATATGGGAAAATATAAAAAATAAAAGTTACCTGTTTTTTTTAGCTACCCAATCTCACATTTAGCGGGTCAAAGGGGAGGGGGAAACTGTATTTTTTGTTTTTGAGAATTTTTTCCTGTTTCTTCAAAAGAAACCATATGAACATTTTATACGAGTCGAAAGGTTTTTTGAAGGTTTATCCAATGACGTATTGGCCTGGCCGTGTCCAAATTCGGCTTTGTTAAGTTCGTTATTGTCATAAATGTATAAACGTTGGGGTAGTTTATATGGGGATGTATTTACGACGACCGCCAAAATCATATATAATAATTTCTATTAAAATTAAGCTAACCCGTTTTTTTGCGTTTGGCAAAACTTCTGCTACTTCGCCTCTTATTCGGACTTTCCTGAAAGTCCAAATTTTTTCATAAGCTGGCAACCCTTTTTTTAATTTGAGATTGGGCAGTTAAAAAACAGGTAACTCTTATTTTTCTCCCCTAATTCCCATATTCAAGTTTCAGGAAAATCGGTGGGTTCCCTCCGAAAGACCTTCCTTGTTAGTTGTTTTCTTAAAAAAAATTTAAAAAAAAAATGTTTATCTTACCGTTCCAAAACCAACATCCTGTGACAGTATACCATCCATTTGTGATATTTGACCAAAATCTTGTGATAATTCTGGTTGTTGTGATAAGCCCGTAAAAACAGTTTGACTCATTTGTTGAGACATATTTTTCTGTGTAAATATTGGGGCAGTATTTTGTGATGAATTACCAGAACCACCCAGGTTAGATGATGACAAAACATCTATGGCAGCTGCTCCAGCCGCCGATGTTGTTATATTATTGCCGATTAATGCTGACGACGATGATGACGCCGAAGTGGTATTGCGTCCCTTACCAGGAGCCTTGTTAAGCGGTGGATTTTTAGCATTACCAATAGTTGAAGGATTACCAGAGAAACCACCAGTACGTCTACCTTGTTTGGCAGCAGCTTGTATAGCTTGTTGATGTTGATTATAGAATC
This sequence comes from Pegoplata infirma, assembly GCA_963921195.1. NCBI lineage: Eukaryota > Metazoa > Arthropoda > Insecta > Diptera > Anthomyiidae > Pegoplata > Pegoplata infirma. The sequence goes on along the minus strand of OY992540.1, from coordinate 33,769,209 downwards.
GTGGTGGTATATTGCTCATATTCATAAACATTCCTACTGGCACCGGCATATTATTCATAGCTGCTTGAGCTCTTTCAGCTGATATATAAGATATTGAATCATGTTGGAAATTATGCCAGTTATGTTGTTGATTTGAGGAGTTATGATTAAAACCAGAATTTAATTGATTTAAGTTGGGACGTTGTGAGCCGGGAGCACCATATCCCCCCATACCACCACCAGATGAATGGCCAGAATTCATAAAGTTGTTCATATTTGCTGAACTATTTGGTCCACCAAGCATATTTTGCAGTTGATTGTTATGGCCAAAACCAAATGTTGAATTGTTGCCTCCTATCAAATTGTTACCGAAATTATAGCCATAATTATTGGATGTAGTAGTACCAGCATAACCAAATTGACCCGAACGATCATAGAAAGACCCGGGTACAATAGCTTCTCTAGCATCAGCCATCATGGTTGACATAAAGTGGGCTCCCATATTTAAGGCATTTACCAATTTTTTAGGCTTTTGGAATTGTATTAAAGATTCGCGTAAATTGTTTAGGGAACCTTCGACCAATACCTTACGATCTTTATAGAAATTGAGTAAATGATTCCACAACGGTTGTTTAGAAAGAATTTTCGGATTACCCACTATAATTGTGCCATATTTTGAACGAGTTAAGGCCACATTCAAACGCCTGGGATCACTTAAGAAACCAATTCCTTGTTTCTCATTCGATCTTACACAAGACATTATTATAATATCCTTTTCTCTACCCTGAAAGGCATCAACACTGGCAATTTCAATTTCTTGGTATAACTTTGAATGTAAACTGCCTTGATATTGCATATATTGAACCAAATAAGCCCTTTGTCCCTCATAGGGTGTAATGATACCAATCTGTTCGGGTTTAACGCCCGCTTTTAAAAAGCGTGTAGTAATTTTTTCAACATTAGCCGCTTCAGTGCGATTAAGATAGGAAGTACCAGAACCAGCAATTTCCTCTTGACCCTGGGTAACTAAGAAAAACATCGGACGATCTGGTTGAGGCCAGGGAAAATCTATTTTCAGTTTACGATCTTCAGCACAGACACCATTCTGCAAAGATCCCTCATAAAAGAAATTCGAAGGGAATTGTGATAGCTCAGGATGCATACGATATTGTACCTCTAGGCGGAACGGACGTATGCCCAACACTACCAAACGTTCAAAGAGACTTTGTGAGAGTCCAGCACGAGCGGCTTTTTTACACATAACTACTGGGCCCAATTGACAGTGATCTCCCACTAAAATTAATTGTTTAGCTCCCAGAACAACAGGAACCATACATTCCGGTTCAGTAGATTGCATAGATTCATCTATTAATATGGAAGTAAATTTAATGCGTTGTAAGCGGGCATCACCAGCGCCAACACAAGTACAACAGATGACATCAGCTGCTTCCAATAGTTGATTTTCGGCAGCTCTCTTTAAAGTTCGATAACGTTTTTCATCTGCAGAAGACAATTCTCCAGTCTCATCTTTTAATTGTTGTAACTTTTTCAATTCAATATTTGTTTCCATATTACGTATTTGATTGTGCAAAGCCAAAAAGCTAACTGGGCTATCAATGGCCTCACGAGACTTAGCACAGACACGAACCACTTTTAAATTCGTACGGTGTATCTTTTCCGTCAACTGATCTACAGCAGTATTACTAGGAGCACACACGAGTACAGTGCCGCCATGTTGTTTAACAAGCTGATAGACTATAGTAGCCGAAGTAACAGTTTTACCCGTTCCGGGAGGTCCCTGTATAAGACTTAAAGGTCTTTGAAGAGCATGTTTAACAGCATACACTTGTGATCTATTTAAATCTGGCAAATTAGGTGCACTATATAATTTTGGTGCTGGTCCACGAAAAACCAATTCATCTGAACCATCTGGACGACCATGACCCAAAAGACGGGCATATATATAATTCGATACCGAGTTGCGGTCAAGAGCAAATACTTTAAGAGCTCTACGCATACGATCAAAAGAAGTACATTTCCATATGAAATCAACGGCAAAATTGGAAGTACATTGTACCGGAGCCTTGGCCGAAGACTTTAATTCTAGTCCAACATCTTCACCGAAATTATCGGGCACTTTGATGACATGACCAATAGCATCCCAGGCCTTGTGCAACTCTCCCACATAACGTAAACGCAATTCATCGCCATGCATAAGTTTCATGTCAGAATCAGTTTTGGCCAAAGTAAAATAGGCTATAGTTTTCTTATTCAAACCAATATCCCAGCGTACTTCAATACCCTCTTGCGTTTGGGATTCCTTTAATTTCTTATCGTATTCAGCTTCTAGCATTACCAAAGGGGCAAATATTTTTTCATATTGATAACCATCTTCATAGCGTAAAAGTACCTGAGAAGGTTCTGTATCGATGCCAGGTTTTTCTAAATCCTGAAAAGTTGCTTCAATATTTTCCTTCCACAATTCTTCCAATTTATTAATCTGAGCGGCTGATATTTGTCTAGCACGCAATTGTTCTTGCTCGGTGGGCACTTTAACTAGCCATGGCAAAAATGAACGATCGGATATAAGCGGTTTCCATTGATCCTGATCCCAATTCATGTCCTTTAAAGAATTTTGAGCAGCACACGGTTGGCGACAGAGTAGTACAACTACGGAATCTGCCTTGGCTGGTATAAAACCTAAAACAAAGACATTACGTACACCACAGGAATAACATTCCAATACGGTTTCTCCCAAGGGACCTTCAGAGTGTAGAGTTACTTCGCGATGTTTGGCTCTAACCAAATGATTGACAATATGAGAACCCGAGGTACTGCCACGTCCATTACAAAACCATTTTTTACAATTGTTACACATCACCACGGTACCGGGATCATGAATGCCACAATATTTACAGGCATGACCAGGTAAAACATCGACTGGGCATAAAGCATTATCTTCATCTTCTTCTTCGAATTGTAAATCAGCAGAACCATTAGCAGTGCCTAATTTAGTTTGTAAATCCAATTTACGACCGAAGGTCTGGTAAATAGAAATAAAGAAAATAAATTTTATGGTAAGACTTGTATAAAAAAAAGTAAACTATGATAATAGTAAAGACAAAATAAGTTTTAAAAGCAAAAAAATAAAAGCGATATCTTCCTTAAATCTGAATAAAGAATCAAGATTTCTGCGGGGAGATCTTTTAATTTATTACACAGTGCAACAAATTTTTGGTCAACACCTTGAGTCTTAATGATTTCAATGCCAAATTAGACAGACCATCAAAATAACAAAATCACAAAAGGGTTTTGCAAAGTTACTTCAAATATATTTTTTATGGCCCACTAAAGTTTTTAGTTTTTTATCAAACGCGTTTGAAAAACTAACGCACATTTGACCATAAAAATATGGTTGGATGTCTTCAGTTAAATTGCATGGAAGTTCTTTTCCTAGAGCATATTTGCTAGGCCGTATTGGTTTTAGATTTTTTTTTTGTTTTAGCTAAATGGGGTTCAAAAAGTTTTTATTGGGTGTCAAAATGACTCCATAAAATTTTCGTGCAAATCAAAAATTTCCTTACCCTCCCCCATCGCGGTTAAAGTAAAAATCTCAAAAAATACATATTTCATCTAATTTCTAGGCAAACAAGATTTTTTGTGGTGTTATCTATTTCGAAAAATATAGGTTTGTTCCAGAACGTTACCGCGGGTGCCCGCGGGTACCCAAACCAGCCCGAAAAGCGTTCCCGTACGCAAACATTGGGTAAATGATGAAGTTTTTGAGAGAATAAATTAGTTTCTCATTTTACCGAACTTACCCGCACTTTTTTTCGGGTATATTTGTAACAGTCAGATGTTGAAAAATCAGCTGTTCTTTTTTGTGAAGCTTAATTGGAAATTTAAATAAAATAAAGAACTGAACCAAGGAAATGTGTTATTTCAATACAAAAAGAGATAATTTGTTATTAAAATAAACTTTTACAATTTGTTTTCTTGTTTAAAGTAATTTTTGTTACGAAAATATTTTACCGGGATTTGGATTTTTTGAAAATTTTCGGGATTTTTCGGCACTTTAGCAAATCCATGTGTAAAAATTTGTATTGTATATTGAATATTCGGTTATCACAAACAAAATTTTAGTTAAATATTTTCTATTTTTATGTAATTTGAGAGACACTGGTCCGGTGAAGGGTATAAAAAAATGTACGGAGCCTGCTTTAAGGATTGAAGACAAAGGGTAGATGTGTTTTGAGAAAATGTTTGGGTTAAAAAATATTGGCGGCCGGTCATATATTTGACTTGGGCATCCTTGGATTAGTTAAAGCGATGGGAGTTAATTTCATAAAAATGTCATTTTGCATTGGAGCCTCCTTGAGAAGTGGTGATAGGGAGTAGGGTTGTTTAGAAAAAATGTTGGGTTGTAAAAATTAATGGCGTTCGGTCTTACATTACACCCCTCTAGCCATTTTATAGAGCAGAAAGGTGACGATAAAGGCGTAAAAAGCGCAAAAATCACCACAATTGCCTCAGAGTCGCTCTAGAGAGGTGCAACCTTAAAAACTTCATCAAAAAAAATTCTTAGCCACCAAAAGTCGGTAGGGAAAGAGTTAGTAAAAACAAAAACATGTGAGTATTTAATTCGGCTGTGCCGAATCTTTTATACCCTCTAACATGTAAAAATAAAAACAAACACGGGCCAAAAATGTACTAACAAATTTCATTGGCAATAAATGCAGTTTTTTTGCATTACTTCCAACTAATGACAGTAAAATTTACTTTCCAAACTAAAAATTCTTAAGTATGTGTGGAATGTTCCAAAACTTTTGGGGTGTCATTTCATTTGCGTTCATTACTTTTGAACCGTTTAACCGATATCACTCAAATGTCACTTTATAACAGGTATTAGAAATACAGTCATCTCTGTGTAATATTTCAAAAGGCCATAATTTCGATAAATTACAAAAGGAATGACAAACTTATACAGGGTGATTCAGTCACGACCCGCCGAATTTTACCAGCGTATTCCTTGGCTCATTTCATGAAAATATGTCCATTACGAACATCCCCCGAAAATGCATGTGTGCGAAATGGCAGCGGTTTGAAAATTTTCGGATTAGTGGTTAGAGGGTAGTAGGGTAAAATTGATAACTTCTGAACCTGTGGTCCGATTTTTTTGTTTTTGAGCTTGTTGGAAAGTTCATTAGGAGACCTTTCAGATTCGATAACAAAAAAATTAAAATAAAGTGAAATCGTCGAGATACAGAGCTTTTAAAAATAAAATTAAAAAAAAAAAGACATACAAATTTGCACATAACCTCAATTTATTCAGCCAAATGACAGGTAACTTATATAACTCGTCATCGAAGTCTGGTAAAAGGTTGCGCTCGCCCGACGAGAAACCTTTACCTAAAAGATCTAAGGTGACCGGCAACGTCTGGACTCAGTCTTTTAGTGAAGTGGTGAAAGGTAACTTCGTTAGGGCTGTGATAAACAGGCAAAATGGGGATTGTAGTATTCCAAGGGACAAGTGGAGTTTAGTTGAAACTAAACTAAATGAAATCTACTATAGGCTTCTTGAGAGTATGCCTGATTTTCTCCCTACTACTGTCAACGCAGGTTGGTATCAGGGGCGAGTAAAACTCGTTGCTTTTGGAAACGAAAGATCCGCAGCCGTGTTTAAGGTTGCCATTAGCCAAGTGGGAGAGTTATGGCCTGGAGCCAGACTGGACGTTGTGGAAAAACATGATATCCCCTCGCAACCCAGAGCTCATGCATGGATCCCAATGGCTACAAGTGACACTGCGGTGATTCTAAAGATGATAAAAGTCTGCAATCCTGACCTTCCAACTCAGAATTGGCAAATTGCCAGATTGGGTGAGATGGAGGGCGCTCGTCGTCAAGCAGTGGTCTTGGTTAATGAGGAATCGCTTCCGCTTTTAGCCAGGACTGACGGCATTATTAGATTTGGCTTTTTTCATATAAGAGTCAATGTCTACAAGGGCGACCAGAAGCCTATTTTGGAAGCAGACAAGCCAGTGGCAGAGTCGGCTGGGGAGGAGAATCTGGAAAAGGTTGATATTCAGCTGACCGATTCTAGGCTGATGGGAGATGCATCTGGCATTTTCGAAACCGAATCTGGCAACGAATGCGACCTCTGTGATGGCACGGAGGATAAAGCTGATGCCACTATGGGTGACATTCAGGACGAGGCCCATGCAGTGAGGAATTCGGAGAGTTCTGTTGCCTCCGATTCAGAACAGATGGGACACATATCTGGCTTATTCGAAACCGAATCTGGGGACGAATGCGACCTCTATGATAACACGGAGGATGAAGCCAATAACACGGTGGTGGAAAGGATGGTGGAAAAAAAGCAAGATGTTGCGGTTCCTACAAATAAACCTCCATCACTGTAAGGCAGCCTCAGCTGCACTATTGCTGCGCCTGACGACAGGAGCAGTTGACTTGGTTTTTATCCAAGAGCCCTGGGTGCGGGGTGGCAGGGTTTGCGGATTGAAGACCCCTGGGTTTAAGTTGATGGTTGCCAAAGGTGAGGGCTCACCAAGAGCCTGCATCTTGGCGAAAAATGGCTTAAATATATTCTTTTTATCAACTTTTAGTGATATGGATGTTACAGCGGCTAGCTTAGAGCTTCATGGGAAATCTATTTGGCTCGCCTCTGCGTATTTTCCTAATCCGGGGCCAATACCCCCGGAGAAGGTTGGCGGTCTGATTCGGGAGTCTGAATCTAGGGGACACCAGTTACTAGTGTGCTGTGATGCTAATGCACATCATTCGATATGGGGTAGTACAGACACAAATGATAGAGGCGAATCACTTTTGGAGTTTTTGTTAAGCACTAACCTGTATATTTGTAACAAGGGTAGTGAACCAACTTTCGTTACAAGTACGCGGCAAGAGGTTCTTGACGTAACACTTGTATCAGATACATTGTCTGATAGAATTGATGACTGGAGAGTTTTGGAAGAGCATTCTTTCTCAGATCATCGGTACATTGAGTTTTTACTCAGGGAGCGTGCCCCGGTTGAGACAGTCTCTAGAAATCTGAGAAGAACAAACTGGGTGAAATATAGGGAGACTTTTTCTTTGCTTTTGGATGAAGTACCCCTATCTGAACCGCATAGTTTAGCGGAAATTGACTGTCTGGTTGACCATATAACAAATGTTTGTAATAGGTGCCTGGATGCGTCTTGCCCTTCTGCAAAGCCTAGAGGGAAAAAAAAGCCACCTTGGTGGTCAAATGAGTTGCAGACGAGCAGAGATTCCTGCAGAAAGCTCTTTAATAAGGCTAAATTTTCAAGAGCGGACGGGGACTGGTCTGCATACAGGCTGCAACTTAAGAGTTATAAAAAGATGATCAGAAATGCCAAATGTGATTCTTGGAAAAACTTCTGTGGAAACATAGAAGACGTTTCTGAGGCATCCAGGCTGCGCAAGGTTCTGGCTTCTTCTCCTTGCACCCTAGGATACCTGAAAGATCCTAATGGGGTGTGGTCTTCCTCCAGTGGAGAGTCGCTGGATCTCCTTTTAAACACGCATTTTCCGGGCAATTCCATGACGCCGTTTCAAGCTTTGGAACGTTCTGACGCCCAAGCATCTGAAATTGCTTCGGAAATAATAAATATGCCAACATTAATCTGGGCGATAAAAAGCTTCAGGCCCTATAAATCTCCGGGACCTGATGGTATAATCCCGGCTGAGTTGCAGCAAGTGTTGGACTATATAGCCCCGTTGCTGTATAATCTATACACAGCATGCATCAACTGGTCGTATATTCCTTTAAAATGGAGGGATACCAGAGTCGTATTTATCCCGAAGGCTGGGAAAAGTTCCCACACAGCTCCGAAGGATTTCAGACCAATTAGTCTGTCTTCTTTTTTGTTAAAGACAATGGAACGAATGATAGACTCATATTTGCGTAGAGTGATTGACCCGAGGTTGCTTTCGACAAAGCAACATGCATACAGCAAGGGACGATCAACGGAAACAGCTCTTCATGAGCTCGTTGGTACCATCGAGAGATCGCTTTCGGTAAAGGAGTACACTATGGTGGCCTTTCTTGATATTGAGGGGGCTTTTAATAATGTCATTCCAGAATCGATAATATTGGCATTGTCTGGTCTGGGAGTAAAGCGTGAAATCGTTTTAATGGTGGAAAACCTACTTGCCAATAGACGTATAACGTCTGAATTGGGAGCGTCCGTCATATCTCGATTTGTCAATAGGGGCACACCACAAGGAGGTGTTCTTTCGCCGCTTCTTTGGAACCTGGCACTGAATTCAATGCTACTATCTCTAGAAGCACGTGGTTGTCATGTTATCGCATATGCTGACGATGTCGCGATAGCGGTAAAGGGGAAGCATCTGCCAACATTGCGGGACATTCTTCAGGGTTCTCTGAAAGATCTGTCTAAATGGGCAAGAGACTGTGGCCTAGGAGTTAATCCTAGTAAAACAGAGCTTGTTTTGTTTACAAGGAAAAATAAGATTCCTGCTTTTGATCCTATTTCTCTGGACGGTACTGAAATCACCTTCTCAGATGGAGCCAAGTATCTTGGAGTATTTCTAGATAGGAAGCTGAATTTCAGGCGTAATATTGAGGAACGGGTGAGAAAAGCAACGATTGCTTTGTATTCCTGTAAAAGGGCCAATGGAAAACGATGGGGTTTTAGCCCTCAAGTCTTTCATTGGATCTATACAGCAGTGGTGCGTCCAATTTTTCTGTATGGAATCATTGTCTGGTGGCCTGCTTTGGAAACAAAAGCGAACTTTGTCTTTATCACGAAGGTACAGAGAATGGCGTCAATGTGCATCACTGGTGCTCTTCGTACTACACCTACGGCTGCATTAGAAATCCTCCTTCACCTGATACCCTTGGACATATTGGGTAGGCAGTATGCGGCTGCGTCGGCAATTCGACTTAATAGCACGCTGCAATGGAGGAGCAGTGATTGTGGCCATAGCGCAATCTTGAAAAAGATAACAATACCACAAAATGTGGACTGTGCTCCCTCTTTGAGCCTCTTTGAGCGCCACTTTACCACTATGATACCATCCAGGGTGTCTTGGATGGGGGATACTCCGGGTAGTGGAGCTACCATAAATTTTTACACAGATGGATCGAGGTTGCACGAACAAGTGGGCTTTGGAGTCTATTCGGAAGAGCTTGGGTTGAGCCTGGCTCGTAGATTGCCAGATCATTGCAGTGTTTACCAGGCAGAGATGCTGGCAATAAAAGAAGTGGCTGACTGGTTGAGCTGCAATGTCTTGTCTACAACCGCAGTCAACATCTATACTGACAGTCAAGCCGCGGTCAAGTCCCTGGATTCAATGTTTCTGAAAACAAGATCTGCCCTTAACTGCCGCACGTCTTTAAATGAGATGGCCAAGCAGTTTAACATACGACTCATATGGGTCCCAGGGCACAGAGACATTCCAGGGAATTGCAAAGCCGATGAGCTTGCAAGACTAGGAACTACCTTACAGGTTCCAACAGAATTGGAATGTGTTGGTACGCCTCTAGAAACTTGCAAGCAAAACCTACGGCTTTGTTCTGCGACGGAGACTAATCAAAGATGGGCAAATGGATGGACGTGTGAGACAACACGACTGATTTGGCCTTCTCTTAATCAGGGGCGCACAAGTGAGCTGATATCGCTTCCAAGAGGAGAGATTTCAACGGTGGTTTCTATAATTACCGGACACTGTCTTATAGGGAAGCACGCAGAGCGGTTAAATGTGCCGTCGAATGACTTTTGCCGAAGTTGCATGGATGAAGAGGAGTTGGAAACTATCGAACACTTTATTTGCCATTGCCCGGCACTTTCTGGTCAGCGACTTGCTTCACTGGGATCTAGGGAGCTGTACGATCTTTCAGATTTGTCGGATGTCAAAATTCAACATCTAAGGAGTTTCATAAGAAGCTCAAACTGGTTTAACGACAGGGACTAGTAGGGAAACCTATTACGATCCCGTGGTATCACAATGGACCTCAGAGTCTACGTGTGTTGACGTAAAACGTCAGCAGCCACTTACAACCTAACCTAACCTAACCTATATTTTTTTCTCTCCTAAAAGATAGCGCTACGTCTTAACTTTCCAAATTGCCCTAAAAGAAGCCCATAGGTCTTACCGTTCCAAAGTTATGACCATTTGCCTTCCAAAAATTTTAATAAAATCAAATCTTGAACTTGTTAATTTACAAAAACAAATAAATGTGTGCTGTTATTTCGCCTCCAAACTCAAAAAAAAATTGTTTGCATTTCAGTCAAATGGTCATAACTTTAGAACAGAAAGGCCTCTGGGCTTCTTTTAGGGCATTTTGGAAAGGTAAGGCGTAGGGCTTTCTTTTAAGATAGAAAAAAAAATATAAGTTACCTGCCATCTGGCTGAATAAATTGAGGTTATGTGCAAAATTGTATGTCTTTTTTTTCAAATTTTATTTTTAAAAGCTCTGTGTCTCGACGATTTCACTTTATTTTAATTTTTTTGTTATTGAATCTGAAAGGTCTCCTAATGAATTTCCAACAAGCCCAGCAACAAAAAAATCGGACCACAGGTTCAGAAGTTATCAATTTTACCCTACTACCCTCTAACCACTAATCCGAAAATTTTCAAACCGCTGTCATTTCGCATGCATGCATTTTCGGGGGATGGTCGTTATGGACATATTTTCATGAAATGAGCCAAGGAATACGCTGGTAAAATTCGGCGGGTCGTGACTGAATCACCCTGTATATACCCTCTTAAAAGATGCACAAAACATTATTTTGCTAAACAAAAAATCCTTGAAACTTCAGAGATTTCATAAATGAAAACTTTAAAAGCTGAAGAATCCAAGTTTTTGTAAAAGAGTCCCAAAATTTGCTGTATTTTATAAAAATAATTAACAAAAAAGTTTAAATTTGCAATTTTGATTTATCTAAAAATTGCCAAATATGCAAAATATCGTGGGCTTTAATTCGGGAAAACATTTCTGGAAATTGACGGATTTTTTTTTTCTTAAAGACCTGATATTTTTTGATCAAGAAACTATGAGAATTTGCCTCTTAATTTATTTTTGCGAAATAAAACGAGGGCAAAATTGCAGTTTATGGGGCACACTGAAATCGAAAAAACTAAAAACGCCATCCGCTTTAGAATTAAAAAAGAAAAAAACCAAAATTATTGATTAGTGGCGCCGGGAACTTTTTTTGGGGTCCTCTTTAATAGGGACATCCAGGGAAGGGACATCTTAAAAAAATTTTTTTTGTTTTAAAATTTTTTTCTGCGTAGCCGGCCTTTGGCCGGGCTTAGGGATTACAAAATCCATGCATTAAACCCACCCTCTCCGCAAAGTAAAGTTTTCTATGGTAGCAGGCCGGTTAAAATCAGTGCTAAATTCACAACTTTGTGCGGGGCTTAGAGGTGCTTCCCGAGTCCGGTGCCACTAATCATTAATTTCGGTTTTTTTCTTTTTTAATTCTTGGTCGGGTGGCGTTTTTAGTTTTTTTAATATCCGTGTGCCCCATAAACTGCAATTCAGCCAAAACGAGACAAATTTTCGGAAATAAAATCTAGAACAAAAAAAATGGAAATTTTAATTTTCACTTTTTTCTAATAACTTTTTTTGGAACAGCGGCCTATTATTTGTAAATAACAATTTATGTATGATATTTAGAATTTCTTTTAATTTAATAATTCTCACTTTGCCGGAAATTGGAAAATGTTCGGCAAATCGGGAACCCTAATGACAAGTCACAAAGTTAATTAAACAGATGATTCTGTAAATTCGAAAATTCATTTTTTCTCAATAAAATACACACATTTTTTGTGTTTAAAACAAATTATGTACCTTCCAGAAACAGGTTTAACGAAAAATAAAAGTGCCCCTTTGAATTAGTGTCGTAGACCATTTTCTGATAACACAATAAAAAATGTTCAAAAACAAAAAGCAAATAGTAGCACGACATTCAATGTCCAGTGGGAAGTAAATTAAATCTCCAAAAGATTAATATATACATATAAAATCCTCATGGTCAAAAGTTTAAATGTAAAATACCTTAACATGCTAATCATAACCATTTTTTATTATTTATCTTAACTTACTTGACTTGCAATGCCACCACTTGCACCTAGTCCACCTTCAAGTTGTGAAGCTTGAGTTTGCGAGGCCAAGGTTAAGTCACGATAATCAAAGTCAGAGGCCTGGGTATCAGCGCCAATTAAATCATTCTCCTCAGTATCCAAAAATGTTAGGGTCTGAGAACTGGGTCCATACGCATCAACAGACATTTTATATGCGTATTAATGGAAATTTAACTAAAAATTGAACAAAACAAAAATATAATAAATTCAACACGTAAAAATTAAAATGAATATAGAAAAGTTCTATACAAAAGATTTTCTATCGTCTGATCTTCTTCCAACCAAAGTTCTTGTTGTTGTCATACTAGAGTAGTAGTTGTGTTATCGCCACGCTTTTTTGTTCTTTCAATAAAGAAATATTTCTTTTTAACTTGTCCTCACCTTTTTTTCACACACAAATTCGATTTATTTCCGTTTATCGCTTGGAAATTGTTATAAATAATTACGTTTACTTTGTTTTTTTTGTTATGACGTTTTTAAGTAAATTATACTTTAGCAAGTTGTGAAATTTGTATTTTGCATTATTCTGATGAGGAATTTTAATGCGCGAATATAATTTTTTCCTTCTAATTTCAATGCTTTTTTTGCCAACATTTATTGCACCGTTGACGTTTATATCGTGAATGACTATTGTGAATGGAAATGTTTAACGAACTGTCATATTCTTTAGTTATTGTGAATAGTTATAATGTTATCACTAACAGTGAATTAGTGATTTTTTTTTATGAAAATCAGTTACTTTTAGTTGTGATTTAAATTTAATTTTTATTAAATCGCTTTGATTACAGTGAAAAAGCTAATGTATGCTATTTAAATATTACAAAATAGTGGTATACAAATTAATTAATAAATAAATAATAAATTAATAAATACAAAAAAACGAAAAAAATTTATAGGAAACCATTTTTATTTTGTACTGAAAAGATATGTCGTCACCTTATTATTGTTTTGCTCCATACGCCATTTTTGAAAAAAATGAGTTAGGAACATAGAAAAGATTAGAAGGTACGCAGTGTTGTATTTGATGTATTTTCCAATATGGTGGCAAAATGCTTGTTCTTCCTCATCTCACACGTATTTAATATCAAATTAGATTCTTTGTTTATAAAAAATGGAATTTGTCTTTCATTTAATTAAATTTATTATTTATTTTGCTTTATTCAACGTTTTTTTTAAAGATAATACGCACTATTGATAGTTTAAAACCTTTTGTTTTTTCTTTTGTTTTCTTTGTTGTTGTTCTCCTTTATGTTGAATTGTTTTTATTAAACGTCAAAAGTTACATAATGTGCTGTCACTAATACTTATTCAAGCGAAATACGACTCTGTTACACTTCTATTTTTTTCTATGGTTACCCAGCAAAAAAAGTGCGGTGTACTTCTATTTGGAGTGCTTTAAAACTAAAACAAATGTAATGAAATACAACAAAAATAACAAAAAACACAAGAAAAAAACACACAAACAGTTTTTTCTACTCCATAAAAAGTTGTTATTCAGCACTTATGTCATTACCTTCCGCGACACTCCCATACAAAAGTAAGTAGATATTCAGTAGATAAGAAGTACTCCGAGCTTTCAAACAACTTCCAACTACTTCCACGGAGTAGTTCTTTTCTACTGAATATCTACTTACATTTGTATGGAGGTGTCGCGATAGGTAATGAGTTAAGTGCTGAATATCTATGTTTTCTGGAGTAGAAAAAACTGTTCGTGTGTTTTTGTCTTGTGTTTTTTATTATTTTTGTTGTGTTTCATTACATTTGTTATAGTTTTAAAGCACTCCACCGAGAAGTGGTAATGACTTTTTTTGCAGGGTAGGAATGGAATATATATAATATAAATATCCTCTTTCTTATTCCGAAGTCCGTTTTTAAAACATTCTTTCAAATTTGAGATATCCAGCATTTTCTAAGAAAAAACACACCATTTTTAGGTTTTTTGAAAATTTGCGTTGTAGAAAAGGCTCTAGATTATTTAAAAATTAACGGATCTTGCATATTTTTGGAATGAAGATTAACTATGTTGGTAATATTCTACGTACCAAAATTTAATACCGTAACTTATAGACATTTCAAGTAATGTCATATTTGCCATGTAGGTTGTGTGGGAGGTAGGCGTGTCCATTGACCGATCATCCCCATTTTTAATACCATGCAACCTGACTATATAAGTGTTCTAAATACCAAGTTTTGTCGACCTAGCTCTTTTAGTTTCATTGTTATTTTGTTTGGCGTTGAGAACTCATTTGCTCCATACCACACAAAAGTCCCAAATGTGTAAGCAAAATTGGATATGGAGCATGATACCATAAAATCTTATTTTCTTAAAAGCTTAAAATCTTTTGATCTATTGTATGTAAAAGTCTGAAAACTAGAAGCTTTTTTAACAATATATGTAGCAATAAATGGTAAACATTAAAACAAAATCCATCGATTACTTTTCGAGAAAATTTGTGGTAAACCTATTTTATCGTTTTTCTCGAAACCGAGTTGTTGGCGTATGGAGCAAAACAATAATAAGCTGCCGATGTATGTAAGTATGTGACAGCCCTGGTGGAAATTGAGGCTACTTTGGATTTTTGGTAAGTATATCTAAAAATTGTAAATGTCTTCTTTTTTGCACTTTCGGATTAACGTAATCAATATTTTTAGGGGCTCCCATACAAAATTACATTTTTATAAAATTTCCTCCCATCACTCTAACTGTCCCATGGGTGCATTTTTTGTAAGATTCGTAAAAAAAGTGAATGAGCACAAAAATGGGGAGGTCGGATAGAATCTAGGATTCGCTCATCGGGGACAAAGTTGGGCGTAAAGGAGGAAAATACACAAAAAGCCCTATAATTCCTCTGGACTTGCCCCTAGAGAGTTCTAATGTTAGAACAACCTCCATTAATTTTTTCCCATGAACATTTTTCCCAAACATACCTAAGCCCTATCTCCTCTATAAAGGACTCCTCTATAAAGGACTCCCACTTAAGGTTCAATTTTTAAAAATATTAGAAGTGACCCTAGAGGAGTCAAATGTTTGACCTAAACATTTTTTTTATATTTTCTTAGTTTGATTTATTAAATATGATTCTACCTGTCCAATGGTGCTTCCTAGAGGGGTATTAGAACATATATACCCTCTATCTTCAAACCTTAAGGTGGTACCAATATTTTTATACCCTCCACTTACAATTAGTGATATAGGGTATATAAGTTTGCCATTCCGTTTGTAACTAATCGAAATATCGGTCTGAGTCCCCATAAAGTATATATATTATTGATCACTGATCGATTCTAAGACATTCTAGCGATGTCCGCCTGTCTGACCCTCTGTCCGTCTGTAGAAATGGTGATCACGGCCAAAGTATTAAACATATATGACTGAGACTTAGCACATTGTAGGTGTCCTTAATTGTTTAATATTGCATTTTAGCGAAATCGGTTCAGCAGTTCAGAAGTTATGAACGAAAATGTAAGAACACCTCGAAAATTTTAGTACATTCTACAATACAAAATGCTTTAAATTGGCTGCTGCTATGTAAACAGAATTGGACATAGAGTGATATTTTTACAAGTACAAACCTATTTTTAACAAAAAAAATGCCTGCGAATTTTGTACTCTTGCCCAAAACATTAAGGCTAGATTACTCAATGCTCCGTTATAAAATAACTCTCCGTTAAATTTAACTTTTTCATACAAATTTTGACATAAGGCTCCGTTAAATCGGCAGTTAGCAGCTAACTTTTCATTGAGTAATCCGCCCTAAATCATGATAATGTTTTGCGGAAGATTTGGGTGTACTTGCCAAAGCAAAGTTTTTTTATAAAAAATAATGTTATATTACTTTGCTATTCCATGCACAACGAATTGAAATATCAGTCGAGGACCCCATTAAAAAACCAAAAGAGCTGTACATTTAGTAAGTCAGTGTAAAAATAAGTACAAAAAAGTGTTTTTACATTTTGGAGAGTATAAAAGATTCGCCACCAAAGATTTTTATGCGAAAAGTTAAGACTTGGTGAAAAAGTAGTTTTGGTAAAAAAAATGATCTTTTTCGCGAAAGACAAAATCATGTTAAAAAAAATTTAATAAACACAAAATTTTTGGTGAAAAAAAATTTTGATGAAAAAAAGTTTTTGATGAAAAAAATTTTTTTTTGATGTAAAAAAAATATGAAAAAAAAAATATTTTGGTGAGAAAAAAATTGATAATAAAAAATTTGATAATTATTTTTTTAAAAAATTTTGATAAAAAAATATGATAAAAAAAATTATGAAAAACAAATTTTGATGAAAAATAAATTTGATAAAAAAAAAAATGGATGAAAAAAAAAAAATTGATGAAAAAACAAAAAACTTGATGAAAAAAAAAATTGATGAAAAAAAAAATTAATGAAAAAAAATAAAATTTGATGCAAAAACAAAATTTGATGAAAAAAAAATTTGATGAAAAAAAAATTGATGAAAAAAAAATTTGATAAAAAAAAATTGATAAAAAAAAATGATGAAAAAAAAGTTTGGTAAAAAAAAAAATTTTATGAAAAAAAAAAATCTATGAAAAAAAAAATTTATGAAAAAAAAATTTGATGGAAAAAAATTGATGAAAAAAAAATTGATGAAAAAAAAAAATTTTTTTTTGTTGAAAAATAATTATGTTACTTTTTATTCACCAGCTGGTGAAAAACGGTTTTATTCACCACGAGGTGAATTATTATCCAAGTTACAAACTCAAGTTATTAAAATTTTTGGTTTTAAGAAAATGAAAATAGTAATTCTTGTTTTCTTTTTCGTTAATTGATAGCTTATATAGTCAAACTGAGGTGGCGTCCTGCAACTTTTTTAAAATTAGACACCAGCCTAAAAACATTATCATGTTAAAAAAAATCGAAGAATTTTTTTTCACAAAAAATGACAAAAAAAGGTTTTTACTCAAAATTAAATATTTGTTTAATTTTTTTTTTTCAAGTTAGAAAATTTACTATCACTTAAAAAGGACATTTTAGAGCGTATTAATGGATTAGAATTTTAGCATTTAAATAAAAAAAAACAGTCCAATATACAGGTTTTTTCCATCACTTTACAAGAACGCCTCTAGGCAGGGTAACATCAATTTCATCTGGACAAAAACCCGTTAAGTTTATTATATCTCTGACAAGGAAGGTATCCCATAGCTTACACTACGATTGTCCTGCACTTATAATATGTTATAGAGGAACAAAATATAAGATTTACCGTTTTTTTTGTCCGCTATCGTGAAGGGTAAAGGGGGAAAATGGGAGCGTGAAGCGATTTTTTTCGTATTTGTTCCAAAGGAACTATATGAACATTATGTATGGATGGAAAGCTTTTTTTAAGGCCTATCCAATGGTGTATCGTACCTTTATCGGCAAAATTATTTTTTTTTAAGTTGGTTTTGTCAAAAAATGTGTAAATGTTGAGCTACTTTATATGGAGAAGTACACTCAAAAAAATACGTTAGTAGATTTACTAATGTTTTTTTGCTAACGCTAGTGAGCTAACTTTTAGCAAATTTTTAGTTGAGATTAGCATGTTAGCAAAAAATTCTTGTAAACTTCATTTAGCACATTAGCAATTTTAAACAAACTTTGAACTAATTTCTTTTGCTAAATTTGAAATTGAGTTGACTACATTTTAACAAGATATTTTGCTAATATTAGCAAAATAAATGGTAAATTTTTTTTATTTTCAGAAAACTTAAAATGGCGCTATCTCGGAAACTAAGCCAGATAGAGCAAAATGGAGGCCATTTTTGGTTCTTAGAATCTCCATAGTATCGCCGGTCCTCTTCACATGTGTGGACCCTAATGGGCCCTAACTTTGGATCCAAAAAAGTTAGCATTCCCGAAAATTTTAAAATGCTCATATCTCGGTAAATATTGCCTACACAACAAAAAGACCAAAAGCGTTTTTGTAGCTCTCAACACGTATATCAAGACCGCAAAATAGTCAAAAGCTCTCCGAGTAATATTTTTGAAGTTATCGAGTTTTTTAATTCTCAAGACCCCAGTGGTCTCCTATAATCACGTATCTCAAAAACTAAGCAAGGTAGAGCGAAACGGACACAAATTTTGGATCAAAAACTATGACGATTTTTAAGGAACCCAACTAGGTCTAGGCCCATCGGGGTCTGGAACTATCGGGTCCGAACCCAATGGGGTCCTCAGATGTGTATAAACTAAGTTCAAAAAAAAATATTTAGTTAACTAATTATTGGCAAAACATTTTTGCTAACTTTAGCAAAAAAATTGTGGGTTCAAAATCAGCAAATTTTCTTGTAGGTTTACAAGCTTTTTTTGCTAACATTACAGTTTTTTTTTTGAGTGTATATACGTACGACCCCCAAATTCACATATAATAATCTCTATTAAGTTTAATCCGACACGTGTTTTTGTTCATAGTGACATAGTAATCCATCGACCGTTTTGTAGATCTGGCATCACCAAAGATAATTGGAAAATTCTGGCAATGCCAAACAAAAGTTCAAACGCAAAGCAAAGAGAGACAAAAAACAATCTGTATTCTCACTGTAAAACTGGTATCTTCGATCTCGCTCACATTTCGATTTGTGATAAAATTTCGTAAACAATACCATATGGTTTTTGTTTACTACTTTTTCAAACGCCATTTGTTGGACTACTCTATGACCATAGAAAAGATTAGAAGGTACGCAGTGTTGTATTTGATGTATTTTCCAATATGGTGGCAAAATGCTTGTTCTTCCTTATCTCACACGTATTTAATATCAAATTAGATTCTTTGTTTATAAAAAATGGAATTTGTCTTTCATTTAATTAAATTTATTATTTATTTTGCTGTATTCAACGTTTTTTTAAGATAATACGCACTATTGATAGTTTAAAAACTTTTTATTTCTCTTTTGTTGTTTGCTTTGTTGTTGTTCTCTTTTATCTTGCATTGTTTTTATTAAACGTCAAAAGTTACATAATGTGCTGTCACTAATACTTATTCAAGCGAAATACGACTCTGTTTCATTTCTATTTTTATACCCTCCACTTAGTGATAGAGGGTATATATAAGTTTGTCATTCCGTTTGTAACTCATCGAAATATCCGTCTGGGACCCCATAAAGTATATATATTCATGATGCCCGATCGATTTTAAGACATTCCAGCGATGTCCGTCTGTCCGTCTGTCCGTCTGTCCGTCTGTCCGTCTGTCCGTCTGTCCGTCTGTCTGTCTGTTGAAAATGCTCTCGCGGACAAAATATTGCACAGAGATGACTGAAACTTATAATATATATTGGAAGTTCTCCCGAGAAGTTTGGTATTGCATTTGAGCGATATCGGTTCAGCGGTTCAAAAGTTATGAACGAAAATGTAAGCACACCTCAAAAATTTCAGTACATTCAACATAACCTAAAAATACAAAAAGCTTTAATTCGGCTTCTGGTTGACATATGTGAACATAATTGAACCACAAATGGTATTTAAACAAGTACGAACATATTTTTTGACAAAAAAAGGAAAAAAATCGCGGATTTTTTTTTTTTAACAAAATTTTTTTTCGCGGAAATTTTTTTTCAAATTTATTTTTTTTTCAAAAGTAATTTCCTCTTAAATTAAGTTGTTTGCAATAATCTTTTTGAAATTGTGGAGGGTATCACTACATTCGGCAAGGCCGAATTTAACTTTTTTACTTGTTTTCTATGTCTATGACTCAGTTTTTGTTTTTGGCGAAATTCCTGTTATTTCGGATTTTACTCAGATTTGCCCGAAAGGCCTTCATTTTTTATAAGGTGGCAACTCTTTTTTAAACCAACGGGATAGCCGACAAAAAGTAGCAGGTTAAACTTAGTTTTTGGTACTTATTAATATATTCACTCAGAAAATTATTGCAGTTACTACATGACGGTCGTTTGTGTAGTAAGTAGTAGCTGTTGTTTTTAACTACAATTTCGGTCGTTTTTGTATGAAAAAATCTCAAACAACTTTTTTTGTAGTAGTTTAAAAAAATAACTACAAAAAATATACTACACTGTAGCAATAGTTGATTTATGTAGTTGTTTTTAGTTTTTTTTCTAAAACTCGTTTTTTTCTAGAAATTTTTATTGCAAACGAATGTGTCGAGCGAGTTGGTCGTGCGGGATGCGGAAGGAATTATTTTTATACCAAATAAATAATATCTAAATAAATTAAATTACAATTTATTAAATTTAATTATAAAAAAAAATATGTTTTTGGAAAAATATTCTTGAGCGAAAGAAAATAAGTGGATAAATGAGATAACAAGTGTGTATAATATAGCGCTCACATAAGCGTGCGTAAAAACCAATCGGAAAAAAACAAAATAAAATGTGTGCAGTGTTTTGTTTTCTTATGAGCGCGCCATCTTTCTTTTCTTTGTATACACAACAGAGCAGGTACATACTTTTTTGAAACATTTCAAATTAATTCTTTTTTTTTATAAATCAATTTTGCCAAAGCATTTCGTTTTTTTTTTATTCCAGACAAATTTTGATCAGTAGCGGTGAAAATTTGAAATGAACTATTAAAAAAACAAAGGTAAATACAATCAATTTATTTTGTTTAACATTTTATTAATATAATTTTTTTCTTCTATAATTCCAGATAAATACATCAAAAAATTGTCATCATGTCGAAATTCTATACAACCAACTGAAATGTATTGCTTTTTAAATAAATAAATATCAATCATTTAAACGTTTAAGAAATTTTTTAAATAAAATTTCAGGCAATTGTAGAAAAAACAACTGTATTAAACAGTTTTGTAGTAGTTTTTACTACATTTTGTAGTTGAAAATCAATAGTTAAAAACAACAACATGTTCAGTTGTTTTTACCGTTTATGTAGTGGACGCCTTTTCAATAGTGTTGTAAATAGTGGTTACTTTTGACTACTCAATACTACTCGGTACCTTTTCAACTGAGTACTCGATACTACTCAATACTTTTTGTGAAATTGAAAAATTTTAAAATAGAGCTTTATAAATTACAATTTTATTAGTTTTTATCAAAATTATATTTGTGTTTGCATTACAATAGATTCGCTTTTATGTTTAGATTATTTTTAATCAATTTAAAAATTATTTTTCTAGAAAAAAAAACAACTAAAATATTTTTCATACACAGAGTTGCATTTTATGGTAACATTTGTTGGTTAAATTATGCGTTTCTAATGAAAAAATACAACCCTGAAAGTATTGAGTAGTTACTTTTGAGTATTGAGTACTCGAAAAAATAGGCAGTATTGAGTACTCAGTACTCAAATACTCAATACTTTTACAACACTACTTTTCAACGACAAAATGTAGTCAAAACAACTGTCTTTTGTAGTAGATTTTACCGACATACTTTTTTGAGTGTTTAAATTGCAGAGCAATCGGAGTGTAAGCTATGGGATACCTTCCTTGTGAGTACAGAAAATGGCTTTCCGTCCCCAAATTACCTATAGGAATATTTTTTTTTATTAGGGAAAAATTGACCGGTTAGAGAGTTAACATCGTGTTTCAAAATAATAAAATTTAGAAAATCCGTTATAGCCATTGATTGACAACCATAGAAAAAAATAGAAATGAAACAGAGTCGTATTTCGCTTGAATAAGTATTAGTGACAGCACATTATGTAACTTTTGACGTTTAATAAAAACAATGCAAGATAAAGGAGAACAACAACAAAGCAAACAACAAAAGAGAAAAAAAAAGTTTTTAAACTATCAATAGTGCGTTTTATCTTAAAAAAACGTTGAATACAGCAAAATAAATAATAAATTTAATTAAATGAAAGACAAATTCCATTTTTTATAAACAAATAATCTAATTTGATATTAAATACGTGTGAGATGAGGAAGAACAAGCATTTTGCCACCATATTGAAAAATACATCAAACACAACACTGCGTACCTTCTAATCTTTTCTATGTTGACAACTGCATTGATAAGTCATCACTTATCCTCCCCCCTAAAAGCTAATAGCTAACAACAGGAAAATACACTCAGAAAATTATGTAAGTTACTACATGTTAGTTATTTGTATATTTTACAGTAGTTAGTTGTTTTCAACTACAAAGTCAGTTGTTTTTGTATGAAAAATATCAAACAACTATTTCTGTTAGTTATTTTAAGTCGTTTTTTTGAACAACTAACAAAAAAGTACTGTGATGTAGTAACAGTTATTTAAAGTAGTTAATTTTATTTATTTTATCTCTGAAAAGTTTTAAAGTTTTTTTTTCCAAAAAAAAAAAAAAAAAATTCGTTATTTTTATTTTTGACAACTTTTTTTTTAAAAAAAAACTTGGAAAAAATTTGGTCTTCAATTTTTTTTTCTGAAAAATTTTTTGAAAAAAAAAATTATATATTGATTTTTTTATTTTTACTACATTTTAGTTGTTTTGACTACAAATGTAAGTAGTTTTTACTACATAAGTCAGTTGTTTTTTGTCAGTTAAAATAACTAACATTGATAGTTGATTTAACTGAAAAAGTAGTTGACCCCAAAACAACTTACAAAGTAGTTATTTTAACTGACATTTTCAGTTGATTTTACTAACATAATTTTTTAAGTGTAAAGAAAGTATGTATACACACAAAGAAATAATCGAGGTAACAATACCTTAGCTGGCATAGGTATTTATTTTTTCTTTGAAATCAAAAATATAAGGTTTAGTACCTTAGAAATATGTAATTTAGGGTCGAACCTGAATCAAATTGCGTCGCGCAAGACGTAAAAAAAAACAAAAACAAACACATCAAATTTTAAATTTTTACGTCCGTTTGATTTAGGTACGTCACATTTAAATATTAGAAACGAAAAATTATTGGGCGTTACGCCTTACGCGACGCAATTTGATTCAGGTTGGACGCTTAAATACCTATTGGCTATGCAACTTTTACTATTCAAATTAGGTAGAACTTCGAAAAATTTTTTGACAATAATTTTAAAATTAATAAAAAATACAAACATCAAAAATTTTTGGAATATTTTTTAAAAGTTATTAAACGCAATAAAAATCAAATCATAAAAATTAACAATTCGCAAAAAATTAGACCAGCAAGGTAATTAACTTTATTAGCAAATTAATTATGTAAAAATAAATCAATTATTTTACAGTTTTTTAGATAACGTAAGAAGTCTTCAAGAACTAAGGATCCAGCAACCCAGTTTTAAGAAGCATCATTTACAAAAAAAAAACTCATCAAGAATACTAGAATTAAGAAAAATCTCTGAATCATCTATATTTCTCAACCGTATTTCCACATAGAAAAAAGAAATTTTTCTATAAAAAATATTTCAAAATCTGCAAATTTTTTGTGAAAAAAAGTCTCAGAATCTGAAAATCTTTCAGTCACAGTTCTATAGATGTTTTCTGCAAAAATTTTTTGATTCTGAAACAATTTTTCTAAAGAAAAATTCTCAGATTCTGATACATTTTTTCTACAGAAAAATTTTCAGATTCCAATACATTTTTTCTATTGAAAAATTCTCAGATTCTGAAACATTTTTGCTATAGAAAAATTCTCAGATTCTGAGACATTTTTCTATAGAAAAATTCTCAGATTCTGAGACATTTTTTTATAGAAAAATTCTCAGATTCTGAGACATTTTTTTATAGAAAAATTCTCAGATTCTGAGACATTTTTTCTATAGAAAAATTCTCAGATTCTGAGACATTTTTTCTATAGAAAAATTCTCAGATTCTGAGACATTTTTTCTATAGAAAAATTCTCAGATTCTGAGACATTTTTTCTATAGAAAAATTCTCAGATTCTGAGACATTTTTTCTGTAGAAAAATTCTCAGATTCTGAGACATTTTTTCTGAGATTTTTCTATAGAAAAATGATTCAGAATCTAAAATTTTTCCTATAGAAAAATCTCTCAGAATCTGAGAGTTTTTCTATACAAAAATTTATCAGAATCTGAGATTTTTTCTACACAAAATGTCTTAGAATCTGAGATTTTTTCCATACAAAAATGTCTCAGAATCTGAGATTTTTTCTATACAGAAATGCCTCAGAATCTGAGACTTTTCTATACAAAAATGTCTCACAATCTGAGATTTTTTCTATAGAAAAATGTCTTAGAATCTCCATACATAAAATGTCTCAATTTCTTTAGAAAATTCATTGAATTTTTTCAAGATATTCTATAGAAAAAATCTGATAATTTGTGTATAGAAAAAAATTTACAGAATCTGAGAAATTTTCTATTGAAAAATACCTCAGATTCTGAAAAATTTTGAAAAGAAAACACGTCTCAGAATCTCTGAGTTTTTCTATAGAAAAATACTCAGATTTTTAGACATTTTTCCTACAGAAAAATGTCTCTGAGAATATGAGATTTTTCTATAGAAAAAAAATTATCAGAATCTGAGATTTTTTCTATTCAAAAATGTCTCAGAATATGAGATTTTTTCTATACAAAAATGTATCAGAATCTGAGATTTTTTCTATACAAAAATGTCTCAGAATCTGAGATTTTTTCTATAGAATAATGTCTCGGAATCTTAAATTTTTTCTATAGAAAAATCTCTCAGAATCTGAGAGTTTTTCTATACAAAAATTTATCAGAAATGTCTCAGAATCTGCGTTTTTTTTTCTATACATAAATGTCTTATAATCTGAGAGTTTTTCTATTCAAAAATGTCTCAGAATCTAAGATTTTTTTCTATACAAAAATGTCTCAGAATCTCAGATTTTTTTTATAAAAAATGTCTCAGAATCTGAGATTTTTTCTATACAAAAATGTTTCAGAATCTGAGATTTTTTCTATAGAAAAATGTCTCATAATTTGAGATTTTTTCTTTAGAAAAATGTCTCAGAATCTGAGATTTTTTCTTTTGAAAAATGTGTCAGAGGTCGAAATTTTTTATATAGTAAAATTATCAGATTCTAACTCTTAGATTCTGAAAATTTTTTCTATAGAAAAATTCTCAAACTCTGAGACATTTTTTCTATAGAAAATGTCACAGATTCTGAGACATTTTTTCTATAGAAAAATTCTCAGATTCTGAGACATTTTTTTCTATATAAAAATACTCAGATTTGATTAATTTTTTCTTTAGAAAAATTCTCAGATCCTGAAACTCTTTTTCAATAGAAAAATTCTTAGATTCTGAGACATGTTTTCTACATAAACATTCTCAGATCCTGAGACATATTTTCTATAGAAAAATTATCAGATTCTGAGACATTTTTTCTATAGAAAAATTCTCAGATTCTGACACAATTTTCTATAGAAAAGTTCTCATATTCTGAATTGTTTTTCTATAGAAAAATTTTCAGATTCTGAGATTTCAGATTTTTTAAAAGAAAAAATATCCAGAAACTGAGTATTTTCTGTAGAAAAGTTTTAGAATCTGAGAGTATTTATATTTAAAAATGTTTAATAACAGAAAAATTTTCAGATTTTGAGTTCTTTTCTTATTATCAACTTTTCTTTAAAATTTGTAAGCATTCAAAAAATTTAAAAAAAAATAAATTAATTAAAAATAACAAACTTTTCGTAGTTTTTATTTAAATTTTAAAAGGAAATGGTGTAAAAAAGCCATTACTAATACAAGGTAATACTACCCAATTATTTACGTAATATCACCTATTTATCAATGATATTTTACCTAAAAATCTAAGGTATATTTCTGTCAACCATAATAAATTTTCGAACATAGGAATAACCTTAGATTTTAAGTAACATTACCTTTTAAATTAGCAAATGCCCCGTTTGCCTGGCGCTAAGGTATTTTTATACTATAATTTTAGGTAATATTACCTCGATTTTTTTTTGTGTGTAAACTTTAATGCTTTTAAGGGAAAGTTTAAAATCGACAAGAATGACAGCGATTAATATTATTACATTAGACCACGCAAATTGTGTCAGGAAAAATTTAATTGAATAAAAAAAACACACAATCAAACCTTTAAAACTGTTTGCACTTATTTATAGGTCAATCAAAGTGTCAATTGTATGCACCTTTATTAAATGTAAATGATAGATTTATTATAACTTCGAATTTTTAAAGCTTTTAAGAAAATTGAAATTTTAAGGTTATGTAGAAAGCATTGAAGGATGATTTCAATACCCAAGAAGTAAGGAGGCTACACACAAAAAAAAATCGAGGTAATATTACCTAAAATTATAGTATAAAAATACCTTAGCGCCAGGCAAACGGGGCATTTGCTAATTTAAAAGGTAATGTTACTTAAAAGCTAAGGTAATTCCTATGTTCGAAAATTTATTATGGTTGACAGAAATATACCTTAGATTTTTAGGTAAAATATCATTGATAAATAGGTGATATTACGTAAATAATTGGGTAGTATTACCTTGTATTAGTAATGGCTTTTTTACACCATTTCCTTTTAAAATTTAAATAAAAACTACGAAAAGTTTGTTATTTTTAATTAATTTATTTTTTTTTTAAATTTTTTGAATGCTTACAAATTTTAAAGAAAAGTTGATAATAAGAAAAGAACTCAAAATCTGAAAATTTTTCTGTTATTAAACATTTTTAAATATAAATACTCTCAGATTCTAAAACTTTTCTACAGAAAATACTCAGTTTCTGGATATTTTTTCTTTTAAAAAATCTGAAATCTCAGAATCTGAAAATTTTTCTATAGAAAAACAATTCAGAATATGAGAACTTTTCTATAGAAAATTGTGTCAGAATATGAGAATTTTTCTATAGAAAAAATGTCTCAGAATCTGATAATTTTTCTATAGAAAATATGTCTCAGGATCTGAGAATGTTTATGTAGAAAACATGTCTCAGAATCTAAGAATTTTTCTATTGAAAAAGAGTTTCAGGATCTGAGAATTTTTCTAAAGAAAAAATTAATCAAATCTGAGTATTTTTCTATAGAAAAAAATGTCTCAGAATCTGAGAATTTTTCTATAGAAAAAATGTCTCAGAATCTGTGACATTTTCTATAGAAAAAATGTCTCAGAGTTCGAGAATTTTTCTATAGAAAAAATTTTCAGAATCTAAGAGTTAGAATCTGATAATTTTACTATATAAAAAATTTCGACCTCTGACACATTTTTCAAAAGAAAAAATCTCAGATTCTGAGACATTTTTCTAAAGAAAAAATCTCAAATTATGAGACATTTTTCTATAGAAAAAATCTCAGATTCTGAAACATTTTTGTATAGAAAAAATCTCAGATTCTGAGACATTTTTTATAAAAAAAATCTGAGATTCTGAGACATTTTTGTATAGAAAAAAATCTTAGATTCTGAGACATTTTTGAATAGAAAAACTCTCAGATTATAAGACATTTATGTATAGAAAAAAAAACGCAGATTCTGAGACATTTCTGATAAATTTTTGTATAGAAAAACTCTCAGATTCTGAGAGATTTTTCTATAGAAAAAATTTAAGATTCCGAGACATTATTCTATAGAAAAAATCTCAGATTCTGAGACATTTTTGTATAGAAAAAATCTCAGATTCTGATACATTTTTGTATAGAAAAAATCTCATATTCTGAGACATTTTTGAATAGAAAAAATCTCAGATTCTGATAATTTTTTTTCTATAGAAAAATCTCATATTCTCAGAGACATTTTTCTGTAGGAAAAATGTCTAAAAATCTGAGTATTTTTCTATAGAAAAACTCAGAGATTCTGAGACGTGTTTTCTTTTCAAAATTTTTCAGAATCTGAGGTATTTTTCAATAGAAAATTTCTCAGATTCTGTAAATTTTTTTCTATACACAAATTATCAGATTTTTTCTATAGAATATCTTGAAAAAATTCAATGAATTTTCTAAAGAAATTGAGACATTTTATGTATGGAGATTCTAAGACATTTTTCTATAGAAAAAATCTCAGATTGTGAGACATTTTTGTATAGAAAAATCTCAGATTCTGAGGCATTTCTGTATAGAAAAAATCTCAGATTCTGAGACATTTTTGTATGGAAAAAATCTCAGATTCTAAGACATTTTGTGTAGAAAAAATCTCAGATTCTGATAAATTTTTGTATAGAAAAACTCTCAGATTCTGAGAGATTTTTCTATAGGAAAAATTTTAGATTCTGAATCATTTTTCTATAGAAAAATCTCAGAAAAAATGTCTCAGAATCTGAGAATTTTTCTACAGAAAAAATGTCTCAGAATCTGAGAATTTTTCTATAGAAAAAATGTCTCAGAATCTGAGAATTTTTCTATAGAAAAAATGTCTCAGAATCTGAGAATTTTTCTATAGAAAAAATGTCTCAGAATCTGAGAATTTTTCTATAGAAAAAATGTCTCAGAATCTGAGAATTTTTCTATAGAAAAAATGTCTCAGAATCTGAGAATTTTTCTATAAAAAAATGTCTCAGAATCTGAGAATTTTTCTATAAAAAAATGTCTCAGAATCTGAGAATTTTTCTATAGAAAAATGTCTCAGAATCTGAGAATTTTTCTATAGCAAAAATGTTTCAGAATCTGAGAATTTTTCAATAGAAAAAATGTATTGGAATCTGAAAATTTTTCTGTAGAAAAAATGTATCAGAATCTGAGAATTTTTCTTTAGAAAAATTGTTCCAGAATCAAAAAATTTTTGCAGAAAACATCTATGGAACTGTGACTGAAAGATTTTCAGATTCTGAGACTTTTTCACAAAAAATTTGCAGATTTTGAAATATTTTTTATAGAAAAATGTCTTTTTTCTATGTGGAAATACGGTTGAGAAATATAGATGATTCAGAGATTTTTCTTAATTCTAGTATTCTTGATGAGTTTTTTTTTTGTAAATGATGCTTCTTAAAACTGGGTTGCTGGATCCTTAGTTCTTGAAGACTTCTTACGTTATCTAAAAAACTGTAAAATAATTGATTTATTTTTACATAATTAATTTGCTAATAAAGTTAATTACCTTGCTGGTCTAATTTTTTGCGAATTGTTAATTTTTATGATTTGATTTTTATTGCGTTTAATAACTTTTAAAAAATATTCCAAAAATTTTTGATGTTTGTATTTTTTATTAATTTTAAAATTATTGTCAAAAAATTTTTCGAAGTTCTACCTAATTTGAATAGTAAAAGTTGCATAGCCAATAGGTATTTAAATTACATATTTCTAAGGTACTAAACCTTATATTTTTGATTTCAAAGAAAAAATAAATACCTATGCCAGCTAAGGTATTGTTACCTCGATTATTTCTTTGTGTGTATATGGGGCATTCCATGCCAAATCACTCACTTTTAGACCGGACCCCTTTCGATTTATTTTATTTTTGGATATGTTTTAGTACTTATTAAATGCAACTTGGACACCAATTTTCAGCCTTTTATTCCAAGATGGTGTAGAGTAATCAATTTTTCAATATGGCGATTTTTCAACAAAATGGAAAAATTAAAATTTTCAATTAATTTTGACCAGTTAAAAATATAGATATCTTAAAAAAAGTTGGACAACGTTTTGTTGGTATTTAAATGTAGTTTTAGAAAAAAATATTAAAAAAATTATTCGAAGTAATTATGACTTATTTTTTAACGTTTTAAAATTAAAATCGACTTTTTGAGAAAGTCCGAAACCTTCGATTTTTTTTTACAAACGTCTAAAAGCTCTAATCTTAATTACGCAACTTTTGAGCCATAATTCGAGATGTGATCGCAATTTGTTCCATTTTTTTTCAAATTTTGAAAATTGCACCTTTTATTTTTTGACTCTGATTTATTTTATATGGTGCTCCAAAAAAATTAAATTGGTAGATACTGACCCTAACTTACCCTAGATATGTTCATTTCGAGGCAAAAATACGCCTCACAAAAATTAAGAACGATCGGACATGGATAAGGTGTTCCGCATGGGCCTTGAAGTTTAGAAAACGGATTACAAGGAAAAATATGATTTTTTTTCTGTTTTCTCAATTTTTTTGGTATTTTAAGTTAAGTTTTAATTTAAGTGGTTACAGAATTAACATACGGAGTAAAATGCCTCTCTAATAAGGTACCATAGACTGAAATCGGTTGAAAATCAGCCAAGTTATTACAACTTCCCCAGGCATCTAACGTATGGCAGAACACTTGATTAAGCAATATAATACGATTTTGGAAATTCATTGAAATTTTCTACTGTAATAACATTTTTTTATTCTTCAAGTTCAAATGTAATTAGATGACAAGTATTTTTCATATTGTGTTTTGCTAACATTTTTTAAATTAGTGCTAAAAATGCCTGCATTTTCAACACCCTTTTAAAATCTCTATTTTAAAAAAAAAATCTTTTTTTTGTTTTAAAATTTGGAAAAACCAAAAAAATATTACACTGAAACATGAATAATAAAAAAATGTAGAAAATTTCAATAAATTTAAAAAAAGGGACTCGTATTTCTTAATCAAGTGGTATGGCACACGCTAGATGCCTGGGGAAGTTGTAATAACTTGGCTGATTTTCAACCGATTTTAGTTGTTAGTACCTTATTAGAAAGGCATTTTACTCCACATCATAATTCTGTAATCACTTGAATTAAAACTTAACTTAAAATACCAAAAAAATTGCGAAAACAGAAAAAAATTCATATTTTTCCTTGTAATCCGTTTTTTAAACTTCAAGGACCATGCTAAACGCCTTACCCATGTCCGATCGTCCTAAATTTTTGTGAGACGTATATTTACCTCCAAGTGAATATATTTAGGGTAAGTTAGGGTCAGTATCTACCAATTTTTTTTTTTGGAGCTCCATATAAAATAAATCAGAGCCAAAACATAAAAGGTGCAATTTTAAAAATTAAAAAAAAAATAGAAAGAATTGTGATCACATCTCGAGTTATGGCTTAAAAGTTGCGTAATTTAGAGTACAATTTTTATAGTTTTTTACAAAAAAATCGAAGGTTTCGGACTTTTTCAAAAAGTCGATTTTAATTTTTAAACGTCAAAAAATAAGTGATAATTACTTCGAATAATTTTTTCATATTTTTTTTCTAAAACTACATTTAAATACCAACAAAACGTTGTCCAACTTTTTTTAAAATATCTATATTTTTTAATGGTCAAAATTAATTAAAAATTTCAATTTTTTAATTTTTTGGAGAAATCGCCATTTTGAAAAATTGATTACTCAACACCATCTTGGAATAAAAGGCTGAAAATTGGTGTCCAAGTAGCATTTAATAAGGACTAAAACATATCCAAAAATAAAATAAATCGAAAGGGGTCGGGTCTAAAAGTGAGTGATTTGGCTTGGAATGCCCCATATATAATCGGCTGTGCCGAATTTTTAAATACCCTCCACAATGTTAACCTCAAAAGAAATTTAAAGAAATCAAATAGTTTTTTCTTTAAATATTTTTTAGTTCATTTACCTTAAGGGTGGTATGTCACTCAGAAAATTATGTCAGTTACTACGTGTTAGTTGTTTGTATATTTTACAGTAGTTAGTTGTTTTCAACTACAAAGTCAGTTGTTTTTGTATGAAAAATATCAAATAACTATTTCTGTTAGTTATTTTAAGTCGTTTTTTTTTTTTTGAACAACTAACAAAAAAGTACTGTATTAACTATTTAAAGCAGTTAATTTAATTTTTATCTCTGAAAAATTTTAAAAGTTTTTTCCAAAAAATAATAATAAATTTTATTTTTTTTTTTTTATTTTTCAAAAAAACAAAACAAAACTTGGAAAAAATTTGGTTTTTTGAAGAAAAAAAAATTAATATTCAAATGCGATTTTCTCGAAAAAAAAAAAACAAAAAACGCGCTTCTTAATTTTTTTGGATAGACAAACATCTAAACTTAAAAAAAAAAATGTAAAAAAAGTGGTCGAATTTTTGATAAATTGACTTTTTCAAAAAATGGAAAATTTCAAAAGGGGTTCTGAAAATTTTCCAAAAAAAAAAAAAATTAATCGATAGCCCATAAAAAACTATACAAGAATGTAAGTTTTTGAGATTGTGGTGCATTCCGTTTTAATTTGACAAATATTTAAATAAAGATACCTCGACACAAATTTGACCATTTTTCCAATATTTGACCTCGCCTCCTAAGCCAAGTTTTTAAAAAATTTAAAAACCAAAAACGCAATTTTCTTAGAATTAGTTACATATAGGGCTATTCGTACAACCTATTTAGAAATTCACGGGACACATGTTTTTCTGTGGCGGGACATTTGGTGTGGAATACCTCAGTCTATTTGACAAATATTTAATCAAGGCAACTCGACAAAAATTTGACCATTTTAATATATTGCAACACCTCCTAAGCCTAGGTTTTGAAAAATTGAAAATCCAAAAACGATATTTTCTTAGTTCCATACAACTTATTTAGAAATTCATGGAACAAATGTTTATTTTTGCTTGACATTTGGTGTAGAATGCCTCATATGTATATTCTTGTAACTACGTTTTTAATTAATTTGTAATATATTGAAAATTGAATACAACTACAACCCCGAGTAAAAATTTGAATAAAGTTAATATATTATTAAATAAAAAATTGTAAAAACGCATTTTCTTAAAATTGCTAGATACACTAAGAAAAAAAAATTTTAAAATCAAACAGAAACAACTTTAAATTAAATATAAAACAGTGACGAAATAGAACAAAGTTTGTTTTTATTTAATTTAAATATGTTTCTAGTTGTTTTTAACATGCCACGATTGGTGGACAACATTTTAAAATTAAGATTTAACAATACTGTTTTAAAATTGGCCATGTTAAATTTAAATATGCAACAAATTTTAATTTAAAGTTGACCAATATTAATTTTAATATGGGACAAATGTCTTTTGTAGCTTTTTACTTACCTATAAACCATGAAATTTAAAATAAAACAATACGTATTTTTGTTTTAGTTTTTTTATTTTCAAATTATTTTTACAATATTTTTTAATAACACAGCAAAAAAAAATAACACTATAGTGTATAGTAGAGTTGTCAATTATTCGACTTTCAACTTTGTTCGAATAATTCAAATAATTGTTTTTCCTCGTTCGATCAAACGATTAAAGATCAAAATTTATTCGATTAATCGAAGAGAATAACGAATAAAAAAATTATTTTAAAAAATATTTTTATTAACAAAAAAATAAACAATTCATATAAAATAACTTAAAATAAGAAAGTTAAAACTTTTATTAACGAAAAAATGCATAAAAAACTTAAAAATAAAATATTTAAAAGTTAAAAAAACTTAAAAATTGAATAACTGAGATCACTTTTAATTAACGGATGTCGATTTTAATACTTGTTGAGAAATAATTCAAATACAAATTATTATTTGAAGAATTCAGAAATAATCTTTTAAAAATAAAAGTTGACTCAATTTTTTTGCTTTCAAACGATTCTTTCGCTAATTGTTGAAGTAGGTGATATAGTAAGAAGAGCATACAAAAGTTTATCTAATTTTTCTGTTCTTTTTCAGATTTTCCCAAATATACCATATCGTCTGATATATCGCTGAAGTCCTTTTTATTTTCTGAATTTTTAATATGTACTTTGAATTGAATTATTTAACTCGCGTAAAGATTATTATTTTCATTACACCGAAAAAAATCCATGCAACATTTTACGAAAAAAAGTTTCGTACTTAGTTTTTTCGTAAAATACACGAAAGTTGACTACATAATACGAAAAACTTTAGTACTGAGTTTCGTATTTTTACGAAAGTAACGAAAATGATTAGTAAATATTTTTTTCGTAATATTTACAAATGCTGACTACATATTACGAAAAAAATTTTGTAAAAACTTTTGTAATTTTACGAAAGTAACGAAAAAAAGAATGTAAATTCTTCTTTCGTAAAATATACGAATGTTGACTACATATTATAAAAAAAAGTGTACAGACTTTCGTATTTTTACGAAAATAATTCGTAAAAACTTCTTTCGTAAAATATACGAAAGTGGACTTTATATTACGAAAAAAAATAGAAGAAATCTTTTAATGCATGCTTAAAGGGTGTTTTTATGCACTCCAACTACAGTATTGGGGCATAATCACTTTGTCATTTCGTGTGTAACGCTTCGAAATATCGGTCGGGGACCCCATAAAGCATATATATTATTGATCCATGATAGATTCTAAGGCATTCTATTAATGTCCGTCTGCATAAAACACGGATACCATCCGAAATAAAAAAAGATAGACTCCTGAAGTTTAGCACGAACAAGTCTTTTTGGTCATCAGCAGGTTAAGTTCGTATGTGGGCAAAATCGGTCCATGCAAAAAAATTTCTGCTTAAAGAAATAAACCAACCTCTGAAAAACCTAATTTTTTTAAAGTGTTTTTTGCATTTTTGTTAAACAAATGAAACATTTTTATGTCAAAAAAATTTCAAATACTATGCTTCGACCCAGGGTATTAGAAAATGTCTTGTGGTCGTGGGTATAAAGAATTAATTTCAATAATGATAACTCTGATAATTTTTTACTTATTTGGGATATAAAAGATTCGGCACAGCCGAATTTAAAGCTCTCACTTGGTTTTTATTTATTTTAAGGATCAATTAAAATTTGAGGCTAATCAAATCAAATAAAATTTGACGCTTGATGATAGTTTTTTTTACATGTGGGGAGGTGGTCCTCCAAAAAAAAAATCATCTCAACATATCATCATAAGTTCTTGTAGTGTGAACGTAGCCTTAAACAAAATCCTGTAAATAATGAATGAAATCTTATAAGTCTCTGTTAAGAAGAAACATTTAATTGCTTGGAAATGTTGCTGTCAAAACGTTGAAAACGTTGTTCTTATTCTCAAGAAAGAATTTTTACATATAATTTCGTTTATTTAACGATTTTTTTTACAAAAGATTTTCGTAAAAAAAAAATATTTCGTTTATTTTACGAAATAATTTCGTAAAACAAAAAAAAATATTTCGTTTATTTTACGAAAATTTTCGTAAAACACAAAAATTTATTGCGTTTATTTTACGAAATTTTTTTGTAAAATACAAAAATAATTTCGTTTATTTTACGAAAAAATTTCGTGCATTTCGTACATTGTACGCAAGAATTTCGTGGTGCGAAACAACGAAATTTTTCGTACAATGTACGAACGTTTTCGTACATATAAGGCAGGAATTTTTTTCGGTGTACTAATAACTTCCTCTATTTCAATACTTTTATCTGAATTATTGTGATTACTTTCAACATAAAATAATCTGGAGTATAATTCATTTGCATATTATTTTGTTTCGCTTTTTGGAGAATATTTTAAGAAACTTTTTACCGTATTTAACATTTTTATACGTCTCTCATTAATTCTTATTTTAATACGTTTTAGTAAGTCTGATGCAAAAGAATTATTAATTTTTTCTAATTCTATAATGGATGTGCTATCCAGGGCTATGGCTACAATATATTTTAACTTTCCAACATTTTGTATAAAATCTTTCAAAATTTATGAGAATAAATTAAATTCTTAGCATTTATTTAATTTTTTAATTAAAAAAAATTGTTCGATTAATCGACATTAATTAATCGATTTATTCGTTATTCGAAAATCGTCATTTTTGAATTATTCGAACAAGAGTTGGGTTTTATTTGATCGATTAATCGAATTATTCTTAATCGACTGACAACTCTAGTGTATAGTATACTCTAATTGAACATTTAAGGGTAGAATTACATCCAAGGCTTTGGCTTTAAATATTGCTTGATGGCTTTGGTTTTCGCTATACATAAAAAAAATCAAAGCCAAAGCCTTGTAGCACTCTATCTAATTATAATTGTATACAACAAATGTAATTAAATAAAAAACAAACACATTTAGATTAATACGTATATACCATATATGAAAAACTGAAGAAGTCTTCATTTTCTGCCAATTTTATAGATACATCCCCTCCTCATTCTCTAGCACTTTCTTTTTTATATTTTTCTGTTTTTATATTTTTTCACTTTGTCTTTTAAGTTTTTCAGATTTATTTTTGTTTTTTTTTGTTAACAATTTTCTTTTCCACTTTAGTTTTTTATTTTTTTTTAATTTTATATTAGTTAATTTAATAAATTTCACTTAAAACTCGTCACATCTAAAGAAGTGAAAAAATGGACGTCTTTTTATAATAAAACAATATTTTAACATTGTTTCTACTTAAAATAAAATTGCCCAACTTTATTATATATCTTAAAAAAAAAAAAACTTTAAATGTCAAAAAACAAAATGTCAAAAAACAAAATTGTTCAACTTTAAAATAACCATGAAAAATATTGTTTTTAATACAAATATTTGAACAAGATATTTTTAAAATTTTTAACGACTTTTAATGACAGCATATTAAATTTAAAGTGATCAATTTTAAATCAAAATTGTATGCAATTTTAAAACAAACATGTTATGTTAAAATCAATCAAAAACAATATTAAAATTTGAATTTTTTCCAAAAATATGTAGCATACTTAAAATAAACACGAACATATTTGATTTAAATATGTTTTTTTCCCTCAGTGTAAGTATTTAAAGCGAAAAATACCAAAAAACGTAGTTTTTAATATCCAATAACATTTTAAGATTTTACAATAAAGTTAAGATGGATATTTTTTCTAACGTGCATAAATTATTCCATACAACTTTGACATAATTTTGCCGCATGTTACTAAAAAACGCCAAATTTGTATGGGCTAGTTTGAACATTGACCCTTTTTGAACATTGTGTAGTAGTAGATGGTTAACGATGTCCAACATTTTTTAAAAGAACCTCCCTACACAGAAAATAAAAAAAATATTTGAGTAAATTTTTAAAAAATTATTAAATTTTGCACCAGTAAACGATTTAATAGTATTCAGTAAACTTTTAATAAAAAAATATTATTAAATGTTTGCCAAAAAATTTGAGTAAGTTTTTAATTGACACAATTAAAACATTACTCAAAATTTTTAATTGACACAATTAAAACTTTTCTCTAAATTTTTTGTTTTTTTAAGTAACTGTTTAATCGTGTCAAGTAAAAGATTACTAAAAATCTATCAATTTTTATAAAATTATTTACTTATTTTTTTTTTTAATTTTTAAGTAAATTTTTATTTGCCTTAATTAAAAAATTTCTAATTTTTTTTAAATTTAAACAATCACTTGTTTAAATTTTTTCCTCCATATTTTTGTCTGTGTAATATACACTCAAAAAACAAAACTTGTACTATAACAAAAAAGCTCATAAAATTTTGAGTCTCGTAAATAGAAACAAAAAACTAATTACACTACGTGACAGTTTTTTGACCAAATGTATCTGACACCTAATCTATATGTACAATTGCCCGCTGAATCCGAATATGAAGTCAGAATGGTCAAAAGTAGAACAGTTTTCGAGATATTCGAAAATAACCGTAATTTGTGTTTTTAAAAAATATGATGTCACTTAAATGCAAATATCTTCAAAACTATTCGTCGATTTATGTATTTCCTTTTTTTTAATGAAAGATAACAAAACTACTAAAATAACCTTGGGTCGCTTGTGAAGATTAGTCAAGAAATGGCAGAGTTACAGTGGACAAAAGTTCAAACTTCATGAAAAATTTTATGATTTTTTGCAATTTTGCTCTTTTCAAGTTATTTTTTTTAAACCAAACAATTTAAAATTATAATGTTTTATTACATAGGAGATTATTTTATTTCAATACGAACATTTTGCGCCCAACAAGACCCAGATTGGTGCAAAAATGACAAAGCTACAGAAGATTTAGTGAATTAACCCACTTTTCATTACTTACATTTAGCTTTGTATATTTACTTGTGTTTTTAAAAAAAAAAATCGAAAAGTGGGATAATTCAATTAATCTACTGTAACTTTGTCATTTTTGCACCGATCTGGATCCTATTGGGCACAAAATGTTCGTATTGAAATAAACTAACGTTCTAAGTGATAAAATTTAAAAAAAAATATTTTTTAGTTTTAAAAAAATAAGTTGAAAAGTTCAAACAACGGTAATTTTTTCGATTTTCTCGTAAATATCTCGAAAACTGTTCTACTTTTGACCATTCTGACTTCATATTCGGATTCAGCGTTCGGATTTACATAAAGATTAGGTGTCAGATTCATTTGGTCACGACTTTGTTGAAAATTTGTGACGCAGTGTTATTTTTACTCGGGCTATCACACATATTCATATTTCACATGATTTTTTTTTTTTTTTTTTCAAAAAAAATCTTAAACACCTGCATTTTCACATTGTCACCTTATTCTTTTTCTGAGCAATAATTAACAAAACTGCAAAGCTATTAGAAATCCTTTCATTCATTCTTTAAACAAATGCTAATTTATTAAAAAATAAATTCGAACACTTGATTTTTATACCCTCCAACCACAGTATGGGGGTATACTCACTTTGTCATTCCATTTGTAACGCATCGAAATATTGGTCGGGGACCCCATAAAGTATATATATTAGAGATGGGCGCGTGAGTGAATTTTGACTCACACTCACTCACGCTCACGCAAAAAATAATCGAATCACCCACGCAATTTTTTTTTGTACTCACGCTCATTCACTATTCACGTGAGTAATAAAAAACTTACTCACGCTCACGCGTCACTTACGCCATATTCAATCACGCTCACGCGTGAGTCACGAATAATCTACTCACGCAATAAAATTTTCTTACCAAGAAAAAAAAACTCCAAAAAAATTTTTTTTACAAAAAATAAAAAAAAATGTGGCAAATCAAAAAATCGAATCACGCAAACTCACTAATCACTCACTCAGATTTTTTTTCAACTCACGCTCACTCACAATCACGTGATTGAAATGAAAATCACTCACATTCACCAGTGATTCACGCGTGATGCACGTGAATCACGCAAATCACGTGACAAGCGCCCATCTCTAATATATATTATTGATCCATGATCGATTCTAAGACATTCTGTGAATGTCCGTCCGTCTGTAGATGGCACGATACAGTCCAAAATAAGAGAGATAGCCTCCTGCAATTTGGCATGAATATGTCTTATGGTAGGCTAGGTCTAGGCAGGTTAAGTTCGTAAATGGGAAAAATCGGCTCAGGGTGAAAAAAGTTCCCTCTTGAAGAACTGAACCAACCTCTGGAAAAATACACTTTTTTTACATGTTTTCTTGTATTTTTGTTAAATTAAATAAACATTTGTTATATTTATCGGGATGGGAAGGTGCTCTCAATGTCCCTCACTGACCCCCATCTACCCCCCAAAGGGGAGGGGGAAACGTTTTTTGCATTTTTTTTCACGGTTTTTGACATTTTTTCAGATGCAACTATATGAACATTTTATACAGATCGAAAGATTTTCTGAAGGCCTATCCAATTCGTCTTCGTTAAGTTCTTATTTTTAAAAATGTAAAATCGTTGGGGTAGTTTATATGGAGATGTAAATACGTACGACCGCCAAAATCATATATTATAATTTCTATTAAAATTAACCTGACCCGTATTTTTACGTTTGGTGAAATTCCTGCTAGTTCGACTTTTATTCGGATTTCCCCGAAAGACCCCTTTTTTATAAGGTGGCAACCCTTTTTTAAATCTGAGATTGGGCAGCTAAAAACTGGTAATTCTTATTTTTATTCCCTCATTGCCATATGCAATTTTCAGGACAATCGGTGGGTGCCCTCTGAAAGAACTCCCTTGGAAGTTGTCTCTCGAAAGTTGGCGTGTTTTCAACAGACAAACAGCCGAGCACAGCTTGGTACTTTAAAATTACTGTAAATATACCAAAGTATTTAACTTTCCATCACTGTTATAAACTTTTTGAGAAGAAAGCACATTAAAACTCTTATACGTTATAAGCTTTTGATATGCAGCTATTAGCGGCACACTAAAGCTTAATTTGTGTTACTACTTCACAACAACTTTAAATGTGTACTAGATTAACTAATAAAAGCCCGCAAATTATTTTAACAACAAAAAAAAATATATGAAGGAAACCAATACAAGTTTTTGTAAAATCCAATGTGTAATTGTAGCAACTTTTTATTGTTGTTACTGGCCAGGCTTGCCATTTTCGCACTTTTTGTGCTAAATGTAGTAGTTTTTTTTTAGTAGCAAGCACATAAATTTAAGAAAAAAGCCAAGAAAGAAAGTTGTCCTCAAAGCTTCTCCCATTTAGCCCATTCCTATTTTCATATGGCTTGGGGCTATGCAGCTTGAGCAGGTGTAATCGGAATATTATAAAAATTTTGGAGGAACTACTTCCAAGTATGCCTAACATACCGACATTCAAATTTTTTGCGAATTGCAAAAAGTAACTTTTGGCCGGAAAATGCTTTCTGTGTTCCTCTGTGCGTCGCACTGTGGGCCAGCATCCCTGAATTTTGGCCATAAATAGACCGCTTAAGCTGTAAGTCAAAAAAGTATTACTTATAAGTGTTAATAGGTCGCTGATCACGATTCTGTAAAAAAAATTTCAAAATTCAAAATGGCGGATACAAAATGGCGGACATGATTTTTTAATTCTTTGTTTATTATATTTATTGTAATAATTGTCGATGTATTAGGAGTCGTAAATAACGAATATGAGCTCAGACTTTTAAAATTCAAAATGGCGGATCCAATATGGCGACAAATTTAAATTTACGATTTTTTGTATGTTGTCTCTTTTGGACAAAAACTTCGATTTTAATGGTTTTTGGATGTTAAAACTGATTTTGGAATTAAAGATTTGAAATTCAAAATGGCGGATCCAATATGGCGGATATGCTTTTGAAATTCTTAGCTAATTGTATTTAAATTAATCATTTTCGAAGTATTTAGGGTAGATAATTACGAATTTGACCTCCTATTTTTTAAATTCAAAATGGCGGATCCAATATGTCGACAAATAAAATATTAAGTTTTTTTCTATGTTGTCTGATTATTATGGTTTTTTGGATGCCAAATCTGATTTTAGAATTAAATATTCAAAATAGCGGATCCCATATGGCGGACAAGATATTAAAATAATTGATTAATGTTTCAAAATATCACTAGGAAATGATTGCGCAACACGAATACGAACTCAGATTTTTTGAAATCAAAATGGCGGATCCAAAATTTAGGACCCAGCTTTTTTAAAAAAATGTACAATGTTTACTTTCCTAAGTTTTTATAAATCCCTCTTTTTGCTTATATCAGAAGATTTTAATAAAATATTTCTCTTTTAAATGCGCCAAAAAGTTCATATATTCAGTGGCACATTTAAGACAGCACTTTTTTATTTCAAATAAGCATTTCCTCTCCTTAATGTACAAATAATGATACTAGCTTACAATTTCATACAAAATATTTTAAACGCTATCGCCAAAACATGCCCGCTTAAATGCGTTCCCAGCATTAAGCATTCACGGTTAGCACTAGAGATGGACGCTGGCCAGTGAATTACGCGTGATCTAAAGTGAGCGTGATTCAAATTTTTGGATCGTGAGTGATAAGTGAGTGAGACCTTTTTTTTCGTGAGTGATTCGTAGTGAGAGCCATTTTTTTGCGTGAGTCAAAATTATTAAATTGTATTGATTCGGTTTTTATAATTTTTTCGTGTTTTAAATGTTTAGCGTGAGTTACGCGTGAGATTGAGTCACACGTGAGTGGTGTTTTGTTTACTCTACGTAAGTAGTGAGTAAGTGTGAGAAAAAAACGATTGATTAAATTTTGTTTTTTTTTTTGCGTGAGTCAAAATTCACTCACGTGCCCATCTCCAGTTATCACGCCAATGTTGTCAAAGTGGGACATTTTTTATTAGAAATCAATAGAAACAAAAATATCAAAAAAATTTTGAAGTTCCATTTTAGGGCATGTTTAAACGTCATATTTTGGTTTATTGCCTCTATGTCAAAAGGATATGAACGGTCGCACAGGGTCGCAAAAATGTGAATAGAATACATTGTCAGAAACAGATCGTAGTTCGAGGTTTGTCAATATCGTTTGGACTTTTTTAGACTTTGCTGTTGAAAAAAGACGGATGTCAACAAAAGTATGAATTTCCAAAATTTATTAAAAAAATATATACTTATAGCTTACTTTTTGGTAGTTTATCTCGTGTGTTGGACAAACAGATATGTCTTTAGGAGAACTTCGCAGAAAATTTAAAAAAATATTGTGTTGAAGTACAAAAAAATATTATTTGTTTCATAAGTAAAAAATATAAAAAAAATCTCAAACTTTGACTTTAACCTCATTCAAAAAAAAAAGAATTTTAGCTACAATAAAAAGATATTAAAGACGGAAAAAATTCAAGATGTCGACATTCTGAAAAAATATTTTTAAATATGTGTTGCCTTACAGACCTTATTGGCCAAAAAATGGAAATCCTGGCCCACAGTGCATAGTATTGCCGACTCTCTTTACATACGATGGCCCTAATTTTGAATCCAAAAAAATTGGTGTTCCCGAAAATTTAAAAAATGCACATATAAACTGCCTACACGACAAAAAGTGTGAAGAGTGTTTGCGATACTATGAACAAAAAATTGGCTGCGTTTTGGTCTATCTTTGTTAGTTTTTAAAGTTTTTTATGCAATGAATGAATAAGCCATTCGATTTTTCAAATTAAATGAAAAGAAAATCGATTGCATTCGTAAGTGAATGCATTCGATTTTTAAAAGTCGAATGATAAAAAATCGAATGCATTCGATTTTTGAAAGTCGAATGAAAAGTAATTCGAATGCATTCGCTATTTATAAATCGAATGAATCTAAAGCGAATTCATTCAATTCGCTAAAATGTGATTGGGGAATGCAATCACTAATTTTTCATTCAGAATGCCAAATCGAATTAAGGAATGAAATCCTTCGAGGCTCCTGAAGTTTGGCATATATGTTGGGCATTTACCTGGTCAGGTTGGTATTGCAATCCAGCGAAATTGGTCCAGTGCACAGTGCCACATTTGGCCAATCTAGCACGACAAAAATCAAAAAAAAAAAGTTCCCCGATTTTCATGATATGTTTGTATGTATTATAGAACATTCCTAATAGCACGGAAATAATCATATAAGATCGAAAATTCTGTTCGTTACTAACAGGTGGGTGCATAAAGTTGCATCTTGTAAAATCCTGTAACTAGTGTACATTATTTCGCATAAATTAAGTCGAGTTTAATCTGTTGTAACTTTTGAACAAAAAGAGATATTTATCTATTTTTTTTTTTGATAATTTTAAAGGATATTTAAATGCTTTAAGTCATATCTTTTCTTTTTTTTTAAACAAATTTTTCTATTTTTTTTAAATTTTTAACCAAATACAAATTTTTTAAAAGAAAATTATATATTTATTTTTTTTTGATGGAATAGAACTTTTGTGTTTGGTCCGTATTGGTCGCCGGACTTTTTCAGATATATTGACCAATATCCATAGTACTTATTTCAACGGCTAACTTTTGCGACCGTCTGCGACGCTGACTACAGTGGGGCGATATGTAAACCTTGTTTTTACATATTTTTTAAACATATTTTTAAAAAGTGGGCGTGGCAGTTGTCTGACCTCCCCTTTTTTTTGTGATATTATTTCTACAGTCATTGAGAGTATACATACCAAATTTAAAGAAATTATAACCAAAATTACAAATTTTAAAAAAAGTGGGCGTGGCCCTTAATTGGCCTCCCACATTTTTCTTAATGTTATTTTCGAAGTCAAAACGAACATTTATTCCGAATTTCAAGTCAATATAATTAAAATTGGATTTTTGTCGTCCTAGATTGGCCAAATGTGGCACTGTGCAGTGGTTCAAAAGTAATTCAAAAAGCAATTCTGAGGATGCTGAAGCCCGACATATATATTTATCGTTCCCCTGGCCTGGTTCGTTTTTAATTTCAGCCAAATTGGGCCAGTGGTTCAAAAGTTATTAGCAAATCAATGAATTTCAGATTAGCTCACCTCAAATTCACGTGTTGAAAACCCGTTAAACATGTTTTAAAAACATTGGTAAGTCACAAAAATATTTTACAACGTATTTTTGTCACTCAATAATATTTTTGCACTTAAAAAATTTAGGCAATTATTTTTTTTTTTTTTTCAAAAATTAGTTAAAAAGTGTTTTTCACAAAATAAAATATTTCTAATCAAAAATTTTATATTTTTCACGTTAGAAAACTTACTATAACTTAAAAAGGGCATTGTGGAGGGTATTCATAGATTCGGCCAAGTTGAATTTAACTTTTCTACTTGTTTTTTTGATAAATAAGAGTTTCGTGTGAGTGAAGCTTGAGTAAGTGCACGTGAGTATGAGTTTTATTAAATTTACTCACGTGATTGTGAGTGAGTGTAGGTAGAAAAAATATGCTCATGTGTGAAATTCCTGTCGTGAGCGTGAGTGAGTGTGACTCAAAAACTACTCACGTGCCCTCTATATACTGAACTCTTTATAATTTTTTTGACCGTTTTAGCATTTTAACAATTTTTAAAATGGTAACACTGTTTTTGTCCCTGATTTTGTGAGAAAATTGTGAATAAACAACTGTTTTTTTTGTTTGTAATATTATTTGTTTAAAAAAACATACGACAGACGACAATTATTATTACTATTATTATTAAATATTACTCTACTTGTAATTTACGAATACTTTTTACACTATGTAGAGTACACCAAAAGAGGAGAGCTTCCGACGAATTCATCGTAGAATTTAATAAATATGTTTTGTTTTTAAGTTTAGTTGCCGTCGGAGTTTCAAAGTGTTTGGTTGTGATGAAACGGGTTCACCGCCATTGTCGTTATTATTACCATTGTTTTTATTTACATTATTTAATAAAAAAAATAATTGTATATTGTTTGATTTAGTTAAACAAAAAAAAAAAAACGTTAAAAAGAAGAAGAAAGAGAACAACAAAAACAATATAATAGTAACTAATCAAGAAAATACATAATATTCGTAATTAATGGCAAATGGT
The DNA here is from genome assembly GCA_963921195.1 of Pegoplata infirma. Lineage (NCBI taxonomy): Eukaryota > Metazoa > Arthropoda > Insecta > Diptera > Anthomyiidae > Pegoplata > Pegoplata infirma. Next base: position 33,724,349 of record OY992540.1, on the reverse strand, counting down.
TGAAAATAAATATTAAAAAAAAAATTATAGTTTAATTAAAAAAAAAACAGTAATATTATTTGGCTTACCTTAAATTCTATTTTAATTTTTTGCGTGATAATGAAACAATTAGAAATTAAGAAGTTATTAATAAAATAAATAACAAATAATTAAAAAAAAAAATACAAAAGAAAAATGTAAAATTTAATATTTTCAACATTACAATAAATAATACTACAAAATGTGAGTGTAATATAAAATGTGCGTGTTTTAGTGTAAATAATAATTGTGGTCAGGTGTGGTTCCGAAGGAGATCAGCTCCCAACATGAGTAAAACATTGGCGTACACAAATTAGTTCATCAGATTTTGGCTGCAGAAAATTTTTCTGAATTCGATTTTTTTTTTTTTCTAAAATTCATAGATTAAAAAAAAAAAAATCAATAAAATGTTGAATACACCCCAGATTCTTAAACATTATTTCGAAAGAAATTTTGAGACATATCGACTGTTCCATTCTAAACAAGTAAAAAAGTTAAATTCGGCCTTGCCGAATGTAGTGATACCCTCCACAATTTCAAAAAGATTATTGCAAAAAACTTTATTTAAAAGGAAATTACTTTTGAAAAAAAAAAAAAATTTTTAAAAAAAAATTCTGCAAAAAAAATTTTTGGTAAAAAAAAATCCGCGATTTTTTTCTTTTTTTGTCAAAAAATATGTTCGTACTTGTTTAAATACCATTTGTTGTTCAATTATGTTAACATATGTCAACCAGAAGCCGAATTAAAGCATTTTGTATTTTTAGGTTATGTTGAATGTATTGAAATTTTTGAGGTGTGCTTACATTTTCGTTCATAACTTTTGAACCGCTGAACCGATATCGCTCAAATGCAATACCAAACTTCTCGGGAAGTTTACATATTCCAATAAATATGTTAAGTTTAAGTCATCTCTGTGCAATATTTTGTCCGCGACAGCATTTTCCACAGACAGACGGACATCGCTAGAATGTCTTAAAATCGATCGGGCATCATGAATATGTATACTTTATGGGGTCCCAGATCGATATTTCGATGAGTTGCAAACGGAATGACAAACTTATATATACACTCAAAATATTTTGTAGGCAAAAACAAATGAAAAACAGACTTAAAACTAGTGAATAAACAATTGAAAACCATCCCAGTAATTATTCATTAGTTTTAACAAACATCAACATTTATTTTTTACTGTTGACAAAATTTTCTAAAATAAATAACATTAAACATTAAAAAATTACGGTTTCTTCATTCTTTTTTACCAACAAATTCGAAAAAAATAACCTACGAAAACATTAAAAATTAATGACAGTTCTGTTATTTTTACCAACAAATTCCAAAAAAAAATAACCTACGAAAACAATAAAAATTAATGATTTCGTAGGTTATTTTTTAAAATTTTCTATTGAAATATTTTTTTAAAATTTTTTAATAAGTTGTTGATCCCGCAATCAACTACATTCTGGCCAGACACTCTACCCATCGTGCCAAAGTCAATTGATACAAACATGTTTTTATATATTTATAAATAATTTTTAGATTTTTTTTTCTACAAAAAAATAACCTACTTGTGTAGGTAAAAAATAATGATATCTCATTAAAAAATACCAACAATTAAAAAAAAAATTACTTACACAAATCATTAAAAATTTAAAGAATAATCAGTAGTTTTTACTTACAGAACAAAAATAAATGACTTTAAAAATTGAATGTTAATGAAAGTCTTTATTTTTTAGTGTGTTATTTTTGAAACAATGGATAGAAGTAGTCATTAATAAAAACATCAAACAAATGTTTTTTCTTTTAAAAACGACTAAACGTAAATTTTTTTAAATAAACTACAAACAGTTAATGACATAATTTTTTAAGTGTACCCTCTTTCACTAAGTGGAGGGTATAAAAACGCTAAGTTGACATAGCATGTTTTGCCGGAAATAGCATTTCTGATTCAAACAAAAATAGTCGGGTGAAATGTTGAAAACAACCCAGTTTCTAAAACATTATTTCTAAAGAAATTTTGAAACATATTGACATTTAAATTCTTAAAAATGTCGACAAAGCATATTTTGTTAGGAATGATATTTCTGAATTTATCATTTGTTAACTTAGATTTTCTAAAAATTTGGTATTGATCTGACTTTCCTATCAAAAATAAATTAATAAAAAATTTTAAATTATTATACCCTATACCACTTTGTATTAAAGGGTAAAATGACTTTGTGCTGATCAGTGCCATCTTAAGGTATGGCAAAGCCCTTGGGCCCAACAATTTGGACCCAGCAACTTAATTTTAAGAAAAAGAGGAAATGATTTGGCTCCAAAGATTTTTTTTCTTGGTTTTAGTTCATAATTTTCCCAAAAATAAGGAAAACAAAGTTAATTCATTTTAAGCCAATTTTAACAAGAAAATGGAAAAATTTATATTACACTTTAGTTCAATCACATTTTAAAATTGGAATGGGGTCGACCCTGGACCCATGGGTTTGGAGCCAATGGGTCCAGCCCCTTGTTAACTCAAGACTCCGGTCCTTTAAGGGTCCCCATAGATTTTGACCCAAAATTTGTGTCCGTTTCGCTCTAACTTGCTTAGTTTTTGAGATACGGTAATAAGGGGTCTGATAGGGTCTTGAGAATCTTAAAAACTGGATAACTCAAAAACTATTAATCGGAGGGCTTTCAGGTAATTTGCAGAAGTGTTCTACGAGTCAAGAGCTACAAAAATGCCGTTGGACCTTTTCTAGTGTTGGCAGTATTTACCGAGATATGTGCATATGTATATAAAATCTCGGGAATTTCAAATTTTAGATCTAAAATTAGGGTCTTGAGACCCCGACAGATATGGAGAGCTAGGCTATTCCATATTTTTTGTAGTCTTTCTTTTGAAAATTTCGTCCGTTTCGCTCTATCTCGCTTAGTTTTCGAGATATCGCCATTTTGAATTTTTAACTAAATTCTAAGAAGTTATTTACTAAATTCTCAGAAGTTATTAACTAAATTCTAAGAAGAACACTTCCTCAATCCAAAGAAGAGAAATACGATGATGTTTTTTTTAGTAAATTTTAACTAAACTTGAACTAAATTGTTTTTTAAGAAATATGTCTTAAAAATAAAGATACATTTCTTAGATTTATGGAAAATTTCTTTGGCAGTAAGAATTTTTTTCCTAATATTTAAAAATTCCATTTAAAGAAAACTATTTACTACTTATAAGAAAATGAACTAAACTTTTTTCCTCATAGTTAAGAAAATTTCTCATTTTTTAGTTAAATTTTACTAAATTTTAGGAAAATTCATGATAAATTTTTAAAGACTTTTTCCTTAATTTTAGTTATGTCTTTTTTTCAGTGTGTTTCGGCTTATCCGTGTTTCAAAATTTCGTTGTCCGTTGAAACAATGTGGACCTTCGGAAAAATTTCGATAATGTCCACTTAAATTTAATAAAGATTATTTTGTATTTTTATGAATATCGTATATGAGCATTCCACACCAAATGCCCCGCTACAGAAAAACATGTGTCCCGTAAATTTCTGAATATGTTGTTTGGATAGCCCAATATGAAACTCAGAATATTGCGTTTTTGGTTTTTAAAATTTTCAAAAACTGGGCTTAGGAGGCGTGGTCAAATTTATGGCGAGTTGCCTTGATTAAATATTCATCACATTAAAACGGAATGCACCACAATCCCAAAAATTTACATTCTTATATAGTTTTGTATGGGCTATCGATTAAATTTTTTTTTTGGGAAATTTTCAGAACCCGTTCTGAAATTTTCTATTTTTTAAAAAAGTAAATTTATCAAAAATCCGGCCACTTTTTTTTTTTTAAATTTTTTTTTTAAAGTTTAGATATTTGTCCATCCCCACAAAAAAATTCAGACACGTGTTTTCAGTTTTTTTGAGAAAATCGCATTTGAATTTTAAATTTCATAACAATTTTGTAATTTGCTTGTTGTTTCTTATTTTAACGTTGCGAATGAGTATTATTAATTACATAAATATTACTCATACGCTCTGTTGAAACAAAAAAATACAAGCAAATTACTAAATTGCTATGAAATTTAAAATTCAAATGCGATTTTCTCGAAAAAAAAAACTAAAAATTTGATTCAGATTTTTTTTGTGTGGATGGACAAACATCTAAACTTAAAAAAAAAAAAATTAAATTGACTTTTTTAAAAAATGGAAAATTTCAGAACAGGTTCTGAAAATTAAAAAAAAAAAAAAATTTATCGACAGCTTATACAAAACTATATTAGAATGTAATTTTTTGAGATTGTGGTGCATTCCGTTTTAATGTGATAAATATTTAATCAAGGCAACTCGCCACAAATTTGTCCATTTTCCAATATTTTACCACGCCTTCTAAGCCCAGTTTTTTTTTAAAAATTAAAAAACCAAAAACGCAATTTTTTTATGTTCCATATATGGCTATCCATACAACCTATTCAGAAATTTACGGTACACATGTTTTTTTTCGCTGGACATTTGGTGTGGAATGCCTCATATGTCTTCACATAAATACCCCCCAAAATTAAATTAAATTTAAAAAACATTTCTTCTCATATGGAAACATCTTATAGTTTAAAAAAATAACAAGTGAGAGTGTTAAATTCGGCTGTGCCGAATCTTTTATACGCTCCAAAATTAAAAAAAAATGTTTCATTTATTTAACAAAAATACAAAAAAACATGTAAAAATGTGTATTTTTTCAGAGGTTGGTTCAGTTCTTCAAGGGGGAACTTTTTTCTCCCTGAGCCGATTTTGCGCATTTACGAACTTAACCTGCCTAGGACCATAAGACATATTCATGCCAAGATGCAGGGGCTAGCTCTTTTATTTTGGACTGTATCGTGCCATCTACAGACGGACGGACGGACGGACATTCACGGAATGTCTTAGAATCGATCATGGATCAATAATATATATACTTTATAAGGTCCCCGACCGATATTTCGATGCGTTACAAACGGAATGACAAAGTGATTATACCCCCATACTGTGGTTGGAGGGTATACAAAATGGCTGAAAAATCTAAAAAAAAAAGATTTTTTCGCCATATTTTGAAAAACGACATATCTTGGTATACTGTCGGCACTCGGAAAAGTCCAACCGCATTTTTGTAACCCTTTGCTCGTAGAACACAAAATACCCGAAAGCCTTCAGACTATTAGTTCTTAAGTTATACAGTTTTTAAGATTCTCAGGACCCTATTAGACCCCTTAAAACCGTATCTCAAAAACTAAGCAAGGTAGAGCGAAACGGACAAAAGTTTTGGGTCAAAATCTATGGCAACCCTTAAAGAACCAAACACGTTGCAACGGGGTCTTAAGTCAACAGGGTCTGGACCCATGGGCTCCGAACCCAATGAGATCTGGACCCAATCTAGTGCTCAAATGAGAATGAACTAAAATATAGTAAAATATTTCTAATTTTCTAGTAAAAAATGTTTTCCTTATTTTTAAGAAAAAAAAACTGAAAAAAATCTTTGAAGCCAAATCAATACCATTTTTTCTTGAAATTTAGTTAATTTTTCTATTATATAGTTCCTTCTTTTTTGAGTGTACAACTAGCATGTTTTAGTATGGAACTGTCGATATTTTCTGCAAATACAGAACTGTGATCATGTAAAACGATAGTTGACTATCGTCGATTTTTGGAGCCTTGTTGCTCCTAAACTACTCAAAATGTTTTCAAATTTTTTAATGATTCTGGATAAGACACCACTCCTTAATAATTTAAAAAAGAAAAACTTTTTAATTTCCCTTCAAAACGATATGTATTTTGATGTCGTTTATGCATCGTCTATCGTTTTCGTTTTACGTGATTGGCCCCCTGGTCAAGTCTTTTAAAAAAAATGTACTAGAATAATGTCTTGTTACTTTCATTAAACCAAAAATATTTTTGAAGAATTTTTTTTTAAGCTGATGCCATCCGAACTGATGATTTGTTATCCCCAAGAACCCCCACAAATTACTCAAAACTATTTAAATTTTTATAAAAACACTTTTTATAATTGATTTTGTTAAGATTTATTAACAAATTGAGATTTATTACAATTGATGTTTTTAGCATAACAATTGATCTTATTCGAATCACAATTGATATTTTTCGAATAACAATTTTTCATTTCCCAATTAGAATTGATCTTTTTCGAAATACAATTGATCTTTTACGAATTACAATTAATCTTTTTTGAAAAATTGTTCTTTTTCGAATTAGAATTGATATTTTTCGAGTTAAAATTCATCTTATTCGAAATACAATTAGTATTTTTCGAATTACAATTGATATTTTTCGAATTACAATTGATCGTATTTGGAATTACAGTTGATCGTTTTCAAATAATAATTGATCTTTTCGAATAACAAGTAGAATTTCAAATTGAATTTTCGAATTACAAATAGAATCTTGGAATTACAATTGATCTTTTTCGAATTACATCTATAAATGGTGTAGCTTAAATTTCCTACTGCAGAACAACATTAAAGGTTTGACTTACCGTCTTAACCTCCCCCTCGCTCTCAAAATATTTTGTTTTGCTACGACCCTGATCTTAGCAACAATTAACTAAAATAAATTTATTCGTTATTTTAATTAATAATGCAATAAATACTTTTAACATCTTAAAAGTTAATTGACATCAATTTTTGGGGTTTAATTTTTTTTTTTTCAATTTATTTACTAATTGTTGCCAATTGTTTTTAAATAAAAAAAATATTTGCCAAAATAACAAAAAAAATAGTTCGCAGTAATAGCAGCAGCAGCCGCAACAACAATACCATACGTCAACATGTAACAACCAACAAACAACAACAATCAAAATTTACATTCATGTAGTGGCATATTTTCATACATCAGTATAAATATATTTTTTTTACAACTTTTAATATTATTATAATTGTTGCTACAATCGGGTTTACGTCGGCCAATTTATGCCTCATTCATGTTTTCATTCAACGAATCTATTACAAGGTAAGAAGTAGTAATAAGTTATTAGTTTTTTTTATTAAACCAACTCTAACTACACTAAAAAAAAAATTAGTAAAATTACTAAAAGTGCCTGTAGTTTTACGAGGAGGTTCTTGTATAATTTGAACTAACAAAATCCTTGCAATATTAAAAAATTTGCCTCGTAAATTTATAGATTTTGTACTTAAGATATTTTTGCAAAAGCTTTAAAATTGAATTACGTAAAAAAAAAACAATTATTATTTTTTTGGTAAATTAACAATTTTTTTTTGTAAATTTTCAATTACTGAACGTTAAATTTACCTGGTGCGGATCTAGCTTTTGGATTCGGAGGGAGGAGGGAACTGTTTTCTCCAAAAAAATTTTTTTGGAGAAAACGCTGCCGGACCGATTTACATCATAAATTAGATCCGTTTAAGCCTATTCATAATTTTTAGTCATATTAAAATTTCTCTATATAAAAAACAACAATAAAATTAACAATTAAAAAAGTTAAAATCGCCCTTGCCGAATGTAGTGATACCCTCCACCATTTCTAAAAGATTATTGCAAAAAACTTTATTTAAAAGGAAATTAAAAAAAAAAATAAAAAAAAAAATTTCTGCAAAAAAAAATTTGGTAAAAAAAATCCGCGATTTTTTTTCTTTTTTTGTCAAAAAATATGTTCGTACTTGTTTAAATACCATTTAGTGTTCAATTTTGTTGACATATGTCAAACAGCAGCCGAATTAAAGCATTTTGTATTTTTAGGTTATGTTGAATGTACTAAAAGTTTTGAGGTGTCCTTACATTTTCGTCCATAACTTTTGAACCGCTGAACCGATATCGCTCAAATGCAATACCAAACTTCTCGTGAAAACTTCCAATAAATACTGTAGCGGTTATTAAAACAAATTTATTTTTATAAAAGAAAGATCTTTTTATTTTGAAGAATTGAAATTGAATGAAAATATTTTAGACAAACGTAACGAACTTCATTGAAGGAATTGCAATATGTATCCCTTCTAATGCCTTGCTTAACTGAATTCTTGATTATCTACGACTCTTTCAGATTAAGTTCTTCGATGAAGCTTTTTCTGATTACATTTTTATCTGATAACATTCTTCATTCTTCTTGACAATTTCCCCTGATAACCGAAACTCCATTAAATGTTGTCAATAATTTGTTAGATTCTTGATAGAAGAGGGAATGTTATCATATTTCTTGAGAAATTTAAAGCGTTTAACGTTTCACTTTTAGTTAAAGAAAATGATTTATAGACCAAAAGTTGCATAATTGGTGCGAAATCCTGGCAAGATCGCCAATTTATAGCAAATAATTTATAAAAATATTTTCCGGAATAAACGACTTTATTGTAGAAAATATAAAAACGTTATGACAATACAATTTTTAAAGTTTTGAAATCAAAATTACACAGAAATACTGATAAACATATTTTATAAATATTTACAGTGGATAACCACCACAAATACGTTAAGTTTCAGTCATTTCCGTGTATTTTTTGGCCGTGATCACAATTTCCACAGACAGACATAAGGATAGACGGACATTGTTAGAATGTCTTAAAATCGATCGGGGATTATGAATATATATACTTTATGTGGTCCCAGACCGATATTTCGATGAGTTACAAACGGAATGACAAACTTATATATACCCTCTATCACTAGAGTGGAGGGTATAAAAAACAAGTAAAAAAGTTAAATTCGGCCTTGCCGAATGTAGTGATACCCTCCACAATTTCAAAAAGATTGCAAAAAACTTTATTTAAAAGGAAATTACTTTTGAAAAAAAAAATTTTTTTTTGAAAAAAAAAATTTCCGCGAAAAAAAATTTTGGTAAAAAAAAACGCGATTTTTTTCTTTTTTTGTCAAAAAATATGTTCGTACTTGTTTAAATACCATTTGGTGTTCAATTATGTTCACATATGCCAACCAGAAGCCGATTTAAAGCATTTTGTATTTTTAGGTTATGTTGAATGTACTGAAATTTTTGAGGTGTGCTTACATTTTCGTTCATAGCTTTTGAACCGCTGAACCGATATCGCTTAAATGCAATACCAAACTTCTCGGGAGAACTTCCAATAAATATGTTAAGTTTCAGTCATCTCTGTGAAATATTTTGTCCGCGACAGCATTTTCCACAGACAGACGGACAGACGGACAGACGGACAGACGGACATCGCTAGAATGTCTTAAAATCGATCGGGCATCATGAATATATATACTTTATGGGGTCCCAGATCGATATTTCGATGAGTTACAAACAGAATGACAAACTTATATATACCCTCTATCACTAAGTGGAGGGTATAAAAATTATTTGAAAATTTAAAGAAACAAATAAAATTTTTAAATTTTGTTGCAGGTTTATATAGTAAAATATTGTTATTATGACTTTTCAATCATAAAAATTGAAATATGACAGTCATAGAGTCATAACTGTGAATAGGCCCGAAAATTTTATATAAAATTCTTAATTGCAAGACTTTTTTTAATTTTTTTAAAGTTAAAATTTAATATTCCAAAAAAAATGTTCAATAAATTATTGAGTTAAAACACCTCAATCCAACCGACCGGTTGGCCTCACCACCAGGGCCGCTTTAAGGTATGACGGGGTCCTGGGCAGACAAGAATTCGGGGTCCGCTGAAAAGAAAAAGTTCCATGACAAAAAAAATGTTGTTTTTGGTACAAATTAAACTCATGTTATCACCTGTTTTAAGACAAAGAAACTAAAAAAAAATATTTTGAGTAGGGATATTCTAGCTCGAGTTAATTTTTCTTTACTTATTAAAAAAAAATTGTGTACACAGCAAAAAATAAAAACAAAATTTATTTAAAAAAATCGTAGATTTAATTAAAAAATTAAATAAATACGGACCAATCACTAAAATGCGCATATAAATTAAAAATATTTGTATGTCAAATAAAAATAAATGGATTTTTAGTTTAATAAACACTTATACTATTAATTAAAAAATTTAATCAAAATTAAAAAATAAATAATTAAAATTTAAATTATATAAATTAAAAATGGTATTAAAAAATTTTGAAACTAATTAAAATATTAATTGTATAAATTAAAAAAATTAAAAACAATTTTTTTTTAATAAAAAGTATAAAAAAAATATTTCTCCAAACTTTACCAAATATATTTATGCCGTAAAGACATAGTCAGTAAGAGAACTTTATAAATATGATTATAAACCTTTTATATACATATACGTTAAACTATAAACAAAATGAGAATTCAAAAAACTATATGAGAAATCAAAAAACTTTCAACAAACTGTTTGTACTATGTGTAAAACAATGCAAGAGAACACATACTCGCATACACGCGGAAAACAAAACAAAATAAAAGAAAAATAGGTAAAGCTAAAAATTTAATTAAACAATTAATTATATTAATTAAACATTTAATTAATATTAAATTAAAAAACAATTAAAATTTTAATTAAAATAAAATATACGATATTATTTTCTGTGTAAAACAATTTGGTTTTAATGAGACCTTTTGTATCTCAGAATCTAAGACATTTCCTATACGAAAAATGTCTCAGAATTTGAAAGTTTTTCTATACGAAAAATGTCTCAGAATCTGAAAATTTTTCTACACTGAAAAAAAGACATAACTAAAATTAAGGAAAAAATGTCTTTAAAAATTTAACATGAATTTTCCTAAAATTTAACTAAAAAATGAGAAATTTTCTTAACTATGAGGAAAAAAGCTTAGTTCATTTACTTATAAGTAGTTCATAGTTTTCTTTAAATGGAATTTTTAAATATTAGGAAAAAAATTCTTACTGCCAAAGAAATTTTCCACAAATCTAAGAAACGTATCTTTATTTTTAAGACATATTTCTTAAAAAACAATTTAGTTAAAATTTACTAAAAAAAACATCATCGTATTTCTCTTTTTTGAATTGAGGAAGTGTACTTCTTAGAATTTAGTTAATAACTTCTGAGAATTTAGTAAATAACTTCTTAGAATTTAGTTAAAAATTCAAAATGGCGATATCTCGAAAACTAAGCGAGATAGAGCGAAACAGACGAAATTTTCAAAAGAAAGACTATAAAGAAAAATATGGAACAGCCTCTGCATATCTGTCGGGGTCTCAAGACCAGTGTTCCAAGCCGACCGGCTCAAAATCGGCGGCGCGTCGCCGCCGACTAATTTTTATTTTTTAAGCCGCCGCCGTTTTTATCGGCTCGCATCGGCTTAAAATTTTGCGGACTTAGAAAATCTTCATTACTAAAAATACTAAATGGGTGTATTAGAGTGCCCACAAAAAAACATTTTTTTAGGTCTTACTTACTTCTTTTTATTGATTGTAAAAAGCACTAACGGCACTATCGAAAAATTTAAAAAGCACTATGTTAAGCTAAGTAAGTTGTTCACCGGTAAAAAAAAATGTTTCGAAACATCAATTAATTTGTAGCGAAAATTTGACAGTCATATGTTTGGTTATGTTTCGCGCGTCAGAATTCATAAAATAACTTTAAATAATACACTCAAAAAATTATGTTAGTAAAATCAACTGAAAATGTCAGTTAAAATAACTACTTTGTAAGTTATTTTGGGGTCAACTACTTTTTCAGTTAAATCAACTAACAATGTTAGTTATTTTAACTGAAAAAAAAGAACTGACTTATGTAGTAAAAACTACTTACATTTGTAGTCAAAACAACTAAAATGTAGTAAAAATAAAATAATCAATTTATAATTTTTTTTCAAAAAGTTTTTCAGAAAAAAAATTAAAGACCAAATTTTTTTTTTTTTTTTTTTTAATGTTGTGAAAAATAAAAAAAACGAAAATCTATTTTTATTTTTTGGAAAAAACTTTGAAAATTTTTCAGAGATAAGCTAAATAAAATTAACTACTTTAAATAACTGTTACTACATCACAGTACTTTTTTGTTAGTTGTTGAAAAAAATCACGTAAAATAACTAACAGAAATAGTTGTTTGATATTTTTCATACAAAAACAACTGACTTTGTAGTTGAAAACAACTAACTACTGTAAAATATACAAACAACTAACATGTAGTAACTTACATAATTTTCTGAGTGTATTTTTTTGGTAATTTATGTGATATAATTAATGTTTACAGTCCCAAACACTTATAATTACTTCATTTTACATCTGAATGTTAAATTTCACCGCTTTTTAAATGGTCTGTACAATTTAAAATGTTGCTTATAGTGTTGATGCGTATTGATGCAACATATACCGGGTTATTTTGCCGGTTTTTCACCAGTGAACAGAATACCTCTTCAGCGAAATTTTTACGAATTTGTAAAGCCAGTGTGAAATTTATGTTTTTTTATATGGAGTTTGACAGATTTTCACGTGAAAACCGAGCAACTTACCCACCTTTAGTGTTTTTATACCCTACACCACTCTGTGGTACAGCACTCAGACAATTATGTAAGTTACTACATGTTAGTTGTTTGTATATTTTACAGTAGTTAGTTGTTTTCAACTACAAAGTCAGTTGTTTTTGTATGAAAAATATCAAACAACTATTTCTGCTAGTTATTTTAAGTCGTTTTTTTGAACAACTAACAAAAAAGTACTGTAATGTTTTTTTATCTCTGAAAAAATTTCAAAGTTTTTTTTCCAAAAAATAAAAAATAAATTTTCGTTTCATTATTTTTTACAACTTTAAAAAAAAAAAAAAAACTTGGAAAAAATATGATCTTCAATTTTTTTTCTGAAAAATTTTTTGAAAAAAAAAATTATATATTGATTATTTTTACTACATTTTAGTTGTTTTGACTACAAATGTAAGTAGTTTTTACTACATAAGTCAGTTGTTTTTGTAAGTTAAAATAACTAACATTGTTAGTTGATTTAACTGAAAAAGTAGTTGACCCAAAAACAACTTACAAAGTAGTTATTTTAACTGACATTTTCAGTTGATTTTACTAACATAATTTTTTGAGTGAGGGTAGTGCTGATGTTTGTAACTACCCGAAATATTGGTCCTAGACCGACCTTTAAGTATACCGATCGACTCAGAATTACTTTTTGAGTCGATTTAGCGATGTCCGTCCGTCGGTCTGTCTGTCGTCTGTCCATCTATCGGTTTAAGCACGATACAGGTCGCAATTTTTAATCAATTGACTTGAAATTTGAAACTTAAGCATATTGTGGCCCAAGGACGAAGCCTATTGAAATTATAAAAAATCGGTCTATGTTAAGACTTAGCCCCCATAAAATCGGCCCCTTTGAATTTCGCTTAAACGTCTCTAACAACCGTCTTATATCAAATATCGTTTTGAAATTTAACAGGTAATAACATTTTTAATGCACAAACCATCATACCAAATTTCAAAGGAATCGGGTCAGTCCTTCTGGTAGTCCCCATTCAAACCTCCCTCCCGATATTCACATAATTTCCTCAAAATACATAAAAATTAAAATATTTGATTACAAATTTATTTGTAGGTGTTAAACATTTGGTAACCTAATCGCATCGGAATACATTTGGACCATTTTTGAACTTAGTCCCCCATATGAAAATTTCGACCGATATTCAGTTAAATCGGTTTATTGGCAAAAAAAAATAAACCAATTACACTAAAATTTGATCTGTAAATAAAGATTTAACAAAAGATAGGTCCAAACGGTCCATGTTTGGACTTGGGACCCATTTTTCCAAAAAAAACACTGGTGTAGGGTATCATATGGTCGGTCTTGACCGACTATAACTTTCTGACTTGTTTTTTAATTTGGGACTATGGGCAATTTTTTGGCGTTTTGATGCATCAAAAAAAAATAGTGCCAAAAGCACTAAGTTGGCATCACTGCTCACACTCACGAAACTTTTATTTATACAAAAAAAAAATTCAAGAACAAAAATTTCTAAAATCTTTCAAAGTTTAAACCAAAATTTAAATTTCAGGAAATTTTACAATTTTTTTTTTAGTTTTGGGACGAAATCTTAAGTTTAGCCAAAGTTTTTTTGTTGTTTTTTTTTTTTTTTTTTGTGCGAAAGGAAATATGAAAAGAAAATAAATAACGCAAACTCACGAAAAAAAATCGGCTTACGCACACTTACTCACGCAATTTTTTTAACACTCACAATCACGTTGAATATAGTCACACTCACGCGTGAATCACGCTTTAAACTGCTCATGTGAACATCTCTACTTTAAACAGACGGACGAACAGACTCAGTGGGTTGGTAAACAATTGTGGTCATGCCTGCATGTAAATACCAAAGTTCTTATCATTTTATTCAAAACAAGTTCAAACTAAAATGGGTTTTTGGTGAATAGTGTAGACTTGATTCAAACCTCATTTAAAAATTTGTTCTATAACAAACGTTAAAACGGTTTCTGTTTTTAAACAAACTTATTTAAAAAAAAAAAATATTACAAATGCAATCGAGCCGATAAGCTAGCCGCCGCCGATTTTATTTTTTCAAAGCCGCCGCCGCCGACTTAAAATTGTCAAGCCGCCGCCGCCGAAAATTTGGCATCGGCTTGGAACACTGCTCAAGACCCTAATTTTAGATCTAAAATTTGAAATTCCCGAGATTTTATATATGCGCATATCTCGGTAAATACTGCCAACACGAGAAAAGGTCCAACGGCATTTTTGCAGCTCTTGACTCGTAGAACAAGGGTCCAGCCCCTTGAGTTAACAAGGAGCTGGACCCATGGGGTCCGAACCCATGGGTCCAGGGTCTAGACCCAATCCAGTTTTAAAATGTGAATGAACTAAAGTGTAATATAATTTTTCCCATTTTCTAGTTAAAATTGGCTTAAAATTAATTAACTTTGTTTTTCTTATTTTTGGGAAAATTATGAACTAAAACCAAGAAAAAAAAATCTTTGGAGCCAAATCATTCCCTCTTTTTCTTAAAATTAAGTTAATTTTCCCAGATTTTAGTTCACTTTTTTTTGAGTGTATATGAAAAATGCCTCAGAATCTAAAATTTTTTTCTATACGAAAAATGTCTCAGAATCTGTTAGAATTTCTTTACGAAAAATGTTTTAGAATTTGAGAATATTTTTGTACAAAGAATGTTTTAGTATTTGAGATTTTTTTTTATACGAAAAACGTCTCAGATCTGAGACTTCCTCAATTTGAAAAATGTCACGGAATCTGAGATTTTATCTACACGAAAAATGTCTCGGAATCCGAGACTTTTTCTATACGAAAAATACGAAACATATCTTTTAATCTGTGATTTTTATAATCGAAACATGTTTTAGAATCTAAGATTTTTTCTATGCCAAATCTTTTCAAAATCTAATACTTTTTTCATACGAAAAATTGCTCAGAATCTGACACTTTTTCTATACGAAAAATGTTATTATCCAAACGAAAAATGTCTCAGAATCTGAGACATTTTTCTTATAGAAAAAGCCTTTTTCTATAACAAAAATGTCTTAGAATCTGAGACGTTTTCTATACGAAAAGTACGTTTTCTATACGAAAAGTATAGAAAACAAATTCTATGAATTTGAAACTTTTGATATACGACAAATTTCTCCAATTCGAAAGGGGTAAGGTCAAAAATTTTACTTTTTTCGTTTGAATTGACATGTTTTTACTCAAATCTGTAAGTTTACATTTTTTGCTGTAATTTGGGTAATTTTTGAAGTTAATTATAAAGAGAAGCCTTGTAATATTGGAAATCCTTTCTATTGTACATTTTTTTGAAAAACGTTTTCTTGTAAAATTACACATTTTTTTATAGTGTACTGTTAAATTAAAAAAAAAAACGATTTTTATGATGATTATTAAAATATTAGTACTCTAGAGTGCTTATTTAGTAAAGCCTGGTTTATGAGAGTTATAAGTTAAAATAAAATTTAATTCAATAAGGTAATTTGTTTGTAAAGACCTTACTTGTATAATTTACAGGCTTGTAAATGGCTGCTGACGTTGAACGTCAGCACACATAGACTCTGAGGTCCGCTGTGATTACAGACTTAATTTTACAAAGTTTTTTTTTGAGTTTTTGCTGGATTGCAGATAAAAGCTGCAAATACAACATTTCGATTTGAAATTAAGAAAATAGCAGAAATCCCAATTAAAGCCCAACTTTTATTCAGAAAAGCTAAACTTAAATTGAGATTCTCAATTTGAGAATCATCAATTGCACATAAAAAAAAACTCTTTTTTTTTTAAAAAATCGAAGATAAAAATTTGTAAAAAAGATGTTAAAATTTTTTATTTTTGTAAAAAATTTCCGCGAAAAAAAATTGGAAAAAAAATTTCGCGAAAAATATTTTGGGGTAAAGAAATATATTTAAACTTGTTAAATATCTTTTGTTATCCGTTATCTGTTCACATACATCTGCCAGCAGTAGAATTAAAGTATTTTGTATTTTTAGGTTATATGTAACGTCCTTACATTTTCCTTCATAACTTTTAAATCGCTAAACCGACATCGCTCAAATACAATACCAAACTTCTTGACGCCACAGCAAATAAATATATTAAGTTTCATTGATCTCTTTGTTATATTTTGGTAGTAATCGCCATTTCAACAGTCAAACGTACTTCGCTAGGTCGACTTTGAAATTTTGAAAAAACAAAAAAAGTTCCGAACAAAAATTTGAATTTGAGTTTTGCAGAAAAATAATAAAATTTTACATTAATTATTTCAAAAAGGTATATTTTTCTAAAATATTCATTTTAATTTTTTTTATTAATTAAACTTGTTTAAATAAAGCAGAGTCATTATTAATATTTATAAATTTTCTTGTTGTTTTTGTTTTAGTAGAATCTTAAATTAATAAACTTTATAAATAAATATTCAATTAAAATAAATATTTATTCGAAAATTCATTGTGCAACTACACTCAAAATATTTTGTAGACAAAAACAAATGAAAAACACACTTAAAACCAGTGAATAAACAATTGAAAACCATCCCAATAATTATTCAGTTGTTTTAACAAACATCAACATTTATTTTTTACTGTTGACAAAATTTTCTAAAATAAATAACATTAAACATTAAAAAATTAAGTTTGTTTTCACTCTTTTTTACCAACAAATTCGAAAAAAATAACCAACGAAAACATTAAAAATTAATGATAGTTCTGTTATTTTTACCAACAAATTTCAAAAAAATAACCTACGAAAACAATAAAAATTAATGATTTCGTAGGTATTTTTTTACAATTTTATATTGAAATATTTTTTTTTAAATTTTTAATAAAATTTTTGGGGAATCGATCCCGCAATCAACTACATTCTGGCCAGACACTCTACCCATCGTGCCAAAGTCACTTGATACAAACATGTTTTTTTATATTTCTATAAATAATTTTTGATTTTTTTTTTTCTACAAAAAAATAACTGACTTTGTAGGTAAAAACTAATGATATTTCATTAAAAAATACAAACAATTTAAAAAAAATTACTTACACAAATCATTAAAAATCAAAAGAATAATCAGTAGTTTTTACTTACAGAACAAAAATAAATGACTTTAAAAATTAAATGTTAATGAAAGTCTTTATTTTTTAGTGTGTTATTTTTGAAACAAAGGACTGAAGTAGTCATTAATAAAAACTGAACATCAAACAAATATTTTTTCTTTTAAAAACGACTAAACGGAAAACTTTTTAAACAAACTACAAACAGTTAATGACATAATTTTTTGAGTGTAGTTTTGATTAATTGTAGCCCTTTGTTGCTGTGATTCTACATCGTGACTCTTAGAGTGTTCAAATTCAATATATTTACATTAGGGTGACTCTTAAGTTTCTGCAATATTTTAATTTAATACTTAGTCAGAAAATTAGCCACTTTTAACATTTTTTGTCATTAGAAAAAGGCAACAATATAAAATTTTCAATTTCATTACATTTATAACTGGTGGTACACCCGGCAATTGTATATTTATTACACAGGGCCACCCTAATATACATATATTTATTTTATAAGTTGTTAATTTATGCATAATTAACTTATTATTTACTTAGTTACTCGTACTTAGGCACTTAATTTAAAATATATTATTTGTAACTTTTGTTTTAAAAATCTGAAAATATCAAAGATCATCTTATTAGAGAGGAAAAAACATTGTTAAATAATTAATATTACCTGAATTCAACTTTTATTAAGAGGCAATTATGCAAAATAATACAAGCTTGTGTTAATATTTAAATAAAAAATATTAATTATTTTTTGAGTTTAGAATAATGTTGATATTATTTATGTAAATAGAATTAATGCATTCCAGCCAGACTCACTTACAAATAAGTACAGTCCAACTGAAACGAATTCTTCGAGGCCGAACCGAAACCGAACCGAAACCGAACCGAATATTCGACCAAAAAGAAATTATTCGGCCGAATATTGATTAAATAAAATATTGATAAAAAAATATTGATGAAAAAAATATATATAAAAAATATAGATACAAAAAAATATTGATGAAAAAAAAAATATTCATGAATAACAATATTGATAAAAAAAAATATTGATGAAAAAAATAACATTGATGAAAAAAATATTGATGGCAAAAATACTGACGAAAAAAAATATTGATAAAAAAAAAATTTGGATAAAAAAAAATTTGATAAAAAAATATTGATGAAATAAAATATTAATGAAAAAATATTGGTGAAAATATATAGATGAAAAAATAATGTTGGAGAAAAAAAATATTGAAAAAAATGCATATCGTCACCTAAAATGCAAAAGGCAGTATTGAATGATATTTTAATTTTTATTACGCAGCCCCAATTTTTCGTGGAGATGTTTATGTTGATAAAATAATCCAGAACCACTTAAAAAACTGATTTTGTATTTTTTGTTAGTTAGGGCCTTTTGCATTTTAGGTGACGATATGGTAATCGGTAGGGAAAAATAATGCATATTTTGGCATTTTTTTGCCCTGCATTACATGGTAATGCACTACATAACCATTTCCGTTTTAAAAATTATTTAGCGCCAAAGATTTTTTTCATTCGTTTAAGATTTTATTTTTTATTTAGTATATAATATTATGCCAATTTTAACTAGAAAATACGAAAATTTGTATTCTTCTTTACACTCAAAATATTTTGTAGGCAAAAACAAATGAAAACTCATTTGAAACCAGTGAAAAAATAATTGAAACCATCCTAGTAATTATTCATTTGTTTTAACAAACGTCAACATTTATTTTTTACTGTTGACAAAATTTTCTAAAATAAATAACATTAAACATTAAAAAATTAGGTTTTTTTCATTCTTTTTTACCAACAAATTCGAAAAAAATAACCTACGAAAACATTAAAAATTAATAATAGTTCTGTTATTTTTATCAACAAAATCCAAAAAAATAACCTACCAAAACATTAAAAATTAATGATTTCGTAGGTTGTTTTTTACAATTTTCTATTGAAATATTTTTTTTAAAAATTTTTAATAAAATTTTGGGGAATCGATCCCGCAATCAACTACATTCTGGCCAGACACTCTACCGTGCCAAAGTCACTTTTATATTTCTATAAATAATTTTTTGATTTTTTTTTCTACAAAAAAATAACCTACTTGTGTCGGTAAAAACTAATGATATATCATTAAAAAATACGAACAATTTAAAAAAAAAAATTACTTACACAAATCATTAATAATTTAAAGAATAATCAGTAGTTTTTACTTACAGAACAAAAATAAATGACTTTAAAAATTAAATGCTAATGAAAGACTTTATTTTTTAGTGTGTTATTTTTGAAACAAAGGACAGAAGTAGTCATTAATAAAAACTGAACATCAAACAAATGGTTTTTCTTTTAAAAACGACTAAACGTACACTGAAAAAAAGACATAACTAAAATTAAGTAAAAAATGTCTTTAAAAATTTATCATGAATTTTCCTAAAATTTAGTTAAATTTAACTTAAAAATGAGAAATTTTCTTAACTATGAGGAAAAAATTTTAGTTCATTTACTTATAATTAGTTCTTAGTTTTCTTTAAATGGAATTTTTTAATATTAGGAATAAAATTCTTACTGCCAAAGAAATTTTCCACAAATCTAAGAAACGTATCTTTATTTTTAAGACATATTTCTTAAAAAACAATTTAGTTCAAGTTTATTTAAAATTTACTAAAAAAAACATCATCGTATTTCTCTCCTTTGAATTGAGGAAGTGTATTTCTTAGAATTTAGTTAATAACTTCTAAGAATTTAGTTAATAACTTCTTAGAATTTAGTTAAAAATTCAAAATGGCGATATCTCGAAAACTAAGCGAGATAGAGCGAAACGGACAAAATTTTCAAAAGAAAGATGCAAAGAATAATATGGAATAGCCTAGCTCGGCATATCTGGTCTCGGGGTCTCAAGACCATATTTTTAGATCTAAAATTTGAAATACCCGAGATTTTATATATGCAAATATCTCGGTAAATGCTGTCAACACGAGAAAAGGTCTAACGGCATTTTTGTAGCTCTTGACTCGTAGAACACTTCTGTAGAATACCCAAAAGACCTCCGATAAATAGTTTTTGAGTTATCTGGTTTTTAAGATTTTCAAGACCCTATCAGACCCCTTATTACCGTATCTCAAAAACTAAGCAAGATAGAGCGAAACGAACAAATGTTTTGGATCAAAATCTAAGAGGACCCTTAAAGGACCCAACGGGGTCTCGAACTAACAGGGGTCCGAACCCATGGGTTCAGGGTCTTAACCCAATCCAGTCCTAAAATGTAGTGTTGTAAAAGTATTGAGTATTTGAGTACCGAGTACTCAATACTGCCTATTTTTTCTAGTACTCAATACTCAAAAGTAACTACTCAATACTTTCAGGGTTGTATTTTTTCACCATAAAATGCAACTCTGTGTATGAAAAATATTTTATTTTTTTTCTAGAAAAATAATTTTAAGTTTGATTAAAAATTATCTTAACTTAAAAGCGAATGCCTTGTTATGCAAACACAAATGGAATTTTGATAAAAATTAATAAAATTGTAATTTATAAAGCTCTAATTTTAAAATTTTCAATTTCAAAAAAAGTATTGAGTAGTATCGAGTACTCAGTTTAAAAAGTATCGAGTAGTATCGAGTAGTCAAAAGTAACCACAATTTACAACACTACTAAAATGTGAACGATCTAAAGTGTAATATAATTTTTCCCATTTTCTAGTTAAAATTGGCTTAAAATTAAATAACTTTGTTTTCCTTATTTTTAGGAAAATTATGAACTAAACCCAAGAAAAAAAATCTTTGGAGCCAAATCATTCCCTCTTTTTCTCAAAATTTAGTTAATTTTCCCAGATTTTAGTTCACTTTTTTTTGAGTGTGTTGATTAGTTGGTAGCGTGTTGGTCTATTAATCAAGGGATAATGGGTTTGATTCCCACCAGAACCAGTGATCGATTTTGATACAATGAGACGACGGACATTATTTTCAGTTCACAGTTGGGTTGGAATTATTAAAAAAAGTAATTATTTAAAAAAAAATTTTAGTCGAAAAAATTTTGACTTCCGAAAAAAAATTTACACTCAAAAAACTTTATTTGTTTTCAAAAAATATTTGTACTGATCAGTAACAGAAGGGTTAATTAAAACCCATGTGATTTAAAAATCACTCCATTTTATTTTCACAATATCCTTATAACCTTGATTATTTTACATACATTATATAATGACATTGACAAACAGGTAATACATTGTAAATATTATAATAAGTTTTAAAAAATTAAAACAAAATAACGTTTATGAAAAAAAAAGTCTATAAAATAATTCCCATATGAAATATTTATTATAAACTAATTAGACATATTGTCATAATTCCCAGGTGTTCATTACGTTTAGGCGTATTAGCTTTTGAAAGACGTTTAGGCTTCGTCTTCGAAATAAACTGCCACACGTTTTAAAAATTTTAAAGTAAAACGATATTTTTATGGCTGGGAAATGTCCTTCAACAAAACATTTGTTCATATTTCCTTAATAAATTTTAGAAAAAATAAAAAAATTAAAAGAACACGTTAGTAATATATTTTACACAGAATATATCAAATCAATGTGCGTAATTTTTTTTAAGGGAATGGATTTTTTTTAAAGGATTTTTGAAAAGTTCAATACTTTAAAATGAATTATTTTAGAAATTCAAGGTTGTTTTTTCTTTTTGCTATTGGAACGGGAATATTCCGATTATAGTTTTTTAAATGTCCATGAAATTTAATATAGTTCGTAACCTTAGAATTGGTTAATTCTAATTTTCTTAGATAAAGAGTTGTCATTGAAAATTTTCAATGAAATTTTCGTAAAATAGGAGGTAGCAAAAAAATTATGTAAACTCTCTGGAATTCCTTCACCGAAAGAATTGAAAACAAATTGCAATCACAAAAAACGCAGTTTCAATAAATTTTTTGATAAGAACTCATTCAATGAAGAAAATTGTTATACCAATATTTGAATATTTTTTCAATGAAACATTTTTCGATTTTGATCACAAATTTGATAAATTTTTTATTTGTAGTCAATCAAAAAAATTGTTGATTTAACGATTGAATTGTACAGGAAAGAATTGAAAAAGAATTTCAATCACGAAAAACACGATTTCGATCAATTTTTTCGATTGAATCTCCTCCGGTGAAGAAAATTGTTATAGCAATCACCAAATTAATAAGTGATTAATTGAATATTTTTTCAATCAATTAATCAATTTCAAATTTTGATCACAAATTTGATCAATATTTTACTTTTAGTCAATCAAAATAATGATCGATACAAACATTTTGATCAAAACAGTGTTTGATTCATTCAAATTTTGTTGATCGAAAATTTAAATTTTATGAAAATTGGAAATTAATGTTAAATTTTAGTTAATTTAAAATTCTCTAGATGCATTCATGTAAAGCATTTAAACCTTTTTCTAAAATGTCTTGCTGCTCTTTTGAATAAGGTGTCAAAATTCATACGTTCAAATCATACAGCACAACAGTAATAAATTTTTCAGCTATAGAACTGTTTTATTTTTTAAAATAAATATTCATTGTCATATATAGTACTTATGTATGTCAAATAAAAAATTTTAACATGTCACCTAAAGATCTAATTACTCACAATAACTCATATAACTCAGAAACAATCTTATCTAAATTTTAACATCTTGCAAAATAGAGTCATTTGTTTTAATCATCTTCTACATTTGTGTACCCTACAGACTGAAGCCAAAAAGCTTGATTTTAACACACTTTTTTAGCAAAACTACAACATTTCCAGTGGTAATTGGCAAAACAACTGAATTACGAAGATTGAAAGTTTTGAATGAAAAAAATTGAGAAAAAAATTTTGGTTTAAAAAAAAACATTCCATTTCGTCCCCTGTTTCATTTCATTCCACTTCGTTTCCGTCCAATTCCATCTTGTTCTCGTTTCTATTTCATTCCCTATTCCATTTCATTTTGTTCCCTGTAGGTTTCATTAATTTTCGTATAACATGTGTTAAAGAAATACAAAAAATCTACACCATTTATTTTTTTTTTTATTTTATCCAATACTCAGGGGATGCCCCCTACTCATGCTATGCATTATACTGATCAGGAAAATAGGGTATGGGAAGGAGGAAAAAGGGAGTAGTGTCTATGGATATTTGATTTAAACTTTTCTAAATTATAAGTAACAGGGAAGACTTCTGTGGGAAGTTTATTCCACATACGAATTGTTCGATTAAAAAACGAATTTTGCTCTATAATGCGTTGTGCGAAATACAGGACAATCAACTACAAATGGATGTGCTCTACTAGATAAGCGAGTATAATACTCGGTCCCGAGGAATGAGTTCACTTATCTCAGATGAGCATTTCCCATGGTAATATCGATAGAAAAGTGCCACACAACCCACATTCCGACGATGCTCCAACGAATCAATAGAGTTGGATACACTACTGTCAATGATAAGCTTCACCGCCCTCCCCTGAACACGGTACAGAAGCTTCAGAATAGACACTGAAGCCCCTGCCCATATATGAGAGTTGTATTCCATTTTCGGCCGGATATACATAGCTGGTATAAATAGTAAGGAGATCGGATGGAGTGAAGTAAGTCTTGCACCGTTTCAGAAAACCAAGACACTTGAATGCCTCTTTCGACACTTGAAACGCGTGTTTATTCCAATGGACATCACACTGTATTCTTATGCCTAGAACATCAAGAGTATCCGATTCCTCAATACCTCCATAGCTACAGATGACAATGTTAATTACACAGCTCGTCTGTGGGTTAACATACATCATTGGGTCTTGCGTGCAAATGTTTCTATCATTTGCAAAAGAGTAGATAGGATTGAAGGTCTGACTAAGAAGGTCATTAATAAAAATAAGAAATAGAGTAGGAGAAAGAACAGAATCGTTTGATGAGACCCCATCTAAAACAACACGTATAGTGCGGTCTCTGAGAAAACTCGTTATGAAGCGAGAGAAGTCATTATCGACACCAAAAGAAACTAGCTTAGACACGAGTGCCACGTGCCACACACGGTCGAACGCCTTAGAAATATCTAGAGCAACCACTTTGCTCTCACCAAAATGGTGAAGGGACCGACTCCAACGTTCCGATAGAATCGCCAACAGGTCTCCCATACTGTCGATCATTTAAAAGTGAATTGGTCTCTAAATACTTCACAAGATGGTAGTTAACCATGCTCTCCATCACTTTGGAGAGCGCAGAGCAATTTGCGATTGGGTGGAAATTTTCCGGGTTGTTAGCCGCGCCCTTTTTAGGGATTGGCTGGACATTGGCCACCTTCTAACATGAGGGGAACCCTCCCGCACGGTAAGAAGATCTGAAAAGGTTAGCCAGTGGACGTGCCAACGAAGAAGAGCACAGTTTCAGCACCAATGCTGATATGTCATCCGGCCCCGGTGACTTCTTTACGTTGAGGTTCCCAAGAACCCTTTTGACTGCTCGGGCTCGAAAGAAAATCGAAGGCATAGTATAGGATACCCTTTCGAGAAGTGGTTGATCGCTTTCCGGCAAGAAAGAATTTCTTGCAATTGATGTTATTCGAAAAATATCAATTGTAATTCTAAGATTGGTTTTGTTATTCAAAGATTTGTAATTTAAAAATTCTACTTGTAATTCAAAAATTCCATTTGTTTTTCGGAAATTCCATTTTTAATTTTAAAGTTCTAATTGTAATTCGAAAAAGATCAATTGTAATTCGAAAAATGTTAATTTTTATTCGAAAATGATCAAATGTAATTCGAAAAACATCAATTGTAATTCGAAAATAGCAATTGTAACTTGACAAAGATCAATTGTAATTCAAAAAAGACCAAATAGATCAAATTTTATTTAAAAAAGAACATTTGTAATTCGAAAAAGATCAATTGTATTTCGAAAAGATCACTTGTAATTCGGGAAAAGATCAATTGTAAATCGAAATAGATCAATTGTTAGTTAAAGATTCCAATTGTAATTAAAAAATATCAACTGCTTAAAAATATAATTGATCTTTATCGAATAACAACAATGTGCTAGTCAAAAAAATTAACAAGCTAGGCACCTTGCGGGTAAAGCTAATTCGGGTACGCTGAATTCGATGACGCTAGTCGTTTTTCGAAGATAATGCTCGTATTCGCGAAATTCGCGATTAAATATTGTAAAGCTTAATTAAGTACAACAAAAGTTCAGTTTTTATGCTTTTGGGATAGTTTTTAAATATAAATTTAGAAAATGCATTGTTTTTTTTTTTTGAAAACAAGTATTTTTCCGCTGAAAAAAAATTCACAAAAAACGGCTAAAAATTTTGTGTCTGTAATGTATCGTATTCTACACATTTTCAAAAATGTAAAATAAAAACATTTAGAAAACAAATTCGCGAAAAAAAATTGCGCGAATTAATTTTTTTTATATTCAAAAGAGTTTAGATGATAGGTTAGGTTAGGTTAGGTTAGAGGTGGCGGAGTCAAAGACTCCTCACATAGACCGGATGGTCCATAGCGAAACCACAATAAATCGTCAGCGACGCTGATAGTTTAGATGATAAAAACAAAAATTTTTTCGTGGAAAAAAGTCCACGAAAAAAAGACTACAAATTTTTGTATAAATAAATAAATTGTCTAAATAATATAAAAAAATATTTTTTTTCTTTACTTAAAAATAAAATAAAATTAATTGCGAGTATCGCTAATATATACGCTAACTTTGAAAAAAATTGATATTACAATGGGATAAAGTGTACACAAACTATCTTTACCAGATGGTTGTCGTAAATTCAAATCAAACTAAAAATATTTGTATTGAACCAATATTTTTCAAGAAAAAAAGTTTTTGCGTGAACAAAAAATGCCTTTTGCGAAATTAAATTCACGGTTATATGGTTTGTTATGTTAATTCAACAGTCTTGAGTAATTTTAAATTTAAAAATTATTTAAAATTATCGCAAAAGTTTAAAAATATCGTTTTTATTGTACTTGAACATCAAAATTTTAAATCGCGAATATCGCAAATACGAGCGCTAACTTCGGAAAACGGTTAGCACCATTGAATTTAGCGTATTCGAATTAACTTTACCAGTAGGGTTCCCAGCTTGTTAAAAAAAAGTGTCAAATTCGAGCACAGTGAAATTGTTCTTGTTTGAACAACAATTGAATAGTTCATGCGAATAAGGACGAATAGACCACTTTTTTGCAAACACGTTTTTTTGCATAAATGCATTTTATTAGCAGAGCCCTACAACCCTATGCAGAAATTTTGGGAAAATTTTGACTTTTAAGGCTAAAAAAATGACTTTGAAAGTGCAATAATTCGTATATTTTTATATTTTTGTTTAAATTGGGAGTGAACTAACGCACAATTTTGATTAAATACAATACAAAAACATAAAAAAATTTTACTTTCGGTAACAATGTGTTAAAAGAACATTACGAGGAACAAACCACACTTATTATATTGGCAAAAAATTTTACCGTTCTTGAGTTATAAGACTTTAAAGTGTGGAAAGCAAAAAGGGCGAATATCCATCCTTAACAAAATATTATATAAAAATTATTTAGCTGCGAGTTTAAAATTGATATTAGCTAAAATTTGAATTGTACACAAAAAAAAAAAACAATCTTAGCACATACAAACATTTGGTGTTAATACTGCATCCAATGTCAGGAATAAAAAACAAAATTTTTTCATGTCCTTTTATGTTACGTCGTAATATGCAGTCAAGGGTTAATATTATAATTCCTAAAAAATGTATTTAGTGTCATAAAGAATTACTACTGCATCAAGTGGCAGGAATATTAAAAAAAATTAACAAACAAATTTTTTTTTTGCATGTCCTTGCAATGCTTAAAAAGTGTATCCTTGAAGTCCTTAAAGTGTTACAAACAAATACCAACCATAGTTCGTCAAGTTTTGCAAGTCTCATGAAAATGTAGTCAAAATCTGCTGCAAAATAACACATTTTTATTCAAATTTCAATACATTTTTTTGGATATTCGCCCTTTTTCCATTTAAGCAAAAAATTGAAGTCCAATTTTTGGCAAGTTCTCTTTCGAATACCTTACTAAAATTTTGTATATAGGTAGATGTGACTTAAATCTTTAAGCTTATACCAAAAAGTTGACAAAAATATTATTTTTTAACCGTTTCCTGCGTTTTTATTGTCCCCTGTAAAATTCTACAAATGGTCTATTCGTCTTTATTCGCATGAACTATTCAATTAATCTTTTTCGAACAACAATTGGAATTTTAGAATTACAAATGGAATCTTCGAATTTCAAGTAAAATCTTCAAATTACAATTAAAATTTTCGAATTTTAATTGATCTTTTTCAAATTGCACCTGTAAATCTGCAGATGTCTAAAAACAAAAAAAAAAATGTAGGGTATTTTCCGTTCGATATGGACGGCCAAAGAAATTAACTTTGAAATATAAGATAATGAAAAACAAAGTGTGCTGATATTGCAAAACATGATCTTTATGTGTATACATTTTATTGTTTATGTTTTATTCAGTTATCAAAAGATAAATAAAATGAATTGTTCTTACAAACAATCTCATTGTTACTTATAGGGACCATATTGTTTATATGTATATTTTTTTATGATTGTATAAAAACTAATGACAAAAACTTCAATTGAAGCAAAACAAATATTTAGAAATATAAAGGGTATTTGCTAAAAGGGTGATAAAAGTGAAAACATTTACACAGTTTAGTCTGGTCAAAAATCTGCTGAAAAGCTATAATTATACCCTCCACTCTGGTGATAGAGGGTATATATAAGTTTGTCATTCCGTATGTAACACATTGAAATATTGGTTTAGGACCCCATAAAGTATATATATTCATGATCCTTGATCGATTTTAAGTCGATCTAGCGATGTCCGTCTGTCTGTCTGTCTGTCTGTCTGTCTGTCTGTCTGTCTGTCTGTCTGTCTGTCTGTCTGTCCGTCCGTCTGTCTGTCCGTCCGTCTGTCTGTTGAAATCACGTTTTTGGCAATTCTCCGAAACCGATTAAAACGCTTGGGGTACCAAAAGTTGCGTAATTTTCCCAGGCAAAAACTGACGTATTTTTTTTTTAAATCGGTAAAGTATTTTAAAAGTTATGTGCGAATTACTAAAAAACACATATTTTGTGTGATACATAAGAAAGAAAACGGAAATGAAAAAAAAAACTGAGAAAAGGGAAAAAAATCTTTACAAAAAAGCTTTAAAATATGTAAAACAAAATCTAAATTTAATTAAAAAAAAGTTCGTTAAGTAATAATGAAAAAATTAATAGTTATTTTTATATAGCATGTGTGTGTGTGTGTCCATTTTTTGCTTCGTCATATTAACGGGGTTGCCAGACTTTTTTTTGGCTTTGTCGCCAAATCGGATGTAAAATATCGCCAAAATTTAATTTTGTTCAGATTTCTTAAAAAAAAATATTTTCATTTAAAAAAATAAATTTTGTTAAATAATAAAAGACAGAAATAAACTTTATGGCAAAAATCGCCCAAATACGTAAAATTTATATATATAAAAGAGTAATATGACTGACTGACATACTCATTCATCATCGCCCAGCCCAAACCGCTGAAGTTAGAGACTTGAAATTTGGACTGTAGTTTGACCGTCCGGAATAAAGATCCACTAAGGCTGGATTTTTGCCAATATTGACTCTAAGGGGGTAAAAAGGGTAAAAAACTGTACTTTTGGTACTTTTTATATCTCCCGATATAATGGTCATAGAGACTTAAAATTTGGACTGTATGTTACCCTCCCGCAATATAGATCCACTATGGCTGGAGTTTAGCCAATGGTAAGGGGGTAAAAATGGTAAAAAACTGTACTTTTGGTACTTTTTAAATCTTCTGATATAATGATCATAGAGACTTGAAATTTGGACTGTATGTTCACCTCCCGGAATATAGATCCATTAAGGCTGGATTTTTGCCAGTGTTAATTCTAAGGGGGTCAAAAGGGTAAAAAACTGTACTTTTGGTGCTTTTTATATCTCCTGAAATAATGGTCATAGAAACTTGAATTTTGGACAGTATGTTCACATCCTAGAATATAGATCCAGTACGGCTGGATTATTGCCAATGTTGATTCTAAGAGGGTACTAATCTGTACTATTGGCACCTTTTATATTTCCTTAAAAAATTGCCACATAGACTTGAAAATTGGACTGTATGTTCACCTCCCGGAATATAGATCCCCTAAGGCTGGATTTTAGCCAATGATTTTTCTAATAGGGTAAAAAGGGTAAAAATATGTACTTTTGTTACATTTTATATTTCCTTAAACAATGGTACTAGAAAATGGAAATTTGCAATGTCGGTTCACCTTCCGGAAAAAAGATTCACTAAGGCTCGGGTTTTGCCAATGTTGATTCTACTGAGGTAAAATGGGTAAAAAAGTACTTTTGTTATTTTTTTTTATTTACTGAAATTTTATTCAAACTTGAAATTTAGAATGTAGGATCCTGAAATAAAACATTCTGGAACAAGTACTTTCCGAAAATTCTGTACCGTTTTCAAAAAGTACCTTTTATAAAAAGTACCTTTTATAAAAAGTACCTTTTATAAAAAGTACCTTTTATAAAAAGTACCTTTTATAAAAAGTACCTTTTATAAAAAGTACCTTTTATAAAAAGTACCTTTTATAAAAAGTACCTTTTATAAAAAGTACCTTTTATAAAAAGTACCTTTTATAAAAAGTACCTTTTATAAAAAGTACCTTTTATAAAAAGTACCTTTTATAAAAAGTACCTTTTATAAAAAGTACCTTTTATGAAAAGTACCTTTTATAAAAAGTACCTTTTATAAAAAGTACCTTTTATAAAAAGTACCTTTTATAAAAAGTACCTTCTATAAAAAGTACCTTTAATAAAAAGTACCTGTTATTAAAGGTACCGAAAGTACACTTTTTGGTACTTTTTTATTTCCTGAGGTATAAATAAAACAAACTTTTTTGTTTTTTAAATCATCACATTGGTGGAGGGTATTTAAAGATTCGGCACAGCCGAATATAGCTTTCTTACTTGTTTTTTTTTTTTTTTAAATTAGAAAAAAAAAATTTTCTCAAAATAAAAATTTTCTAATCAAATCACACAAAAAAAAAAAATTTTCCCTTAAAGTTTTTTTTTTTTTCAAAAATTACAAAAAAAAAATTTACTCAAAATAAAAATTTTCTAAAAATTTTTAAAAAAATAAAAATAATCTCAGGGAAAAAATTTCTAATCAAAAAATCACTCAAAAAAAATTTTCCCTGGGATTTATTTTTTTCCAAAAATTACTAAAAAAAAGTTTTATACTCAAAATAAAGATTTTCGAAAAAAAGTTTTTTTTTTTTTTAATTTTTTTCGTTAATAATATAAAATCTAAAATCTTTCGTTAATAAAATAAAATCTAATTTTGGGCATAGTGGAGGGTTTTAAAAGATTCAGACAAATTGAATTTAATTTTATTACTTCCCGAGTAAAAAAGTTTTTGATATAATTATATATAATTTGATATAATTATATCAAATTATATATAATTTTTATATAATTATATATAATTTGATATAATTATATCAAATTACATATAATTATATAAAAATTATATATTGAACCAAAATATATAATTATATAAAAACTTTTTTACTCGGGTTGTTATTAGAAAATAATAAAAAAAAAATCTGTTCAAATACATTTTAATTAAATACTATACAATTGAAAAAAAAAAAGTTTAAAAAATCTTTTAAACAAATAAACTCACATTTTAAATTGTCTCAATACACAAATATGTGTGTTTCTTTTTTTTACAATTTCAGAGCATAGGTTAACAATGCTAAATGAATTGTACAGAGAAAAAATTAAAAACAAAATAAAGAAAAAGTTGCGAACTAACAAATTTATAAAGTCAAGCGGAATTTAATGTATTTTACAAAAACCATAAACGCCAAAAAAATAATGACATCACTTTTGAGGGATCGAAAATAAAAATTAAAGAAACTTAAATATGTTCGCAAAATAAAAAAAAAAATATTTTTTTTTTACAAAAGTCGCATTTCTTTTATTTTTTTTATTTCATATTTGGGTTTATATTACAGTCACCATGGTTTGTAGTTATGTATAATAGGGTGGCTCAGAATTATTTAAGGCAGATTTGATTATCAAATTTTAATAATTGTCAGACGGCGAATAACGTGCAAAAAAACGTTGCCAGTAAAATTTACTGCAAAATAAAGCTTTTTCAGTTATAGTATATTTTGTAAATTAAAAAAAAAAAAATAAATTATGTAAAAAAACGTTAAAAATAAGTGATAATTACTTCGAATAATTTTTTAATATTTTTTTTTTTAAACTACATTTAAATACCAACAAAACGTTGTCCAACATTTTTTAAGATATCTATATTTTTAACTGGTCAAAATTAATTGAAAATTACAATTTTTTAATTTTTTTTTAAAAATCGCCAATTTGGAAAATGGATCTTGGAATAAAAGGCTGAAAATTGGTGTCCAAGTTGCATCTAATAAGTACTAAATTATATCCAAAAATAAAATAAATCGAATGGGGTCGGGTCTAAAAGTGAGTGATTTGGCCTGGAATGCTCCACATACTTTATGGGGTCCTAGACCGATATTTCAATGCGTTACACACGGAATGACAAAGTGAGTATACCGCCATACTGTGGTTGGATGGTATACAAATCTTTGGAGCCAAATCATTCCCTCTTTTTCTCAAAATTTAGTTAATTTTCCCAGTTTTTATTTCACTTTTTTTTTTTTGAGTGTACTCTTCACCACGAAAAAATTCGAAAAATATCAATTGTTTTTCAAAAATTCCATTTGTAATTCAAAAATTCCATTTGTAATTCAAAAATTACTTTTGTAAATCGATGATTCTACTTGTAAAGCGAAAAAGATCAATTACACAGGGTCACAAAAAATTACCTTTTTCAATTTGCCTGACATTTGACAACTGATTTATATGGAGTTTAGTGTGCTGATTCCGAATCTGTTATCCGATTTTTTCCATCAGCTCGCTTTCGCAAGCAAATAGCTGTTAAAGAGTCAAAAAGGTGCGTTTTTTGCCAACTTTGCAAGGCTATAATTTCCAACACTTTTTTTAGAGCCTGAGTTTTAATCACGAATTTAACTAAATTGGATGCGAGGATTCCAAAACTGGTATTAACTTTTTTCTGACAGCTTTAGTTTTCGAGTAATGACGCAAGTAAATTTCGAAAAATTCTTTCCATCATTCCATCCAAACCACTCTTGTGATTGTCCTTATATTTACATCATATGCTTTCTTGATTTTGGGAATTGTTGTAAGGAATGTTTGGTGTGGGTAGGTGGCGTGGGCGTGGCACATCCCATGTAACCCAAAACAACAAACTGCTTTTATTTGGCTCCTGAAAAATATTTTTCAACAAATTTGAGTACAGGATGCTAATTTGTGTTTGCTTAACTTTGTATAAAATATAGGCAAGATTGGGTTAAGGGGCGTGGCACCTCTCTTATAACATGAAACTACAATTTTTTTTTTTTATCGATTTCTGGCATAAATGAGAATTTTAAGATTTTATTTTAGCAATATCTCAAAAACTAAAGAACGAAGGGCATTTTTGGAATCAGCATATCCAACATACCTAAAATCGTCATTCACTTTTTTAATACAAGACCAGTGTTGGTAAATATGGACTCACAAATATGCCAAAAATAGCCTATTTTCAAAGTTTCCTGAGGCTATATCTCGAAAACTTGAGCTGACCCAAAAAAACAGAAGGCAGATTTGAAATCAGCACACCCTAATTACCGAAAATTAGCTATCAGAACCCGGGCAAAAAAAGTGTTGCCCTGTGTTATAATTCGAAAAATATCAATTGTAATCCGAGAAAGATCAATTGTAATTCGAAATGAATTAATTGTAATTCGATAAAGATCAATTGTAATTTGAAAAAAATCAATTGTAACTCGTAAAAGATCAATTGTAACTCGAAAAAGATCAATTGTTATTCGAAAAATATCAATTACACTGTGCTACAGTGAAAAAATACTTCTAATGTGACATGGTATAGGTCGTTGGTTTTGTCGAGTAGATCACAAAAATGCCCATTTACCTTGCCAGACACTCTCAAATTTTAGAGTTACTGTCAAAAAACGTTTTTTTGGGACTTTGCTCACTAGACCTTGTGTAATTCAGAAAATTTTCAACCGGTTTTAAATTTTTTAACTGTTTTGGATAGAAGAAGGATAGGGCTTTCCATATGTGTGAATTGGTCTACACATATAAGAAATAAATCTATTGATTTTTTCTATAATATCTAATTTTTTTGTTATTTTTTGAAAATTTTTAGAGTTTATCGATTTTTTTCTGCTATAGTTCGTTTAACAACCATTATATTTATAAACATATTTTTAAAGAAAATTTAGTTCTAAATTCGATAAGCTTTATCCTGTAAAAGTCAGACAAGAATTGATAGAGTTGTGGTAATTTTTCTAAAAGAGAAAATTAAGATTTTTCAGGAAATCGCCGTTCAGACAACCCAGTCAAAAAAATAAATAAATTTGTCATAAGAGGTCATGTACAATATTTTTATAGGTTTTTGACGCGCTGAATCCGAATCTGTCCTTTTAATTGCTCTATCGCGACAGGTTTTTGAGATATTGAACATAAATTGATAAATCAAAAACATAATAAGATAGCGCAATTTCAAGGTTAAATTCGAACTCAGGGGGCCAAAAACCTTAAAAATAATGATACGCGACCTCTCAAGATGTTCGTTTATTTTTTTATTTTTTTTGCCTGGGTTGTCCGAACGGCAATTTCATGCAAAATCTTATTTTTTTTTTTAGAAAAATTATCACAACTCTGTCACTTGTTATTCAATTTTTTCGGCATAAAGCTCATCGTATTCACAATTAAATTTTCTTTAAGAATACGTTTATAAATAAAATATTGTTGAACGAACTATAGCAGAAAAAAATCGATAAACTCAAACATTTTTTAAAAAATAACAAAAAAATTAGATATTGTTGAGAAAACCAATACATATCTTTCTTAAATGTATAGACCAATTCACACACATAAAAAGCCCTATATTTATTCTATCTAAAACAGTTAAAAAATTGAAAATCGGTGGAAAACTTTTTAAGTTACACGTGGTTTAGTGAGAAAAGTCCCAAAAAAACGTTTTTTGACAATAACTTTAAAATTTGAGGGTGTCTGGCAAGTTTGATGGGCATTTTTGTGATCTTTTCGACGAGACCTACAACCTTAACTACCTCATTTCAAAAGTATATTCGATTTTGTGTTTTTTGTAGCACAGTGTTATTATTTGAAAAAGATCAATTGTTATTCGAAAAACATCAATTGTAATTCGAAATAGATGAATTGTAATTCAAAAAAGATTAATTGTAATTCGATAAATATCAATTGTTATTCGAGGTTTCCAATTTTAACTCAAAAAAGTTTAATGGAAATTCAGTTGATATTTTTGGAATTATAATTGGAATCTTCGAATTACAATTGATCTTTTTCGAATTACAATTTATTTTTCGAATTTATTTTTCGAATTGCAATTGCTTTTTCGAATTAAAATTGATCTATTTCGAATTACTATTGATCTTTTTTGAATTACAATTGATCTTTTTCGATATACAATTAATACTTTTCGAAATACAATTAATCCTTTTCGAATTACAATTTATCTTTTTCGAATTACAATTGATATTTTTCTATTCTATTTCGAATTACAATTGATCTTTTTAGAATAAAAATTGATCTTTTTCGAATAAAAATTGATACTTTTCGGTTTACAATTGATCTATTTTGAATTACAATTGATCTGTTTTGAATAACAATTGGAATTTTCGAATTACAAGTGGTATTTTAAAATTACCAATAAAATCTTCGAATTACAAGTAGAATCTTCGAATTTCAAATATAATTTTCGAATTAAAAATAGAATTTTGGAATTACAAATAGAATTTGCGAAATTCAATTGTTCTTTTTCGAATTACATCTATAAATGTTGTAATTTGAAAATTTAGTGGTACCCTAATGTTTAGTCATCTCTAGTATTTATGTACTTGAACATACTTTATTTTATTAGTTTTAAATACTTTCACGAAATTTTATAAATAAAACAATGTATGGGTACCATTATTAAATAATACTTTGTTGGATTTACTTTTACTCGAATTTGAGTAAATGTAGTTCAATGTCAGCTAGAAATGGTAATGTTGGTGGACATCTTCCTTCTTTGCCATAAATAATCGCAAATTTATTTTTTTATTTACCTTAAGAAATCAAATTAATAAATTAAATATTTTTTTACGCATTCTTCAACAAGAGGAAAAGGGCCGGACTTCGAAATTTGCATTTGCCAAAAAATGGAAAATTTGCCAAAAATTGGAAATTTTCCAACATTTTTTTCCTTGACCCTTTCATATAGCTTAAGACAAACTTTCATTAAAAACAAATTGGACCCAATTCTGAGCATTCTAACCCGTGGAGCCCTTCTCAAAGTTTTGGATTTTAAGAAAATTTTTACCAAATACTCAAAACTTTAATCGAAGGGCTCCATGGTTTAATAGGTCTGATTTGGATCAAATCAAGTTTAAAATACATTTTTTAAATTTTCTTGAACCTAGGAAAAAACCATTTGAAATTTTGACAAATTTCAAATGGCGCAATCTTAAAAACCGCTTGACAGATTTCTGAAAATTTTGATATGCATATTCAGCATATCAAAATTAATAAAAATACTTGGGGTTTTCACAGTGACGATTAAATTTCCCTTTTTTAGTGTGGTATTTGGCAAATTTGCCATTTTACTAAACGTCAAGCATTTGCCACCATTTTTTCTTTACATATCGTGAGCGCACTTTTTGTTAATAATTTGCGCAAAATAACTTTAATTAACTTTTATAACTTTTTACATTCAATCTGTATTTTTCTTTTTGTATAAATGCTTTTATACCGCGTTCGAAATTTCCGCATAAACAATCACAGCTGTTTTCATTTTTATGTTTGTTTCTTATTTGCATTCTGGCATTTTGTTTTTACACAAGGTTTGAGTTAGGCATTTTAAGAAAAATATGCCACACTCAAATTGGCATTATTTTTGACGTTTGGCACATTTGCCAAATACCACACTAAAAAAGGCAAATTTAATCGTCACTGTGAAAACCCCAGCTGTATCAAAAATTAAGTTTTTTTAATTTTTGATACATTTAATATTTTGTTAGAATTTTTTAAAAATCCAAAACTCTGATCGGAGGGCGCCTCAGGCTTAATCACGGGTTTGCAAATTTCAAATAGACATATCTGGAAAACCGTTCAACCGATTTTAAAAAGTTTTTGATATTCATGTTTAGCGCATAGAAATGTGTTGCGGGACATTTTTTTTTTTAAATTTTTCGAAATAAAAAATTTTGATCGTCTGGCGCCACGGGTTAATTTAAACCGATTGGCCTCAAATTTTTACCACATAAATTTTAGGCCTAATAAAATAAAAAATTGACTGGACGTTTAAAATCGAAAGAAAAACTTTTTTGTCATAAAAAATCCCATTCTAACAGGTATGTGGACCTCAGCGGACCTCATAGGTATGTGTGCTTACGTAAAACATCAGCAGCCACTTACAACCTAACAAGCATGCATCCGCTTCTCAGGGATGAGTTTGCCTATCTCACCTAAACATTTTCCGAAGTTATATCGGTAGAAGAATGACAGACAACCCACATTTAACGATTCTTCAATGAAGCTGAATTCAATGCACACCTTTGCACCCAAAGGTGGGTTCAACAAAACCAAAATATCATGAATTCTTTGCCAAATTACAGGTACGGACACACAGATTTCTATATAGGTGGGCAACATGCTGAATAGCAGGGCAATTATCTCGAAGATAGGTGTTGGTAAAGCGGGGAAATTAGTTACAAAGGGCACTCCACAAGGGAGAGTGATCTCTTCACTGCTGGAAATCTTGTAATAAATGAGATCCTCACTTAACGGAATGGGTATCAAGGTGGTTGCCTACGATGATGACGTTGTGATACTAATCAAAGGTAAATTTTTACCAACAGTTAGCGAACTCATGGAATCAGCGCTTAAGATACTCTCGACGTGGACAAAGGACAGGGATCTAGGAGTTAATCTCGCCAAAACCGAACTCGTCTTGTTCGCAAGAAGGATAAAGATAAACAGGTTTGTTCTTCCCAAAATAGATGGAATCACCCTGGATATCTTATAAGGCGAAATACCTGGGTGTAAACCTGGACTCAAAGCTTTCAGATGAAATGATGGAAAATGGTGGGGTTTAAAACCGTATATTATCTACTGGATGTATGGTGCGATAATTATACCAATACGTATCTATGGGGACCTTGTGTGGAGGAAAGTGGTGGATAAGAAATCATATATCTGCAAGCTACAGAAGGTACAACGACTGGCATGTGTGGGCATCACTGGTGATATTAGATCGGCACCCCAGGTCGGCCTGGAAGTGATACTAAACATTCAGCCCGTGGATATCTACATCAAGAGCACAACAGCAAAATCGGCTTTCAGGTTAAGAGAGTCTTACTTGCTTAAGCAACGCTCTTGGAGACACTCGACCATATTAAGTTCGACGGGCAGGATGGAACTTGAACAGAAAACCGACTATATTTCAACGCAGACGAACTTTGATAGAAACCTCGGAGTCCAAATATCAACTAAGAAAGACTGGGTTAGCATATTAATGGGGCACTGTATAATTGGGCACTGTATAATTGGCCAAATTACTGTGTGTATTCGAATTGCTCATAGGGACTACTGTTGAAGTTGTGTTGAGTAGGGAAATAAAAATAAAAGGAATCAGAAGCTGGCGGACGCCCATCCAACCTAACCTTGCCCCGGTCCAGAAACTTCAATATACACCTTGAGTTACCAGCCCAGACATGGGAGTTGTATTTCATCTTCGGTCGGATATAGGCGGTATAAATAGTGAGAAAATTAGACGGAGTGAAGTAATTTTTAAACCGTTTTAAGAAACCAAGATACTTTAATGCTTCTTTCGGCTCTTGAAAAACATGTTAGTTTTAACAAACATCACAATGAATTTTCATACGAAAGGCCTGATGCCATTACTTTCTGAACAATGGATTTTATATCATCCTTGGATCTCCTAAATCGTTTGGAATCTCAAATGCATGCAAAAACTAATTTTAATTCAATTAACTCCAGTAGTTTTTGGCATTTTTTAATAATAATTTTAATAGAAAATAATAGAGCTTTTGTAATGGCAAGTAAATATGTTGTTGATGTAATGAAAAATATTGGTGATGTAATTGAAAAGCTCTTGTAACAAGTTTTTTATTTTTATAACATTTAATTTCACGATATTTTATTTTATTAGTAGATTCGCTATTTAGTTGTGGCAATCTCATACCGATTGTGACAACAATTCCTATTTTTTGTTTCTTTTATCAGTGTAATATTCATAAATTTCCATGAATTATCTGTCAAACTTTCAATAATATGTAATATGTATATTGTTTTCACCAAATTGTTGCTTTACAACATTTGCTAAA
This sequence comes from Pegoplata infirma, assembly GCA_963921195.1. Lineage (NCBI taxonomy): Eukaryota > Metazoa > Arthropoda > Insecta > Diptera > Anthomyiidae > Pegoplata > Pegoplata infirma. The sequence goes on along the minus strand of OY992540.1, from coordinate 33,685,398 downwards.
TAAATTTCAATTTCATTTCAGTTCTAAGAATATAAAAAAAATAAATAATCACTTTGTAAATATCTAACTTTTACACGACCAGCAATTAGTTACAGCAACTGCCATTACATTTCTTTTTTTACTATCTGTCCGTGTGTCTAGTCAAAGGTATTTTTTTTTATTCACTAGTTTGCCTTCATTTTCTTTTGGTAATTTTTACTCTCCCAACCTAGTTAATGTCAATCATGTCATGTTTTGAGCATGTTTGAAGTTCGCGGTCATACGGCAAAAATGTTTTAAAAATAATAGTAAAAAATAACTTACACACAGAAAAATAAATTTCCAAATGAATTCTTCAGTTGCATTAACTCAAAATTCGATTGCTGCTACTATGTATATTCGGCTGTGACAATCAAATTTTGTGGTTGTTTCAATTGAAAGCCAGTTATATCAACCTTATTCCGTTGTGACTACCAATATTCAATTGTGACAACCTGTTTGTAAGTTTTTCAATCGAATTTCTGTTGCAACAACTGACTTTCAGTTGGAAACAGTTAAATTTTTTTTCTGTGTGTGCATATACAAATTGTTGGCCACAATCATTATTTGTATTGTTTTGTTGCCACTACTTACATACATGTAATATGTAAGTTTAAATATTTTTTGCAGGGCAAATATCATTAAAATTACCTCCTTTTCCCCTTAATACACTCTTTTAATTTGTATAATGTTGAGTTACATACTATAGTTGTTAGGTACTAGAATGATGGTAACAGAATTTTAAAAGAATTTATTTTAAAAACGTTGTTTCGAGTGGAGGGTGGGTCGCGAAACAAAGCCTTAGATTTTGCTTGCAAGTTTCTAGGGGAATGCCAACACATTCCAACAATTTCTGTAAGGTAGTTCCCAAACTAGTTAGCTTTCGGCTTTGTAATTTCCTAGGATGTCTCTGTGCCCTGGGACCCCTATTAGTCGTATGTCAAACTGCTTGACCATCTTATTTAAAGACGTGCGGCAGTTAAGGGCATATCTTGTTTGTAAAAACGTTTGACTCCAGGGACTTGACAGCGGCTTGACTGTCAGAATATATGTTGACTGCGGTTGTATACAAGACACTGCAACTCAACCAGTCAGACACTCCCTTTATTGCCAGCATCTTTTCCGGGTCAACAATGAAATAATCTGGCAATCTTCGAGCCAGGCTTAACCCACGCTCTTCCGAAAAGACTTAAAAGCCTACTTGTTCATGTACACTCGATCCATCTATCTAAAAATTTATTAAGGCTCAACTAGTAGGAGTGCCCCTCTAGTGCTATTCGTCCGCTCATGAAGATGTTGCCTTATTAAAGAGCCTTCTGCAGGAACCTCTGCTTGTCTGCAACTCATTTGACCACCAAGGTATTATTTTGCCCCTAGGCTTTGCAGAAGGCCAAGACGCATCCAGCGACCTATTACAAACATTTGTTGGTCAACCAGGCAGTCAATCTCCGCCAAACTATGCGGTTCAGATAAGGGTACTTCATCCAAAAGCCCAAAAAAAGTCTCTTAAAGTTGATAAAAATAATATATTTTTGCTATTTTTCGCCAAGATTCAGGCTCTTGGTGATCTTTTACCCTTGGCAACGATCAACTTAAGCCCAAAGCTTTTAAATCCGCAAACCCTACCACATCGCACCCAGGCTCTTGGATAAAAACCAAGTCAGCTGCTCAATGAGCGGCGCTCATGTCGTCATGAGCAGCAGGAGTGCAACTGAGGCTGCCTTTTTTGTATGAACTGCAACATCTTGTATTTTCTCCACCACTCTTCCCACCCCCGTGTTTTTGGCTTCATCCTCTGTGTTATCATGGAGGTCGCATTAGTCCTCTGATTCAATTTCGAAAAAGCCAGTTATGTGTCTCATTTGCTCTGAATCGGAGGCAATAAAACATTCATTGCTGTACGGACTACCAATCTATTCTGGAACCTCAACATCTTTCGGATTTTTCTCCCCAGTCCACTCCGTCACTGGCTCGGCTGCGTCCAAAATAGGGTTCTAGTTACCCTTGTAAACATTTTCTTTTATATGATAAAAGCCAAATCTAATAATGCCGTCAGTTCTGGCAAAACGCGAAAGTGATTCCTCATTAACCAAAATCACTGCTTGACGACGAGTGCCCTCCATATCACCGAACCTGTAAATTTGCCAATTCTGAACTGCTGACCCTTATCATCTTTAGAATGACTTCAGTGTCACTTGTACCACGCCATTGATACCAACCTGCGGCGACAAGGAGCCTAAAGCAGATTTTATTTAATTTAGTTTCCACTAAACTCCACTTGTCACTTGGGATACTACAATCCCTATTCCCTCAGTTGTAACAACCATAACGATTCCTCACAAAAAGACTGAGTACAGACGTTGTCGGTTACCTTAGACCTCTGAGGTAAAGGTTTCTCGTCTGGTGAGCGCAACATTTTACCAGCACCCTGTTTTTCAGACACGCGCATTGTCGAAAGTTTGTCAGTTCAGTTCAGAAAGTTTAATTACTCCTTTCTTCCATAACAGCGAAGCCTTTTCACGTTTGGAGAGCGTCGCCTCTCCGCGTTGGCTTTATTTGTTAATTAATTTAAAACAATGCCTTTTCTAGTTTTGCCTGACCTTTTATGGCTTAAGTTTCTTTTTTCAAGGCCGGACTCAGAGGTTGCAACCTTTAGAACTGTGCTCGGACCAGCACCAGTCGGTGAGGCAGAGCCTCGAAATAAACCGGTATCTGTTATAAGGTTTCAAGTTTAAAAAAATGCAGAAGAAACATTGAATTTCTAAAAATTGTAGATATTTCTGGTATTCCCATACCGGTTTAAAACACTCCAGTTAGTGTTATCATCAGAAAGGTTTTAAGTGTCGTTTTGTCTTGTCAATGGAAATTGTTTGTGTGTCATAAATATATTCATATTTTCATTTTACTTGCTGTGTGCATGAAAATATCACAAGAACCTATTCTGAACAATTTTATTACTCCAATTAATAGCACAGAGTTTAACTAAAAACACGTCCACGCTTGTCAACATTTGAACGAATTTGTCTTGTGATCATATGTTGGTTAAGTTCAAAAATGGGAAAAATCGGACCAGGAGGAAAAGTCTAAAAACTCTAAAAAACTTAAATTCTTAGAGGGGTTTTTATGCTCTTGTTATGTAATTGAAACATTTTGATGCCAGAACAAGTTCAAAGTCCTTGGAACCAGGATTAGAAAATTGAATTTTTTGACCCATCCACTTTTGTGAACCTGGATACACATAAAAAATATTTATATAATCGCAAAATTGTATTACTTTAGTGCAAAAGTCGTAATAAATAAATTTCTTAACATTTATCGAGAAGGGGAAGGTATTGGGTTTGGCCGTGCTTTCTCTGTCCATACAGTTGTAAGGGAAGCACCCCAACCGTTATACACCGATTTGCCTGAAACGTTATATATGTATAAAAAAGACGACTTTAAGGTTGAAATGTCTCGCATAATTGGCCATATAAGTGTTTAAACATTTTTTGTCATCTTATGAAAAAATATGGTCCCTTGAGAAAATTTCGATAACTCCCGAAATAACATGAATATCGTGCAGAGAAAAAGAAATGCATGTCAACTTGCATTTAACAAAGATTATTTCAAAATTATATGGATATCGTAGGTCTATATCTTTATATAAAACCAACCCAAAATTTACACATTTTGGTGAAAAAAATATATAATGAAGCCAAATTTTAGCGAGATTATGCCACTGTTGGCCAGGTATTACAAAAGCCTTTCTTCCCTTCAAAAAAAATTTTAGTTTCTTTAGAAGAACTACAAAAATTCAAAAATCGAGTTGCCATTTTTAGCCCCTAAATTCCTGATAAAATTTACTCTTTTAAACACCTTTTGTAGTGGCTATTGCCACCAACAATAATGTCATGATATGTTGGAGACTTTTTTGTTTAGCGTGCAGGAAATCGCTTTTACTTTCCGTTGAGTTGGAAAACGACAACAAAAAATTTATAATGAAATTCTAATAGAATTTGGTCTCTCTTTTTGTGTCGTTATTATTGTCGTGGATTGCGAGTATGATTTGTGGGCGTTTAAAAAAAAAACAATGAACATGAACCTGAATAATTTTCAATGAAAGTAATTTTAAAACAAAAAAATTCACATAACTTAACAATATGTGGACATATGAAAAAACAAATAACATTCTTTTGCAATTATTACAATAAGAATGTTCTGCAAATTAGCAATTTTTTTTTAATGAGTAAAAAGTTTTTATTTTAAAGTTTTTATTTTAAATTGCATAGAAATTTGTAAACCTTGAACTACTTGAAATATAGATTTGAATACTGAAATCTGTAAATTCTATAGAAGGGTTACTCTAGCTCAAGGTCTTTAATAATTACTCGACACGTGCTTGAATTTTGCTAAATACTCTTGACAAGATTTCCACTAGATCGAAACACATGTCGAGTAAGATTTGCAAAATTACCATAGCAATCAATTTAAAATAAACAACTTTATCAACTCTATAATTTTTAGAAATTCAATTTTTCTTCTGAATTTTTTCAACTTGAACCCTTATAACAAATATAATTAGAGCCCGAGCTCTATCTGTACTAACAGAAAAACACTAATAAAATTACTGACAAAACATGTCGCCATTAGGCACGTCTCCGAAACAGAAAATACAAATTCCTTCATTTGTGTCTGCAATTCCAGATCATGTTGTAACCCTTGCGAAATAATGTAAGATACAAAAAAGTTGAGAGAAAGTATGAAGTGAGATTGCTAGAAATAGAATTGTAGTGTTGGAAACTATTAAAATTTTTTCTGTATAAACTATAAATATTCACATATATAAAAAACAATTTCCATTAACAAGACAAACCGACATTTAAAATCCTACTGATGATAACACTAACTGGAGTGTTTGAAACCGGTATGGGAATACCAGAAATGTCTACAATTTTTACAAATTTTATTATACCCTCCACTCTAGTGATAGAGGGTATATATAAGTTTGTCATTCCGTTTGTAACACCTCGAAATATTGGTCTAGGACCCCATAAAGTATATATATTTATGATCCTCGATCGATTTTAAGTCGATCTAGCGATGTCCGTCCGTCTGTCTGTCTGTCCGTAGAAAACACGCTAACTTCTGAAAGACTTTACAGAGGCTACTGAAGTTTGGCATATATGTTTGTCATTTACCTGGTCAGGTTGGTATTGCAATCCAGCCAAATCGGTCCAGTGGTTCAAAAGTTATGAGCAAAAGAGTAAATTTCGGCGAGGGTGTTTCGCGAATTTATGAGATAAAAAACACGATAACTTTCGAAAGACAATAATGAGACTACTGAAGCTTGGCATATATCTTTGCCGTTCCCCGGGTCTGTTTGATTTTAAATTTCAGCTCAATCGGTCCAGTGGTTCAAAAGTTATAAGCAAAACCCTGAATTTCAAATTAGTTTCATCTCAAATGCCACGTGTTTTAACAAGTTTTAAAAGCATTGGTGGTGACTAAACAATGCTTCTCAAACTTGTTTAAATTTTAAGCAATGCTTTTTAAACTTGTTTAGTTTTAAAAGCATTGGTAACTTAAAAACAACACTCGAAAAAAATTTTACACTCAAAAAAAATTTTACACTCAAAATAAAATTTTACACTCAAAAAAAATGTACACAAAAAAAATTTAGTTTTTTTTTTTTTACAAAAATTACAATATTTTGTGTACATACGTACGTGCATTCACTCAGAAATATTTTTACAGTAAAAAAAACATTACACTCGAAAAAAATTTTACACTCAAAAAAAAAAATAGTAATTTTTCTTTTTTTTTTTAAAAAAATTACAAAAAAAGAGTTTTTTACTCTAAATAAAATATTTCTAATCAAAATTGTTAATTTTTTCACGTTAAAAAATGTACTACCCTTTAAGAAAATGCATTGTGGAGGGTATTCATAGATTCGGCAAAGTCGAATTTAACTTTTCTACTTGTTTTTTATCTGCATTTTTTCAACTTGAACCCTTATAACAAATATAATTAGAGTCCGAGCTCGATCTGTATTTACAGAAAAAAAACAAATAAAATTACTGACAAAATATGTCGCCATTAGGCACGTCTCCGAAACAGAAAATGCAAATTCCTTTATTTGTGTCTGCAATTCCAGATCATGTTGGTAACCCTTGCAAAATAATGTAAGAGACAAAAAAGTTGAGAGAAAGTATGAAGTTAGGTTGATATTGCTAGAAATAGAATTGTTGGGTTGAAAACTGTCAAAATTTATTCTGTAGAAACTATAAATATTCACATATATAAAAAACAGTTTTCATTAACAAGACAAACCGACATATAAAATCCTACTGATGATGACACTAACTGGGGCGGTATGGGGAATACCAGAAATGTCTATAATTTTTAGAAATTAAATTTTTCTTCTGCATTTTTTCAACTTGAACCCTTATAACTAGGGATGAGATTTCCATGCAAATGCATGTTTTTTGTCGATAGTCTAAAAACGATATTGTATAAAAAGGAAGTGAGTATTAATTAAAACAAAACCTTTTTATTTTGTACGAGTGGTTGTAAGTCACTCGCTGAATATCTTTATGATACTCGGTTGAGTATTTCTGGAATACTGAATACTGATTTATTAAATATAAAAATAGAACCTATTTACAAAATATAAAATCTTAAACTAAACTAGAACTATCATAATGACTGCCTGTTGTAAGCAGGTAGTCTATGTACATTAGAGTGGTCCTTATTTTGAAAATTTTGGATTTTTGTTGCTCCTCAAGCCTGGATTTGTTAAACGACCTAAAACTAGTACCCGATAAAATTTTGAGCCAAATCGGTTAATTCTCTGACTACGCTAAAATCGGTCAAAGTTCCGGGTTTTGGGGAAAAAGGCACTAAATTAAAAAAAAAAAATAAATTAAAAATTTTATGAATATGTTTAAAACAAAATATTTTTTGTTTAACATTTGGCCAAACATACTTAGATAAAAAATATAAAGATTTTGTAATATCGGTAACCCATAAAAATTTGGTAACAAAAAATTTTTTGGAATTTGCAAAATTTTTGAAATCTCCAAAATTATATTTTTCAAATTTTCTCAAACAAAATTGCAGTAAACTTAGATATTTTTTTATTCATTTTGTAATGTATTAATTCGAGTTTAAAATTAGAAAAAAAAAGTTGATATCCTTTTTTTAAATTATCGTGTAGACCGATTTCAAAACAGCGGATTTCAAGGAAATATATTTTTTGGTGAAAAATTTAGTGAATTTATTTCTTAAAAACTCATTTTGTTATATATTAACTAAAACTTAATTTTGTATTACTCCTTTGACCTTTTAATATAAGGCAAAAAAATATTAAAATTCAAGGACATTATTAACCCATTAGGATCCGGTGTCTACACTTCAAAATATGGAAGATTTGGAACTTCATGCCAACATTTTTAAGAAATAGAAGATTAATGAAATAAATTACCATAAGATGATTTCTGTATTCTAATAGAATGTGTGAATGTAACTATAAAATTTTGTATATCTAGGACGTTGTTAACCCATGTTTACCTGTAGTCAAAATTATGGCATTTCTAAACCCATGACGAATAAAAAAAAAAAAAATAAATTTATAATTAAAAAAATATGGTCCAATCAAATTATAAAGATATATCAATTGATAAAGGATTATATCTTTAATTTTTTTTCAAAATTAACCCTTGAATGCCAAAAAAAAAATTTTTTTTTTTGTTTGATAAATAAGACGAAACCTGAAAAATAATTTTGTTTAAATACATAAAAGCCATGCAATTATAACATTTTAAAAATTAACCCTTAACTGCATAAAAGCAATTCAATTATAAAATTTTGAAAATTAACCCTTAACTGCACTATAAAATAAATATTATAAAGCTTTCAGAAATTTTCGCATGTACAAAATTCATATTATTAAGGTTAAAATGCAGTTAAGGGTTAATTTTCAAAATTTTATAGGTTTTTTTAAGAAGTTTTTCCTATGGAAACAAGATTTTTATTGCACACATTTTATTTTTTAATGCATATTTTTAGGTTTTTTAGTGCATATTTTAAATTTTTTTGCATATTTTAAGCGCATATTTTCGATTTTTTAGTGCATGAAAATCTCATCCCTACTTATAACTTTATAAATAGTTTCTAAAAAATTGTTACTTTGACAATATCATCATAATGATTAGTAAAGAAATGTGACCTCCAGCTGGAGTAATACTTTTTTTTTTTTTTTAATTTTAAAATTATGTTTACAATTTCTTCAAATAATTTGCTGAGCTTTTCTAAACTACTTGGTAATTAGAAAATACAATTTGTAACTTTGGGAAATAAAATATTTTTGAGCTCGAGTCCTTTTTATTGTTTTGTTTAATAATTTTTTTATTTATTATTTATATATATATATATATGTTCCTCTAACTCCCACTGGAGCATAGGGCGCCAGTGGGAGTTAGAGTTATTTATTATTTGCAGAAAATAAATGAAAAATTATTTTAAAAAAAACAATAAAAAATTTCTCGAGCTCAAATATTTTTTTTCCTAAATTTATATTGAAGACTTTTTACTTTATTTTTATTCAATTTAAATATTTTTTTTGTAAAATAAATTTTATAAAAACGGCTCAACATAAGTGTTAAGCTTATATTTAAGTTAAATGTTTTCTACAATTACAATTATTTAATTTAAAACTAAAGAACATTTTTTATAAAACAAATAATAAATTCAAATTTCCCCCCAGTAGTGCGGTGTAGATGTTTTGTGATAAAGTTTCAATCGGTATTCGAATTTATAAATATTATGCAAAAAATATATATTTTTTTAAACTAATAAATCATTAAAAACAGCCATAATTTCGCAAACATTACCTTATTTTATATTACAATATTAATAAAGCAACTTGGACAGCTCAAATCGACATTATGGAGACATAGCCTATACTAAAAGTAAATTACTAGGCCATACGTAATACATTCATTATTGTATAAAAATAGGATTTTTAACGCAGTTTTTATTTGTTTTGTAGTTCCGTTTTATTCCTCACGCAATTAATACCTTATTTTGTATAATAATATGCGAGGGGTAATTTGAAAGGAATCCGTAACGTCTATAAACAATGGTTTATCATGTTATAATATCAAAACTACTCTGAACAAGAAAGAAAATTATAGTCGGTTAAGATCCTACACAAGTCCAAACGTGGACCGAATAAATGTCTTTTTAGTAAAACTTTAATTAGGGTAGAAAACACACACAAGCAAAATTAGATTAAACAAGTAAGAAAGTTATAGTCGGTCAAGACCGACCATATGATACCCTACACCAGTGTTTTGCGGAAAATGGGTCCCAAGTCCAAACATGGACCGATTGGGTCTATCTTTTGTTAGATCTTTATTTAGTGTAGAAAACACACACAGATAAAATTTTAGTGAAATTGATTAATTTTTTTTGCCAATAGACCAATTTAACTGAATATCGGTCGAAATTTTTATATGGGGGACTAAGTCTAAAAATGGTCCAATTATATTCCGATTTGATAAGGTTACTAAAGTACACCTTTAACACCTAAAAATAAAATTTTTATCAAATATTTCCATTTTTATGAATTTTGAGGGAATTATGTGAATATCGGGAAGGTGGTTTGTATGGGGACTACCAGAAGGACTGGCCCGATTCCTTTGAAATTTGGAATGGTGAGTTGTGCATATAAAGTTTGATTACATGCTGAATTTCAAAGCGATATCTATTCTAATACGGTAATTAGAGTCATTTTAGCCGAATCCAAAGGGGGCGTTTGTATGGGGGCTAGGTTTTAACATAGACCGATTTTCTCCAATTTCAATAGGCTTCGTCCTTGGACCAAAAGATGCTAAAGTTTTAAATTTCAAGTCAATTGATGGAAAATTGCGACCTGAATCGTGCTTAAACCGATAGATGGACAGACGGACGGACGGCTAAATCGACTCAAAAAGTAATTCTGAGTCGATCGGTATACTTGAAGGTAGGTCTAGGACCAATATTTCGGATAATTACAAACATCAGCACAAACTCATTATAACCTGTACCACAGAGTGGTGTAGGGTATAAAAAACTTATTTTTGTTAGCAATAGAGCGATTTTACTAAATATCGGGCGAAATTTGTATATAGGGATCAAGTCCAAAAATGGTTATTATAGTTACATTTTATTAGGTTACCAAAGTACACGAAAATCACCTACAAACAAAAATATAAGTAAATATTTCTTGTTTTTATAAATTTTGAGGGATTTATGATTTATTTTACGACAAGTAAAACTGGTCCGATTTACGCCTCCAAAAGGGGACGGACAGAACTTCTTTGAACTTCTTTTAATATACAAATGTTTCAACAAAAGTCTAGGAAAACCTGTTAAGCATGCAGTTTTTAGAGATTGGTTTAATTTTTCAAAGGAGACCTTTTCCGACCTGGTCTGATTTTGCTCATCTCCGAACTTAACCAGCCTATGACTAAAAGACATTGTTGTGCCAAACTTGAGGAGCTTAGCTCCTTTATTTTGGATTGTATCGTGTCCACAGATGGACGGGCGCCCCACACAGATGGACGGGCGCCCCTAAAGTGTCTGAGATTCTTTTTTTTATTGTGTAAAAATATTTTTGAGTGACAAAAATACGTTATAATATATTTTTGTGACTTACCAATGTTTTTTAAATATGTTTAACGGGTTTTCAACACGTGAATTTAAGGTGAAACTAATCTGAAATTCATGGTTTTGCAAATAACTTTTAAGCCACTAGACTGATTTGGCTGAAATTTGGCCATACTAAGCTTCAGCATCCTCAGAATTGTCTTTCGAATGTTAGCGTCCCAGCAAAAAATAAACGAAGTGGTTCGAAAAGAATTAGTGGTTTCACCACATACAAAGTAGCGATAGGTGCCGAACTTCATATTCCGTAGGAAGTACTTTTAAAATCACTTCCAAAACTGCTACAAAATAACAATAAAAACATCTTTCACCAGTTCTTTGCTTAATGATTTTGAAGTACATTTTTCATATGTTCTTAGGAATCAAATCAAATCACCACAACATATGAACTTCTTTTTCAACTGAAACAATTAGAATGACGGTGATACACGAAGTATGCAATTTTTTCTACGTCCAGCTTCAAATGGAAATAGGTTTTGCAAAAATGGTGACAAAATTTGGTAATGTCATTTCATTTCTCTTTATTTAGAGCTTAAAAAAATTGAAAAGACGAAAATCGATTATTGATAAATTTTTCAAATTTCATATCTTATATCAAAAAAAGTTGGTCCTAAATTAAATAAATACATTTACGAACTAAAGCGGATGTTGCTGCATCACATTATTAAAGATTGTTTAAGCTTTTTAGAAAATTGAGGTATAGGCTTGTGGTCAAAACAAACTTGTGAATCAATTCGCCGTGAATTTTTATAGTTTTGTGATCTCTATAAGTACTCCTTTTTTAATTCACGTAAGGTTTTTAAGATATTCGCGTTTTAATATTGAAATATTTGGATCTCCTCTGTAACGTATTCTTAAGTTGCTCAAACACAATAGAACTCGATTTAGTAAAAATACGGCATCTTTATTCCAAATCTGGCATCCAAATTTTTCTATCGCGTACTGTATAAGTTAGAAATTTCACTGGGAGGTTTTTGCTGTCTAACAGTGTTTTTAGTGTAAATATTACAAAAAAATACTCTTCCAATTAATCTTACACTCAAAAAAATACGTTAGTAGATTTACTAATTTTTTTTTGCTAATGCTAGTTAGCTAACTTTTAGCAAATTTTTAGTTGAGATTAGCATGTCAGCAAAAAATTCTTGTAAACTTCATTTAGCACATTAGCAATTTTAAACAAGCTTTGAACTAATTTCTTTTGCTAAATTTGAAATTAAGTTGACAACATTTTTATAAGATTTTTTGCTAATATTAGCAAAATAAATGGTAATTTTTTTTTTATTTTCAGAAAACTTAAAATGGCGCTATCTCGGAAACTAAGCCAGATAGAGCAAAATGGAGGCCATTTTTGGTTCTTAGAATCTCCATAGTATCGCCGGTCCTCTTCACATGTGTGGACGCTAATAGGCCCTAACTTTAGATCCAAAAAAGTTAGCATTCCCGAAAATTTTAAAATGCTCATATCTCGGTAAATATTGCCGACACAACAAAAAGTCCAAAACCATTTTTGTAGCTCTCAACATGTAGAACAAGACCGCAAAACAGTCAAAAGCTCTCCGAGTAAGTTATCGAGTTTTTTAATTCTCAAGACCCCAGTGGTCCCCTATAATCACGTATCTTAAAAACTAAGCAAGGTAGAGCGAAACGGACACAATTTTTGTATCAAAAATTATGACGATTTTTAAGGAACCCAATTAGGTCTAGGCCCATCGGGGTCTGGACCTATGGGGTCCGAACCCAATGGGGTCCTCAGATGTGTATGAACTAAGTTAAAAAAATAAAAAATTAGTTAACTAATTATTGGCAAAACATTTTTGCTAACTTTAGCAAAAAAATTGTGGGTTCAAAATCAGCAAATTTTCTTGTAGGTTTACAAGCTTTTTTTGCTAACATTACAGATTTATTTTTTTGAGTGTACAAAAATAAGTGAATAAAGAACTTCTAATTTAGAAGTTCTAAATCACCAAATATAAATGACATAATCACACCCAAAATGCGAAGAAATATGTACTTCTAAAGAAGTGACGAAAAATTGCTTCCAAAAGGTCAAGTTATATTAACATCCGGACCACTACTTCAGAAGTTGTGATAAAACACTAGTGATATATGTTATACTTAAGTGTCAATCTTTCGCCACTGAAAAGTGGCGATAAAAAGAACATACTTTGTGTGTCACGCTTATATTAAATTCATCAATGTTTCAGTTGAAGAAGAAGTACATCTGGTTCATAAGTTGTGGTGAATTTTGTAGTGAATGGTAAACTCTTTTTTTGCTGGGGTGTTTTTTATCTCATAAATTCACGAAAACCCCTTGCCGAAATTCAGTCTTTTGCTCATAACTTTTGAACCACTGGACCGATTTCGCTGGACTGTTATACAAACCTGACCAGGTAAATGCCCAATATATATGCCAAACTTCAGGAGCCTCCGTAAAGTCTTTCAAAAGTTAGCGTGTTTTCAACAGACAGACGGACGGCCGGACATCGCTAGATCGTCTTAAAATCGATCGAGGATCATGAATATATATATTTTATGGGGTCCTAGGTCAATATTTCCAGGTGTTACAAACGGAATGACAAACTTATATATACCCTCTATCACTAGAGTGGAGGGTATAAAAACTTTTTGGGATCTCAGTTATAATCGGTTAAGTTAATCCGAAAATAAATTATTTCTGGAAATATCAAGTTTGCAAACAAAATTTTGGCGGAACAGCTAATTTTGCTCTAACAAGGGAAGTCTCCCTGGTGTCACCCTCCGATCTTCATAAAATTTGGATATGTTGTTAAGAACGAAAATTAATTCGACACGTATTTTTTTAACGGCCCAAACTCATTTTTAGGGGGGTAGATTTGTATGGGGGGGAAATTGACCAGTTTTTTACGATTTACGCCTATTTAAACAAAATTGATATAGGCATGTGTGGTATCTGGTCTGATTTTGCTCATCTGATTTTGCTCATCTCCGAACTTAACCAGCCTATGACTAAAAGACATTGTTGTGCCAAACTTCAGGAGCTTAGCTCCTTTATTTTGGATTGTATCGTGTCCACAGATGGACGGGCGCCCCACACAGATGGACGGGCGCCCCTAAAGTGTCTGAGATTCTTTTTTTTATTGTGTAAAAATATTTTTGAGTGACAAAAATACGTTATAATATATTTTTGTGACTTACCAATGTTTTTTAAACATGTTTAACGGTTTTTCAACACGTGAATTTAAGGTGAAACTAATCTGAAATTCATGGTTTTGCAAATAACTTTTAAGCCACTAGACTGATTTGGCTGAAATTCAATACGAACCAGGCCATACTAAGCTTCAGCATCCTCAGAATTGTCTTTCGAATGTTAGCGTGTTTTTTATCTCATAAATTCACGAAAACCCCTTGCCGAAATTCAGTCTTTTGCTCATAACTTTTGAACCACTGGACCGATTTCGCTGGACTATTATACAAACCTGACCAGGTAAATGCCCAATATATATGCCAAACTTCAGGAGCCTCCGTAAAGTCTTTCAAAAGTTAGCGTGTTTTCAACAGACAGACGGACGGCCGGACATCGCTAGATCGATCGAGGATCATGAATATATATATTTTATGGGGTCCTAGGTCAATATTTCCAGGTGTTACAAACGGAATGACAAACTTATATATACCCTCTATCACTAGAGTGGAGGGTATAAAAACTTTTTGGGATCTCAGTTATAATCGGTTAAGTTAATCCCGAGTAAAAATTTTTATACGATGGAATATATAATGATATGTAACACAATATATATTTATACGCAATTTGATCCGAATAATGGTGGATGTTTTTGCATTAAAAAAGATCAACTTGTATAAAATATGATTTGATTTCATCCGAGTTTTGACCAGACATTGCCATATATTGGTGGATCTAATTAGATCTAATTGCATTAAAACATATAAAATCCTGGTGTTTTTTGGTTTGGGTTGAAATACACCACAGGTCAACGATACATTCACCAAACATATAATTTTCTAAAACAAAAAAATGTTTGGGTACGCTTCGAACCAGATAGGTGATATACATAACCCTAACAAGGAAATGTTTAGGAACATTTTAAAAAGTTTCTTATACTTTGCCTAAAAAACTTAGAAAATTTTTGGTTAATTGGAAACATATATAGTTTTATATGGAACGGAATAAGCTATATATATTTTTATGTTAAATTATACAGAAAACCAAATTTTGTATTGATCCTCATATAATTTTATATAATTATATCTACCTGACACCTTTTAATCCGAATCATGATTAAATTATATATAACTATTAAAGGTGTCCTAACGACTAAGGTAATTTTTCAAAATCACTTTTTAAAACGTGGTAGGGTCCTAAATTGTAGTTTTGTATCTAAAAATGAGTGAGCCAAAATTTGGATACAATCGGATAAAAATAACTCGTGCCGAAAATGGATTGAAGTTTTGGGACACTCTTATCTGATGAAAAAACACGTTTTTTCTAGTTTTTTGAAAAATATTGGTATATGCTATTTTTTGTTAATTTTTTTGTTAAGTAATATGAAAATGGTAATAAATTGTCTTTCCAAAAAGCTTAAAGAAATTCAAATCGGATGAAAAATAAGCATTTTACGCATACATGCCCCACACCATTGCATGGTTTTTAAAGCCAAAATTTGAAAATTTTCAAAATTTTTAGGCAAAAAAATAAAAAAAATTAAATTTTACTTTATAATTATATTAAATACATGTTAAAGATAAAAACTAACAGATATGGTAGTCTAACTTTTTTTTCATTTGGCGTGGGTAGTGATATAATTTCCGCGGATTCCAAAGAAAATGAGTTTTTCTAAAATAATTTAGCAAATATGGGAAACAATTTTCTGTATTGTATTATACGAAGTGAAATACATAAATTCTGTAAATTTTTTGAGAATTCGGGCATCTTTAATCCCTTTTCGTCGAGGTGAAATGACAAATTTGAGACGTTATACATTTCTATAATACAAAATATCTGCATATATCCGATTTCTCAAAAGTTACAGAATTTACGTTTTACACTTCGATCCGCACAATAGAGCACAAATTTTCAAAAATTTGCTTAATTATTGTAGAAAAACGCATTTTATTTGGAATCCGTGGAAATTTTATCACTACCCGCGCCAAATAAAAAAAAAGCTTGACTACCATATCTGCTATTTTTAATCTTAAACATGTTTTCAATTTGATTATAAAGTAAAATTAAATTTTTACTATTTTTTTGCCTAAAAATTTTGAAAATTTTGAAATTCTGGCGCTTAAAACCATACAATGGTCTGGGGCATGTATGCGTAAAATGCTTATTTTTCATCCGATTTTAATTTTATTAGTCGTTTTGAAAAGGTAATTTAGTACCATTTTCATATTATTTCACAAAAAATTTAACAAAAAATATCAAATACCAATGTTTTTCCAAAAACTAGAAAAAACGAGTTTTTCGTTCTTATAAGAA
The DNA here is from genome assembly GCA_963921195.1 of Pegoplata infirma. Taxonomy (NCBI): domain Eukaryota; kingdom Metazoa; phylum Arthropoda; class Insecta; order Diptera; family Anthomyiidae; genus Pegoplata; species Pegoplata infirma. Next base: position 33,669,221 of record OY992540.1, on the reverse strand, counting down.
TGTCCCAAAACTTCAATCCATTTTCGGCACGAGTTATTTTTAGCCGATTGTCCCCAAATTTTGGCTCACTCATTTTTAGATACCAAAGAACAATATAGGACCCTACCAGGTATAAAAAGGTGATTTTCATTTTTAAGGACACCTCTAATAACTATGTACATATGACTGCATATAAAAAATTTAGAAAATATCTCACGCGATGTATAATCATATATGATTTATTATGTTTGCATCAGGTTATATATTGTTATATATGTTTATTTTTACTCGGGATCCGAAAATAAATTATTTCTGGAAATATCAAGTTTGCAAACAAAATTTTGGCGGAACAGCTAATTTTGCTCTAACAAGGGAAGTCTCCCTGGTGTCACCCTCCGATCTTCATAAAATTTGGATATGTTGTTAAGAACGAAAATTAATTCGACACGTATTTTTTTAACGGCCCAAACTCATTTTTAGGGGGGTAGATTTGTATGGGGGGAAATGACCAGTTTTTTACGATTTACGCCTATTTAAACAAAATTGATATAGGCATGTGTGGTATCAGATTAAAGGTATTAAAAATACTTATCTCGTGGTGCTAACAACGGGCCAAAGAAGTTAATATTTTTCGATTTATTAACAAAAATGTCCTAAAATTTTGGTATTTTACTCAATATGACGAAAAGTTGTGCATGTTTGGACACGTTCTTAGCACACGTAGATAGGTTTTTCAAAGACCTTTCATTTGGTATGTAACATGACTAGGTTTCTTCGCATAATATAGGAGATAAACGAAAACAACTGAAAAATGGCCTTGTCTTTCCCCCTCCTTTTTAACCCCTAAATATGAATTTGGGCCGCTAAAAAAAATACGTGTCCCTTGATTTTTGCTAATCTACAAAATAAAACCAATTCCATAAAGATCCGCGGGTGACACTAGGGAGACTTCCCTTGTAAGTTTGGGTCTTTATAAAATAATACCATATAAACCCAACTTCGCCGTTAGCATCCAAGTTTTAGACCATGTTAAACTAAGTTTAAACCTAAGCCCCATTCCAAAAACTCAGCCTTAAATTACTATTCTTAAACAGCTTTAGTTTTTAAGTAATATATTATTTATATTATTAATTAATTGAAAACTTCCTGTACGATTCATTAAAATTTCCATCTGGTTTTAAACTAATTACCAATTTATTCACGTTTCTTTACTAATGGATTTGTAATTAGTATTTTTTTTTTTAATAATGTAACACAAACAAATGTTTCCAATATTAAATCTCAATTTTCACAATAAAGAAATTGAAACGATTGTTGATTGTTATTAAATATTTGTTTGTTTTTTGTATTTATTCTCATTTCTTAACACATATTTTTCCCTGAAAATCCAGACGTATGAGTAATAAAAATCAGGTTGTGCGATAATTATTTATGACTAAACAAAAGTGTAAATAAAGTAATAGAAGAAATATTGTTACCGCAATATGGAAAAATTATTTCATTAAATATGAAATTCCCAGAAATTTTTTAAGAGGAATTTAAAGAGTTATTAAATTAAATCATGTATCAGAAAATTTTTTATAATGATTTGTTTAGTAAAAATAAAAAGAATTTTTAGTATTATTTTCTTTAAGTAAAAAACTTTTTATAAAAATGAGACATTTTATCTATAGAAAAATGAGACATTTTTCCTACCCGAGTAAAAATTTGTATATGATGCCATATATAATGATATGTAACACAATATATTTTTGTACGAAAAATTTGATCCGAATAATGGTGGATGCTTTTGTATTAAAAAATATCAAAGTGTATAAAATATGATAAAGTTTCATCCGAGTTTTGACCAGACATTGTCATATTTCATCCAATTAGATCTAATTGCATAAAAATATATAAAATTCTGGTGTGCTTTGATTTGCGTGAAATACACCTTATATCAACGATACATTCACCAAACATATAATTTTCTAAAAAAAATTGTATCAGATTCTGAGGTATTTTTATAAAGAAAAAGTATTTTTTTTCCTTTAGAAAAAACTCAAAGATTCTGAGATCACAGATTCTTTTCATTTCTTAAAAAACAATTTAGTTCAAGTTTAGTTAAAATTTACTTAAAAAAACATCATCGTATTTCTCTTCTTTGAATTGAGGAAGTGTATTTCTTAGAATTTAGTTAATAACTTATGAGAATTTAGTAAATAACTTCTTAGAATTTAGTTAAAAATTCAAAATGACGATATCTCGAAAACTAAGCGAGATAGAGCGAAACGGACGAAATTTTTAAAAGAAAGACTACAAAGAAAAATATGGAATAGCCTAGCTCTGCATATCTGTCGGGGTCTCAAGACCCTAAATTTAGATCTAAAATTTGAAATGCTGCCAACACGAGAAAAGATCCAACGGCATTTTTGTAGCTCTTGACTCGTAGAACACTTTCGCAAAATACCTGAAAGCCCTCCGATTAATAGTTTTTGAGATATCCAGTTTTTAAGATTCTCAAGACCCTATCAGACCCCTTATTACCGTATCTCAAAAACTAAGCAAGTTAGAGCGAAACGGACACAAATTTTTGGGTGAAAATCTATGGAGACCCTTATTGAGTTAACAAGGGGCTGGACCCATGGGTCCAGGGTCTAGACCCAATCCAGTTTTAAAATGTGAATGAACTAAAGTGTAATATAATTTTTCCCATTTTCTAGTTAAAATTGGCTTAAAATTATTAACTTTGTGTTCCTTATTTTTGGAAAAATTATGAACTAAAACCAAGAAAAAAATGTTTGGAGCCAAATCATTCCCTCTTTTTCTTAAAATTAAGTTAATTTTCCCAGATTTTAGTTCACTTTTTTTTGAGTGCAGTCTCTGATTCTGAGCGATTTTTCCTATAGAAAAAGGATGAATTCTGAGATGTTTTTCCTATTGAAAAGGTCTCAAATTCTAAGACATTTTTCATATAGAAAAAATTCAGATTTGAACATATTTTTTCTATAGAAAAAGTCTTTAAAAAAGAAATTTTAACCAAAGAAAACTGTTTAAACTCTGAGACTTTTTTCAGATTGTGACACAATTTTTCCGTAAATAAATCTCAGATTCTAAAAAATATTTCTATAAAAAAGTCTCATATTCTGAGACATTTTTCCTAAAGAAAAAGTCTCAGTTTCTGAGCATTTTTTCTATGGAAAAAGTCTTAGTTTCTAAACATTTTTTTAAAAGAAGAATTCTTAGATTCTAAGACATTTTTCCTATAGTAAAAGTCTCAGACTCTGAGACATATTAAATTTAGAAATAGTTTCAGAGACATATTAAATATAGAAATAGTTTCAGATTCAGATAAGACGTTTTTCCAATACAAAAAGGTTTAGATTCTAAGACATTTTTCCAACGAATTCTCAAATTCTGATACATTTTTCCTTAAAAATTCTCCGATTCTGAGACATTTTTTCTACAAAAAAAAATCTCAGCTTCTGAGATTCTCAGATTTTCAGAAATGTTTCTATAGAAAAAGTTTCAGATTCCGAGACATTTTTTCTACACCTAGAAAAGTTTTACAGTAACTATTTACGGTTATTCAAAAAGTTTTTAGTTAAAGTTGTTTTAATCGTTTTATCGTTTGTTTTTCAATGAAAATAAAATATTGAACGATTTATACAGTTGTTAAAACAATAAACTACAAAAGTTACGGAAAAATATTTTTATCAGTTAAATTATTTGTGACTGATTATACCGTATAATTTTACAGAAGTACGGTTTTTGTAGTTTGTTATTCAAAAAATTTTATTTTTACTTCACAAAATAAAAAATTGTTAACAGTTAAAATAACTGAAATATCGTTTGTTTTTACGGAATGTCTAGTCATTTATTAACGTTTAAAAATAACTGAAAAAGTATGTTGTTTCAAATGAAATATAAGTGGTCCGTTTTTTAAAAGGAAAAACGATTGTTTTAAACGTTTTTTCAGTTGAATTTACTTACAAAATATTGTGAGTGTATGAAAAAAATATCAAATTATGAGACATTTTTTCTAAAGAAAGATCTCAGATTCTGAGACATTTTTCCCATAGAAAAGGTTTCAATTTCTGAAACATTTTTCCTATAGAAAAGGTCTCAGATTCTGAGACATTTTTCCCATAGAAAAGGTTTCAATTTCTGAAACATTGTTCCTATAGAAAAGGTCTCAGATTCTGAGACATTTTTCCTATAGAAAAAGTCTTAGATTCTGATTCGCATAGAAACAGTTCAGATTCTGAGACATTTTTCTTATAGAAATATCTTTTTTTTCTAGAAAAAGTGTAATATTGGGATAAATTTGTTTTACACCATTTCCAATTGTATTTTAAAAATTTTCAAATGTATTTTAAAATTGTCCAAATGTATTTTAAAACTGTCCAAATGTATTTTAAAATTGGCCAAATGATTTTTTAAATTGTCCAAATGTATTTTAAAATTGTCCAAATATATTTTAAAATTGTCCAAATTAATTTTAAAATTGTCCTAATGTATTTTAAAATTATCCTAATGTACTTTAAAATTGTCCAAATATATTTTAAAATTGTCCAATTGTATTTTAAAATTGGCCAAATGCATTTGAAAATTGTCCAAATGTAGTTTAAAATTTTCCAAATGTATTTTAAAATTGTCAAAATGTATTTTTAAATTGTTTAAATGTAGTTTAAAATTTTTCAAATGTGTTTTAAAAATTTCCAAATGTATTTTTAAATTGTCCAATTGTATTTTAAAATTTTCCAAATGTATTTTAAAAATTGTCCAAATGTATTTTAAATTTGTCCAAATGTAGTTTGTAGTAATTTTCAAAAAATAAAAATTTCTAGAGACAAAATGTTTCTAAATCTAAAACTTTTTCAGCATCTACACCATTTCCAATTGTGTTTTAAAAATTTCAAAATGTATTTTTAAATTGTCCATATGCATTTTAAAATTGTCCAAATATATTTTAAAATTGTCCAAATGAATTTTTAAATGGTCCAAATGTACTTTAAAATTGTCCAAATGTATTTTAAAATTGTCCAAATGTGTTTTAAAATTGTCCAAATGAATTTTAAAATTGTCCAAATGTATTTTGAAATTGTCCAAATATATTTCAAATTTGTCCAAATGTATTTTAAAATTGTCCAAATGTATTTTAAAATTGTCCAATTGTAGTTTAAAATTTTACAAATGTATTTTAAAATTGTCCAATTGTATTTTAAAAATTTCCAAGTGTATTTTAAACTACATTTAGACAACTTAAAAATACATTTCGACAATTTTAAAATTCATTTGGAAATTTTTTAAATACATTTGGAAAATTTTTAACTACATTTGGACAATTTTAAAATTTGTTTGGACAGTTTTAAAATACATTTGGACAATTTTAAAATACATTTGGAAATTTTTAAACTACTTTTGGACAATTTTAAAATACATTTGGGCAATTTTAAAATACATTTGGACATATTTAAAATATATTTGGACAATTCTAAAATACATTTGGACAAGGGGGCCCCTGTAGGTTAGTTGGTAGCGTGCTAGCCTATGAAACAGGGGGTCGTGGGTTCGATTCCCACAAAAACCCTTGGTCGATTTCGCTACAACGAGACGACGGTCATTGTTACCAGTTCTCGTTTAGGTTTAAATTATTAAAAATGATGTGTAATTAAATTGGAAAAATAAATAAAAACTGATTACACTGTGCAACAAATTTTGAGTCATCGCATTGAGCCTCAATGGCTTCAACGCCATATGAAAGTAGACCATCAAGTGGACAAAATCACCAAAGGGTTTTGCAAAGTCAGTTCGGATTTCTTTTTTATAGCCCACTGAAGTTTTAATATTTTTGTCAAAGGCGTTTGGAAAACGTCAAAAATACTATAATAAAAACACATCTGAGCTTCAAAATATGATTTGATGGCTTCAGTGAAATTTTATGGTGGTTCTTTTCTTGGAATATTTTAACCCTCTAACTGCCATTTTAAGGGGTCATTTTAGTCCTTTTTCATAAACTAAACACAGAATACTAATAAAACGTCCATTTAGAGGGTTAAAATGTTCTACAAATATTTTCCTCATAAAATTTCACTGGAGGTTGTCAAATGTTCAAAGTTTGTGCGACATGCGCAAAGTGCTTAAAAAGGGTCAAGTATAAATAATCAATGTTTGTTATTTTTTTTTTACCAAAGCAGTGTTAAAAAATATCGACAAAAAACAGTGCAAATATACTTTTGACCTAAAAATGATATTCTTATGTGTTTTATAAAATTTTATGATGATTCTTTTCTTTGCCCAAATTAACCCTCTAACTCCCGTTTTAAAGGGTCATTTTTGTCCTTTTAAAAAAAAATACAAAAAAAGTCTATAAAAAAAAGGCAGTTAGAGGGTTAAAATGTTTTACAAATATTTTCTGCATCAAATTTTACTAGGGCATGTCTATGACAGAAAGTTCGTCTAGCATATAGAAAATGCTTAAAAATTTTAAAGTATTAAAATTTTTTTTTTAATATTTTTTTGGGCCGAAATATAAAAAAAACAAGTAACAAAGTTAAATTCAACTTTGTCGAATGTACTAATACCCTCCACGATGTAAAAAAGTTTATTTGAAAAAAAAAAAAACAAATATTAAAAAACAAAAAAATCCGCGAAAAAACTTTTTTGGTAAAAAAAAATCGACGAAAATGTTTTTTTTTTTTTTTTTGTAAAAAATATGTCTGTACTTGTTAAATACCATTCGGCTTGATACCGTTTTAGCGGACATTTGTTGGAGGAGCAAAAATATATTTGAGGACGAAGAAGAATTAGGTGAGGAAAAGACCTAAGCTTCTTTTGAGTCAAAAAAGGGCCCGATTTAACAAAAAATCAAAAAAGTTTTGGATTTAAAAATAAAAATCAAAAGGTTTTTCAAATTCTGATTAATTTTTATTAATAAATAAAAATTGTTTTATTCGACCTTTAAAATATTATATTTTGTGAGGATGTTTATTCTGGCTCGAGGTCATTGTTTTCTTTACTAATTAAAACCATGATATTCTCATAGTATAATTTTCAAGAAAATTATTTTTTGTTTTAAATTTATTTATGTTGGTCATTTTTGCAAGACTTAATCGACACGTGTTTCGGAATTTGTCAAGATTCCATTGTCAAGATTATTTAGCAAAAATAGAAACGATATACTACAAAGTAGCAAACGAGTCTAATGACAAATCGTTTTTGCACAAACTAAAACATTAATACATATTCGACTCTATCCACAATGTGAATTAGAAAGACGAAGAAATTTTACTATGCTAGTAAGTAACAATTGTCAATAACCAACAAAAATATTTAAAACATTTTACATACGATAGTCCATTGGACTACAACAATATGTTTTTTCAAAAGGTTTTTTTTTATAATTTTTTTCGCAAGATTGAAGAAATGGCTATCTAAACTATTTGGGACACATTTTGCTAAAAACAATTGGTAAGAAATTACATGGATGAGAATAAACACCTCTTTGGCCAAAATGTCAAATTTCGACCCCCTCTAACTCAGAGAGTCCTTGACCGTTGAAAAATTGTGGCTAAACTACTATCCAATAGGATAGTAGATCGGGATCAAAAGTTGTGCGAAGTTTGAGCGAAATCGGTTCAGCGGCTCAAAAGTTCTGAACGAAAATGTAAGAACATCTCGAAAATTGTGGTACATTCAACATAACCTAAAAACACAAAATACTTTAATTCGGCTGCTGGTTGACACCTGTGAACAGAATTGATCACCGAATGGTATTTAAACAAGTACAAACGTATTTAAAAAAAAAAAACATTTTCGTCGATTTTTTTTTTTTACCAAAAATTTTTTTTTTTAATTTTTAAGCATTTTCTGTATGCTGGACGAACTTTCTGTCTAAGACGTGCCCTAGTAAAATTTGATGCAGAAAATATTTGTAAAACATTTTAACCCTCTAACTGCCTATTTTTATAGACTTTTTTGTATTTCTTTTAAAAAAAGGAAAAAATTACCCTTTAGAACGGGAGCTAGAGGGTTAATTTGGTCAAAGAAAAGAATCATCATAAAATTTTATAAAACACATCAGAACATCATTTTTAGCTCAAAAGTATATTTGCACTGTTTTTTGTCGATATTTTCTAACACTGCTTTGATAAAAAAAATAACAAACATTGATAAATTATACTTGACCCTTTTTAAGCACTTTGCGCATGTCGCACAAACTTTGAACATTTGACAACCCCTAGTGAAATTTTGTGAGGAAAATATTTGTAGAACATTTTAACCCTCTAAATGGACGTTTTGTCAGACTTCTGTGTTTAGTTTTTGAAAAAGGACTAAAATGACCCCTTAAAATGGCAGTTAGAGGGTTAAAATGTTCTAAGAAAAGAACCGCCATAAAATTTTACTAAAGACATCAAACCATATTTTGAAGCTCAGATGTGTTCTTATTATAGTATTTTTAACGTTTTCCAAACGCCTTTGATAAAAAAATAAAAACTTCAGTGGGCTATAAAAAAGAAATCCGAACTGACTTTGCAAAACCCTTTGGTGATTCTGTCCATTTGATGGTCTACTTTCATATGGCGTTGAAGCCATTGAGGCTCATTTTTCTTGTTGCACAGTGTTATTGGATCAAATTATTATTATTATTATTATTCATTTGGACAATTTTAAAATTCATTTGGACCATTTTAAAACAAATTTGGACAATTTTAAAATACATTTAGACAATTTTAAAGTACATTTGGACCATTTTAAAATTCGTTTAAACAATTTTAAAATATATTTGGACAATTTTAAAATACATTCGGACAATTTTAAAATACATTTAGACATTTTTAAAATACAAAGCCCACAACTGCCTCGCAGTCGACCCTAGTGAGATGTAGCGAAATTTAAGACCATCCCCATTAATTTTTCCCCCCGAACCACACTGTGACGACTAAAACAAGCTAGCGGGACAAAATTATTTTTTGACATATTTAAGTTCCTAAGGTCAAAAGTGTTTCCAATTTGTATATATTTATCTGACTTGTGCACCCTACGTTCGGTATACCCTCTATATGATAGTGCATGTAACACACTCAAAATATTTTGTAAGTAAATTCAACTGAAAAAACGTTTAAAACAATCGTTTTTCCTTTTAAAAAACGGACTACTTATATTTCAGTTGTAACAACATACTTTATCAGTTATTTTTTAACGTTATTAAATGACTAGACATTCCGTAAAAACAAACGATATTTCAGTTATTTTAACTGTTTACAATTTTTTATTTTGTGAAGTAAAAATAATTTTTTTTGAATAACAAACTACAAAAACCGTACTTCTGTAAAATTATACGGAATAACACTGTGCAACAAGAAAAATGAGCCTCAATGGCTTCAACGCCATATGAAAGTAGACTATCAAATGGACAAAATCACCAAAGGGTTTTGCAAAGTCAGTTCGGATTTCTTTTTTATAGCCCACTGAAGTTTTTATTTTTTTATCAAAGGCGTTTGGAAAACGTCAAAAATACTATAATAAGAACACATCTGAGCTTCAAAATATGATTTGATGTCTTTAGTGAAATTTTATGGCGGTTCTTTTCTTAGAATATGTTAACCCTCTAACTGTCATTTTAAGGGGTCATTTTAGTCCTTTTTCAAAAACTAAACACAGAAGTCTAATAAAACGTCCATTTAGAGGGTTAAAATGTTCTACAAATATATTCCCCATAAAATTTCACTAGGGGTTGTCAAATGGTCAAAGCTTGTGCGACATGCGCAAAGTGCTTAAAAAGGGTCAAGTATAAATAATCAATGTTTGTTATTTTTTTTTACCAAAGCAGTGTTAAAAAATATCGACAAAAAAACAGTGCAAATATACTTTTGAGCTTAAAATGATGTTCTGATGTGTTTTATAAAATTTTATGATGATTCTTTTCTTTGACCAAATTAACCCTCTAGGGTCATTTTTGTCCTTTTTTAAAAGAAATATAATAAAATCTATAAAAAAGTCAGTTAGAGGGTTAAAATGTTTTACAAATATTTTCTGCATCAGATTTTACTAGGGTACGTCTAAGACAGAAAGTTCGCCCAGCATATAGAAAATGCTTAAAAATTTTAAAGTATGTATTCAAAATTTTTTTTTTTTATTTTTTTTGGGCCGAAATATATAAAAAAAACAATTAACAAATTTAAATTCGACTTTGTCGAATGTATTAATACCCTCCACGATGTAAAAAAGTTTATTTGCAAAAAAAAAACCAAAAAAAAAAAATTTAAAAAAAAATCCGCGAAAAAAATTTTTTGATAAAAAAAAAAAATCGACGAAAAGGTTTTTTTTTTTTTTAAAATATGTTTGTACTTGTTTAAATACTATTTGGTGATCAATTCTGTTCACATGTGTCAACTAGCAGCCGAATTAAAGCATTTCGTGTTTTTAGGTTACATTGAATAAACCACAATTTTCGAGGTGTTCTTACATTTTTGTTCATAACTTTTGAACCGCTGCACAGTGATTCGTTTCATTGGCAAAAATCAAAAAAAAAAGTATGTCTTCAATGTTGATGATTTTTTGTATTTTTACAGTTTAATAGTAAACTAAAAGAAATATGTACTTTTCTGATTTTTAAGAAGTCATATGTTGCCACAAGAGGGCGCTAAAGTATGGAAATTCAACGCTATTGTGTTAAAACCTAAAAATTGATTTTTATAGGTTTACTAAAATAATTATGAAAAATCGAATTTTAAAGAAACCAACGAACTTTTTTTTGCAAAAGTTACTTTAATATATTAGCTAAATGTTGTATTTGCATTTTTTTAGAATTAATCTTAAAATACATTTTTGTATTGCTCTGAAATCTATATTTTTTCTACCGAATTCCCAAAAATTGACAAATTTTGATGGAATGCATAAAAAAAGTTCGTGAGTCAAAAAATTATTTTTTTCGCTTTTTCGATAGCTCGGACTATGGTTTATAAGGCAAAACAATAAAAATAACTAAGTTTTTGTCTGAAGTTGGAAAAAAGTTAGGTTTTTTTGTGTCTTTATTTAATTTTTTTCAAAAGCTATATTATTAATGGAAAAAATATTAAAAAAAAAATTTAATATTAAGTATTTTTTCTTTACACATTGATATATTATATAGTATTCTGTAAAAATATAATAAAAAATCAGAAAAAAAATATGCAGTGCGTGGGCCGTTTTGCTTTAAAAGTTATCTATGACTTTTACTAAAATCCCCAAAATCACCAAATTTTAATGGCCTTCATAAAAAAAGTTCGTGAATAAATTTTTTTTGTTTTTCATTTTTTTTGTAGCTTTAACTATGTTTTATAAGATCAAAAAATAAAAATAACTAAGTTTTTTTTTTAAGTTGAAAAAAAAAATTTTTAAAAAATCTAAAATTGGATTATTTTTTTTTATTATTTATTTTATGTACTGTAAATAAAATTAAAAAAATACATCAACATTTTCGTGTTTTTTTATATAAAGGGATTTATTGTATTGTATACCATAAATTTATAGTAAAAAATTCGATGAAGTAAGTATACAGTGGGCCATTTTGCTTTAAAACCAGTATTTGATTTTCGTTGGTATCCCAAATCAAAACCAAATTTTTTTTTGAGATACATAAAAAAAGTTCGTACTCAAAAATTATTTTTTATTGATTTTTTTAACATCCTGGACTGTTTTCTATACGATCAAATAATAAAAATAACTAAGTTTTTGAAAAAAACGAAAAAAAAAAAATTTTTAGTACCAAAAAAAAATTTTTTTTTTTTAGTTTTTTGTTATTAACGGTTTATATACTTAGAAATAAAGCAAGTATTAAACGAGTTTACTTAAAACTTATTTTGAATAAATTGATTTTCGTAATGCAACAGGAAATAAGTGTTGTGAATGTTTTGTTTTTGCAGTTATTAGGTATTTTTATATTTTTGACTATATTTAAAAAAAGGATATATTAACAGCTTTTTTGTTACAGCAAGTAACTCAACGAAATTTGGCACACTTATTAACGTTATTTGATCTAATCTATATTAAAAATTTGATAGCAATTGAAACATTTTTAAAATAGTTACAGCGATTTCAAGAAAAAGGATATATGGCAGCCACGCGAGTCCTTGCTCAGATTAAAACACAAATGTTGTACGTCGATGGTTATCCAAATTTCTAAGACAATAACTAAGTTAAGTAATTTTATATCAAGTTTTGTGGCTAAAACTCCACTTTTAAATTTCAGGATATACGACAGGTACAAATGTCCTTCGACCGATTTGCTCAAAATTTTTATTTTTTTTCTATTAATTAATTTTGTTCTTGCGTACCAAATTTGGAAAATCGTTGACAACTCTTTCTATTTTATTTTTGTAATTAAAATATATTAACACTTTATTGCAGTTTTTAAAAAGGATATATAAATAACTTTTGTTTTACAGAACCGATTTCAGCGAAATTTGGCACACACATTGACATCACTTATTCAAATTCTTACAAAATATTTCAAGAGTATCGAGTAATTTTTGAGCGATTTACAATTTTTTTAAGAAAAAGGATATATGGCAGCCACACGAGTCCTTGCTTCAATCTTGAAAAAAATTTACACATAAAATACTGTATCAAAATTGGTAACATTGACAAAATTTGGGAATTTTGTGGCCATTTTTGTAGTTTTAATCACATATTTAAGTTTCAGGATATATGGGGGGTAGGCGTGTCCTTGCTCCGATTTTTCCAAAAACTCGTTTTTTTCTTGATTAGATAATTAAATGCTTGTGTTCCAAATTTCAGAAATCTGCGACCAATATTCTATTTTTGCCCACTCGATATATGGGAACGAATCACTGTGCGCTGAACCGATTTTGCTCAAATGCAATACCAAACTGTTTAGGGCAAGAACAAGTAAATATGCAAAGTCTTAGTTATATCTGTTTAATACTTCGGCCATGATCATCATTTCCACAGACGGACAGGCATCGCTAGAATGTCTTAAAATCGATCACTGATCAATAATATATATGGGGGTTTTCGTGTCAACTGACACAACTTTTGATCCCGATCTACTATCCTATTGGATAGCAGTGCAGACACAATTTTTCAACGAGATCTGTCAAGGACTCTCTGAGTTAGAAGGGGGTCGAAATTTGACATTTTGGCCAAAGGTGTTTATTCTCATCCATGTAACTTCTTACTAATTGTTTTTAGCAAAATGTGTCCCAAACAGTTTAGATAGCTATTTCTTCAATCTTGCGAAAAAAATTATAAAAAAAATAGTTTGATTTTTTTTTAAGTCAAAAACTTGTTTGACTTTTTTGTCAAATCGGGCCCTTTTTTTGACTCAACAGAAAGCTTAGGTGTTTTCTCCACCTAATTCTTCTTTGCCTCAAATATATTTTTGCTCCACCAACAAATTTCCGCTAGAACGTCATCACGCGACTTCTTTCCAAGATATCTGATATGGTGATCACGGTCAAAGTATACCAATACCAAAACAAACTAAGCAGTTTGATATTGCATTTGAGCGAAAAGTTATAAACAAAAATGTAAGAACACCTCGAAAATTGAGGTACATTCAACATAACCTAAAAACACAAAATGCTTTCATTCTGCTGCTGGTTGACACATGTGAACAGAATTGATCACCGAATGGTATTTAAACAAGTACAAACATCTTTTTTTACAAAAAAAAAATGTTTTCGTCGATTTTTTTTTTACCAAAAAATTTTAACCCTCTAACTGCCTTTTTTTATAGACTTTTTTGTATTTATTTTAAAAATGGACAAAAATTACCCTTTAAAACGGGAGCTAGAGGGTTAATTTGGTCAAAGAAAAGAATCATCATAAAATTTTATAAAACACATCAGAACATCATTTTTAGCTCAAAAGTATATTTGCACTGTTTGTTGTCGATATTTTTTAGCACTGCTTTGGTAAAAAAAAATAACAAACATTGATTATTTATACTTGACCCTTTTTAAGCACTTTGCGCATGTCGCACAAGCTTTGACCATTTGACAACCCCTAGTGAAATTTTATGAGGAAAATATTTGTAGAACATTTTAACCCTCTAAATGGACGTTTTATTAGACTTGTGTGTTTAGTTTTTGAAAAAGGGCTAAAATGACCCCTTAAAATGACAGTTAGAGGGTTAAAATTTTCTAAGAAAAGAACCGCCATAAAATTTCACTGAAGACCTAAAATCATATTTTGAAGCTCAGATGTGTTCTTATTATAGTATTTTTGACGTTTTCCAAACGCCTTTGATAAAAAAATGAAAACTTCAGTGGGCTATAAAAAAGAAATCCGAATTGACTTTGCAAAACCCTTTGGTGATTTTGTCCACTTGGTGGTCTACTTTTATATGGCGTTGAAGGCATTGAGGCTCAATGCGATGACCCAAAATTTGTTGCACAGTGTAATCAGTCACAAATAATTTAACTGATAAAAATGTTTTTCCGTAACTTTTGTAGTTTATTATTTTAACAACTGTATAAATCGTTCAATATTTTATTTTCATTGAAAAACAAACGATAAAACTAGAGCTTCCAATCGGGATTGGTTTTTCTGAATCCCGGGATTCGGGATTGAAGAATATTTTTCGGGATCCCGATTTCGGGATCCCGGGATTTTCGGGATATTTTGAATCCCGGGATTCACGGGATTTTTTGGAAATTTTCGGGATTTTTCGGGATTTTTCGGGATTTTCAAAAATTTTTAGTATTTTTTGTCAATTTAACAATTTCAAGCATTCGTAAAAATTAGCAAAGTTTTGTTGACGTTGTGAACTTCAAAAAAAGTTCGGGATTCCTCCTGTGAAGAATATCCGTATTCGGTTATCTTTCTTATCTTTTGTCGTGGCTCATCGTTATCAACTTTTAGTGAGCGTGAGTTGAAAAAAAAATAAATGAATTTTCAAATGTTTGCATAAGTGATTTATTTTTTGATAATTTTTTTATTTTTTTTAAATTTATTTTATTTTTTTTAATTTATTTTTTTTTTTTTGCAAAAAAAAATATTTTTTAGCAATGTTTTTTTTTGGTAAAAAATGTGTTAGCGAGAATGCAAGAGTAGAGTTTGCATGACTCACGCGTGAGCGTAAATGATAAGTGAGTGATTCCATTATTGTTTGCGTGAGCGTGACTGAGTGCGAGTCAAAATCCACTTACGCTTTAAAAAAAAAATTTAGTAAACATAAAATTAAAAAATTTTAAGATGTGTCAAAAGCCATTTACGGCAATATTCTTCTTGTAAGAGTAAAAGGAATAAATATAAAAGCCCTTATGTCGAACCACCACTAGTTTTAAGAAATTCTTTATATTTCGCAAACGTTCACCTTTTTCTATAACAAAAACATGGTACCTGACGGAACTTTTGTCGATTTTTTTTATTTTGTTCCACAAAATTCATATTTTATTCAAATTATTTAAAAAAAATCTAAAAATAATAAAAAATATTGAAAAAAAATAAAAAAATCGGGATCCCGAAAATCCCGGGATTGAAAATCAGAAATCCCGAGATTCGGGATTTGCCTAATCCCGAAAATCCCGGGATTTCCGGGATCGGGATATCCCGATTGGAAGCCCTAGATAAAACGTTTAAAACAACTTTAACTAAAAACTTTTTGAATAACCGTAAATAGTTACTGTAAAACTTTTCTAGGTGCAGTTAATTATTTTCTAACATTTTTCATTTTCTAGGGTCATAAATATATCAAACTTGTATATTTCTAAATCGCTTGTGCACCCTACGTTCGGCATACCCTCGATATGGATAGTGCATGTAACAGTTAATTATTTTTGTTCACATTTTACATTTTCTAAGGTCATAAATATTTTCAATAAAAATACATAAAAATGTACTTGACCGAATTCATAAATACTATCCATAATTCCCAAAATATTATGAATACTAAAATTTCTTTTTGTAGTGTACATTTTTTTTAGTGTATATATATATTTTTTTTAGTGTAAAAATTTTGGCAAATGACAGAATAGATTTGTAAAACATATTAGTGGCCTATGAATGTCTTTTAATGTGTGTTTAGGGGTTTTTTTTAATATGTTAATTCGTGATGAAACCTATCTAAAACATACGTTTTTGATCATAACTTCTGAACTCCTGGTCGAATATCGCTATAATTTAATACCAATATGACACGAACAATTGAAAATATATATACCAAGCTTCAGTAGCTTCAGACTTGTCTTTCGAAAGTTATCGGGTTTTTATTAGATATACAGACAGTCGGACGGACATCACTCATAAAATACCTGATGTGCAAGCGTGTGCAAAGAGATATTGCCATGGTAATATAGCCTAGTACCGTACCTTTCATTTAAAAAAAATATATCCATGGGACACGTGGAGACAACATTTTCCTATTCTACTTAAGTTCAATGTAACAACAAAGAAAAAAATGTTTTTTTGGGGATTTCTGAAGAATTCTTATAAAAAAAATTTAAGCTCTGTTCAATAGGGAAAGTTAAATTCACTAGTTCTAACCATCTTCTTAAAAATCCATTGCAAAAAAATATTGCAAAAATTCACAGGTTAAAAATACTGTAGTCTAAGGGCACTATTCAAAAAAAAAAAAAAAAAATTAATTGTTTTTAAAGACCAATTTTTTGACTTCAACGGATTAGTTTATAGCTCACTGACATTATTCGCTATGAAAAATTGCAATTTCGTGACTTTAGGACTATTATCGATTACACAGAACCCTTTTTTTTTAAAAAATAGGAGATTCAATTTTGTCCCGCTGGCTTGTTCTACACGTCACAGTGTGCGAACATTTCCTTCCAACATACATAAGCTCTATCTCCACTCCACTCAAGGGTGCTGCCATACAAAAATTACGCTTTTATTGAAATTTGCTCCCACCGTTCTAACTGTCCCAAAAACCGATCCCAAATACGTTTTCAACCCGAACATTTTCCACATACCTACGGCCACCTGATATTATCAGATCTGATCTGCCCAAATCTAATTATATATAATTGTATCTATCAGATCCCTCAGATCAAAAATGTTGTCACAGTTTTTGAGTTATAAACATTTCTTTTAAATATTATGTCCAGAAAATGATTAACACATTAAAGATTCGGCATAGTTAAGTTTAAACACTCTAATAGGAAAATTTAGAAAATAATAGACAAACTCAGGATAATCATAAAAAAATTGGATAAAAACAGATAAAACGATATTCCTTAAATCTTCCTATATCATATCATATGTCTTGTCATGTTTCTTCAATAATCCCATCATATGTAGGCCAAATGTTTACCTAAAGAGGTCATGTAGATGACCTCACATGTAATATATTTGCAAATTTTTATACAAATATTGTATTAAGTTGACGTACATTATCTACCCTACCTGTAAAATATTTGTAGGTCTATATTTTTTTTTTATTGACTTTACAAAAAAACAAACAACTTAAATCATAAAACCCTCATATTGAACAAATTAATTTTTTATTACTACATGATTAATGTTTTTTTTAGATAATTTTAGCAATTATTTTTTTAATATTTTAAACATCCCTAGTAAAAAAGTTTTGATATAATGATATATAATTTGATACAATTATATTAAATTATATATGACTTTTTATATGTTCAGATCTAATTTTATCTAAGATTTTTTGCTGATCCATTTTCTTATCTGAGGTTATACATAAATATATCTGACTTTATGTAATTATGTAAATCTATATTTATTTATATAAAATAAGACCAAGAGGATTTAATTGGATGTGACCAAAATTCGGATATAATTGTATCATTTTTTATATTTGTGTATCTAAAATAATACAATTAGATCAATATCTGATCCAACTTGATACAGCCAATTTTGAGATCAAATTAGATCTAAAAAGTTTTTTTTTTTACTCGGGATGTTTCAATTCATACTTTTTTGCTTTTGAAAATATATCTGTTCCATAATGTAAGAACAGCTTAAGTCAAAAAAGACTTCAGACTTAAAAAAAGACATTACCCGAGTAAAAAAAAATTGATATTGTCATATACAATGTCGTATAGAAATATAAAATTGTATATGTTTATATATGACACTATATGTTTCTAGATAACATTATATATTGGGAAAATTTTAAGACAATTTTTTTATATAGTGTCAGATGAAATGATATATTATTATATGTGGTCACATATATAGGCATATATTTCGTATATAAACATGCAAGATTGGCCAAATTAAATACAGCCCCAGATATAAATATATATGGTACCACGCGAAATGATATATTATTGTATTACAGAAAATGTAATGAACATTTTCTAAGTTAGTTTTGATATTTTTACATGTATGTAATTCTATGAAAAAAAAAAATCAAAATTGTTGAAGAAAAAAATAACATAAAATATATTTAAACTCAATCATTAAAATTTCATCCAGAAAGTCAAATCGAATTAAAGTTGGGTTCTATAGAAATGATGGGTACACACGTTTAATAATACTGTGCAATTTTGCAGTTTTGTACAATTAAATACATGGTGAGTGTTTAAAATTTACGATTGTAAAATATATTTACTGCAACCGCATGTTACATTTTGAAGACTTGTAAAACGACTGTCAAACATTTTTGAATAAAACTCTTGTTTTCACAGCTTGAACACATCCAGATTAAATAAATTGTGATATTTGACATACGGATGGTTCTCTTAATTTTTAAAAATTATTCATAAAATGATTTAACAAGCGGATCAAACATAAAACATACTCCGAAAAGACAAATCTTACAGAAATAATAATCGTCTAAACGGTTCTTTATTATACAATCACGAGTACAGTATTTTTGGACGTGTGCACCCACTTGAACCAATGAAATCCTCTGAACTGTGATCGCGAAAAGTGAGAATCGGCTATGGCCCATTTTCAAGTCTATTTTTAAAAAGCAACAGCATTTTTCCAATTTTTAAGTGTTTCTGTTTTTTTAAATCATTCTTTAATTGCATTTAATTTAAAGAATTTTTTATGATTTTAACTTCATTTTAATATGATTTTAGCCAAGCTGATTTTTTATATTAAAAGTTAGCCTCACTACACGCAGATTACAAACATGTGATTGTTTCTTCACAATGCATCAGCAGGCAGCATACAGAGAACACAAAACTTACTGTATTTAATTATAATTTCAATAAAAATACGGTATTTAGTATTTCTTTTTGTTTCTTAATTCTAAAATTGCATACACTAAGCTGCAAATATAAAAAATACCGTTTTTTATGATAATAAATACATTACTTTTTATTTTTGCTGCCTGCTGCTTCATTGTGAGTAAACACTGAGACTGGCAACTATATAGCGATTTTCCAAATAATTAGCTGATTTTTTACAAAGAAAGCTAGCATCACTGCACACAGCTGTTTAAGTTTAAAAACATTATTTGTTGTTAATAGTTTCTTTAATATTTTTTCACAACTGCTTCAAGATGGAAATCGATTCTATGCTCATTTGGTGGGTATAAAATCGTTCCTGGCCATGAAAAATCCATGGTTAAAATAATGGTAAGTTGTAAACACAAATTTGATATACAGTCACTCAATTATATTTATCTTTACAGTGTAAATTATTGTGTTACTGGTTTTTTGTTGCGCTGAATAACTGGAATGATCAATAGCTTTGCAAAAGAATAAATGTGGATAATGGGAAAATCTGCTGAATATGGTTCTTTTTTATTACTTAAATCAATCCTCAGGGGATGCCCTCTACTGATGCTGTGCATTGTATTGATCAGGAAAATATGCTATGGGAATAAGGAAAGAGGGAGTAGTGTTTGTGAATATTTGTTTAAACTTCTGTAAGTTATAAGCGTTTTTTTAAAGTTTTAAAACTAGCATACTATTTGATCGCCAACATAATTATTAGGGAACCAAGAAAAACAGTGAAAAGACAAATATCATGTTTTGACTTTCTTAAGGTGCATACAGACGACGCAATATTATGTACAATATTCAATTATATTGATGGTGTGTGGGTAAGATTGACCATTGTACAATCGTCAATATTACCCACACACCTTCAATATAATTGAATATTGTACATAATATTGCGTCGTATGTAGGTACCTTTAGTACGATTTGATGGCTGTTATTTTATTACCACATGTTAACCATCTCTCATTTTAATTACATAGAAGTTTTTTATTTAAACCGTTTGTATTAAGTGTTAAAATGTTCTTCAAATACTTTCTTTATCAAATTTCACTAGGGGTTGTTGTAGGCAGAAAGTTTGTGTGGTATACGCGTAAAATGCTAAATAATTAAAATGAGAGATGGAGGGTTAATATATTCTTAGAAAATAGCCGCAGTCAAATTCTACTAAAGGGTAGTTTAGGCTAGCAGACTTGTAAGACGACCTTTAAAAAATTTCTGAATAAAAGTCTTGTTTTTACAGCTTTAACACAGCCAGAAAAAATAAACTTTTATAAATTGACATACGGATGGCTATCCTCATCTTTGGAAATTATTCAGAAAATGACTTGACAAGCGAATCAAAATTAAACAGACAAATCTTACCGAAAATAAGTATTCTCTAAACGTCTGTGGAAAGCACGATGCAGTCCCAACTAAAAGTGGTAGGCTTCTGAAGTTTGGCACAAATATTTCTTATGGTCATAGGATGGTTAAGTTCGGAAATGGGCAAAATCGGACAATGGGAAAATAGACTCCACCCCCCCCCCCCCCCCCTTATAGAACTAAACCAATCTAGATCTTTGAAAAGCTATTTTTACCTGTTTTTAGTACTTTTGGGACTGGGGTATAAAAAATAGTTAAGCTAATGATACAAATGAATTGCTTAAGGGCAAAAACCATAATAAATAAATGCTATAGTTTATTGCAAGGCGAAAGTTTCTCCTAAAGTCCGCCGCCGACCCCCCTAACAAATTTTGGAGGGTATAATAGATTCGGCATAGCAGAATTTAACACTTTTCATTGTTTTTTCTAATTTCGTTTAATAATTTAATAACAATAATTGTATTATTAAAGTAAATTTTAATTTTAATATTACCCAAATGAAATAAAACCTAATGAATTTAATGACTACATAAAAAAAAAATATTTGTTTTATTTTTATTTTAAACAATTCTAGTCAAATTTTTTTATACAAATTAATATGAAATATTTATCAATTTAGATGAAGTTTAATATAATTTGATAAGTTCTTACAAAACAGGATTAGACCAAAATTCGGATCTAATTAAATCTAATAATATCATAATTGATATTATTAGATAATTTTAGATGATTTCTGATACAGCCAATTTTGAGATCAGATTAGATCGATTAAGAGCTGGTACCAGATTAATTTAGATATGATTACATGAAGCACCAGATTAATTTTTTTACTCGGGTACTAAAATTTGGGGCGAAATTTCCTACAAAAATTTTCTAAAATTTATTAAAATTTTACGAAAATATAGAAAATTTTTGTAACTATGACAAAAAAAAAACTTTAGTATTTAGTATGCCAAAATTAATAAAAAATGTTTACCCGAGTAAAAAAAAAAACTTTTAAGATCTAATTTGATCTCAAAATTGGCTGTATCAAGTTGGATCAGATTTTGATCTAAATTTATTATTTTAGATACACAAATAAAAAAAATGATACAATTAGATCCGAATTTTGGTCACATCCAATTAAATCCACTTGATCTTATTTTATAAAATTTAATATAGGTTTATATAATTACATAAAGTCAGATATATTTATGTCTAACCTCAGATATGAAAATGGAGCAGCAATAAATCTTAGATAAAATTAGATCTGAACATATAAAAAGTCATATATAATTTAATATGATTGTATCAAATTATACATCATTATATCAAAACTTTTTTACTAGGGTATCAAGATTTTTGATTTTTTAATTTTTCAAAAATCCAAAATTTTTGTTGAACATTTTCAAAAATCCAAAACGGATCTGGCTCAAATTAAGTTTAAATCGAATTTTGTCTTAAGCTCTATGAAAGGGTCAACGAAAACGCATTTTAGGATTTTTCTGGAACGTAGGAAAAAAAAACCGCCAAAATTTTCAAATTTTAAATAGCGATATCTTGAAAACTGTTAGCTTGATTTTAAAACTTTTATGATATTTGTGTTCAGCGCATCAAGATTAATAAATAGGATGAGTCGTTTGAATACGTGGCGCACATCGGTCAAAGTTTTGTTTTTTAGAAAATTTTTACCAAAAACTCTTAAGATTGATCACAGGGCGCCATGGGTTAAAATGGTCTAATTTGGCACAAATTAAGTTTATGTGAAAGTTTGTCCCAAGCTTTATGAAATAGTCATTGGCAAAAAATGTTGAGATTTTTTAAAAAAATGTTCTTTAACTTAAAACAGCCTAATTTTTTGGCAAATTTAAAATGGCGATATCTCGAAAACCATTTGACCGATTTTAGAAAATGAAAAAAAAAAAAAATGTGACGCCAAATATTTTTTTTATATTTTAATTTTAAAAAATTTAAAATTTTGAAAAAAATTTTCCAAATATGCTAAACTTTGATTAAAGAAAGCCACGGTTTAGAATGATCGGATCTTGTTTAAATTAAGATTAAATGAAAGATTGTCTCAAGCTCTATGGAAGTTTCAAGGAAACACTCAAAAAAAAGACTTAACTTAAACTTTGGAAAACTTTTCTTTAAAATAGTTTATAAATTTTCCCACAATTTAGTTAAATTTAACTAAAAGTTGGGAAATTTTCTTAAGTGTTAGGAAAAAATTTAAGTTCATGTAATGTCAAATAGTCCATTATTTTCCTTAAATGGAATTCCCAAATACATGGAAGAATTCTTACCGCCAAAGAAATTTTCCAAAATATATTACAAAAATATTTATTTTTCAGACATATTCCACTTCTTTAGTTTTAGGACGTAATTTTCTAACAATTAGTTAATTTTTTTAGATTTGAGGAAGTTTTTTTACACTATTTTAGTAAAATTTTAATAACTCGGGCAATTTTTTTTTTTTCAAAAACTTAAAATGGCGATATCTTGAAAACTAAACCAGATAGAGCAAAATGAAGGCCATTTTTGGTTCTTTGAATCGCCATAGTATCGCCGGTCCTCTTCACATGTGTGAACCCCAATGGGTCCTAACTTTGGATTTAAAAAAGTTGGTATTCCCGAAAATTGTATGGATCAAAAAATATAATATATATAACCCAACTGGGTCTGGGCCCATCGGGGTCTGAACCTATCGTTCCGAACCCAATGGGACTTCACCTAATCGGGTCCTCAAATGTGTACCCAGCAAAAATTGACATTACTAGTAATGGGTTTTGTAATCCGAAACAGATGTTAATAAGTAGTTACTTATTGAATGAAACACTAATTATTTTAACAAGGGCGTGAGACAAAAATAACTAGTGAAGAGTATGAAGATAAATAAGTAGTTACTGCCTCGGATTACAAATAAGGAGCAAAAACCCATTACCAATAAGAAGTAAAATAATTAGTTAATTAAAACTTTTAAAATTTAACTTGTTTTTACTAAAAATAAAAAATTGCGTAATTTTTATTAAGTTTTTAAATACTTTTTAAGGTAATTGAATTGTAAAGGTTAAAAACTGCACGTGCAAGATGATATTATTACTTAGAGGTGCTTTTATAACATATTACTGAGAAGTAGTTACTTTTGGGCTTAAAATAATGTTAATGGTAATGTGTACTCATTATAAATAATGTACTTGGTAATGATTACTTTTCACAACTCATTACCATGTTTTTGCTGGGTATGAACTAAATTGAAATAAATTTTTTCCCATTCTTTAGTTTAAATTGGCATAATATTATTTTTTTTTCTTCCTTATTTTTAAGAAAAATATGAACTTAAAAGAAGGAAAACATGGCAACGGAGCTAAATCATTATCAATATTCCTTGAATTTAGATAGTTTTCCTATTTATTAGTTAATTTTTTTTTCTGAGTGAAGAAATTTTGAATTTTTTTGACCTATAAAAAAACTACCACTTTTTACAAACTTTAAATAGCAATAATTAGAAAACCGTTCGATTGGTTTTAAAATTTTTTTAATATTCGTGTTCAGCGCATCAAGATCAATCACACTTCAATCAAAGTTTTGGTTTTTGTGAAAATTTTTACCATCAAAGGGCGCCATGTGTTCAAATGGTATAATTTGGCCTAAATTAAGTTTAGGTGAAAGTTTATCTTAAGCTTTATGAAATAGTCATTGAAAAAAAAATTTTGAGACTTTTTTAAAAAAAATTCTTGAACATTTTTTTGCTTATTTTAAATGGCTATATCTCGAAAAACACTTCACCGATTTTAGAAATTTTGTGATATTCGCATTTAGTATGGCAAAATACATTTGAAGAATTTTTAATAGTACGTTCAGATTGGCCTCGAAACCCCGTTTAACGAGGTTTCGAGCCAAACCTCATTTGAAAATACGTATTTTCCCTCAGAAATTTAAACCTTTTTGTAGTGAGGTTTCAACGAAAGTACGATCGAAACCTTATAAATTTCATATTTTTACCACTGTGCCACAATGAGAAATAGAGAAAATGGGAAAATGACAAAAACAAAAATATAAATAAATCAATTTATTTACAAAATTTCCTAAAAATGTTTATTTATTTGAAATAAAAATAAAATTAAAACGTGAAAAAAAATAATTTCCGCGTAATTAAACCAGTTAAAAAATTATTTTTGTGTGTGATACACTCAAAAAAAAAACCTTGTAATGTTACCAAAAAATCTCGTGATTTTACAAGGCTATTCTCGTAAAATATGACGTAGGTAAAATTCTCGTAAAATTACGAGGATTTCCTCGTAATTTTGAATGCGCCAAATTTTGGTAAAATAACCAATTTTATTGGTAAAAATATTGGTTTAAAACCGGAAAAATAAAAAACAAAAAAGGTAAACTTACAAGAAAAAATGGTAATTATGTTTAAAAAAATGGTAAATTTACAAACCAAAATGGTAAGTTTACAAAAAAAATTGTTAAACAACATAAATCCTCGAAATAAAATCATTTTTGTAAAATAACTGTTTATTTTTGTAAATTAACTAGAATCCTCGTAATAAATTTTTCAAAATATTGTCAACTTTTTTTTTTAATATTTTTCAATTAAAAAAAAATACAACAATATAAATCCTCGTATAACAAAATTTTTCTATAATAACAGTTTTTTTTTGTAATTCAACTAGAATCCTCGTAATAAAAACTTTGTTGTAAAATTACAGTTTTTTTTGTAAAATAACCTTTCAAAATGGTAGAATACAATTACGAAAATAAACT
This sequence comes from Pegoplata infirma, assembly GCA_963921195.1. Taxonomy (NCBI): domain Eukaryota; kingdom Metazoa; phylum Arthropoda; class Insecta; order Diptera; family Anthomyiidae; genus Pegoplata; species Pegoplata infirma. The sequence goes on along the minus strand of OY992540.1, from coordinate 33,643,983 downwards.
TGTAAAATTACCAATAAAACTGTAGTTCTCGTTTGAGCAAAGTACAAGATTTTTTGTTAAAAAACAAGGAAAATTGTTAAATATTGGTAGAACGAGATTACAAGGCATTTTACCAGGCGTTTTACCAGTTTATTTTTTTGAGTGTAGTTTCCGAAACCTACATAAGTGCCAAAATTGTTGTGTGTGAACAGGTGAGTTTTTAAATTTAAAATACGAGGTTTCAACGGGGTTTCGAGGCCAATCTGAACATAGTATAAAATACAATTGGACAATTTTAAAATACATTCTGACAATTTTAAAATACATTTACAAAATTTTAAACTACATAATGATAATTTTAAAATACATTTGAACAATTTTAAACTACATTTGAACAATTTTAAAATACATTTGGACAATTTTTAAATATGTTTGGAGAATTTTAAAATACATTTGGACAATTTTAAAATATATTTGGACAATTTTAAAATGCATTTGGACAATTTTAAAATTAATTTGGACAATCTTAAAATATACTTGGACAATTTAAAAAAATATATTTTGACAAATTAAAACGCATTTGGTGAATTTTAAAATTCATTTGGACAGTTTTAAAATCTATTTGGGCAATTTAAAATAAAATTGGACAATTTTAAACTACATTTGGTCAATTTTAAAATACATTTGGACAATTTTAAAATTAATTTGGACAATTTTAAAATCTATTTGGACAATTTTAAGATCTGGACCTAATGGGTCTAAATACAATGGGGTCCGGACCCAATCTAGCCCCTTAAATATAAGATTACTTTGTTTTTCCTATTTTTATTTTTTAATTTGAACTATAATGAAAGAAATAAAAATTGCTCCAAATCAATACCGATTTTTATCGAAAATGGAGCTTTTATGGAATTCAAATGAGCTTTGATAAATTTTTATTAAGCTTTTTAAAATTTCTATGGAGCTTTTCAGGGTTTCAATTAGTATTTTCCAGACAAGGAAAAACTCCGTACTTTATTAAAATAATGTTTAAATTATTCAAATTTAATTTTGTTTTGAAATAAAACTCTTAAAAATGTTGGTGTTTTATAATTTCAAAAAATAAAACTCTTAAAAATTTTGGAGTTTTATAATTTCAAAAATAAAACTCTCTCAAAAAAAAGAGTTTTATTTTACCTTAAAAATAGAAAGAAATTTATTTGGTATTATTTTTGAAAATAATATAAATATATGTATAGTAGAGTTTAGATAAAAACAATGTATGTATCCCATCTTAAATATTTTCATTAGGTTTAAGGGGGGTATAAAGGAAAAAATTAGTCTTAACGTGAGCAATTTTTAAACAGCTTTAAAAATATGAATACGCAATATTTTTTAATTCTTTTTCTTATTTGCAAGATGAATTATTGTAATATTTTTAAAACTTTATTACACATGAAAAAATCGGATGCAGTTGTAAAGCAAAAACTACTGAACCGATTTTGATGATTTTTTTTTATTTGCGATTTTAAAATTCTCTAGTACTTACCGTTTTTGAAAAATATTGATTTTGGTTGAAATTAAGCTAATATAAACTTAAAAAAATTACTTTTCTTCTTTAAAAAAAAAACATAATTAGGTCAAAACTTTAAAAATTGTCCACGATAAGTACTAGAGAATTTAATAATCTACAAATCAAAAATATTTCATTAAAATTGGTCTAGTACTTTTAGCTGTACAACTGCAGCTGATTTTGTCCTTAAAAAAACATTCTACAATTAAGGGGAAATTTCAGTTCATCAAATTTTGTGTTATGAAATTTTAAAAATATTACAATAAATTATTTTTCAAATCAAATAACAGAATTAAAAAATATTGCGATTTTATTTTTTATCGCTGCTTAAAAAAGCACATGAAGGGTGTTTATTTTTTCTTTAAACCCCCTTAACAAAAGAATATTATTTAAATCTTCGTTTTATTGGTTTTGGAACAATTACACATGCTGAACCTTTTGCTCAAAATTAGCGAGTTCTTAGATATTAAAGACACGGTGCGTCTGTATTCATTACTTTACTCACTAGTGGTCATTGATGCTTAAATTTTTTTTTTTTTTTTATTTAGTCTTTATTTCATCATAATCGATGAAATAAAGACTAAATTACATTATATATTTCCAGTCTCGAATATTTCGAAAATGGATCGAAATAATCTGGGTTCACGAGGTCTATTACTACCCTTCAAATTTTCTGGTTTCAATTTTCGAATAAGTAAGAGTGGAACTACAGAAAGTACTAAATAAGCGGTTTTTCAAATCTTCAAACGCGAATACCTTAAAAACGGTAAACGCTAGAAATATTTAAAGCAGGTTTAGAATTAGGAGGGCACAATCTATTTAGTTCATACATTTAATTTTGCAGTGTTTATTTTTTAAAGTTTATACGCGATTTTTGCAAAAATATTTTTTATGCAAAAATCCAAAAAAATATTAAGAGAACACTTTATTAGTGCAATATTTCGTTAATAGAAAGTTTTTTTTCACAAATAAGAGTTCTATTAGGAGTATCAATAAATTTAAATAAGATGAATTAGATTTCAACTAATGTTACTATTTCGTGAGGTCATATTTTATCATATTATCAACTATTTTACACAAAAATTATAAAATCCAAAAACCATTTTTTGTTTATTTAAAATAAAATTAATTGTATGAAAATAAAACTCTTTTTATTTCGGAGTTTTATTTTTAAAACTCGGTACCGAGTTTTATTTTAAAATTGTAGGAAATTTATTTAAAAATTGAATTAAATTTTTTTGGAAAAAATACTTTTGGTTTTTTTTCATTGAAGAGTTTTAAGTTTTACACTTTTCCCTTGTCTGGTATTTTCTAAATTTCAATATAGTTTTTCTTTTTTTAAATGAAGCTTTAATTAAAATTTCAAGACAGTTTTGTGTTTTCTCATCAGCCACAAAAATTATGTATGTTGACATATGCTATTATAACATATATGCACATACACGTTAACATTCTCATTATAACCCTCTGTGACCGTTTTTAATAAATAAACTGTTATTTTTTTTATTATTTTACAAAATTATGTTTTGAAGTATCAAGGTTAAGGTTTTGATTTTTTGCCGGCCATATGCATGTTTAAAAAAATATATAAAGTAAAGAACTAGCAAAAAAAAAAAAAAATACAAATAATTTAACATATATTTGCCATTTTTATGTAAATTAATAGAATAACCATGCAATATTGCTTGTTAACATGTTAGCAAAATTGTTATTGCTTTAGTTTATCTTCTTCCTGGTTAAAATTATTGTAGAAAAGAAAACTTCCATTACAAAAATCTTTTTTATTAAATGAAAATTAATCAAGATACCAGTGGGAAATCTACTCACTTCGAAAACATTTTGAAATAAATTTAATATAAAATATCTAAGAATCTGTGAAGTTTTCAATTGTAAATTTTTGGAAGACACAAACGGACTTCGTAAGATGGTCTTTATGGTGTCCTAAATCTATATTTTGATGCTTTAAACACGTAATAATGAAGTGATTACCATTTATTTTGTGCTTGAAGGATATACAAATTTGCAAAGATAGACACGGGTTGCTTTTATTATTTAACCTAACCGAGATGGGGCAATGAGCATTGTCTCGTTGTAGCGAAACAGCTTAAGGCCTCTGGTGGGAATCAAACTCCCGTCCTCCCATGCTCATAGATTAGAACGCTGCCAACTAGCCTGGTGTGCCTAAAAGAGAGAGAAATAAGATTATTAATATATCCAATTTTAAAAATATAATAAAAATGTATTTTTAAAACATTTATTGATTAATGTTGGTATCATACTATTGATATTCAAATCAAATCCTTTTTACGTACACGTATTTTGAATATGTGAATATGCGTCATATTTAACTTGTTACTGTATGTAAGTAACAGAGATTCTCAACCTTTAATTATTTGACAAGCACTTTAAAAGGACACCCCTGGAGATGCCCTTTTTGGATATGTGGGGTCCAGGAATTTCGCTGCAATCGTTCCAGTACCTACTTACTGAATAGCAAAATTATTAAAAATAAGCCACTGTGCACCATTGCGTATGAATTTTATTAAAAGGCAATTAAGCATATGAGGCATTCCACATCAAATGTCCAGCAAAAAAACACATGTGTACCTTAAACTTCTGAATAGGTTGTATGGATAGCCCTATATTGAACGTAGAAAATTGCGTTTTTGGTTTTTCAATTTTTCAAAAACTGGGCTTAGGACTCCTAAGTTAGGAGGCGTGGTCAAATATTGGAAAAATTGTCAAATTTGTGGCGAGTTGCCCTGATTAAATATTTACCACATTAAAACGGAATGCACCACAATCTCGAAAATTTACATTCTTATATAGTTTTGTATGGGCTATCGATTTAAAATTTTTTTTTTGGAAAATTTTTAGAACCCGTTCTGAAATTTTTCATTTTTTAAAGAAGTTAATTTATCAAAAATCCGGCCACTTTTTTTTATTTTTTTAAAGTTTAGATGTTTGTCCATCCACACAAAAAAATTCAGAAACACGTTCTTCATTTTTTTCGAGAAAATCGCATTTGAATTTTAAATTTCATAACAATTCAGTAATTTGCTTGTGTTTTCTTGTTGCAACAGAGCCTATGAGTAATATGTATGCAATTAATAATACTCATTCGAAACGTTAAATCAAGAAAATACAAGCAAATTACAAAATTGTTATGAAATTTAAAATTCAAATGCAATTTTCTCGAAAAAAAAAACGAAGAACGTGTTTCTGAATTTTTTGCGTGGATGGACAAACATCTAAACTTTTAAAAAAAATTAAAAAAAAGTGGCCGGATTTTTGATAAATTGACTTTTTTAAAAAATGGAAAATTTCAGAAAGGGTTCTGAAAATTTTCAAAAAAAAAAAAACTAATTGATAGCCCATACAAAACTATATAAGAATGTTAATTTTTTTGAGATTGTGGTGCATTCCGTTTTAATGTGATAAATACTTAATCAAGGCAACTCGCCACAAATTTGACCATTTTTCCAATATTTGACCACGCCTCCTAAGCCCAGTTTTTAAAAATTAAAAAAAAAAAAACAAAAACGCAATTTTCTTAGTTCCATATAGGGCTATCCAAACAAAATATTCAGAAATTAACGGGACACATGTTTTTCTGTAGCGGGACATTTGGTGTGGAATGCCTCATATGCCACTTAAACTGTTTTTTCAAGTAACTATTATTATACTTATAATAAAAGTTCACCAACTTCAAATGCGCGTAAAAAAAATTTAGCGCTGAATTGAGGGTTTTGTTATGGAATATGTCAACTTTTATTTACTTTTTGTTTCACCCCATTCCGACTTTGGTTGTATTAATTAAGCGTTATTATTATTGTAAATGAATTTCAAAACTTTTATCGCTAGGGCGAAGGTGATTTCGACCAAACCCAGAAACAGAAAAATTTAGCACTGTCAATTCTTTAATTTACAGTCAACTCCATCACACATGGTGTCATAGCACTTGCAAGAGTTCGGCATATAGCCGTTTGAGAACCCCTGAAATACAAATAGTGTTTATAATTTTACCACATGTCATGTCATAAATTGAAACAATATTCCAGAGACAGTGAATATTTTGAATGTAGGATTTCTTAAGCAATTAGGAGTTCAAACAAAACAAGCACGGCAAGGTGGACGGTTGCCGTTGTAATAGAAATACATCAAGCGGTGACATCTACCTTAACGTTGGGGGACACTTTGCACGTGTTCAAAGTTCGAGATATCGTTATTTGAAATTCGAAAAAAGAGCGGATCTTAAGAATTACGTTCAGGAATTGAAAAAAAAAATCTTAAACTGTTTTTCCCTTGACCCTTTTATAGAGCCTAAGACAATCTTTTAGTTAAACTTAATTTGATCTAAATCAGATCATTTTAACCCGTGGCGCCCTTTGATGAATATTTTGGAATTTTAGAAAATTTCCACCAACATTTTTTAGTTTTTGAAAAATTAAAATAAAAAATATATATCTGCAATACGTTATTTTTATTTATTTTGACATGCAGAATACGTTTATCAAAAAATTTCTGAAATCGGCCGAGCAGTTTTCGAGATATCGCCATTTGATATTTGCAAAAACTTCCAAATATGCAATTTTTTCCTACGATCAAGACATTTAAAAAAAAAGTATTAAAACTTTTTTATTTTTTTTTTCCTATTTAATAGAGATTAGGAAAAATTTTCATTTCAACTTAATTTGAGCCAAATCAGACTATTTTAACTAGAGTTTGCAAAACGATTCAAATCGTAATCGTAATCGCGATTAATCGCACCAATTAATCGTAATCGTAATCGGCAAAAAAAACATGCGATTACAATTAAAAAATTTCTATCAAATACACTGTTTTTATAACGAATTTAAATCAGTTCCAAAATTTTTTGAAACCCATTTTGAATTTTCTATTAAAATTATTTGCCAAAAAAATAAATTAGTCTGAAACACGATTACTTTCGGGACAATTTCAAACAAAAATCACACACAAAAAAATATTTTACTAATAACTTGGGAGGATGTGCGTTTTTAAAGTTTTTTACATTAATTATGAAAAATTTTGAAACATTTTACTAAGTTTTTGCATAATTTTGGTTAAGGTTTGTAAAATTACACAAGGTTAAATACTCTTATGAATATTTTCTAAACGTTTATCAGAAACAGTCAAAAACTTGATAAAATGATCCTATTTTTTGCATAATATATGCAAAAAACTTTAAAAACGCATATCCTCCCAAGTACTTGGTAAAAATTTTTTTGCGTGCATTGATTCTGGAATGTTAAGTAGAACGAAAATTTTGATGGGTTGGCCCATGATTCATTTAACTTGCGATTTTAAGACCCAGTAAAATCGTGTATCTTTTCAGCCTTGATTAAAACACTATTTGTAGACTTTATTTAAGCGCAATAAAGATGTAAGAAAATTTAGCATTTTTTTCCTAAATCTTTAAAAAAAATTAAAAAAAAAATTCCCAAGGGCGCTCGCCCTTGATATACTAAAATAGGAGACTGAGGTGCCAAAATCGAATTATTATTTTTAATGGGAAAGTTTTTAATTTTATATTTTTAAAATAATACTACTAGTTTTTTTTTCTAAAAAATACGTTCTAAAATGTAAATTTCAAAAGATTTTCTTTAAGCTATTGAAACTCAAATTATTTAAAAAAATCGATTAATCGTAATCGCGATTAACGGCAATTTTTTTAATCGTAATCGCGATTATGAAATATCTCGATTATTTGCAAACTCTAATTTTAACCCATGGCTCCCTTCGATCCAAGTTTAGAGTTTTTGGTAACAATTTTCTACAAAGCCGAAATTTTGATCGAAGGCAGTACGGATGTAAATTATTGGATTTGCTCAAAATAATTTTAAATGAAAGCTTGCTTCAAGCTCTATAAAAGAGTCAAGGAAACCATTTTTTTTTTTAATTTCTTGACCGTAGGAAAAAATACTATTGTTTTGCATATTTCAAATAGCGATGTCTCGAAAACCGTTCGACGGATTTTAAAAATGTTTTGGTATGCGTGTTTAGCGTATAAAAGATAGTAAATATAGGCCCTTACCACAAGAAAACAAAAAGTCTATTTTTACAAAAGTTTTATTTTAAATTTCGAATTTTCAATACATTTTTTGAAAGTCGATTTTAAAAACAAAAGCAATTTGTATGGAAATAAAATTAAAAGCTCATTTTAAATTTATTTTTTTTTCTTGTGGTATGGCTGATAATGTATCGCAAGACATTTTGTTTTTATTTTCAAAAGTCTAAAACTTTGATAGTTGATTCCACGTGCTAATTTTATACGATTGGCTTAAAATTTGTACCAAATAATTTTCAGATCTTGCAGAATAAAAATTGGCCGGGCACCTGGAAAAATCAAAAGTTAAAGAAAAAATTTCTCTCTTCTGTATCACAGAAAGAGATATACAAATTAAGAAATATTAAAAAAATGTTGGCGAAATGTGATGGGTCTTTTTAGTTCGGAACAGCAGAATATAAAATTCTACACCATTTCCAGTTGTATTTTAAAATTTTCCAAATGTATTTTAAAATTGTCCAAATGTATTTTAAAATTTTCCAAATGTATTTTAAAATTGTCCAAATGTATTTTAAATTGTCCAAATATATTTTAAAATTGTACAAATGTATTTTAAAATTGTCCAAATGTATTTTAAAATTGTCCAAATGTAGTTTAAAATTTTCCAAATGTATTTAAAAATGGCCCAAAAGTATTTTAAAATTGTCCAATTGTATTTTAAAATTGTCCAAGTGTATTTTCAAAATTGTCCAAATGCATTTTAAAATTTTCCAAATGTATTTTAAAATTGTCTATATTTATTTTAAAAATTTCCAAATGTATTTAAAATTTTCCAAATGTATATTAAAATTGTCAAAAAAACTTTAAAAACTGTCCAAATGTAGTTAAAAATTTTCCAAATGTATTTTAAAATTGCCCAAATATATTTTAAAATTATCCAAATGTATTTAAAATTTTCCAAATGTATTTCAAAATTATCCAAATGTATTTTAAAATTGTTCAAATATATTTTAAGATTATACAAATGAATTTTAAGACTGTCCAAATGAATTTTAAAATTGACCAAATGTATTTTAGAATTGTCCAAATATATTTTAAAATAATCCAAATGTATTTTAAAATTGACCAAATGTATTTTAAAATTGTCCAAATATATTTTAAAATTGTCTAAATGTATTTTAAAATTGTCCAAATATATTTTAAAATTGTCCAAATGTATTTTAAAATTGTCCAAATATATTTTAAAATTGTCCAAATGTATTTTAAAATTGTCCAAATTTATTTTAAAATTGGACAATTATAAAATACAATTTCGATAATTTTAAAATACAGTTGGCTAAATTCAAAATACATTTGGATAATTTTAAAATATATTTGGACAATTTAAAAATGTATTTGGACAATTTTAAAATATATTTGAAAAATTTTAAACTAAATTTGGACAGTTTAAAATACATTTGGACAATTTAAAAATACATTTGGACAATTTTGAAAATATATTTGGACCATTTTAAAATGCAATTGGACAATTTAAAAAAAAAAAAAAATATGGAAATTTTTAAGTACATTTGGAAATTTTAAAATTCATTTGGACAATTTTGAAAATACATTTGGAATATTTAAAAATACAATTGGATAATTTTAAAATACATTTGGAAAATTTTAAAATACATTTTGGCAAATTTAAAATACATATGAAAAATTTAAAACTACATTTGGTTAATTATACCCTCCAACTACAGTATGGGGGTATACTCACATTGTCATTCCGTGTGTAACGCATCGAAATATCGGTCTAGGACCCCATAAAGTATATATTTTATTGATCAGTGATCGATTCTAAGACATTCTTAGAATCGATCACCGTCCGTCTGTCCGTCTGTAGAAGACACGATACAGTCGAATATGTCTATATATATGTCCTATATTCCTAGGCAGGTTAAGTTCGGCAATGGACAAAATCGGAACAAGGGGAAAAAAGTTCCCCCTTGGAGAACTAAACCAACCTATGAAAACCCGATTTTTTGCAGGGTTTTTTGTACTTTTGCTAAGCAAATGCAACTTTCTTATCTCAGAAGAAGTTCAAAATTGCAAGGGGAAGGTGCCCCCTAACGTTTCCCAACAAGCCCCACCCCAAAAAAAAAAGACGGACCTGATTTTTTTTTTATATTGTTTTTTACATTTTGAATACTCTCACTTGTTTTTAAATACATTTGGACAATTTTAAAATTCATTCGGACAGTTCTAAAATATATTCGGACAATTTTAAAATACATTTGGACTATTTTTAAATACATTTGGAAAATTTTAAAACACAATTGGAAATGGTGAAATTCAATGACATTTATTTCCCCTATGTATTATAAATTAACATAACAAGTACTTATCTTTACTCAACTTTTTCTCTAAGGATATTCTCTGAACAATTACTCATAGGTTTTCTGCTTTCCAAGGGTATTTCTTAGGAGAATATCCTAAGAGAGAAAGTACAGTACACAGAAAAAATTTGAAAAGAATTTCAATCAACAAAAACGCAGATTCAATCAATTTTTTTATTGAAATTCCTCCAATTACAAAAATTGTTCTACCAATCATCAAATTGTAGGTGATTGATTGAATACACTGCGGAACACTAAAAAATAAACAAGAGTTACGACCATCATTTCTATATATTTCGGAAATGCTGATTCGAATGGCGTACTCCGTTTTACGATGTATGGTACAGTTTTCTTGCAAAATGTCGTTAAAGATTTGCTGATTTCGAGGCAGTTTTTTAACAAAAAAATTTGCAAAGTTAATGATTTATAAATTTTATGGCATGGAAAATAAATATATGACTTGTAGCAATATTTCTTATGCAAATTTGGCTTAAATCTTTTCATCTTAAGCCCTTAAGTTCGCGAATTTCTTCTTTTTTTAAGGTTTTCGCGAAATTAACAGCCAAATTGGTCCTTGATAAAAAACTTGCTTTTACATGATGGTCCATATAACATAGCTGTTTTTTGTCCACTATTTGTATTGTTAGGGATTCCTTTGTGATCCACAAAATGCAAGTTTTTTATCAGAGACCAATTTATGGGTTAATTTCGCGAAAACTTAAAAAAATGAAGAAATCCGCGAATTTAAGGGCTAAAGATAAAAAGCTTTAAACCAAATTTATATTAGAAAAATATTCCTACAAGTTATATCTTTGTTTTCCATGCCATAAAATTTAAAAATCATTATCTTTAGAATTTTTTTTGTTAAAAAAGCAGCTGAAAATCAGCCAATCTTTAATGACATTTTCCAAGAAAACTGTACCATACATCGAAAAACGGAGTAAGCCATTCGATTAAGCATGTCCGAAATATATAGAAATGATGGTCGTAACTCTTGTTTATTTTTTAGTGTTCCGCAGTGTATTCAATCAAATCAAACCTCTTGTTTTCTAAAATAGTGGTTAGTTTTGTCACGCAGTGATATTTTTTTAATCAAACATTTTTCGATTTTGATCAAAAGATTGATCAATTTTTCATTTATAGTCAATCAAAATAATAATTGATGTAACAAATGAGATATAAGCTTATAACAAAATTATCAAAAAATTCATATTTTTTGCTTTCCAATATGTCGCCAACAATAAAAAAAAGTAAAAACCGATTATTTCGTATATTTTTGAATTAATCTATTCAAATAAATTAAAGCAAAAAAAAAATCTGGTATGTTGAAATAAAATTTACAAAAATTTTAATCAAAACATTGATTGACTTATTTGAATTTTGTTGATCAATAGATTGAAAATTGTTAGCCAATAATTTTTTGTGTGTAAACATAAGTTTTTTTTGTTAATTCATAATGGAAAAAATAAATGACCTCTAACTAGAATACACGAAAAAGATCGTTATACAATTAAAAGATCGAATAATTATTTAACTGAGAAAGATTACTCCAGCTCGAGGTCACGTTTATTTAGTAATTATTACGACGATATTGTCAAAGTAACAATTTTCAAGAAACTATTTGTAAAGTTTGTTGGCCTTTTGAATTTATGATGACGATATAAAGAAATTGTGGAAAAAGTATGATTATAAAATCTATAATAAATCACATAAAACTGAAAACGACCATGAATTACAATATATTGGACATATTTTTTTTTTATTATTTGATTTTCAACTTGTAGGACTTACAATTAGAAAAAAAAGGTTTGTGTAATAAAGGAACTCCCACATATGTCATTTTACATAAGAAAAATATATTAACGCCTTTTTGGTTTTTTTTTTCTTCTTAATTAATAATTAAAAAATGTAATTTCATAAGTTGATTAACCTTAAAACTTTTTATTTTTAATTTGATTTTGTTAGAAAAGTTTTAGTTCTTAAATTAAAATTTTTAATTATTTTTCTTTTCTATTCTTTTTTTTATATATTTCAGACAACAATTGTATTTTAAACACACACCACATGGAGTATTATCTTGAATTAAATCAACGTTGGACTACTACGATTAGTCTAAAACGCAGAAGAGCACCACCGCTTAAACCGAGACCACCTGGATTACCACGTAATAATAATAACAATATTATTAAAATGAGTACAATACCTGAAATCTAGTTAACAACATTCCATTACAAAGAAAAAAAAAAACGAGAAAAAATAAATAATTATTTAAAATATTAATTAAATTAAAAAAATAAAATTTAATAAACAAGTGCTAAATTGTATTTTAAATAAGTTTAAACAAAAGAGAAATATAAGTCAACAAATAATATATGTATAAGTCAATAAGTGCTAAGTGCTTTAACCGTGTTAAAATAATATTTATTCAAAATATTAATAATTTTATTTTGTTCATTAAACAAATCGTGTAATTTTGAAATATTCAATTTAAATTGAAACAAGTGCGCTTGAAATTAAAACGAGTTTTTTGTTTTTGTTTTAAATTAAAAAACAAAACATTTTTATATTCGACTTAAACTTGGCTGTAATAAATATTTTTTATATATCGTTATTTATTGTTATTGCAAAAAAAAAAAACACAAAACTTTCGTATCCTTCTATTTTGGAATTTTTTTTTATACATTTTCTACGTCATAAGTAAGAGTTTTGATTGTTATTCAAGCAGAAGAATTTTTATATTTCATAAAAAGAAACCATAATGGGAACAAAAACACAACCACAAATGCATAAAGGTAAGTTTGAATTATTATTTTTTTTTTGTAACTAAAATTAAAATATTTAAAATATTTTTCAAAAGCTGAACTAAAATGTGTGTCAAAAATTTTCTTTTTTAATGTTTATGGGTTTTCTATAGGAAAATTATATCTGAATTTGAAAAATTTTCTGTAGGAAAAATATTCCAGAATGTTAGATTTTTTTAGAGGCAAAATGTCTTAGAATCCCAGATTTTTCAGGAAGAATGTCTCAGAAATTTCAGAATGTGAGAATTTTTCTTTATTAAAAAAATTTTAATTCTAATTAATTTTTATTAAAAAAATAAAATATAATGTAAATTAAATGAAATAATTGAGCTTGAGGTCTTTTGTTTTAAATGAATTTTATTTTATTTCTCCGATTTATCGAAATTTATCGAATTTCAACCTCAGGGACACTTGTAAAAATTACACAAACAAAATAAATTTCAAGCTATATTTGTTTTAACATCGTCGTATGGTATTGTACTCCATACAACGATGTTAAAACAACTATAGCTTAACGTTTGTGTAATTTTTAAGAGTGTCCCTGATGATGAAATTCAATGAATTTCGAAATATCGGAGAAAGAAAATAAAAATTATTTAAAACAACAGCTAAATTATTTCATTTACATTAAAAATAAAATTATTTTACCTTTATTCTATGAGAATGTAATTGTTTTAACTAAAAGAGGAAAAATGACCTCGCGCTAGAATAAACCTACTTAAAATAAAATAATTTAAAGTTTGAATAAAACAATTTTTATTTTTTCATAAAAATTAATCAGAATTAATGGTAAGCACTCCAAATAGCCCATATATTTGAGCTTTGCAAGAAAAACTAGCATTCATATAGTATTATAGAATGGGTAATCATATTTTAATCTGTTTTTTTTAGTTTTTCTTGGTTGTTTGACAGTCGTGATCAAACTAATAGAACATTCAATTTTCTTTCGTTAATTCTCTATGAGTGTAGAGTTGAATATGTATTAATATTTTTGTTTGAACATTACCGATTTGTCATTTAAACTCTCTATTATTATCGCAGTATAAGGCTTTTATATTTGCTAAATAGTCTTGACAATGCACAGAGGGCCAGACAGATCGATTTCCGGCCAAAAGTCCTTATTTGTAAATTTAAAAAAAAATGTTTACCAGTTTGTTGGGCATATATAGAAGCAGGTTTTCTGAACTTATCTTTATGATCCAATTACACCCTTTCCTTTGACAGGTCTTCAAAGTTAAAAAAGTTAGTAAAAAATTTTTAAAAGTTGAGATAATTTTTTAATTTTTTTTCCAAACTTCTATTGCTAATGTTTAACTTTTTGTTTGCGTGATTCAACCTTATATATAAGCCTTTGTAACGAAAATAACACGGACAAATATAACTCATTTGCCTGGCAGCATTTCGCGTTTTTTGTGAAAAAAGTTATAATTTTTAGATATTTACCTCGCGCCGAAAAAATCCTCAGCGATCCTCAGTTCGATACAATCGGTCTATATTTTTTTTGATATAGAATGCATCCATATCTTTCGAAAAAAGTTGCCCAAACTTGCTCGAAATGATAAATGGTGAAGTTACAGCTATATATAAAGTGGTCCGAGATTTGTTTTTAAAAAAATAATTTAACCCAAAATAATGTTTTACGGCTTGAATAGTTTTTTTATCGTCAGAGAGTGCCTGAAGTGTAGGAAAAAAAAAAGAATTTAAATTTCTAGTTTTTTTTGTAGAATTATGGAAAATATCAGTTACACCATTTCCAATTAAATTCAAAGATTTTTTATTGAATTTCCAAAAAAAGAAAACAAGTGAATAATTTTTCGTCACCATTTCCAAAAGCTTTTCTGAGACTAAATAAGTCATTTACACCATTTCCATATTTATATCAAAAATAAAAAAATATATATAAAAATTATGTGCGTAGATTTAACTTCAGACACTCTTAATACTCTAAAAACTAATTTTTAGTTAGATCAGACAAAGTTAACAAATCTATTCTCCATATTGTCTCCGCCATATTGAATTTTATTAGTTCGATTTTAAGATAACAGACCCGGAAATTTACTAGGTCACACTTTCAGCTAGCTTCAACAAAGAATAGGAATATAACTGTTTTTTAATTACTTGTAACAAACTTTACTAAGCATATTTAGTCCGCCATTTTGTTTTTCAAAATTCACGCCAGTAATTCTGATTCAGTAATTCCAATATCCCCTTAAAACAAAATTTGAGTTAAATCGGACAATTATTAAAAAAATTTGTCCGCCATATTGGATGCGCCATTTTGATTTTTTTAAGTTTTTAGTTAAGTTTTGAGATTAGCGACCCCCTAAATACTTTAGAAGCACATTTTCAGCCGGATCCAACAACGATAAAGACTTTTGGCCGGAGTTGGATCATTCTTTAAACTTTAAGAAGCAAGTTTAGTCCGCCATTTTGTTTTTCAAAATTCGGAGTAACTATTCTTATTCAGTAACTCCAAGACCCGCATAAAACAAAATTTGAGTTCAATCGGACAATTTAAAAAAAAAAATTGTCCGCCATATTGGATCCGCCATTTTGATTTTTTTGGTTTTTAGCTAAATTTTGAAATCAGCGACCTCGAATTCCTATAGAAGCACATTTTCAGACGGATCCAACAACGATAAAGACTTTTGGCCGGAATTGGATCATGCTGGCCCTCTGTGCAATGGAACATACAAAAAAACCTTGTAAAATTACTAGAAAAAGTTTCGTAATCCCTTTTTACCAATATTTGACAGTTTTCCTTGTTTGTTAACAAACATTTTTTTTTTATCGAAATTTAATTTTTTTTTTTGTAATTTTACAATTTTTTTTTGTAATTTTACAAACTTCATTGGTTTTTTTTTACCAAAAAATCTAGAAAATTTACGAGAATTCATTGTAAGTTTTATTGCGCCAAAAAAGTTGTAAATTTACAATTTTATTGGTAAAAAACTTGTAAAATTACAAAAAAGCTCGTCATTTTTACTAGGAATTCTCGTAAAATAGAAGGTAGCAAAAAAACTAGTAAAGTATGTTTAATCGCGTCAAAAAAATGGTAAATTTAAAACTTTATTGCTAAAAATCTTGTAAAACCACAAAATTTTTGGTAAAAAGCTTGTAAGATTGCAAGGAATTCTTGTCAAATAGGAGGTAGCAAAAAATAGAAGTTACACGTTTTCTTATTATTTTACAAGTTTTTTTGTTGAGTGAATCTTACGAATTCCAAAACACGTGTCGATTAAATCTTGCAAAAATGACCAACATAAATAAATTTAAAACAGAAAAATAGTTTTCTTGAAAATTATTCTATTAGAATATCATAGTTTTAATTAGTAAAGGACAAATTGACCTCGAGCTAGAATAAACCTACTCAAAATTAAAAACTTTTTTTAAAAAAAAAAATGTTTCAAGTTTTTCAAATTGCTATTAAACATAATAACAATTAGTTATTTATTCGACCTTTGTGCAATGAAAAAGGGTTTATTCTAGTTCGAGGTCATTTATTGTCCCCGTAATGAATTAACATTACACTAAAACAAATTGAACTAAAAAAAAATACCAACATTTTTTTATTCGTTTTAGTTCACATTTTTCCCAAAAATATGGACAAATATTTTAATTTTATTTTATGCCAATTTGAACTAGAAATTTTGAAAAAAAATATTATTTATTTATCTATTTATTAGATCTACCCCAGAAAAATTTTTTGGAACAAATTCCTGGTTCAATAGATTCTTCAATACATTCCACGGTAATCACAACAAAATTTTCTACCCGAGTAAAAATTTTTATATGATGCAATACATAATGATATATAACACAATATACATATATTTATACGCAATTTAATCCGAATAATGGTGGATGTTTTTGCTTTAAAAAAGATCAACTTGTATAAAATATGATTCGATTTCATCCGAGTTTTGACCAGACATTGCCATATTTCATTGGATCCAATTAGATATAATTGCATAAAAACATAAAAAATCTTGGTGTGTTGGTTTGGGTGAGTTACACTACAGGTCAACGATACATTCACCAAACATATAATTTTCTAAAGCAAAAAAAATGTTTGGGTACGCTTCGAACCAGATAGGTGATATATGTACATAACCCTAACAAGGAAATGTTTAGGAACATTTTAAAAGTTTCTTATACTTTGCTTAAAAAACTTAGAACATTTTTGGTTAATTGGAAACTTTTAATTGGAAACATTTATATATGGAACAGAATAAGCTATACAATACATAATTTTATATTAAATTATACAGAAAAATAAATTTTGTATTGGCCCTAATATTATTTCATATATTTATATCAACCGTATACCTTTTAATCCGAATCATGATTAAATTATATATTACAACATATGACTGCATTTAAAAAATTAGAAAATACCTCACGGGATGTATAATCATATATGATTTATTATGTTTGTATCAAGTTATATATTGTTATATATGTTTATTTTTACTCCGGTATGTAAAATTATTTTTCAAAAAAACTACTTGCTCTAAAAAACGACTGCTTTCGGGAATACTGTATCATGTTATAGGAAATTTTCATGAATCTGGATGTTTTCTGAACAAAATATCTCAGAGTTTGAAACATTTTGTAATTGAAATGTTTTTTTCAATTACCTAAGATTTTGTAGAAAACATCTCAAAAACTGAAATTTCTGTAAAAAAATTAAGAAATTTTCTATGGGAGCAAATTTTCTGAATAATAAGTTTCGAAATTAGGAATTTTTCAAAAACAAATGTTCTCAGAAATCTACAAAGTAACTTTTTGAAAGAATCAAATTAGTAATAGAATTTGTTTCCCCATTGGTTTCCTAGTAAAATTTGAAAGGAAATATATTTTGTTATTTGTAGTCCCATAGCGCTATCAATGCTGCCTGACTATCAGACTATATTGCTCATTTATTACTATAGTGTCACTAGCTGAAGCGCCCGGCGTTGCCCAGGTTGATTTAGACATGAATATTTAAATAACTTCTCCCCGGCGACATCTATAGGGTCCATTTATACATACTAGTTCTCTCATGATGAAACATTCTGAAGTGTCGTAAAACTTCACCGAAATGAATAATTTTTTTAATAACTTCACCCCAGGGCCATCTACAGGTTCCAAATTTTATCAGGAAACTTATTTTGGTTTAATAAATTTATTTTGTGAATTTTAGCAAAATTGTACCATTAATACCCAAAAATGGATTTATGACGACAACAGCTCCACCTATCAGGCCCAAATTTCGCCAGGAAACTTATTTTTGTTTTAAAAATATATTTTGTGAATTTCTGCCAAATCGAACCATAAATACCAAAAATTTAAATATTGCAATAACAGCGCCACCTATCGGATTAAACTTAAGAGAAACCTGGCTCCAGACTAAACTAATATATTGTCAATAGGTCCAGCAGTTATTAAGTTTTAGTAAAACGTACCCCGCACAAACGATTTTATATAATAAGATAACTCAAAATATTAGAGTTTTCAGAAAAATTACAATTGATCTTTTTCGAATAAAGATCAAATAATTCATTTTGGAATTACAATTGATCTTTTTCGAATTATAATTGATCCTTTTCAAATTAAAATTGATCTTTTTCGAATAACAATTGATCTTTTTTGAATTTCAATAAATATTTTTTGAATTACAGTTGATTTTTTTTTTAATTACAATTGATATTTTTCGAATTACAATTGGAATCTTCGATTTACAATTGATCTTTTTCGAATTACAATTGATCTTTTTTCGAATTACATTTGGAAGTTTCAAATTAAAAATGGAATTTTCGAATTACAAATAGAATTTTCGAATTACAAGTAGAATTACAAATGGAATTTTGGAATTGCAATTGATCATTTTATAATTAAAATTGATCTTTTTCAAATTACAATTGATATTTTTTAATTACAATTGATCATTTTTGAATTACAATTGAATCTTCGAATTACAATTGATCTTTTTGAAATAGCAATTGGAATCTTCGAATTACAATTGATATTTTTCGAATTACAATTGATCTTTTTCAAATTACAATTGATCTTTTTCGAATAACAATTGGAATCTTCGAATTACAATTGATCTTTTTCGAATAACAATTGATAATTTTTGAATTATAATTGATCTTCTTCGAATTGCAATTGATCTTCTCCGAATTACAATTGATCTTTCTCGAATTACAATTGATCTTTTCGAATTACAATTGATCTTTTACGAATTACAATTATAATCTTCGAATTACAATTGATCTTTTTCGAATTACAATTGATCTTTTTCGAATTAAAATTGATATTTTTCGAATAATAATATATCTTTTTCGAAATACAATGGTCTTTTTCGAATAACCATTGGAATTTTCGAACTAGAAGTAGAATCTTCGAACTACAAATGGAATATTCGAATAACAAGTATATCATATTACAATTGATCTTTTCCAAATTAAATCTGTAAATGGTGTAGAAAATTTGTTTTTTAAAAGTCTATGCAAAAACCTTATAAACTAGTGTATTTTAGGATTCTGAAACATATTTCCTACTACACGCAATATTTTGATTACCTCATTGCAGTCGACTTTCTCAATAAATTTTTCATTTCAAAAAAAAACAAAACAACAAAGCTGATTATTGAAATCCGAACCTAATTATATGAAATTAATATGATTAAATATGTTCAATAGCAAAAACTGAACTACTGTACATAATTAAGTAGATTCATATTTATTAACAAGTATGTATGTAAATATTGGAAATAAAAATGGAAATGTCAAATTCATTCAGCCACCAAACAAATAAATAATCAACTGACAAGCCAAATGATTTGTAGTAGGATAGGTCCCAGGTGGTAGTTATTGTTTTTTATGTATACTTACTACATCATACACTAGATATTCCCTAAACCAATATATTTTGTGCTAAATTATATTTGTGGAATAAAGGAAAACATTGTTGAGTTCACTCAATTGAGTGTCCCGTAATATTATAAAAACAATTTATTTTGAATTTTTTTTTTGTAGGCGGGGTCAAATAATAAAGAAGGTCGCGTGATTAAATTTTGACGCACGCTCACGATCACTAAAAAACAATTTTACTAACAAACGCTGTCTCTCAACCCCCCCTCCAACTCCCTCTTTTAACGAGGACTCACTATGGATCAAGATCTGGTCTTGTAGACATAACGTCAACCTCTTAACCTAACCTAACAACGCTTACGTACAATTTTTTGTACACGCTCACGCGTGTGAAATATACAAAAAATTGGTGGTCAAAAGAATTGGAGGTCAAAAAATTCGGATTTCTTCGACTGCATTTTAAAAATTTTAATTTTTGTTTGGGTCATTGGAAAAAATATTTAATAAATGAATATTAACTATTGGACTATTTTTTAAATTTTTCATGCTTGAGCTTGGATAAAATCAACATAGAAATATTTTTAAGAAATTTTCTAAAAAAGGTCATTCAATAATTTCAATTTCCATTTCGACCCTCGTAGCACATTTAATATTTAGACAATCTGAACGCCATTAAGCTTTAATTGAAGCTTGATTAATTACATACACAGGACTTTTTACAAAAATACTTATTTGATAATAATTAGGTCTATTTTGGTTAACTTTGTCTTGAATGGATTGCTAACTAATATCTTTCACACGAAATAAGCTGCGAGCCACCGTATATGGGGCAAAACGCGTGAAAGGTCCACACCAAAAAAAAAAATGTTGTCCAATTTAAGTATAATTTTGGTAAAATAGTAGGTTAATGATAAATTACAAATATAAAATTTTTTGATGAAATATTGGCAGAGTTACAGGGTTGGAAAGTTTTGATGTTTTTGAAAAGAATATATTTTGGTGAAATTAAATTAACACTTTGATGAAACAAAAATTATAATTTTAAAAAGGACTTTTAAAGTATTTTTGATGGCCTTTAAAATGGCATTTGTGTTTTTTTGAAAAAAATAAATTTGACCTTAAAATTCAAGGTCAAAATATTAAATTGTAATTATCTTATAAGGGTCGCACTTTAAGATTTTTTTCACTAAGCCCACTAGAAAGGTTGACATTTTTTTTAATTTCGGTTTTTTAAAAAAAAATGGTATGTATGATACTTTATGAGAAATCAATTTTTTTACGAGTACATAACACCCAAACTGTACTGATTTCTTTATTTTTTATGCGTGCAACGTTTGTTGTGTGTGTTTACAACGCACATTGATTTTTGTTGTTGTTATTATATGCAGATTAAAGCGATTTCAGTACAATTTGAGTGTTATATACTCCTAAAAAATTGATTTCTCATAAAGTTTCATACATACCATTTTTTTTTTAAAAACCGAAATTAACAAAAATGTCAAGCTTTCTAATGGGCTTAGTGAAAAAAATTTAAAAGTGCGACCCTTATAAGATAATTACAACTTAATATTTTGACCTTGAATTTTAAGGTCAAATTTATTTTTTTCAAAAAAACCACAAATGCCATTTTAAAGGCCATCAAAAATGCTTTAAAACTAGTTTTTTTAAATTATAATTTTTGTTTCATCAAAGTGTTAATTTAAATTCACCAAAATATAATCTTTTCAAAAACATCAAAACTTCCCAACCCTGTAACTCTGCCAGTATTTCATCAAAAAATTTTATATTTGTAATTTATACTACCTATCATTAACCTAATATTTTGCCAAAATTATACTTGAATCGGACAACATTTGTTTTTGGGTGTGGACCGTTGACGCGTTTTGCCCCATATGTGCTTTTTTTTTTATTAAAAAATAATTTTTAAAAAAACTCAAAAAAATTAAAGCCAAACAATTTAACAAATTTTATAAAAACTCACGAAAACATTTTACTTATGCCATAAATTTTTTTTGTCACTTTCACGAACGCTTACGCGAATAATTAAAAACTGTACCCACGAAGGTTTCGTCACGTGCGCACCTCTAGAAAATACGAAAGCATTCCCGCCATTTTTTTTTTTTAATATGATAAGCGGTTTTACTCTTACTTGCATTGCTTATTATTATTTTGAGACACCTTGTGTGGGTAGATTTTCATATTGTCCTATATACAAAATATATACATTAACTTGAAAACATTGTATTAAAACATCCCAGCAAAACTTTGGTAATGGGTAGTGATTATATAACACATTACCAGGTAATGTATATAACTTATTTGTAGCATTATTTTATGATGTCTTAACAAACATTTGTTCCACAACGTATTATTTTCAAGTAAAAAATTATGCATTACTAATAATTTGCTACGTAATGCATGATTATTGTAAAAAATTTATTTCATATTTATTATTTCTAAACATTAAATCATGGATGACTTATATTTGGTTACATTATGTATTATTTTAAAGTTTGAAATAATGCATTATTTATAATTGGATGCATAATGCATTACAATAACATAAAAAATAATTATTTTATAAAAAATGCATAAGTTTAAACTAGAGATGGGGTCACGACAGGAAATTTCTAACGACACACACTCACGAGCAATTTTATCTACTTACACTCACTTACAATCACGTGAGTAAATTTAATACAAAATTACTTTTTCACTACTCGTAACACCTTATATATTATCTTCTGGTATGCTATATTATTTCATTTCTCGTAACCTATAAAATATCACATATTTTACACCTTACTCGTTTTCTTCGTTATAAATTTATGACTTATTTTATACCTTACTGGTATTATTTGTGATAATGTGGATGCATTACTTTGAGTCTCATCGCCTGTTAAAATCATCAATGCTGCAATGTATAAAATAAGAGATCCTATACCTTATTTTATACCTTATTTGGTAATCTAAGTTTTGCTGGGATGTATTTAATAAATAAAAAATATTTACATAAATGCGGCATCTTTTTGTATGGCATAAAAGTTTTTCTTCCGATTTTTAATGTCCGGGATAATTTTTATTCCTCTAGGCATGAAACTTATTTGGTACAAATTTGAGGTCAATGGGCGATCAAAGTTTGAGATTTTTAAAAATTTAAAAAAAAATATATCTACATCAATTTTATTAATGTTTTTATTAATTTTGATACGCTGAAATAAAATCAGTCAAACGGCTTTCGAGATATCGCTTTTTGAAATTTGCCGAAAATTGGCGGTTTTTTTTACGTTTAAAAAATAAAAAAAAATCACAAACTTTCTTTCCTTTGACGCTTTCATAGAGATTGTGACAATCTTTAATTTCAACTTAATTTAAGCCAAATCTGATTATTTTAAGTCTAGCGCCTTTTGATCAAAGTTTTGGATTTTTGGAAAATTTCCGCCAAAATTTTAAATTTTTAAAAAATTAAAGTGATAAAAAATTAAAAAAAAAAATTGACGTATTGAATACGATTTTCAAAAAATTTCTTAAATTAGTCGAGCTGTTTTGGAGATATCGCTATTTGAAATTTTTCCAAAATGGCGGCTTTTTTCTACGCTCAGGAATTTTTTAAGGAAATCTCAAAAATGTTTTTCCATTGTTTATATAGTGATTGAGACAAACTTTCATTTAAACTAAAATTGAGCCAAATCAGCCTATTTAAACCCATTGGGTCCTTCGATCAAAGTTTAAAATTTTCGGTGAAAGTTTTCTTAAAGCCAAAAATTTAATCAAAGAGCGGACGGGTTAAAATGATTGGATTTATCTAAAATTAATTTAAATGTAAGTTTGTCTCAAGCTCTTTAAAAAGGGAAAAGGAAAAAAAAAAAAATTGGAGTTTTTTTTAATTTCTTGATCGTAGGAAATCCGCCATTTTTAGCAAATTTCAAAAACCGTTTGACCGATTTTATTTTGATATTCGTGTTCAGCGCATCATACTAAATATGATGTATCGCTAGAAAAATTTTTATACCCTACTCCAATCTGTGGTACAGGGAATAATAAGTTTGTGCTGATGTTTGTAATTATTCGAAATATTGTCTTCAAGCATACCGATCGACTCAGAATCAATTTCTGAGACGATTTAGCCATGTTCGTCCATCTGTGCATCTTAATGTTGTGAGCCTGATGTATGAAATTTGCAACTTAAGCTTAATTTTTTAAATCGATCGACTCAGAATTACTTTTTGAGTCGATTTAGCGATATCCGTCTGTCCATCTAGCGGTTTAAGCACAATAAGGGTCGCAATTTTCAATCAATTGACTTGAAACTTGAAACTCAAGCTTCTTTTGACCCAAGGACAAAGTTTTATAAAATTGGAAAAAATCGGTCAATGTTTAGACCTAGCGCCCATACAAACGCCCCTGTATAATTTGGCTTAAATGACTCTTAAAACCGTATTATAATAGGTATCCTTTCAAACCTTGGCAGGTAAACATATATTGCATTCACAAATCATCATTTCAAATTTTAAAGAAATCGAACCAGTTTTTCTTGTAGTCCCCATACAAACCACCCTCCCGATATTTACATAAATCTCTCAAAATTCATGAAAATTTGAAATATTTGAATAAAATTTTGTTTGTTGTTTTTAAACGTATAATTTGGTGGCCTTATCAATGCTGTATGTAGTTGGATCATTTTTGGATATAAACTCATATAAAAATTTCGCCCGATATTCATTTAAATCGGCAACAAATTTAAGCAAATTTTTCTCAAATTTTATTTGTGTGTGTTTTCTACACTAGTTAAAGGGCTAACCGACAGATAGGTCCATGTTTCCGGAAAACACTGGTGTATGGTATCATACGGTCGGTCTTCACCGACTATAATTTTCTTACTTGTTTTATTTTCAAATATCCAAAACTTGATTGTCGGACGCGTGGCGCGCCACGGTCTAATTTTATTCGATTGGCCTCAAATTTGTACCACATAATTTTTAGGTCTACTAGAGTAAAAATTTGCCCGGACACTTAGGAAAATCCAAAGTTAAAAGAAAATGCCACTCTAATGTACTAATGAGTATGTAGATGTAATTGAAGTTTCATATTCGTCACGTGTTAAGTGTGTTAACGAAAATAATAACTGAGTTATTAGTTACATATTTTTTTTTATTTCGGGGTTCATTTCTTTTGGCCTGGAACCTATTAAAAGTCGATTTAACATATGAGGCATTCCACACCAAATGTCCAGCGAAAAAAAATCATGTGTACCGTAAACTTCTGAATAGGTTGTATGGATAGCCCTATATGGAACTTAAAAAATTGCGTTTTTGGTTTTTCAATTTTTCAAAAACTGGGCTTAGAAGGCGTGGCCAAATGTTGGAAAAATGGTAAAATTTGTGGCGTGTTGCCTTGATTAAATATTTATCACATTAAAGCGGAATGCACCACAATCTCAAAAATTTACATTCTTATATAGTTTTGTATGGGCTATCGATTAAAATTTTTTTTTTTGGGAAATTTTCAGAACCCGTTCTGAAATTTTCCATTTTCAATTTATCAAAAAACCGGCCAATTTATCAAAAAACCGGCCACTTTTTTTTAATTTTTTTTTTTTTAAGTTTAGATGTTTGTCCATCCACACAAAAAAATTCAGAAACGCATTTTTCGTTTTTTTCGAGCAAATCGCATTTGAATTTGAAATTTCATAACAATTTAGTAATTTGCTTGTATTTTCTTGTGTCAACAGAGCGTATGACGAATATTTATGCAATTAATATTACTCATTCGCAACTTTAAAACAAAGAAATACAAGCAAATAACAAAATTGTTATGAAATTTAAAGTTCAAATGCGTTTTTCTCGAAAAAAACGATGAACGTGTTTCTGAATTTTTTTGTGTGGATAAACAAACATCTAAACTTAAAAAATAAAAAAGAAAAAAAAGTGGCCGGATTTTTGATAAATTGACTTTTTTAAAAAATGGAAAATTTCAGAACGGGTTCTGAAAATTTTCCAAAAAAAAAAAAATTAATCGATAGCCCATACAAAAGTTTATAAGAATATAAATTTTTGACATTGTGGTGCATTCCGTTTTAATGTGATAAATATTTAATCAAGTCAACTCGCCACAAATTTAAAAATTTTTCCAATATTTGACCACGCCTCCTAAGCCCAGTTTTTGAAAATTTGAAAAACCAAAACGCAATTTTCTTAGTTTCATATAGGGCTATCCAAACAACCTATTCAGAAATTTACGGTAGACGTGTTTTTTTTCGCTGGACATTTGGTGTGTAATGCCTCATATACAGTGGTTTTCCTCACTTTAACAAAATCAAAAAAACGTTTTAAGTGAAAAAAACAAATTTGAAATTTTTTTTAGTGTAAACCTTTTTTGAAGTCATAAATTTTTAACCAGTAGATTGGCATTTTTTCTTTATCTTATGATTCCCAAGTTTCCACGCAAATTTTTATTCAACTAAAAATCGGATAAAATTAAGCCGTGGCGCCTGACAATCAAGGTTTTAGATTTTTGAAAACTTAAAAAAAAATATGTGTCTTGCGATACATTAAATATATTGATTTTGATGTACTGAACACGAATATTAAAAAAAATTTTAAAATCGGTCCAACGGTTTTCGAGAAATTGCAACGGTCCAGACATTAAAAAAAAGTATTTTCCCCTTAACCGTCCCAAAGAGCTTGAGACACATTTTCATGTAAAATTAATTTAAGCCAAATTCGATCTTTTAAAGTATTGGATTTTTAGAAAACTTTCATTAATAACTCTAAACTTTGATCGATAATCGTCCCGGGTTAAAATGGTTCGATTTGACTCAAATTAAGTTTAAATAAAAGTTTGCCTCAATCTCTAAGAAGCATTCATTGGAAGCGACAAGTCTCATGTGAGACTTTTTTTATACCCTCCACTCTAGTGATAGAGGGTATATATAAGTTTGTCATTCCGTTTGTAACACCTCCAAATATTGGTCTAGGACCCCATAAAGTGTATATATTTATGATCCTCGAGCGATTTTAAGTCGATCTAGCTATGTCCGTCCGTCCGTCCGTCCGTCTGTCTGTCTGTCAGTCCGTCCGTAGAAAACACGCTAACTTTTGAAAGACTTTACAGAGGCAACTGAAGTTTGGCATATATGTTTGTCATTTACCTGGTCAGGTTGGTATTGCAATCCAGCCAAATCGGTCCAGTGGTTCAAAAGTTATGAGTAAAAGAGTAAATTTCGGCAAGGGTGTTTCGCGAATTTACGAGATAAAAAACACGATAACTTTCGAAAGACAACAATGAGACTACTGAATCTTGGCATGTATCTTTGCCGTTCCCCGGGTCTGTTTGGTATTAAAAAGAAAGAAAGAAAGGTCCAGTGGTTCAAAAGTTATAAGCAAAACCCTGAATTTCAGATTAGTTTCATCTAAAATGCCACGTGTTTTAAAAAGTTTTAAAAGCATTGGTGGTAACTAAACAATGCTTTTCAAACTTGTTTAATTTTAAAGCAATACTTTTTAAACTTGTTTAGTTTTAAAAGCATTGGTAACTTAAAAATTACACTCGAAAAAAATTTTACACCCAAAAAAAATTTTACACTCAAAAAAAATTTTACATTCAAAAAAAATTTACACAAAAAAAAATTAGTTTTTTTTTTTTTACAAAAATTACAATATTTTGTGTACATACGTACGTGCATTCACTCAGAAATATTTTCACAGTAAAAAAACCATTATACTCGAAAAAAAATTTACACTCAAAAAAAAAAAAATTGTAATTTTTCTTTAAAAAAAAAAAAAATGACAAAAAAAGAGTTTTTTACTCAAAATAAAATATTTCTAATCAAAATTGTTAATTTTTTCACGTTAAAATATGTACTACCCTTTAAAAAAATGCATTGTGGGGGGTATTCATAGATTCGGCAAAGTCGAATTTAACTTTTCTACTTGTTTTAATTTCTAGAATGTAGAAAAAAACCGTCATTTTAAAATTTTTTTTTTAAAAAATTTCAAGTGGCAATGTGTCGAAAACCGCTCGTCCGATTTCAGAAATTTCAGAAAAGTTTTTTTAAATTTCCAACTTTTTGGGTTAAAACTACTGTTCAAAAAATTCCTACTTTTTGTTTTAAGTGTATTTTTTCAATGTGCTTAAGAGAGAGAGAATGCGTTTTTATATTTTTGTTTATTTATTAGATGTGTTTTTTTGTTTTAATTTACTTGGGGGAAAAAAATCATGACCTAATAAACATGAAACTCGAGAAAAGAAAAAAAAAATAAACATTAATTTAATGAGTTCAAAGTTAATGGCGAAAATAGTTAAACAAACAAAGAATAGGTGTAATGTGTACATTAAACTTAAAAGTGGACATAGAAATAAATTCAAATATACACTAAAAAAAATTTCATTTCAAAGACGAAATCTGAATTGAAATTGAATGCCTTCAATTTAAGTAAACAACAGAATTTTATCTGTACTTTTACTAATTTTTAACTAAAACTTGTAGTTTTAGCTAAAAAAATCATTAAATAAAGTTCTAAAACTGAAGTCGGCCAAGGCCGACACATTTTAGTTATGTCTTTTTTACCTGAAAAAAAGATATAACTAAAATTTAGGAAATTTTTTTTTGAAAATAGTTCAATAGTTCCTAAAAATAAGTAAAATTTAACTAAAAAATGGAAAATTTTCCTAACTATGAGGAAAAAATTTTAGTACAAATACTTATAATTAAATCATAATTTTCTTAAAATGGATTTCTTTAATATTTGGAAAAATAATTCTTACTCCCAAAGAAATTTTCCCAAATCTAAGAAACATTTCTTA
This sequence comes from Pegoplata infirma, assembly GCA_963921195.1. NCBI lineage: Eukaryota > Metazoa > Arthropoda > Insecta > Diptera > Anthomyiidae > Pegoplata > Pegoplata infirma. The sequence goes on along the minus strand of OY992540.1, from coordinate 33,615,583 downwards.
AATATATGTTCACACAAAATTTAGTTCCAGTTTAGTTAAAATTTGCTACACATAACTTCACCGTATTTCACTTCTAAAAATTGAGGAAGCGGACTTCTTAAGCGTCAATAAGACGACAGACAAATCTTACAAGTTGTCTAACGACCGAATGCAAATGGCGGTAATAATAGTATGTGTTCAGATATGTGTTCGCAAATATTTTCAGAAAAAAAATGAGCGGTTGGAAAACAAATTTTAAGATTTGTCTGTCATCTGATGGGCCCTTTAGAATTTATCGTCTCTGAAAATGATTCTCAAGTCAATTAGTACATATAAAATTTTTTTTTTCCATGAACGATTTTCATAGTATTTATGAACAAATTCATACAATTTATTTACTTTTTCATAATATTTATAAACTTTTTCATAGTATTTATGAAAAATTTTAAAAATTCTTAAATTTCACATATTATGATTTATTCATAAATACTATGAAAAAGTTTATAAATATTATGAAAAATTTAATAAATTGTATGAATTTGTTTATAAATACTATGAAAATCGTTAATGGAAAATTTTTTTTTTTGTGTGTATACATAAATGTTGGTTTAGAACAAATATTTCGGTTAATAACAAACATCAGCACAATTTCTATAATTCATAAATAATTCTTTTAATGCAGCAACAAGTTACTTTGATGATATATTCGATTTTTCTATTGAATTTACAAAATATTCTAAACTCAAAAATATTAGCAAATCTGCACGGCTAAAATTAGCAAATTTCTCATATGACATAAAGTTTTCTGCTAATTCATCAGACATTTTATGTTAAGTGTTACAATAATAAACCCGGCATAAATAATGCTAAAAATAACTAACAAAACAACTGACAACCTAATGCCCAATCCCACTTGAACATAAACAATGAATTAGGTCAAGGTTAGATAAATGGAGTTTTACATATGACGCATTAGTCATTAGCACTTTAATGTGTTGAAACTAGTGATGGAAGAGTGAGTAACATTTGTGGCAAAAGTTTTAGTTTCGTAAAATTTATGAAAATTTATGAACATTTTTTTTTCAATATTTTCGAATTGAGCTAAAGTTGGGGTTTAAAATTAAAATTTCTCAATTCAATCAGCAGTAGAAATTTGCTGATTTTAAGTGTGGTACAGGGTATAATGAGTTTGTGCTGAAGATATTGGTCCCAGATCATACCTTCAAGTATATTCATCGATTTAGAATAACATTTTTAAGCGGTATCCCTTCCCAGCAAAATTTTTTGGAATCGTTTCTTTGTCAATGTATTTTAGAATAGATTCCCCAGTAATGTTTCTCCATTCCTCTACTGTTTCCACGGAATCGATAAAAAAACTTATAATTTTTGAAAAAAATGTCAAACAGAAAAATAAAATTTATAAAAAAAAACAATTTATTTGTTATATTTTTGTTGACAAATTTTCGGATTTTTGCAGCATTAATTGTGCTTTTTAATACATTCTGGATACATATGGCAGAAATAACGTAAGTACACATCTTAATTTGGTTTATGTTCGTGGTACTTACTATTTGTTTAATGGTTTCTTTCAGATTGTAAAATACATATTTAAAGCTGAAATTTAGGAGCACTGATGCTGTCGGCTGCACTCGTTGATATATTAAGACGCATATTCTATCCATTTTCTCAAAACTAGAAGCGTAGGATATTCATTGTTAAGGAATGATCAGTGTTGTAGCATGTATGTATCCACCGTTTAACATAATTTTTGATAAGTACAAAAAGTTTTAAAGTCCGCGATTTTTTCTTAAGGGAAAATATCGCGAATTTTCCTTTTCTATAGGAAAAATGTCTCAGAATTTGAGACTTTTTCTATAGGAAAAATGTCTCAGAATCTGAGACTTCTTTTATAGGCAAAATGTCTCAGAATCAGAGATTTTTTCTATAGGAAAAATGTCTCAGCATCTTAGACTTTTTCCATAGGCAAAATGTCTCAGAACCAGAGATTGTTTCTATAAAAAAAATGTCTCAGTATCTGATACATTTTCTATAGAAAAAATGTCTTAGAATCTGAGACTAGGAAAAATGTCACAGCATCTGAGACTTTTTCTATAGGCAAAATGTCTCAGAACCAGAGATTGTTTCAATAGAAAAAATGTCTCAGCATCTGACACTTTTTCTATAGAAAAAATATCTTAGAATCTGAGACTTTTTCTATAGAAAAAATGTATCAGAATCTCAGACTTTTTCTATAGGCAAAATGTCTTAAAACCAGAGATCGTTTCTATAGAAAAAATGTCTCAGCATCTGACATTGTTTCTATAGAAAAAATGTCTCAGTATTTGACCCTTTTTTTATAGAAAAAATGTCTAAGAATCTGAGACTTAGGAAAATGTATCAGCATCTGAGACTTTTTCTGTAGGCAAAATGTCTCAGAACCAGAGATTGTTTCTATAGAAAAAATGTCTCAGCATTTGAAACTTTTTCTACAGAAAAAATGTCTTAGAATCTGAGACTTTTTCTATAGAAAAAAAGTCTCAGAATCTGAGACTTTTTCTATAGGAAAAATGTCTCAGATTCTGAAACTTTTTCTATAGAAAAAATGTCTCAGAATCTGAAACTTTTTCTAAAGGAAAAATGTCTCAGAATCTGAGACTTTTTCTAAAGGAAAAATATCTCAGAATCTGGTACTTTTTCTGTAGAAAAAATGTCTCAGAATCTGAGACTTTCTATAGGCAAAATGTCTCAGAATCTGAGACTTTTTCTATACCCGGCTAAAAATAAATGTGTATGTTCATATATGCTTATATAAAGATCTTTATATGATCATATATGACTTATATGGAAACATATATGTGATCATATATGCAAGAAACGATCCCATATATGTGGTCGTATTTAAAATATGTGCCATATATGATATCATATATGGAACCATATATGCTATCATAAAATGTTAAATTTGAACCAGAATTACAAAATAAAAGTTTTTTAGGTTAAAATTATATTATTACTTTACCATCGATTGACATACCTTAATATGTATCAATAATTTAACAAATATTGCAAAATATTCTGCATAAAAAAATTTTAGAAAAGGTAAGTTTTCATTAATATGTATTTAGAATTTTAAAATCATATGTATTAATTTTTTCCAGTTCATCGTCATACGAAGTAAAAGCGTGGACTTTTTTTTATCCAAAACAAGATCCTATTTAAATTAAGTAAATGTGTGTCGCAAATACAATATTATTGAGTACATTGAATAAAATTAAACTACGCAGCTTCGTTAATCTCGTACAACTATGTGGAGAGGGCATATGCACCACCAATATGTTTTCACTACGATTGCAATACTGCAAACTATTTTGAAATCCCTTAATGTTGCCATAGCATATTGGAAATGAAAAGACCGTATAGGCAGTTTTGAGGCCGAGTTACGTTAAGCTTGCTCAACTTGGAGAAGAGGACATTTGCACCACCAGAACTGTTATTACTACACTATAAATTATTTTGAAGTCCCTTACTGTCGCAATAGAAAATTGGAAATGGAAAGAAGGTATAAGAAGTTTGGAGGCCGAGTTACTAGTTGAAGAAAATTTAACCATGCGGAGCTACGTTAAGCTCGTTCAACTTGGAGGAAAGCGCATATACACCACCCTAACGCTATCACTACGGTTCCAACACTACAAACTATTTTGAAAACGCTTACTTTCGCCATATCAAATCGAAATGAAAGGAAGGTTTGATCAGTTTTAATGTTGAGTAACGATTTGGGAAGGACAACGTTTTTACTTGCAATTACAAGAAATCTGTCAACAAGCGAAATCGACAACCTGTCACATTGTCGCCATGATGTAAATTTACATGAAAAAAAATGTTGGAAAAGGTAAGCTTTCATTAATATGTATTTGAATTTTAAAATCATGTTTTAATTTTTTCCAGTTCATCGTCATAACAAGTTTAAGCGTGGACATTTTATTCCAAAACAAGATCATATTCAAAATGAGTAAATGTAAATACGACGCAAATACAATATTATTTAGTAATTTGATGTTGAAGAAAATTAAACTACGCAGCTTCGTTAATCTCGTGCAACTTGGTGGAGAGGTCATATGCACCACCATAATGTTGTCACTACGATTGCAATACTGCAAACTATTTTAAAAACCATTAATGTAGCCATAGCAAATTGGAAATGGAAAGATCGTATAAGCAGTTTTAAGGCCGAGTTAAGTTAAGCTCACTCAACTTGGAGAAGAGGACATATGCACCACCAGAAATGTTATCAATACGATTCCAACACTATACATTATTTTGAAATCCCATACTGTCGCAATAACAAATTGGAAATGGAAAGAACGTATAAGTTTGGAGGCCGAGTTACTATTTAAAGAAAATTTAACCATGAGGAGCTACGTTAAGCTCGCTCAAGATGGAGGAGAGGGCATATGCACCACCATAACGTTATCACCACGGTTCCAACACTACAAAATATTTTAAAATCGCTTACTGTCGCCATAGAAAATTGAAATGAAAAAAACGTATCATCAGTTTTAAGGTTGAGTAACGATTTCGAAAAGACAACGTTTTTACTTACAATCACACGAAAGCTATCAATTAGCGAAAGTGACAACCTGGCACATTGTCGCCATGATGTAAGTAAAAATAGTTTCTTATCCCTATCCTTCAAACATCGTTACACACATAACCCAAAAAGATAAAATACGTACTACTAATATATTGCTTTTAATCGAAGTCTTAAGTAATTATGTACCTACTAAAAATTTTGAGTAAAAAACATGCATTTAGTAGTAGCAAGTTCTTTTTTTCTGGAATAAAAAAAGGAATATGAAGTAATTTTAATATTTTATCAGATGGAGTTCTGAAAGACAATATACCTTTCCGTAAAAAGCATTCATGGTCTTAAGCAACCCATGGTCCTTACAAAATACACTCCATTAACATGTATGTATGTGTCTAGCAGTAACAAGCCAATCTTTAAAGGATATTCGTGTTATCATTAGCCTATTAGCACCAAATGCTGTTGTTGGTAATAATTCAATACAATAAAAATTCTAGAAATATCTTGTATGCATACTAATATTATTTTCTATCAATTTTTTTAGATTTTGACTTTTAACAAAAACGCTAAGTCCAAAGATAATCGAAATTAACACTAAAACAAGAAAACACAAAGGAAATCATCGTTCCTGTAACAAGCCCTTTGTTCGCATCTTTCGTAATTGATATCAGTTGAAAAACTTGATATATTAGATCTTTTATGTTCAATTTATTTTTTTGAATATCAAAATGTATTCTCGTATCTATAAGTTTAACTATATATTTTTATATGGTCACCAAAAATGCAAACGATAGTAACTAAAAAATCAAAATCATCAAACTAAAGGTGTTCATTCAAATATATCAAAAACACCAGTAATGAATAAAACAATATTTTTTATTTTTAATTATACTTGCGTACATCGTTTGCAGTTCTGGTGAATATATACATAATAACCTATTACATATAGTTTAAGATGAAAAAATAAATAAAAAATATAAAAAAGAATGTAAAACAAATTAAAAACATCATATATTATTCAATATATGATTCAATATATGATCCAATATATGATTCAATATATGATCTAATATATGATCACATATATTGCATCATATATGATCGTGTCTTATATAAGCGCCAATTTTGGAATATGTTCATATATGAGACCATATTTGATACTATATATGATACTGTATATGGTCTCATATATGATATCATATATGATGATATACAACATTTTTAGCCGGGTAAGCAAAATATCTCAGAATCTGAGACTTTTTTTAAAGAAAAAATGTCTAAGAATATAAAATTTTTCAATAGGAAAAATGCCTCAGAATCTGTGACTTTTTCTAACGGAAAAATATCTTAGAATCGGATACTTTTTCTGTAGAAAAATGTCTCAGAATCTGAGACTTTTTCAATAGGCAAAATGTCTCAGCATCTGAGACTTTTTCTATAGGCAAATATCTCAGAATCTGGGACTTTTTTATAGAAAAAATGTCTTAGAATATAAAATTTTTCAATAGGAAAAATGTCTCAGAATCTGAGACCTTTTTTATGGGCAAAATATCTCAGAATCTGAAATTTTTTCTGTAGGAAAAATGTCTCAGAATCTGAAACTTTTTTATAGGAAAAATGTCTTAAAATCTGAGACTTTTTCTATAGGAAAAATGTCTCAGGATCTGAGACTTTTTCTAAAGGCAAAATATTTCAGGATCTGAGACTTTTTCTATAGGCAAAATGTCTCAGAATCTGAGACTTTTTCTATAGAAAAAAATTTAAGACTTTTACTATAGGAAAAATGTATCAGAATCTTAGAAAAATGACTCAGCAAAATGTCTCAGAATCTGAGACCTGTACTATCTATGCGAAAACACTCTCAGAAACTGAGACTTTTTCTATAAGAAAAAATTCTCATAATCTGAGACTTTTTCTATTGGAAAAATTTCTCAGAATCTTAAAATTTGTCTGTACAAAAAAATTCTCAGAATCAGAGACTTTTTTAATAGCAAACATGCTTATGAATCTGACACATTTTAATGTTTACTACAAAAATATTTTTCCAATAGCAGCAATTCTAAGATTCTGACACATTTTTCCCAAAGAAAAAGTATATGGTTCTGACGCATTTTTTCTATGAAAAAGTGTCTGAATTATTATTATTGGTTGTTTAAATCCTTAATACATAAGTCCATAGATTTTTCTTGATAAGATTATTGTGATAAAATAGTTGTTAATTTATATATTAATACTTGTGTATTTAATTTTAAAATTTTTGTATTGAAGAAAAATAAATAAAAAATTGTAAAAAAAAAATATATTTTATTATTCCACAATGCATTACATGGAACAGATATGTAACCGTTAAAAAATCGCGGAATCCATTCTTGTGCCACTATATGCAACATATTCTAGAATAGATTCCGTAGAACAGATAAGTGTTCTAGTTTAAGGGAAAAGGATGCATTGCTTTCGTTACAATCTCAAACAAAAATCATCGATGATGCAATGCATAGTAGAATCGATTGCAGGGTAGTATAGTTGATTCCACAATCGATTCTTTGGAATAGAACATTTTGCTGGGTTCGTTTGTTCACGAAAACTGTTAAACTTAAATTTGGTTTGTGTGTATTTCTACAATTACACAACGCAACAACCATAACCGGAATGGGTTGAAACCAAAAGCAAATGAAAGATGCTATTTTTTAAAACAAAACCCACAAGAGATTTTTTTTTAGCTTCTTGTTATTGCGAGATTTTTTTTACACGCATTTGAAGATGGTGGAAGATTAACCATTGTTATAATTATAATTACTTGAAAACTGTATAAGAGGCGTATACTTAATTTTGTAATTGCTTTTTAATAACAATCATACGCAACGGTGCACAGTATATTTTTTAATAATTCGGGCATTTATCAAGTACTGGACCGAATGCAGCAAAATTCATACTGGTTATAGCTAACGTAATAGTGGGCTTTAGTATGAACTCTGGGCCGCTCATGTACAATAAGGGAACCACCCCTTGAGTAGGGTATATTTAGTATACAACAAATTTAAATGCTTTAAAATCATCAACTTTAAATGCGCATAAACAAATATTGCACTAAACTAAAAATGTCAACCTTTATTTACTTTTCGTTTCATCCCATTTCGGTTCGGAAAGTTCGATTTTGTATCACTTTGTTTAACTAAACATAAATCCTATCGGTCCATGTTTGGACTAGGTTGATTTTTCCGACAAGAACTTGTATTTTATTTTTGTAATTTTTCAAGGGGAGTTATATTCCTTACGGCCGGCACTGCAACCTTATAGATCTTTTGTGTCAAGGTCTGTAAATTTTATATCAAAATCTGTTCAATTTTCCTAATGAACATAAGTACAGAGGATGGAGAAACAGCCTTATATCTTCATAATTAATCAATTCCCAATCTGCACACAGGAAAATAAATTTCCAACTGAATTTTTTAGTTGCATCAACTCAAAATTCGGTTTCTGCTACTATATTCGTCTGTGACAACCGAATTTTATGGTTGTTTCAATTAAAAGCCAGTTATGTATAAAAAGTGTTTCAACCGAATTTTTGTTGCATGAACTAATTTTTAGTTGGAAACTGCCAAAAACTTTTGTTGTGATTAAGAATAGCGATGCAATTAGTGCCTTGAGTTGTCGTAGACCCCCTGAATTCTCCCACAAGTTTAGGAAGTATGTCCTCTTTAAACCCCTAACCATTTTCGTGAAGGTGTACCAATTCACCCCACAATAGGGTTCGGGTTCATATTACCGCCCGAAACCTTTGTGACCGGGATCCCAAATTGGGTAATTTTGCTTCACCCGGACTGCTGTTCGAGGGTATCAAAACACTCCAGTGTCAGTTTCGATTTAAACTTCCAGAAAGACAGTGCGTTGAAGTAGAGCCTGGCTATCAGGGAATATTATATATTACTATCCAATAAGGCGAAATACCTGGGTGTAATCCTGAACTCAAAGCTTTCCTTGAAAAGGAATACAGAGGAAAGGATGCAAAAGTCGTTATGTGCTTTTTATACCTGCAGAAGAACTTTCGGAAGAAGATGTGATCTAAAACCCTATATTATACACTGGATGTATGGTGCGATAATTAGACCAATACTTTCCTATGGTACCCTTGTGTGGTGAAGAGCAGTGGATAAGAAATCTTATCTCTGCAATCTACAGAAGGTACAAACTGGCGTGTAAGGGTATCACTTGTGCTATTAAATCGTCACCTCTGGCCGTCCTGGAAGTGATACTAAACATTCAGCTCGTGGATATTTACATCAAGAGAACAGCAGAAAAATCGGCTCTCTGCCTGAGAGTCTTAGGTTAATAGGGTCCAAATGCTTAAGCAACGCTCTTGGGGACACTCGACTATATTAAGTACGGTAGGCGGGACGGAAGTGGAACAGAAAACCGACGAACTTTGACAGAACCTTCAAAGTCGAAATACCGACTAGGTAAGACTGGACGGAAAACTCTATTATGACAGAGAATGCGATATTAATATTTACGGACGGATTAATGATGGAGATGGGTACTGGTTCAGGAGTTTACTCTGAATGTCTCCTAATCGGGCCTCATTGAGACTTCCGGATAAGTGTTGTGTTTTCCAGGCTGTGGTATTTGCTATTGATAAAGCCGCGCAGATGATTCTGACAATGGACCTTCGTCCTTGAGTCATTAACACTTTTGTGGATAGTCTTGCAGCTACGAAGGCCTTAGAATCAAACACTGTAAAATCGGGAATCATTAGAAACCGTTTACAATCCCTTCATAGAATCAGTCAGCACACAGCTAATCTGGACATAGTGGGGTTGCTGGAAATGAATTGGCTGATGAATGTGCGAGAAATGGCTGGGAATCGGTGGGGGAACGTGTAGAACCTGACATCTCGTTTCCTATAGTGGAGTTGCTGAACGAAATTGATAGGATATCTGAGAATAGAATGAAGGATAGGCGGATATCACTGATTACGAAAACCCTTTGGTCACTGCAAAATCCCAAGACGACAAAAAGTCTTCTTACTTTTGACAAGCGGATGGTTAACCTATTAGTAGGAGTAATATTAGTATAATTGGCCAGATGGCCGTGCGTATGGGAATTTCTGATGAGGACTATTGTAGAAGTTGTGGGGAAGTGAAGGAGGAGGAAGCACTTGTTATGTGAATATCAGGGTCTAATGAGAAGCCGCGTTAAGCATTTTGGGCAAAGATTTTTCGATGACCTGGATTGTATAAACGGTGCCTCATTGACGTCTCTAGCAGAATACTTTAAAGAATCGGGTTGGTTTAAGAAGTATAACTTTGTTGTATGGGCGAACGCCTAACCTAACATTACCTAACCATCAGAGAATATTGAAATATTAACTCTAGCCCATATTTCAGCCTGAAAAGCTGTAGGCACCTACCCATGTGTTCGGAGATCCGCGAGTTTGGAAGGTTAACTCTAGCTCCCACTTCAGAGGTAATTTTTGAACTGTCACTATACCAATTTAGACCAATTTAGGTTTCTAGTGACAACAGATGGTTCACCTTCATCCCAATCTGGTCTACTCGGTATCATGATGTAAAATTTCCGTCCAAAGCGAAGCTCAGAGTTTGTCCTATCCAACGGCATATCCAAGTTTTCGCTAATTTCTTTTGAAGAAAGGATATTGGAGAGATCGCTTAAGTTGGGAGGGTCATCCACGCACTGGTAAAAACTCACTCATAAAAAATGTTTTTGCAATCAAAGTTAATATTTTTTTTCCAAATTTATGATACATTGTAGTGGTATCGTATCACGCACTCAACTCTTCTTATGTTTTCATTACAGTGGCACTGTTTTACCAAAATGTTTTTTTAAAATACTACCTAGGTCGGAGATTAAAAATATTTGATTTGTTTGACAAAAGTAAAAACAAACCAGAAAAGAATGCTGTTTTTCAGGGGTTGGTTTAGGTCTTCAAGTCTTTTTTCCACAGGTTTAATTTTGTCCATTTACGAAAATGGATGAAAACAATACATATTTCTGCCAAAATTTTAGAGTTCCTTTGGAATTTGGACTGCAGTTAGAAATTCTTAGACTAGATCAAGAAAAAATTTGAAAACCAGATTCGGAAACAGCATCGAAAGGTTAATCAACAAGAAAAGTTAATCAGATTTTAGATGCAAAATCTTTTTTGTGAACTTTATACCCAATTCACACCTGAGCTGAAATCTCGTTTGAAAGAGATTTCGATCATATGGTTGTGTATAAATGACAAACCATATGATCGAAATCTCGATCGAAATCTAGGCCTTTAACCTCAATTTTGGAAAATTTGAAAAAATTTGGATACCCGATCGAAAGGTTAAACGAAAATGCGTAGTGAGATCGCAGACGCATCCAAAAATTTCACAAAAAAGGTCTCTTAAATGCATAAAAATACTTTTTTTGTATGCTATTTTTTTTTTTAATGTGACGTGATGGAAAAATTTGAAAGCAGATACGTAATCAGCATCGAAAAGATAATCAAATGTCAGACGAATCCAAAAATTTCGCAAAAAAACCCTCAAAGTACCAAAAAAATGTTTTTGAACTTTAACTAAAATTTTTTCAAAAATCTGATGTGATGGAAAGATTTGGATACCGGATTTGAAATAAGCATCAAAAGGTAAATCGAAAACGATTGGTAAAGTCCCAAACACATTCAAAAACGTAAAATTTTACAAAATTTACTGTTGTAGAAGTATTCAACCAAGTTTTTGGTAATTTAACAAAAAAACTACTACTTATTCTGCATATATCATAGTCCCACCCTAATAAACATTAATTTAGTAAATACACATCTTTAGCAAATACATTTTTATATATTTTTTTTTTTTAATTCAATTTATGTTTCTCGTTCTTAACCCCTTGAAATAAAACTGTAAAATATATATTTTTTCAAATACGCATATTTAAGCTGATTAAAAAAAACCGCGAAGTTTCTTAAGAAAACGTGTTTTAAGCACATGTGTGATTTGGAGTGAGTCATTTTATTCACTTTGAAACAATAATTAAAAAAAAAATATATATGCAAAATGCGGTTAAAGATTGTTGTTTGTAAAACGTAATTGTTAACAAATATTTAAACATATATCTACAGTTACTAACATAATTTTATGTACACATTGATTTATTTAAGGTGCATTTGAGTTATTTTTAAATCGGAGCGGATCTATGGATAGGGTAAATGGAAAAGATATTTTTTGTATACATATTTTCAAATAGAAAAGTTTTTATCCTTTAAAAAAATAGAAAAATTTAGGATATTTTTTTGACAGAAACACTGAAAAAAAATCTAACAGAAAATATTCAAACTGAGAAATTTCTTAGGTTCTGAAAATCATCCTATAAGAAAAATGTTTCAGAACTTGAAAATTTTTCTATAAGAAAAATGTTTTAGAACTTGACAATTTTTCTATAGGAAAAAGGACTTAGAAGAACATTTTTCTACCGGTGTAAAAATCGATTAGATATGATGTGCTCTGTTACGATCTGATTATATCAATTGTATCTGATCAGATCTATTATATCCGAGATTTGTCCCCATTTCCAAGATCTGAATAGATACAATTACTGATCAGATCTACTTTAATCTCGAAATTGGGGACAAATCTCGGATATAATATATCTGATCATATACAACTGATATAATAAGATCTTAATAGATCAATCAGATCTAATCAATTTTTAAATTGGTATAACAAACATTTCTCAAAATCATCAAATTCATCTAAATGTTCTCAAACAATACGAAATTTGTTATTTTTTTCAGAAACTTGACATAGTGAAATATTTTTGGTGATTTTTTTTTAGAGATGTTTAAAACGACAGCTCACTTACATTAGTAACTGTATTTAAGTACTTCAAACGATATTTCTGCAAATATTTATTTAAAAAAAAATAAATAATACAAAAATAATAAAAAATATCTCAGAAATCGTAAAGTTATTTCCTGTTAAAAAGTTTTGAAATAATTTTTATTGATATTTTTTCTTCTTTCCGTACTTTATTCATAATTATATAGATTATATTTCATTCATTTACCAATCAATGAATTGTTTAATTATTTGAAATGACAGATTCTTCGCTCTATTTGTTTTTGTTTTTTTTTTTGACGTTTATTGTTCCCCCCATTTGTATTGTTATTGTTGACATATGTAGGTAATCAAGATGATAAATGATTACTCAAAGTGGACGGACGGACGTTGGGTTATTGAAATCATTTTAATGATCATTAATAACTAAAGTATAAATTATAACCAAAAAAAAAAGATCAGTTATTGTAAAGGTGGCATAAATTATCACCGGTCGAATGTAAGAACACCTATGTACATTTTTCTGTAGGAAAAATGTTTCTGAAACATTTTTCTTAAAGAAAAAGTCCTTATAGAAATTTTTCAGAATCTAAGATTTGTTCTACAAAAAAAATGTCTCAGAATCTGATAATTTTTCTGAAAAAGTCTCAGATTCTGAGATTCAGATAAATTTTTAATTTAAAAAAAAATTCAGATTCTGACACATTTTCCGTATAGAAAAAAATTTCAGATTCTGAGACATTCTTCGTACAAAAAAAACTCTCAGATCCAAAAACATTTCTCTTATAGAAAAAGTCTTAGATCCTAAGATATTTTTCCTTTAGAAAAAGCCGCAGATTCTGAGGCATTTTTCTTATAGAAAAGTCTCAGATTCTGAGAATTTTTTTTGAGACATTTTTCTTATAGAAAAAATCACAGATTCTGAGATATTTTTCTTATAGAAACAGTATCAGATTCTGAGACATTATAGAAAAAGTTTCAGATTCTGAGACATTTTTCTTATAGAAAAAGTTTAAGATTTTTAGACATTTTTCCAATACAAAAAGTCTCAGATTCTGAGAAATTTTTCTTATAGAAAATGTCTCAGATTCTGAGACATTTTTCGTATAGAAAAAACGCTAATACTGATATGCTACGCAAACAGGCAAGATCTGAGTGTGCTAGAGTACTTAGTCGTGAAAAGCTTCATTACGAACAACGACTTCGTGCTAAAGTTCTTTCGGCTCCTCGGGGCAGTAAGAGCTTTTGGTCGTTTGATAAAAGAGTCAAGGAAAATGCTAGTTCTTCTATCCCGACTCTTTTAAAAGATGGCCAAGTGTTCACAGAACCGGTTGATAAAGCTAACCTGTTGGCTGGCCTTTTTTGCAAGAAATTCTTTCTTGCCGAAAAGCAATCAACCACTGCCCGAAATCGAAAGGGTATCTCATACTATGCCCAAGATATTTTTCCGAGCTCGTGCAGTTAAAAGGGTTCTTGCGGATCTTAACGTAAATAAGTCACCGGGACCGGATGGTATACCAGCACTGGTGCGTTAGCACGTCCACTGGCTAACCTTTTTATCTTGTCCTTCCGTAAGGGAATCTTTCCATCATGTTGGAAGATTGCCAATGTGCAGCCAATCCCTAAAAAGGGTGCGGCTAATAACCCTGATAATTACCGCCCAATCGCAATATGCTCAGCGCTCTCGAAGGTAATGAAGAGTATGGTAAATTGCGATCTTGTTAGGTATATGGAGTATGGTTTTCGAAGAACTCGTTCTACTGGGGATCTGTTCGCGTTCCTTTCCGAACGTTGGAGTCGTTCGATCCACCATTTTGGTGAGAGTAAGGTGGTTGCTCTGGATATTTCCAAGGCATTTGATTGTGTGTGGCACGGTGCGCTCATATCCAAGCTTAATGCCTTTGATGGCGGTAATAAATTCTCTCGATATATTTCGAGTTTCTTCAGGGATCGTTCTATACGTGTTGTTATAGATGGGTTCTCATCTGATGAGTTTCGGCTTCAATCAGGGGTACCGCAAGGTTCTGTTCTTTCTCCTACCCTTTTTCTTATTTTTTTTAACGACCTTCTACGTCAAACTTCAAATCCTATCTACTCTTTTGCAGATGACAGCAACATTTGTCATTCATTTTCCTTTGATCGTAGGCCAAGCCTTGTTGAGGTTGAGGGCAAAAGGCAGATTATGAATGACACACTTAATCAAGACCTGTTGACAATCTCTGAGTGGGTCAAATTTAATGCACGCAAGACTCAATGTTGTATGTTGACCCACAGGAATGTGGAATCAACAGTGTCATCTGTACATATGGGTGGAATAAGTATCGAGGAATCTGACACTCTTGATGTTCTGGGCATGAAAATTCAGTGTAATGTTCGTTGGAATAAGCACGTTTTTCAAGTGTCGAAAGAAGCATTTAAGTGTCTCGGTTTTCTAAACCGGTGTAAGAAGTACTTCACCTCATCAGATCTCCTCACTATTTATACCACATACATCCGACCGAAGATGGAATACAACTCCCATATATGAGCAGGGGCTTCAAAGTCTATTTTGGAGCTCTTGGACCGTGTGCAAAGGAAGGCGTTGATGCTAATCAATGACAATAGTGTGTCCAACTCTATTGACTCATTGGAGCATCGTCGGAATGTGGGTTGTGTGACTCTGTTCTATCGATATTACCATGGAAATTGTTCTGCTGAGATAAGTGAACTTATCCCTAGAGCCCGAGTTTTTGTTCGCAATACTCGGTTGTCTAGTAGATCACATCCGTTTGTTGTCGATTGTCCAGTGGATCGCACAGCGCATTACAGAGAAGGTTCGTTCATCAGTCGAACTAGCCGTATGTGGAATAATCTTCCCGCAGAGTTCTTCCCAGTTTCTTTCAATGTTGATAAATTCAAGTCAAATATCCATAAACACTACTCCCTCTTTCCTCCTCCTCATAACCTATTTTCCTGATATCAATACAATGCACTGCATTAATAGGGGCATCCCCTGAGTGTTGGCTCAACGTAAAAAAAAAGAAAGATTTTTAGACATTTTTCCAATACAAAAAGTCTCAGATTCTGAGAAATTTTTCTTATAGAAAATGTCTCAGATTCTGAGACATTTTTCGTATAGAAAAAGTCTCAGATTCTGAGACATTTTTCGTATAGAAAAAGTCTCAGATTCACATTTTTCGTGTAGAAAAAGTCTCAGATTCTGATACATTTTTATACCCTCCACTTAGTGATAGAGGGTATATATAAGTTTGTCATTCCGTTTGTAACTCATTGGAATATCGGTCTGGGACCCCATAAAGTATATATATTCATGATCCCCCATCGATTTTAAGACATTCTAGCGATGTCCGTCGGTCCGTCTGTCCGTCTGTCTGTGGAAATGGTGATCACGACCAAAATACTACACGGATATGACTGAAACTTAACATATTTGTTGGAAGGTCTCCTGAGAAGTTTGGTATTGCATTTGAGCGATATCGGTTCACCGGTTTAAAAGTTATGAACGAAAATGTAAGGACACCTCAAAAATTTTAGTACATTCAACATAACCTAAAAATACAAAATGCTTTAATTCGGCTGCTAGTTGACATATGTGAACATAATTGAACACCAAATGGTATTTAAACATGTACGAACATATTTTTTGACAAAAAAACAAGGAAAAAAAGTAATTTCCTTTTAAAAAAAAGTTTTTTGCAATAATCTTTTTGAAATTGTGGTGGGTATTACTACATTCGGCAAAGCCGAATTTAACTTTTTTACTTGTTTCCTATAGAAAATGTCTCAGATTCTGAGACAATTTTCCTATACATAAAGTCTCAGATTCTGAGACATTTTTCCTATAGAAAAGGTTTTAAATAGACATTTTTAGTACAAAAATATTCTCAGATTCTGAGTTATTCTTCGCAAAGAAATAGACGCAGATTCTGAAACATTTTTCGGATAGGAAAAGTCTCAGATTCTGAGATAGAAAAGGTGTCATTAAAATCAAATTGTTTTACACGAATATCATAGTTTTAATAAGTAAAGAAGAATGACCTCGAGCTAGAATCTCCCTACTCAAAATACTAGTTTTTTTAGTTTCTCTTTCTTAAAACAGGTAATAACATGAATTTAATTTGTACCAACAGATTTTTTTTGTCATGCAATTTTTTACTTTCCAGCGGGGTCCCAAATTCTTGTGTGCCCAGGTGCCCCGCCATACCTTAAGACGGCCCTGCTACATATTTATTACAAGGTTACATGAAATTCTATAAACAATAATTTGAAATAAAATTCAGAAATATATAGTAAAAATTACAACAACAAAAAAATTATAAACACGTGTTGAATAGAAAAACCACTCTACTAAAGTAATACAGACAAATACAAAATTATAATTGCCGGTGTTGAGAAATTGCATTACCAAATTGGTAATTCAACATACTGACACACACAGATTTTAATAAAATAAAACTAAAAATTATCGAAACTCTTCTACAAATCTAAAAAAAAGCTTTTTATTACTCTCCTCCAAAAGTTTTATTGCTCCAAAAGTTTTATCACTCAAAAAGTTTATCTTAAATAATCTCTCTGTTTATCTCTTTCTCTCTTATTGCTTCTCATTCCCCCCCCCCCCCCCCCCCCCCCCCCCAACAAAACATATGCTTTTTGTTTTGTTTTTTCGCATTAAACAGCTGTTTGATGAACTTTATTTTTTTGTTTCACTTTTATATTAACTTTTGTTTACCTGCGCAAAATCATGGCATTATGTCAATATGACATGAAAGCAAAATAAACAATAAAAGTAAATAGAAAACAAAATTTGTAAAATAAACTACAAATATTTGTATTGCTTTGTGTAATGTGTGTATTTTTGTAATTTTGTGATGGTGTGGTGGTATGTAAGTAGTGTTGTATTAGTTTGTAATGTTAAAATGATGCATTAATGCACATGTTAAATGAATGTGTGTAGTATATCGTATGAGTCAGTGCTTTAAAGTATAAATTTATTTTCGAATAATCATCAACAATATTTTTAAAACCCGCTTTAAGATTGCACAGAAAGAATTGAGATCAAATTTCAATCACGAAAAACACAAATTCAATAAATTTTTTTATTGAAACTTTTCAGATAAAAAATTTTGCGATTTTTATCACAATTTTGATAAATTTTTTATATAAAGTCAATCAAAATAATGCTTGATTTAACGAATGAATTGTAAGCTTATGACAAATTTTTTGAAAAAATTTTCATTTTTTGCTTTCCAATATGAGGCATTCCACATCAAATGTCCCGCTACAGAAAAACATGTGTCCCGTAAATTTCTGAATAGGTTGTTTGGATAGCCCTATATGGAACTAAGAAAATTGCGTTTTTGGTTTTTAAAATTTTCAAAAACTGGGCTTAGGAGGCGTGGTCAAATATTGGAAAAATGGTAAAATTTGTGGCGAGTTGCCTTGATTAAATATTTATCACATTAAAACAAAATGCACTACAATCTTAAAAATTGTCATTCTTATATAGTTTTGTATGGGCTATCGATTAAATTTTTTTTTGAAAAATTTTCAGAACCAGTTCCGAAATTTTCTATTTAAAAAAAAAGTCAATTTAGATGTTTGTCTTACCATACAAAAAAATGCAGAAACACGTTCGTCGTTTTTTTTTCGAGAAAATCGCATTTGAATTTTAAATTTCATAACAATTTTGTAATTTGCTTGTATTTTCTTGTTTTAACGTTGCGCATGAGTATTATCAATTGTATAAATATTACTCATACGATCTGTTGAAACAAGAAAATACAAGCAAATTACTAAATTGTTATAAAATTCAAAATTCAAATGCGATTTTCTCGAAAAAAAAAACGAAAAACGGGTGTCTGAATTTTTTTGTGTGGATGGACAAACATCTAAACTTTAAAAAAAAATTAAAAAAAAAAGGCCGGATTTTTTATAAATTGACTTATTTAAAAAATGGAAAATTTCAGAGCGGATTCTGAAAATTTTCTAAAAAAAATTTTAGTCGATAGCCCATACAAAACTATATAAGAATAAAAATTTGTAAGATTGTGGTGCATTTCGTTTTAATGTGATAAATATTTAATCAAGGCAACTCGCCACAAGTTTGACCATTTTTCAAATATTTGACCACGCCTCCTAAGCCCATTTTTTGAAAAATTGAAAAACCAAAAACGCAATTTTCTAAGTTCCATATAGGGCTATCCATACAACCTATTCAGAAGTTTACGGTACACATGCTTTTTTTCGCAGGACATTTGGTGTGGAATGCCTCATATCCGCTTCGCACCGACAGATTCTGAGACATATTTTCTATAGAACAATTCTCAGATTCTGAGAATTTTTTTCTAAAGAAAAAGTCTCAGATTCTGTGACTTTTTTTACAGAAAAAGTCTCAGATTCTGAGACATTTTTCCAAAAGAAAAAGTCTCCGATTCTGAGATATTTTTTTATAGAAACAGTCTCAGATTCTGAGTGATTTTTCTTATAGAAAAAGTCCCAAATTCTGAGAGTCATTATTTTTATAGAAAAAGTACCAGTTTCTGAGAAATTTTTCCTAAGAAAAAGTTTAAGATTCGGAGACATTTTTCCTATAGAAAAAGTTTTAGATTCTGAAACATTTAGACATGTTTTTTCGCTGGACATTTGGTGTGAAATGCCTCATATCCGCTTCGCACCATCAGATTCTGAGACATTTTTTCTATAGAACAAATCTCAGATTCTGAGAAATTTTTTCTAAAGAAAAAGTCTCAGATTCTGTGATTTTTTTTTTACAGAAAACGTCTCAGATTCTGAGACATTTTTCCAACAGAAATAGTCTTAGGTTCTGAGACATTTTTCCTATAGAAAAAGTCTCAGATTCTGAGACATTTTTCCTATGTAAAACGTCTCAGATTCTGAGACATTTTTCCTATAGAAAACGTCTCAGAATGTGCCAGAGTACTCAAACGCGAAAAGCTTCTGTACGAACAGCGTTTGCGTGCTAAGGCCCCGCGGAGCAGCAAGACCTTTTGGTCATTTGTTAAAAGGGTAAAGAATAATACTAGTTCATCCATTCCAACCCTTATAAGGAATGACCAAATATTCACAGACTCGGTTGATAAGGCCAACCTTTTTGCTGAAATGTTTGCAAGAAACTCATTCTTGCCGGAAAGCAATTAATCACTGCCTGATCTCGAGAGAGTATCCTTTACTATGTCCAAGATATTTTTCCGAGCACGAGCAGTTAAAAGAGTCCTTGAAGATCTCAACGTTAATAAGTCCCCGGGGCCAGATGGTATTTCGGCACTGGTGTTGAAGCATTGTGCTTCGTCATTGTCGCGTCCCTTGGCAAAACTTTTTTGCTACTAGTACCGTATAGGAGTTTTCCCCTCATGCTGGAAGGTGGCTAACTTTCAGCCAATCCCTAAAAAGGGTGAAGCCTCTAATCCAGATAACTACCGCCCAATAGCAATTTGCTCTACGCTCTCTAAGGTGATGGAGACCATGATTAATTATCACTTGGTTAACTAATTGGAGTCCAACTCACTTTTGTGCGATCGGCAGTATGGCTTTCGTAGAAGTCGTTCTACGGGAGACCTGTTAGCGTTTCTTTTGGAACGTTGGAGTCGTTCCATCCACCAATTTGGTGAGAGCAAAGTGGTTGCTCTGGATATTTCCAAAGCATTCGATCGTGTGTGGCATGGTGCCCTCGTTTCAAAGCTTATTGCTTTTGGTGTCGGTAGTGAATTTTCTAGATTTATATCGAGCTTTCTCTGTAACCGCACTATACGTGTTGTTATAGATGGGGTTTCATCAGATGAATTCCATCTTAATTCGGGGGTACCGCAAGGTTCCGTTCTTTCTCCCACACTTTTTCTTATTTTTCTAAATGACCTTCTAAGTCAAACTTCCAATCCTATCTATTCTTTCGCAGATGACAGCAACATTTGTCATTCATTTTCCTTTAATCATAGACCAAACCTTACCGAGGTTGAAGCTATGATGCAGAACATGAATGACACACTCAATCACGACCTTTCGACGATCACTGAGTGGGGTCTTGCTAATAGGATCGATTTCAATGCTCGTAAGACCCAGTGTTGTATGTTGACCCACAGACGGTATGTGGAATCAACGTCATCTGTATACATGGGGGGTATAGCTATCCAGGAATCAGACACTCTCGATGTTCTAGGCATGAAAATTCAATGTGATGTTCGCTGGAACCAGCATGTTTTTAAAGTGTCGAAAGAAGCATTCAAGTGCCTTGGTTTTTTAAAACGGTGCAAGAATTACTTCACTACGTCTGATCTCCTTACTATCTATACCTCCTATATCCGACCGAAAATGGAATACAACTCCCATATCTGGGCAGGAGCTTCAAGGTCTATCTTGGAGCTTCTGGACCGGGTGCAAAGGAGTGCGTTGAAGCTCATCAATGACAGTAGGGTATCCAGTTCTATTGACTCATTGGAGCATCGTCGGAATGTGGGTTGTGTGTCATTGTTCTATCGATATTACCACGGTAAGTGTTCAGCTGAGATAGGCGAACTCTTCCCGGAGACGCGGGTGCATGCTCGTAGTACTCGTCTATCCAGTAGATCACATCCATTCGTAGTCGAATGTCCAATGTATCGCACAACGCAATACAGAGAAAATTCGTTTCTCAGTCGAACCAGCCGTATGTGGAATAAACTTCCTGCAGTTGTCTTCCCAGTCAGCTACGACCTAGAAAAATTCAAATTAAACGTCCACAAACACTACTCCCTCTTTCCTCCTCATAACCTATTTTCCTAATACCAACACAATGCATTGCATTAGTAGGGGGCATCCCCTGAGTGTTGGCTCAAAGTAAAAAAAAAAAAAAGCCTGTGGCTCCTGTCTAGAATTTGAATTGAAAATTTGTTGTCCAGTGACATGACGGGTAACATGATGACTGTGAGCTTTATGCCAGGCTCAGATTTAAGAATCGCAACGATGGTATTCTTTTAAAGCTCTGTTTTAATAAAAATAAATTTGTGGTTTATAAGTTTTTTTATGTTATTGTTCTCGTAAATTATTTTAAGTTTTTCTGTTTTTTTGTTATTCGTTATTCTTTAAGCAAACTTTCGAGGAAGAAGAAAATGAGAATTAACCAAGTGTATGATGATTGCAGTGATGCTACACTGTTTTTTCAATCGTCCCCACAATAATAACAAAAATATGCCCAAAATACCCAAAATTATATATAAACCCAATTATAACCTCCATTTACAAGATAGGTCAAATCAGAGTTCCAAAAACTTTTTTAAAATCCCAAAAAAAAAAAAATTAAAGCTATTTATTTACCGACGCCTTTTGGGATAAACTTAAGAGTGAATGATAAATTATTTTCCCTTCCCAATTTTTACTTTGTTTTTCCTTTATAATTTCGGGGCAAAGTTAAATGTTTTTGTTTACAAATTTAAATTTTTGATCCTTTAGCTGGCAAAAAATCCCTTACTTGAAGGCAAGTATCCTCACATCTGGCTACCCTACATAAGCGTTTTTGTATGAGTGTGTCCAAAGAGAAAAGGTTCTTTCATACGTAATTGTCAATTCAAAATGGCCTTGTTCACTGTCACTGATTTTTATTGTTTTCTGTTATTTTTCAATGCAGTGATAGAAACTGCAAACAATTTTTGTTTTCTTTTTTTTTAATAAATTGATTTATGTGTGATATTAATTGGATTTTTATTGGTGTGTGCTTTAAAAATTATTGCATTTTAAATTAACCATAAAAATTGTTTTAAAGTTTTTAAATTGTTTATAATTTAGTTAATGTCAAGTTTTTTTTTTAGATTTTAAAATTTTAAACCATTTTAGGTTTTAGCTAAATTTGTCTCTTCTATTTTTTGTTTGTAGTTTTTTTATTAAATTTACATAAATTTTATATTATGAGTTTTTATTTATTGAATGTAAAAATGTTTGTGCAGAAAAAAAAATTATACTCATGCGCTGAACTGTTTTTGAGCTCTCGTGTTTTTTGCACACCCTACAACCTAAACGATGGGTATTTGAAGAACAATAAATGTTATGTATTTTCAGATTGAGGATTTCCTAATTTTACAATGAAATAAAATTTATTTATTCGGCTTTTATATATTTATATTCGACAAGGGCATTATTTTAGTTCGAGGCCCAAAAATTCTATATGTGATGTTCTCAGAATAGGTAATTTATTGCCTTAAAAAAGTTATCGAATTTCCCAATTTGTAATTATTGAGAGTTGTTGAAACATTTATTTTCTTGTAAGAAAAGTTTTAGATTCTGAGATATTGGTTTTTGTTTTTTTATAGTTGTTTTTTTTTAATAGAACAACATCTTAAATTCTAAAATATTTTTGGGATCAGATTAGTTTCATATTTTTCTTACAAAACAAAATTGTTGCTGTAGAATATTTTTTAGATTTTAAAATGTTTTTTAAAAAGAAATACTCTCAGACTTTGAAAAATTTTACAGAAGAAACGTCTTTAATTGTCAAATGTTTTTTGATTCTGTTACATCAAAAAACTTTGGCTATAGAAAACATCATGGATTCTTTAATTTTTTCTGAGATCATAAAGATTTTTTTCTTAAAAGATACTTTATCTGATTCTGAAATATTATATTTATACAAAACTGTAATACATATGGATGCAATTCTCACATCGAAAAAGTCTCGTTTACATATAAATTTTTTCTCAAAACAAGGGTTTTGATTTACAGAAAGATAATAATAACTCCAGCAATTAAAATAAGCGGATAATCATACGCCCTGGTGTCCAAAATTATTACATTTTTTTAAGGGCGATTTTTTGAGTTGTCGATTATATTAGGTTTAGGTTTAAACGGATTTATTTTTAAGTTTAACTCACCAACGTTGGAGAGTTAAACTAAGGTACAAAAACGTCATAAAACACCTATGATTATAAAGTATACTGGTTACCGTTTCCCTGTTTTAATATTTTATAGGAAAAAATGTACGATGATGGCCACTTTTATAATTGGAAACGCGATATTTGGTATGGCGTTAATCGACTTTTGCTAAACTTGAACTGAAAAACAGAATGTTAGGTTAAACTTGGTTTGATTTTAGTAAAGTTTATTAAAACTACCGTTCAAACTAACGGTAAGGAAGGTCTTTCACAGGGTACCCACCGATTCTCCTGAAACTTCTATATGGGGAAGAGGGGAGGAAAATAAGAGTTACCTGTTTTCAAAGGGGAGGTAAAAAAACATTTTTTTCGTTTATTTTTTAAGGATTTTTCACATTTCTTCAAAAGAAACTATATGAACATTTTAAACAGATCGAAAGGTTTTTAAAGGCCTATCTAATGGTCTTCGTTAAGTCCTTATCTCTAAAAATGTAAAAACATTGGGGAAGTTTAAATGGAGTGGTATATATGTACGTACGACCGAAAAAATCATATATAATAATCTCTATTAATATTAAGCTGACCCGTATTTTTGCGAGATGTCGACAGCTTTTGGAAGATACCTTCCATGATCAGCACTCTTTCGATTGCTGTTCTGAATTTTAACTAACAATAAGATGTCTGAATTTCAATTGGTCTTTTCTAATTTTTTAATACGATTTCTGAATTTCTGTTGTGCTTTTCTGAATTTCGATTGGCCTGAAATTCAATTGTGCTTTTCTGAATTTCAATTGGGCTTTTCTGAATTTCAATTTCAAGGCGAAAAATAATGTTTAACTAATAACTTGCTACGTAATGCATGATTAATGTAAAAATTGAATTTCATATTTATTATTTCTAAACATTAAATCATGGGTGACTTATATTTGGTTACATTATGTATTATTTCAAAATTTGAAATATTTAATTATTTGTAATTGAATACATAATGCATTATAATAATATAAAAAATAAATATTCCATACAAAAATGCATTAGTTTAAAATAGAGATGGACTCATGACAGGAATTTTTGAGTCGCGGACACTCACACACGAGCATATTTTTTCTACTCACTTACAATCACGTGAGTAAATTTAATACATCATTACTTTTTCACTACTTGTAACGCCTAATATATTACTTTCTGGTATGCGACATCTTATACCTTACTCGTATGCGTTACTTTGAGTCTCATCCCATGTATACCTTACTCGTATGCATTACTTTGAGTCTCATCCCATGTTAAGATCATCAATGCAGCATGTAATAAAAAAAGTACTTTTTTTAAAAAAATAGCTTTTTAGACAAACAGTATTTTTTTTAGAAAAAGTACTTTTTTCTAAAAAAAAGTACATTTTCTAAAAAAAGTACTTTTTCGAAAAAAGTACTTTTTTACTACTTTTTTTTTTAAATATTTTTTTTTTTTAAAAAAGTACTTCTAAAAAAAAATATTTTCTCTAAAATTAGTACTTATTTTCTAAAAAAAGTACTTTTTTATAAACAAGAAATATTAAAGTACTTTTTTTAGAATAGTACTTTTTTAGACAAAAGTACTTTCTTTGGGAAAAAGCTTTTTTATTAGAAAAAGTACCTTTTTAAGAAAAAGACCTTTTTTTTAGGAAAAAAATACTTTTTTAGAAAAAGTATCTTTTTTTAGAAAAAATACTTTTTTTTTTGAACAAAGCACCTATTTCTAAAAAGAAGTAAAAAATTTACTTTTTTTAAAAAAGTACTTTTTTGTCTAAGAAATAAAATTTTTTTCTAAAAAGTACTATATTTTCTTAAATAATACTTTTTAGGAAAAAAGTAAATTTTTTTCTAAATAAGTACTTTTTCCCAGAAAAAGTGCGTTTTTTCTTAAAGGTAATATACAACTTTTCTTTAACTTTCTTTAAAAAAGTACTTTTTTCTATTTTTCCTAAAAAAAACACTATTTTTTTCTAAAAAAGTAGTATTTTTCTAAGAAAGTACCATTTTTTTCTAAAAAAGTACCATTTTTTCTAAAAAAGTACAAAAAATGTTCTAGAAAAGTACTACAATCAAAAAAAAAAAAAAAATTAACTAAAATCTGGGAAAATTAACTCAATTTTGAGAAAAAGTGGAAATGATTTGGCTCCAAAGATTTTTTTTCTTGGTTTTAGTTCATAATTTTCCCAAAAATAAGGAAAACAAAGTTATTTAATTTTAAGCCAATTTTAACTAGAAAAAGGGAAAAATTATACTTCACATTTTAGAAAAAGATTGGGTCCTGACCGAGACCCCGTTGGGTTCTTTAAGTGTCCCCATAGATTTTGAACAAAAACTTGTGCCCGTTTCGCTCTAACTTGCTTAGTTTTTGAGATACGGTAATAAGGGGCCTGATAGGGTCTTGAGAATCTTAAAAACCGGATAACTCAAAACCTATTAGTCGGAGGGCTTTCGGGTATTTTGCGGAAGTGTTCTACGAGTCAAGAGCTACAAAAATGCCATTGGACTTTTTCTCGTGTTGGCAGTATTTTCCGCGATATGTGCATATATAAAATCTCGGGAATTTCAAATTTTAGATCTAAAATCAGGGTCTTGAGACCCCGACAGACATGCAGAGCTAGGCTATTCCACTATTTTCTTTGTAGTCTTTCTTTTGAAAATTTCATCCATTTCGCTCTATCTCGCTTAGTTTTCGAGATATCGCCATTTTGAATTTTTAACTAAATTCTAAGAAGTTATTTACTAAATTCTCAGAAGTCATTAACTAAATTCTAAGAAGTACACTTCCTCAATTCAAAGAAGAGAAATACGATGATGTTTTTTTTAGTAAATTTTAACTAAACTTGAACTAAATTGTTTTTTAAGAAATATGTCTTAAAAATAAAGATATGTTTCTTAGATTTGTGGAAAATTTCTTTGGCAGTAAGAATTTTTTTCCTAATATTAAAAAAATCCGTTTAAAGAAAACTATTAACTAATTATAAGTAAATGAACTAAACTTTTTTCCTCATAGTTAAGAAAATTTCTAATTTTTAAGTTAAATTTAACTAAATTTTAGGAAAATTCATGATAAATTTTCAAAGACATTTTTTTCTTAATTTTAGTAATGTCTTTTTTTTCAGTGTATTTTTTCTAAAAAAAGTACTATTTTTTCTAAAAAAAATACTATTTTTTTTCTAAAAAAAAGGACTATTTTTTCTTAAAAAAGTGTTTTATTTTTTAAAACAATGGAGGTCGGTCACACTAAAAAAAAATTTAAAATTCATGACTTAAGTTCTTATTTTCCAACTGCTCTGAAAGCATTTTTATTATTATTGATAAAATTTTGTATAAAATTGATTAAATTTTGCTGCAAAATGTTTTTGTTCACCAAATTTTCTACAACATGGTTTATACCCACCTTTTTGAAAAATACCCGGGTATTTACCAATTTTTATCCAATTTACCTATTTTACTATTTGGGTATTTACCCTTTGCCTACCTCTAGAAATGTATGGTGTACTCTATTGAATAAGCAGAGTTTTCCTGTAATTTAACAAAGTTATTATTTGAGTGTATGATGTCAAATTTTAAAAACTGTGTGGCAGAAGTTGAAATCAATGGTAGGTAAGCTAATATGGCAGCGCGAGTCGGGATATCCCGATCGATCTGGATAAGCTGGAAACTTATAAAGGAGTTATCGGATTTGTCTGAAATGCGTTACCAACAGGTTTACTGGGACTCTGATTTCGAATTTTCATTCAGATTTAAAAAAATTCAAAATGGCGGATCCAATATTGCGGATGAACTTTTCACAGTTATCGGTTGTATAATGGGTCACTAAACACTATTCTAATTTTCTTAATTCAGTTTTGCGGATCCAACATGCCATTTATTTTTTTAATTACGATTCGCTTTAAACTTCCTGTCTGGCGGTTAATTGGGACGCTGATTTCGGATTTTTATTCAGATTTTAAAAATTCAAAATGGCAGACCCAAAATGGAGGATGATTTTTTTTTAAGTTATCGCATTTAAATTAAACTCGAATCCAACTTGACTCTTGATTTTTATACCCTCCACTTAGTGATAGAGGGTATATATAAGTTTGTCATTCTGTTTGTAACTCATCGAAATATCAATCTGGGACCCCATAAAGTATATATATTCATGATGCCCGATCGATTTTAAGACATTCTAGCGATGTCCGTCTGTCCGTCTGTCTGTCTGTCTGTCTGTCTGTGGAAAATGCTGTCGCGGACAAAATATTGCACAGAGATGACTGAAACTTAACATATTTATTGGAAGTTCTCCCGAGAAGTTTGGTATTGCATTTGAGCGATATCGGTTCAGCGGTTCAAAAGTTATGAACGAAAATGTAGGCACACCTCAAAAATTTCAGTACACTCAAAAAAAAAGTGAACTAAAATCTGGGAAAATTAACTCAATTTTGAGAAAAAGAGGGAATGATTTGGCTCCAAAGATTTTTTTTCTTGGTTTTAGTTCATAATTTTCCCAAAAATAAGGAAAACTAATTTATTTAATTTTAAGCCAATTTTAACTAGAAAATGGGAAAAATTATACTTAACATTTAAGAAATAGATTGGGTCTAGACCCTGGACCCATGGGTTCGGACCCCATTTAACTCAAGACCCCGTTGGGTCCTTTAAGGATCCCATAGATTTTGAACCAAAACTTGTGTCCGTTTCGCTCTAACTTGCTTAGTTTTTGAGATACGGTAATAAGGGGCCTTATAGGGTCTTGAGAATCTTAAAAACCGGATAACTCAAAAACTATTAATGGGAGGGCTTTCAGGTATTTTGCGGAAGTGTTCTACGAGTCAAGGGCTACAAAAATGCCGTTAGACGTTTTCTCGTGTTGGCAGTATTTACCGAGATATGTGTATCTATAAAATCTCGGGAATTTCAAATTTTAGATCTAAAATTAGGGTCTTGAGACCCCGACAGATATGCAGAGCTAGGCTGTTCCATATTTTTCTTTGTAGTCTTTCTTTTGAAAATTTCATCCGTTTCGCTCTATCTAGCTTAGTTTTCGAGATATCGCCATTTTGAATTTTTAACTAAATTCTAAGAAGTTATTTACTAAATTCTCAGAAGTCATTAACTAAATTCTAAGAAGTACACTTCCTCAATTCAAAGAAGAGAAATACGATGATGTTTTTTTAGTAAATTTTAACTAAACTTGAACTTAATTGTTTTTTAAGAAATATGTCTTAAAAATAAAGATACGATTCTTAGATTTATGGAAAATTTCTTTGGCAGTAAGAATTTTTTTCCTAATATTTAAAAAATCCATTTAAAGAAAACTTTGAACTAATTATAAGTAAATGAACTAAAATTGTTTCCTCATATTTAAGAAAATTTCCCATTTTTAAGTTAAATTTAACTAAATTTTAGGAAAATTCATGATAAATTTTCAAAGACATTTTTTCCTTAAATTTAGTTATGTCTTTTTTTTCAGTGTACATTCAACATAACCTAAAAATACAAAGTTCTTTAATTCGGCTTCTGGTTGGCATATGTGAACATAATTGAACACCAAATGGTATTTAAACAAGTACGAACATATTTTTTGACAAAAAAAGAAAAAAATCGCGGATTTTTTTTACCAAAATTTTTTTTCGCGGAAATTTTTTTTTCAAAAAAAATTTTTTTTTTTTCAAAAGTAATTTCCTTTTAAATAAAGTTTTTTGCAATAATCTTTTTGAAATTGTGGAGGGTATCGCAACAATTTAACTTTTTTACTTGTTTTAATAACGATTTACCTTTTGTCGGATGGTACAAATACCCATGTTACTTAGGTATTCAAAACATATGTAGCACATTGCAAAAGTCTACCACCACTCTTTCACATAGTGGTCGTAACATAAAGTATTAATTTGTTATTGTATTTTTTCTTGTTGCGGTTGCCAATAGTAGCCAAACAATGAATTGTTGTATGAGTCTTACGATTTAACAAAATTCAGTTGAGCATACGTCGTTAGTGGGTTAAAACGTTTTTAGAGACGCGTTAAAAAGTTATTAAAAAAAAAAATAAAAAAAAAAATTTGTTAAAGAAATCTAATAGAAAAAATTAAAGAACAAATTAAAAAAAAATTAAACAAAAGAAAACAGAAAATTATGTGCAAAAAATAAATTTATATAAATTAATAAAACAATAATTTATTTTAGCAAACAAAATTTTAATAAATCATATAAAATGTATGTAAAATAAAAAAAAAAAAAAAAAAAACACGTCCAATCAACCAATTTCAAAAAAAGGGCTTAATTGATGACAAAATTATATTTTCTTAATTATTTTTTTTTTTCTTCACTTTGTTTTTTTTTTCTTTCTTAAACAACGTAAAAGCGCTAAAAATATTCAATTTGTAAAAAAAAAAAATATAATGAAAAAAAAAAATTAAAAAAAAGAATAAAAATTCACGAAATCCTTATTATACCGAATGAGTCTACCACCAAAATTGACGTATGTATTTGTGTATCATCGTTTTTGGTATAAGTGTGTGTGTTTTTTTTTTCTAAAAATGACGGTCAATATGTCTTTGGGGTAAATTTTGGTAAAACGTTTATTGTCGGTCGTCGTTGGTGTCGACGTAAAATTTGTCGGTCCATTCATATAAAACTACATAAATGCATTCAACTTTTTTATACTATGTAAACCTAAATGAAAAACAACAACAGCAACAATATTTTCAAAGTGTCAAGAAAAATATTCCGCATAATTAAACACCAAACACTAAACAAAATATATATTTAAAATTTTTTATTTTTTTGTTGTAATTTCTAGAAATTTTTTTAACTTTTAATCGATTTTTTTGTATGAGAACAAAAACAAAACACGAATATTAAAAACCCAGACTATTTTTAGTTTAATTATCAAAAAAATTGGCGTCTGTCTAGTTAATATAGCATTCAACCCTTTGGAAATGTAAAATATATGGAGTGTAAAGTTTAGTCAAAACAAATGTTTTTTTTTTTAATTTTTAATAAGTATAGAAGTTTATTTTCAATATCAAACTTATTAATATTTTTTTCCTCAAAATCTGAAGGACTTTACTGGCTAACAAGGGAAGTTTCCCGAATGCCTGTTAGCCGAAAGAGACACCCCAAACTTAAAATCGTCTTTTTTTAATACATTTTAAGTTTTAGGCAAATCGGTGTATAACGGCTAGGGTACTTCCCTTGTTAGTGTCAATTTAACCTTAAGTGTTTATAAGATAATTTTACTTAAATTTAAAGTGTGCAAAATCCATCGGTTTTGAGATTTTTTAGGTCTTGTTTGTTGAAATTGGTTTTAAGAATCTTAAAAAACGAGAAGTTTTATATTATTTACACTGTACGACAAAATTCAAATTTTTTTTGCACCCATGATCGGGACCAAAAAATTCTGAAAGTAGAGCTTAAATAAAGATACCCGTGTTTTCCAGTTTTTCTACATCAATTCGTTTTCGCATTTTATCAGCAAATCAATATTTTGATTTTCAATCACTTGGGGAAGTTAGGATTACGCTCGTAACAGTCAATCGTGATGGCTTAAATTTCCCTAAAACACTTGCAAATGGTATCAGATAAAATATGCGAAGCATAAGGAAATATTAAGAAATCACTCAAATTTGGATGGTTTTTCACATGTTTTCATACCCTATATTTAGTAAGAGAAAGTTAAAAATACGCTTACTTTTGAAAGACAATTTGGAGGCTCCTAAAATTTAGCATATATATTTTTGTTATTTTGCTGGTCAGGTTGGTATTGAATTTCAAAGAAATCAATCCAGTGTTTCAGAAGTTATGATCAAAATCGTGAATTTCGTATTTGTTTCACCTTGAATTCCGACGTTAAAAACAACTCTAAATGCTCTTTAAAAAATATTGGTATGCCACAAAAATATTTTAGAAAGTAATTTTATCCGTCCAAAAAATGTTTTAAGTCGCAAAGAAATTTTACACTTAAAAAATTTTTACTCTCAAAAAAAATTACACTCAAAAAAATGTTACACTCAAAAATTTTTTTTTTTTACAAAAATGACAAAAAAATGTTTTTTAATCCAAATAAATAATTTCTAGTCAAAATGTTCAACAATTTTGTTTTGTGTTTTGACGTTAAAAAAATTACTATCACTTAAAATGGGATTATGATGGGTATCATGGATTCGGCTAACAAGGGAAGTATCTCAACCCTTATGAACCGATTTGCATAAAACGTAAAATATATATAAAAGAGACAATTCTAAGGTTGGGGTGTCTCGGCTTATCGGCCATATCGGGGATTTAGGGGTTCAACACATGGGTCAAAAAATGGAGAAAAAATAGTTTTTTGGATTTTTCAGACATTCCTTTCTAAGAAACAATATGATGTTTACATATGAGAAGAAAGGTTTTTTTAATGCCTATCCAACGGTGGCATAACCTTGTAAAAGTTTAGCTTCGCTAAATACTTTTTTCATGAAAATGTGTAAATTTTGGGGGGTATTTATATGAAGACATAGACCTACGATGTCCATATGAATACGAAATAATCTTTGTTAAATTTAAGTTGACACGTATTTTTGCCCTAGAGGATATTGCTGTTAGTTCGGGAGTTATCGAAATTTTCCCGGAGGTCCACATTGTTTCATAAGGAGACAACGAAATTTTGAAACACTGATATGGCCGATAAGCCGAGACACCCCAACCTTAAAATCGTTCATAAGGGTTGAGGTACTTCCCTTGTTAGATGATTGAAAATAAGTGTGCGTCAGTTTAACACTTAGTGTTACAACTAAACCAAATTTCATCAAAATCGGAGGGGGTCACGGAAATTTTTAGCTATGTTTGATTGATTTCACTTAGAATGACCCTATATCATCATTACTTCAGTACACGCTACGTATACTTTATTATATTTATTATACGACACGGAGCACAGTGGTGAAAGATGTATTTTGGTATAAAGCATCACAATCGATCAATAACTCGATTTTGAAAAGTGTTTTACATTGTTTATGTGACGATTTGTAACTGCTGATGTTTGTAACTACCCAAAATATTAGTCCCACGTTCAAATACAATTATCGGCTCAGAATTACTCTTTTTCACCGTAATGTGAGTTCAAATACAATGATTTTAATCTTACACACCTACAGTGACAAACGAATAGTGCTGACGAAAGAAGGATGGCTTCTTCCGAAAGCTGTCGACATCTCCACTTAGCCTGTGTTGTCAATTATTTTTTCAGATTTTCTCGTTGTACAACAAAAATAATTATTTTTCAAAAATAATTAATACACTCAAAAAATTATGTAGGTAAATTCCAGTGAATATTCACTTAAAACAAATGAAATTTTATTTAAAAACCATTCCACTGTTTTTTCATTTAAAATAAAAACACATTACAGTCAATTTTAAATGTTAATTTAATGACTAACCAAAACATTAAAAACTACTGAATATTCACTTATTTTGTATTGAAAAACAGTAAAACTATAGAAGAAATTTCTTACTGCCGAAAATTAATGTAACAGAAAATTCGTTTATAAGACAGTAAATTATATTTTTTAAACTACAGAAATAGTAAAAAAATTAAATCCTTTATAAAATAAGTGATTTTTCTTTTAAAATAACTTTACTGATTACTTTTTAAAATAACCTACAAACAATTAATGACATAATATTCTTAGTGTATGGACTCAAACCGAAATAAATAAAAACTTCAGTTAGAATCACTTTCAGAAAATCACAATTGAAATTAAATTGGGTTTTTTCTAAATTTCAATTCTGCTTTTCAAAATTTCAGTTGGGCTTTTCTGAATTTTAATGGGTTTTTATACCCTGCACTTAGTAGAGGGTATATAAGTTTTTCATTCCGTTTGCAACTCATTGAAATATCGGTCTGGGATCCCATAAAGTATGTATATTATGGATTAGTGATCGATTTTAAGGCATTCTAGCGATGTCCGTCTGTCTGTGAAAATGGCGATCACGGCCAAAATATTACACGGATATGACTAAAACTTAATATATTTACTTGTTGTTGCCCTGAGAAGTTTGAGCGATATCGGTTCTGCGGTTCAAAAGTTATGAACGAAAATGTAAGGACAACTGGAAAGTTTTGGTACATTCAACATAACATAAAAATAAAAAATTCTTTAATTCGGCTGTTGATAGAAATATGTGAACAGAATTGAACCCCGAATGGTATTTAAGTAAGAACGAAACTATTTTTTTTTATAAATAATTTTTTTTTTTTTTACAATTTTTTTTTTTTGCAATAATCACTTTTGCATTGTGGAGGGTATCAATCAGAGCTTCGAAGGATTTCATTACTTAATTCGATTTGGCATTCTGAATGAAAATTTAGTGATTGCAATCCCCAATCACATTTTAGCGAATTGAATGAATTCACTTTAGACTCATTCGATTTATAAATATCGAATGCATTCGATTTATTTTTCACTCGACTTGGATTCAAAATTAGAGCCCATTAGGGTCATCGTATGTAAAGAGAGTCGGCGATACTATGTACCAAAATTTGGCTTCGTTTTAGTCTATCTATTTAAAAAATCGATTGCATTCGCAGTGAAATGATAAAAAATCGAATGCATTCGATTTTTTTAAATCGGATGAACAAGAAATCGAATGCATTCCTTTTTTCCATTCAATCGAATAAATTCCAAGGACTGCATTCAATGTTGATTTATGAAATCGAATGCATTCACTGACTATGAAAATGGAATGGATTTTTTTGAGAATTCATTCGAAAAGGATTTCATTCTTCGAAGCTCTGGTATCAATACATACGGCAAGGCAGATTTTAACTTTTTTACCTGTTTTTCATTTCAATTGTAATTTTTTTGACTTCAGTTGGGCTTTTCTGAATTTTAATTAAGCTTTTCTGAATTTTAATTGGGCTTTTCAGAATTCTAATTGGGCTTTTCTGAATTTGAATTAAGATTTTCTGAATTACAGTTACGCTTTTCTGAATTTTAATTGGGCTTTTCTAAATTTCAATTGGGAATGCTGAATTTTAATTGGGCTATTCTAAATTTCAATTGGAATTTTCTGAACTTCAATTGGGATTTTCTGAACTTCAACTGGGCTTTTCTGAACTTAAGTTGGGTTTTACTGAATTTCAATTGGATTTTTCTGAATTTCAATTTAGCTTTTCTGAATTTAAATTGTGTTTTTCTGAATTTTAATTGGGATTTACTGAATCTCAATTGAAAATTCTGAATTTCAATTGGGCTTTTCTGAATTAAAATTGTATTTTTCTGAATTTCAATTGGGATTTTCTAAGTTTTAATTTGGCTATTCTGAATTTTAATTGGGTTTTTATGAATTTTGATAACGTTTTTTTTTATTATAATTATAGTTGTACTTTTCTAAATTTTTGTTTTTCTTTTCTAAATTTCAATTGGGCTTTTCTTAATTTTAATTAAGATTTTTTGAATTTCAATTGGGGTTTTCTCAATTGTTTTTTTTTTTTTTAAATTTTAATTCAGCTTTTCTGAATTTCAATTGGTCTTTTTTAAAATTTTAATTTTTAATTTTCTGAATTTTAATTGAGTATTTCATAATTTCAATTAGTCTTTTCTAAATTTCAATTGTATTTTTTCAAAACTCAAATATGCTTTTCAGAATTTGAGATTTCTGAATTTCAATTGTGGTTTCTGAATTATAAATTCCGATTCGGAAAGTTCAATTTTGTATCACTTTGTAATCAACGCACATATTTTTCTTGTAAACATAGAAACCTCAGCAATTATTAATTTGTTAAGTTATTAATATAAAATTCTTAGAAAAAAATATTTATAATAATGTGATGACGAAAAACACTACAATGGGTTTTTACAATAGATGTTCATGTAAAATTTAAAAGTTTATTATAAGAAATTAATTATATTATACATATGAGGCATTCCACACCAAATGTCCCGCTACAGAAAAACATGTGTTCCGTAAATTTCTGAATATGTTGTATGGATAGCGCTATGTGGAACTTAGAAAATTAATTTGTTGTCAAAAACTGGGCTTAGGAGGCGTGGTCAAATATTGGAAAAATGCTCAAATTTGTGGCGAGTTGACTTGATTAAATATTTATCACATTAAAACGGAATGCACCACAATCTCAAAAATTAACATTCTTATATTGATTAAAAATTTTCAGAACCCTGGCTGAAATTTTCCATTTTTTAAAACAGTCAATTTATCAAAAATCCGGCCACTTTTTTTTTTTAAAGTTTAGATGTTTGTCCATCCACACAAAAAAATTCAGAAACGCGTTTTTCGTTTTTTTCGAGAAAATCGCGTTTGCATTTTAAATTTCATAAAAATTTAGTAATTTGCTTGTATTTTCTTGTTTCAACAGAGCGTATGAGTAATATTTATGCAATTAATAATACTCATTCGCAACGTTAAAACAAGAAAATACAAGCAAATTACAAAATTGTTATGAAATTTTAAATTCAAATGCGATTTTTTCGAAAAAAAAAAACGAAAAACGCGTTTCTGAATTTTTTTGTGTGGATGGACAAACATCTAAACTTGGAAAAAAGTGGCCGGATTTTTGATAAATTGACTTTTTTAAAAAATTTAAAATTTCAGAACGGGTTCTGAAAATTAAAAAAAAAAATTTAGTCGATAGCCCATACAAAACTATATAAGAATGTAAATTTTTGAGATTGTGGTGCATTCCGTTTTAATGTGATAAATATTTAATAAAGGCAAAACGCCTAAAAATTTTACCATTTTTCTAATATTTGACCACGCCCAGTTTATGAAAATTTAAAAAACCAAAAACGCAAGTTTCTTAGTTCCATATATGGCTACCCAAACAACCTATTCAGAAATTTAAGGGACACATGTTTTTCTGTAGCGGGACATTTGGTGTGGAATGCCTCATATTTACTATACACATATTGAAAGTGAGTAAGTTGAGTGAAAATCTATAGAATTTTAAGACATTTTTGAACAGAAAGTTTTTCAGATTTACGGGCATGTCCTTTGGTTAATTTAAAATTAAGATGGGTGCAAAAGTAAATTTTGACTCTTGTAAGAAACAAATTTTACACATGGATTGACAAAGTGAGTATATTCCCATATGTAGAGTTTTTTACTCTACAAGATACAAATACCTCAATGAAGGTTGTAGTGTGCTTTATTAATAGGAGAACTCCCTTGGAAGTTCTTATAAACAAATTTAATTACTTTTGGCATTAGAGCAAGCAATAAAAATCAGTGTCAAAGTTCATAAAATTAGTTTTCTAATTTCTATAGAAGTTGTTTTTTGCCGCAACATTGATCTTAAAAAAAAATTGGTTTTAATGTCTCTCTATCTATTTTTTTATAATACTTGGGAATAAATTTTTTGAATTTTAAAAAATTGCAATTTTAAATACACTCAAGTCTCGATTAACGCGATAAACACTATTTCACTAAGAAAAGAGCAAACATGAAGTGATTTTTTTGAACTTTTTTTATGAAAAAACTCTATAGATTCTACAAATTTTTGGCCCAGTTAGATCGTGAGATTATGATTATTATTTTTTTTTATATTTTTGGAAAAATTTGAATTGCAGTTTTCCAATCTTTAAATCAGTTCTACTGCTCCAATGTTGCGTCTTAGAGGGGTCAATAGCAAGGCTCACCCCGATTAATTTTTACCCCAAAATACTTTTTCCTAACAAACTAACAGTTTTATCCAATTCCTAAGGGGCTTCCTTATAAAATGACATTTTTAAAATTTGCTCCAACCGCTTTAACTGCCATAAGAGTGCCCCTAGGGGCTAGGGCAGTCCAAATATTTTTTTAAATCAAACATTTTATCAGAGCATGTAGGTATGCTTCTATCTTCAACCCTTAAGGCGGTCCCCATAAATTTTTATTATTATTTATAAATTTTGCTTTATTAAATCAGCACCTATAGGTTTAATGGCGCATCCTAAAGGGGCCTTAGTGAGACTGATCCGCAATAATTTTAACCCTTTAACATTTTTGCAGAACATACCTACCCCTTATCTCCCTAAGAGGTCTCCCATACAAAATACAATGGGAACTTAGGAAGGCGAGATAGGGGGTAGGTATGTTTTGAAAAAAATGTTGGAAGGTAAATACCTTGAATTCATTTGCTCAAAAAAATCGCTAACACGCTTTGAAACCCACAAAAATATTTTACAAAGTATTGTTATCACTAAAAAAAATATTTACAGTCAAAAAATATTTAGACTAAAAAAAATTTTACCCTCAAAAGAAATGTTCATCAGCTACACTGAAAAAAAGACATAACTAAAATTAAGGAAAAAATGTCTTTAAAAATGTATCACGAATTTTCCTAAAATTTAGTTAAATTTAACTAAAAAATTTAGTTCATTTACTCATAATTAGTTCATAGTTTTCTGTAAATGAAATTTTTTAATATTAAGAAAAGAATTCTTACTGCCAAAAAAATTTTCCATAAATCTAAGAAACGTATCTTCATTTTAAAGAAATATTTCTTTAAAAACAATTTAGTTCAAGTTTCGTTAAAATTTACTAAAAAAAACATCATCGCATTTCTCTTCTTTGAATTGAGGGAGTGTACTTCTTAGAATTTAGTTAAAAATTCAAAATGGCGATATCTCGAAAACTAAGCGAGATAGAGCGAAACGGATGAAATTTTCAAAAAAAAAGACTACAAAGAAAAATATGGAATAGCCTAGCTCTGCATATATTTAGATCTAAAATTTGAAATTCCCGAAATTTTATGTAAGCACATATCTTGGTAAATACTGCCAACACGAGAAAATGTCCAACGACATTTTTGTAGCTATTGACTCATAGAACACTTCCGCAAAATACCCGGAAGCCCTCCTATTAATAGTTTTTGAGTTATCCAGTTTTTAAGATTCTCAAGACCCTATCAGACCCCTTATTACCGTATCTCAAAAACTATGCAAGGTAGAGCGAAACGGACACAAGTTTTGGGTCAAAATCTATGGGGACCCTTAAAGGACCCAACGGGGTCTCGAGTTTACAGGGGCTGGACCCATGGGGTCCGAACCCATGGGTCCAGGGTCTAGACCCAATCTAGTTCTAAAATCCGAATGAACTAAAGTGTAATACAATTTTTCCCATTTTCTAGGTAAAATTGGCTCAAAATTAAATAACTTTGTTTCTTTATTTTTGGGAACTAAATCAAGAAAACAAATCTTTGGAGCCAAATCATTCCTTCTTTTTCTAAAAATTTAGTTAATTTTCCCAGATTTTAGTTCACTTTTTTTGAGTTCCTGCCAGCGAGTTAGTTCAATTTTGAATATATATTTTTTTATGTTCCATTTTTATGCAAGATTAATACCGTGTTCATTGAGGGATAGACGTTTTTCATATTTGGAGTTCTATAGTTAGAAATAATTGTACTTTGGCATTTTTGTTTTCTTCTTTTACACTTGTGTGGGAGGATTTTTAATGTTTGTGAATAAATTTGTATTTTGCAAAGCCATCATGCAATGTTTACATTGTTTAATATGTAAAAAAGAAAACTGTTTTTTTTTTAAATGTCAATATTTAGTCGACCGGAAAAATGGCAAATCCCACCGTGTATGATATAAAAATTATAGCTTTTTTTAAATGGCATTATTATGAATTTTAACAGAGTTAAAAAAATGGCATGCATTTTAATAAATTAGGTACTTTTTTAAAAAAGTGGACAATTTTTGAATAAACGTTTAAAAAAATGGCATGTATGTAAATAAATTAGGTACTTTTTTAAAAAAGCGGACAATTTTTGATTAAACGTTTTTCAAAAAATGATCTGAATTGCACTTAACGGTGGGACCCCCATATTTTTAAATAAAAATGCCAACAGGGTAACCCTCATATTCGTAAAAAAACTGAGATTGAAATTTCGATGGGCTCGGATACGTGACCTAGAAACTTAAAATGTGGAATGTAGTTTCACCTCTTAAGAGGGTAAAATGAGTAAAAAGGTGTATTTTTGGTACTTTTATTTTATTTTCTCATATAATGGTCATAGAAACTTGAAATTTGGAATGTATGATTCTTAAGTGAAAAAATCATTTTGGATAAAGTATTGTAAAAAAACTTCTTTTCTAAATGGTTAAAAAAGTAGTACTTTTGGTACTTTTTATATATTCTGAAGATATGATCCTACTCATTTAAAATTTGTCATGCAGTATCCTTCGGTAAAAATATTTTTCTGGAAAATCTCCTTTTCGGAAATTCATTTTTTTAGGCAGATAAAAGGCAAAAAAAATACTTTTGGTACTTTTTTTATTTCCTGAAAAAATGGTCCCAAAAACGTTAACTTTGAAATGTAGGATACTTCGGTAAAAAACACATTCTGAAAAAAAAACTTTTTTGAA
Source organism: Pegoplata infirma (assembly GCA_963921195.1). Taxonomy (NCBI): domain Eukaryota; kingdom Metazoa; phylum Arthropoda; class Insecta; order Diptera; family Anthomyiidae; genus Pegoplata; species Pegoplata infirma. Next base: position 33,576,004 of record OY992540.1, on the reverse strand, counting down.
ATTCCAGTTCTAAAGGGTAAAAGGGATAAAAACTTTTTATTTGGTACCTTTTAACAATATCTACTTGAAATTTGGAATGCAGGTTCTTTCGGTGTGAAAAAAAAATAAATTGGAAGGAATACTTTTTCGAAATTTCGTTTTTTAGCGGGGTAGAAAATTGTACTTTTGGTACTTTTTACCTTGCAATCCTTCGGTAAAAAAACATTCTGAAAAAAGTACTTTTTTGAAATTCCGTTTCTAACGGGGGTCCTAAAATGTACTTTTAGTACTTTTTTTAGTTCCTTAAATAAAGGTCCTAGAAGATCGAATATTGGAATGTAGGATTCTTCGGTGAAAAAAGTGTTCCTTCTTTTGGTACAATTATATTTCCTGAAATAATGATCCTAGGCATTGCAATTTTGAATGAAGGATGCATTACTGAAAAAACTTTCTAGAAAAGCACTTTTTGAAAATGCCGTCTCTAAGGGTCGTAAATGGATACAAAAGTGTACATTTGGTACTTTTTATATTTTCTTAATTAATGGTGCAGAAACTTGATATTGTGAATCTATATTGATCCAACAAAAAATTACAAAATTTGTCGGAAAATTCAACTTTAAGTGAAAGGGGGGGGGGGGGGGGGAATATGGTGTTTTTAACTAGCTTTAAACGAAAAATCCCAGAATCTCAAAATTTTACGAGTAAGATCATCCAGCGGAAATAATATCCAAGAGATGGACATATTTAAAAAAATTCGAAATTTTATTGAAAAACGGGGTACATAAATTGGTAAAATTGTACTTTTTTAAAGACTATAGAAGTTTTTTATCCATTTAACGCATATTATACGGAAAGGAATGAAACTTACTTGCACCGAAAGTAGAAGAACGGGGAACGAAATGGAATAGATCAGGGAATGATATGGAATGATGTTTTTCTCAATATTTTGTCCCTTTTTATGTTTATTTACTCAAATTTATTTTTATTCAAATTTCTTTTTTCACTCAAAATATTTTGTCACTCAAATTTATATGGCAATTCCGTTAAAAGATAGTACAGGGATGTCATAGATTCGGAATCTGAATTTAAATTTTAAACTGGTTAATGAACCTAATGAAAAATAGTTTTTTTTTGCTATTTCAAAAATTAAAAGCTTCGTCATCGTTGTCGTAGTCTGTTGATTTATAATTATATGTTCTGCTGCTTCTTTTAATTTTAATTAACAATATTCTGTAATATGAGAAAGTAGTTATACTTTAGGGAATACATGGTGTGATTTTAAACAGATGTTTTAATGGCCAACTATAAATTCATAGTGTAGTTTGTTTATAGTTTAGTTGGTCGACTGCTTGGAATAGGGTCATGCAATATTTTCATAATTTAAAAAAACTTAGCAAGGAAAATATGATTAAATGTTTCCTAGGGAGTGAGTTGATAAGTACTTAAGTAATGTTTCTTGTGTAAATTTTACTTAAGTTGACAAAAGAAGTAATACCAACTAAATAATATGAACGCGTGTCACAGACTAAACAGAAGCGAGACTTATGACAGATGTTATAAAAAGAAATTTACATTTTTCATTTAGGTCTAAAGATACTATAAAGTATATATTCATGATTCCAATCGATTTTAAAACGATTTTAAGATGTTAGATCAAAATCTGACTTCTTTTTAAAATTAAATAAATCGGATAAAATTGATAAAAAAAATAAAATTAAATTTATGGGACTCCTATAATTATGAAGTCCCATCTCTTTAATTATATAAAATACTTTATTACTATTTACTTAAATGTTTGAAAATAATTTGTTTTTAATTAATATTTCTTTGTAAATTAAAAGTTTGAAAAAAAAATTAAATGATAATACTTTTAATACTCAAAAGACATACATCGTCTTATTGGCGCCCAGCATGGGGCGCCAAATGATGTTTGTCTTTTGTATTCAAAATTATTCCTTCCATTTATTCTCAATTTTTCAAAATACAAATAAAATTTAAACAAAATTTTAATTATTTCTTTAAAATTCAAACATTTTGTAACAAAGTTTTTTAAAAAACTACAGAGATGGGACTTCATATTTATAGGAGTCCCGCATAAATTTAAATAATTATTGAAATCCATCCTAAGACTTCGCTTAAGGATATCTTCCTCTCTGTCAACACACATAAAAAATGTTAGTTTAAATCCTTTTAAAACATATTATGTAAAAAGTCACGTAATCATGTGATGTTACACTTTCATTTATGTTTTATTAAAATTAAAAAAAAAAAAAACACATATCAATATATTTTCAAGGCAAGTTTTTTAAAAGGAAAGTTTTTTCTAAAAAAAATAGAATATAGCGTGAGTAGATTGAGATTGACCGATAGTAAGATAAAACGTGACTGATACACATTACAGTTAAAAAGTTTTGTCGCCAATAGAATTATTTGAGTGTACTATCTTTACTTTGAAATATGGAAAGGAAAATGGTCATAACCCCATTTTTAATGGGTTTTGACGATTGCTGATAGCACAGTAGATCAATATAAAAAAAATCAGCATTAGATTTGAGCCAAATACTAGATTAGATTTTTTTAATACGAAAAAATGTATCAGAATCCTTGACTTTTTCTATAGAAAGAAATGTCTCAGAATTTGAACCTTTTTTTATAAGAAAATTGTCTGAGACTTTTTCTATAAGAAAAAATGTCTCAGAATCTGAGACTTTTTCTATTAGAAAAATGTCTCAGAATCTGAGACTTTTTCTATAAGGAAAATGTCTCAGAATCTGAGACTTTTTCTATAAGAAAAATGTCTCAGAATCTGAGACTTTTTCTATAAGAAAAATGTCTCAGAATCTGAGACTTTTTCTATAAGAAAAATGTCTCAGAATCTTAGACTTTTTCTACAAGAAAAGTGTCTCAGAATCTGAGGCTGTTTCCATAAGAAAAATGTCTCAGAATCTGAGACTTTTTCTATAAGAAAAATTTCTCAGATTCTGAGAATTTTTTTACAAGAAAAATGTCTTAGAATCTAAGACTTTTTATAGGAAAAATGTCTCAGAATCTGAGACTTTTTCTATAAGAAAAATATCTTAGAATCCAAGACATTTTCCTTAAGAAAAATGTCCCAGAATCTGAGACTTTTTTCGTTAGAAAAATGTCTTAAAATCTGAGACTTTTTCTATAAGAAAAATGTCTCAGAATCTGAGACTTTTTCTATAAGAAAAATGTCTCAGAATCTGAGACTTTTTCTTTAAGAAAAATGTCTCAGAATCTGAGACTTTTTCTATAAGAAAAATGTCTCAGAATCTGAGACTTTTTCTATGAGAAAAATGTCTCAGAATCTGAGACTTTTTCTATGAGAAAAATGTCTCAGAATCTGAGACTTTTTCTATAACAAAAATGTCTCAGAATCTGAGACTTTTTCTATAACAAAAATGTCTCAGAATCTGAGACTTTTTCTATAACAAAAATGTCTCAGAATCTGAGACTTTTTGTATAACAAAAATGTCTCAGAATCTGAGACTTTTTCTATAAGAAAAATGTCTCAGAATCTGAGACTTTTTTTCTATAAAGAAAAATGTCTCAGAATCTGAGACTTTTTTATAAGAAAAATGTCTTAGATTTTGAGACTTTTTCTATAACCAAAATGTATTAGAATTTGAGACTTTTTCTATTAGAAATATGTCTCAGAATCTGAGACTTTTTCTATAAGAAAAATGTCTCAGAATCTCAGACTTTTTCTATAAGAAAAACGTCTCAGAATCTGAGACTTTTTTTATAAGAAAAATGTTTTAGAATCTGAAACTTTTTTTTACGACAAACGTCTCAGAATCTTAGACTTTTTCAATAAGAAAAATGTCTGAGAATCTCAGAATTTTTCTATAAGAACAATGACTCAGAATCTGAGAATTTTTCTATAACAAAAATGTTTCAGAATCTGAGTCATATTCTATAAGAAAAATGTCTCAGAATCTGAGACTTTTTTTTATAAGAAAAATGTCTCAGAATCTGAGATGTTTTCTATTAGAAAAATGTTTCAGAATTTGAGACATAATTCATAAAAATACTTTTTCTAACTTTTTTCTGTACAAAAAATGTTTTAGAATCTGGGACTTCTGGAGTCAAAGTTTTGGAGTTTTGAAAATTAAAAAACAAAAATATGTCTTGCACCCATCATATTTATTAATTTTAATGCGCTCAACACAATTAATTTTTAAAATCGAGACTTCGCTATTTGAAGTTGTAAAAAATTCCTACGTTTAACAAACTTTTGAAAAAAAAATTTTAAATTTCTTTCCTTTGACCATTTCTTAGAGCTCAAGACAATCTATCATTTAAACTTAATTTCTAAAAAATTCGATCATTTTACCCTTCAATCAAATTTTTGGATGTTTGGAAATTGTCCACCATCATTTAAAATTTTTTAAAATTATATATATTGAGTAGGTTTATTTTAGGTCGAGGTTATTTTTTCTTTACTAATTAAAACTATGATATTCTCATAGAATAATTTTCAAGAATATTATTTTTCTGTTTTAAAAGAGGTAATTTTTTCATTTGCTAATTAAGACTATTGATATTCTCATAGAATAATTTTCAAGAAAATTTTATTATTTTTTATTATTATTATTTTGTATTATTATTTTTTATTATAATTATTTTTCTGTTTTAAATTTATTTAAGTTGGTTCTTTTTGCAAGACTAAGCCGACACCTGTTTTGGAGTTTGTCAGATTCCATTGTCAAGACTATTTAGCAAATATAAAAACTCTATATTACAAATAGCATAGGGAATTAAAATGACAAATCGCAAATGTTCAAACAAATATACTTATACATATTTAACTCTACCACTCTCTATTTAAAATAGCGATATCTCAAAAACCCTTTTCACTAGTTCCACAAAAGGCTCAATACCGAGACTTTTTTCACCAAAAACAAGTATAATCGTTAAAAACTCGCCCTTAAAGAATCATTACATTTTTTATGTACCCACGCCACACAGAGTCTATCATTTCGTGTAATAATCATTACACTGTGCGGTCGTCTGTACTTACTATAAATAACACTTTCGCTTAACATTGCACATGAAAAATAATTTGTGTAGTAAAACAAAAACGTCATTATCATATGTATGTGTGGATATTTGCATATGTAAATAAGTTAAAAATAATTAAATAGCAAAAAAAAAATAACAACAATAGAAAAAAAACCACAAGCTTAAGAAAACATGAAGGAAAATCACATAGAAACAAAAGGAATTAAGAAAATTATAGTCGGACAATACCGCCCATATAATACCCTACATCAGTGTTTTTCGAAAAATGGGTCCCAAGTCTAAACATGAAATGATTGGATCTATATTAGGAAAGGTATTTTTTAAGTGTAGAAACAAAAAACGCAAACCAAATTTGATTGAAATCGGCTTGAATTGTTTCCAATAGACCAATAATAAGCAGGTTAAGTTTATAAATGGGCAAAATCGGACCATTGGATAAAAGGTCCCCCTTGAAGAACTAAACAAACCTCTTCGATAGTTGTTATTAAAATCGATATAATAACAAATATCGAAAGGGAGAAAGGTGTCCCCCAACGACTCACCATGTGTTTTGGTAGCAATTTTGTAGCGCCATCTGGTGTGTTTTATAAAATGATTAGAAACACAATACAAGAATTTTACATACTAAAAGATAAACGAATGTTCATTGACTGGCATCTTGAATTTTTGCCAGATCGTATGATTTATTCAGTTTACATATTATTTAAATTACTAATGTATATCGCCTACTCATTGCAACACTATACAGTGGGCCCTAGTAAACATTATTTTTTATTAAACTTTAAAGGTATTTAAGTTTAAATAATTTTTTGAGTGTAATATTTGTATATTAAGCTGTTTTTCATTTTAATGTGTCCACCCATTTGGTTGCAAAGATTTAGTTTGACATATGAGTTACTACACATTAGAGCACCCATTAAGTATTTAGAAATAAGAAAAAGTGTTTTCCGCTCTTTGTGCAATTTTTGATGAATTTGGAGAAAAATTAATATGTCTGAGACATTTTTTTTACAGAAAAAATTTAAAATTCTGAGATATAAATAATTTTTATTAATATTCCGATTAATTTTTATTAAAAAATGAAAATTGTTTTTATTCCACCTTAAAATATTATATTTTGAGTAGGTTTATTCTAGTTCGAGGTCATTATTTTCTTTACTAATTAAAACTATGATATTCTCATAGAATAATTTAAAAAAAAAATATTTGTCTGTTTTAAATTTATTTGTGTTGGTCATTTTTGCAAGACTTAATCGACAGATGTTTCGGAATTTGTCAGATTCCATTGTCAAGATTATTTAGCAAATATATTAATCTTGACAATGGAATCTGACAAATTCCGAAACACGTGTGGATTAAGTCTTGTAAAAATGACCAACACAAATAAATTTAAAACAGAAAAATAAGTTTCTTGAAAATTATTCTATGAGAATATCATAGTTTTAATTAGTAAAGAAAATAATGACCTCGAGCTAGAATAAAGTTACTCAAAATATAATTTTTAATAATTTAAAAATTAAAACAGATTTCTGAGATATCTTTGGAACATAAAAATTTTTAGTTTCTGAGACATTTTTCGTATAGAAAAATTTTCAGATTCGGGCACAAAATTCGTATAGAAAAATTCTCAGATTTTGAGACATTTTTCGTATAGAAAGATTCTAAGATTTTGAGACCTTTTTCGTTCAGAAAAATTTTCAGATTCAGAAACATTTTTCGTATAGAAAAATTTTCAAATTCTGACACATTTTTCTTACAGAGAAATTCTCAGATTCTGAGAAATTTTTTTATAGAAAAATTCTAAAATTCTTAGAACTTCTATAGGAAAAATTCTCAGATTCTAATGCATTTTTCATATAGAAGTTTTTAGATTCTAGCAAATTTTGAAATGTTTTTTTCCAATTCAAAACTACCCTAATAAACATAATACCCTAGTAAAAATCATTTCGTATATAGCCATGTATAAATTTATACAAATATATCATTTTATACATACTGAGATCTTATTATATTTAATTATATAAAAAATCAATCAGATAAGACCAAATTTCGTATCAAATTATATAAGATTTGATATAACTCGCGATAAAATTTTATAAAATTTGATACGAATTTTGGTCTTATCTGAGAAATTTTTTATATAATTTTATATAATTAGATAATTTTATGTAAAATTAGATATATTTGTATCAATTTATACATGGATATATACAAACCCATTTTTACTAGGGTATACACATATTTTTGTATTCGCATTCAACCAAAACTTAACTTATTGACAATTGACAACAACAAATATATTGTGGCATAAGCAAATGTTTTAATAATATGGGGAAACAACAAAGAAAAATATCGTGAACATTTTGTAGTTTGTTTGTTGGAATCATGTATGTTGCACGAAACCAAAAGAAAATGTTTCTATTTGTTATAAAAACGATTGTTAGTGGTTTGTTGCCAACTAAATTCTTTGGGTACACTCAAAAAAATGTGTTAGTAAAACAATTAGTAAAATGATTTATAATTTATATTCAACTAAAATTATACAAAGTTTTTTGTTGAAGAATGATTTAAGTAGAGCTTATAGTAATCAAATTAAATTTTTACTTAAACATTTTTTTGAATGCATCGTGCTTTCCACATTTAGGGCTACACAAACCAAAAGTTCTACACCAATATCTTATGGTAATAGGCTGGTTAAGTTCGTAAATCAGCCAAATCGGGCCAGGGGAAAAATTTACTCATCGAAAAACTAAACCACCCAGCAAAACTTAGATTACCAAATAAGGTATAAAATAAGGTATAGGATCTCTTATTTTATACATTGCAGCATTGATGATTTTAACAGGCGATGAGACTCAAAGTAATGCATCCACATTATCACATAGAATACCAGTAAGGTATAAAATAAGTCATAAATTTATAACGAAGAATACGAGTAAGGTGTAAAATATATGATATTTTATAGGTTACGAGAAATGAAATAATATAGCATACCAGAAGATAATATATAAGGTGTTACGAGTAGTGAAAAAGTAATTCTGTATTAAATTTACTCACGTGATTGTAAGTGAGTGTAAGTAGATAAAATATGCTCGTGAGTGTGTGTCGTTAGAAATTTCTTGTCGTGAGCCCATCTCTAGTTTAAACTTATGCATTTTTTATAAAATAATTATTTTTTATGTTATTGTAATGCATTATGCATCCAATTATAAATAATACGTTATTTTAAACTTTCAAATAATACATAATGTAACCAAATATAAGTCATCCATGATTTAATGTTTAGAAATAATAAATATGAAATACATTTTTTCCAATAATCATGCATTACGTAGCAAATGATTAGTAATGCATTATTTTTCACTTGAAAATAATACGTTGTGGAACAAATGTTTCGTAAGACATCATAAAATAATGCTACAAATAAGTTATATACATTACATGGTAATGTGTTATATAATCACCACCCATTACCAAAGTTTTGCTGGGCACTTCTGAAAAACCCTATTTTTATAGTTTTTTATACCCTCCAACCTTTGTAATAATAATCTTGATCCCATGATCAAGTGGTTTTGGTGGGAATCGAACCCACGACCCCTGTGTTATAGAATAACCTACTAACCTACTGGGGTCACCTCTGCAATCAAAAAAAGACTTAAATTAAACTTTGAAAACATTTTCTTCAAATTAGTATAAATTGTTCCACAATTTTGTTAAATTTAACTTAAAGTTGGAAAATTTTCTTAACTGCTAGGAAAAAATGTTACAACAAATTCTTACCGCCAAAGAAATTTTCCCTAAATATATGAAAAAATCTTTATTTTTAAGACATATTCCTTTTCTTTAGTTTTATAACGTAATTTTCTACCAATCTTCTTAGATTTGAGGAAGTTTTTTCCACTATTTCAGTAAAATTTCTATAATTTGGCGATTTTTTTTTAACTTAAAATGGCGATAACGAAAACTAAGCTAGATTAAGCAAAATGGAGGCCATTTTTGGTTCCATTTTATCGCCGGTCTTCTTCACATGTGTGAAGCACCATTTGCCTCTGCCCACCCACTTTTGTGTGGCTTTATTAAAATAATTATAAAAAAATTCAAAGACATTCACTTGGACCCAGGGGACTACGAAATACTTTTTTTTCGCGTGCCCCTTTTGTAGGCTTGGATATATAAAATTCATTTAAATAATACTTAATTGTATTAATTTAGGACCATGTCACAGACTCAATTCCGTTCGGATTTGAAAAAAGTGGTTTACTCGTAAAACGCAAAACGAAAATTATTTTTTTCGAAATGAAATCACTTTCAAAAACCAAAGTGGAATTGAATTGCATAAAAGTGGTTTTATTCCGATAAATAATTTTCTCTTTGTGAGAACTATTTTCAAATCCGAACGGAATCGAGTCTGTGACAATCCCCTTTGTACAAGAATCATAATAAATTAATTTGACAACATTTTCAGCAAGGGAAATGGTGCCCTCCAACGTCTGCCACCAACTCACTCCCCCCCAAACAACAACAATGTTAAATGATCAAATGTACTTTCCAACTCACCTTGCCATTCCTTGTGCAATGCACCGAAATATCGGCTGAGGACCCCATAAAGTATATATACATTTGGTCCAAGATCGAATCTAAGACCTTCAGCCGATGTTTGTATCTCCTTTAGTTTTGACCAAAATTAACCACTATAGAGTTTTAACCAAAAGAGCCCTGAAGTTTGGTAAGAATTTGTCTTATGTCACTTGAAATGTTAAGTTCGTTAATGGCCAAAATCGGACCAGGGTCAAAAAAGTCCTCTTTTAAGATCTAAAACAACCATTTGTGGTATCCCAAATATTGATCCAAGACTTACCTTCAAATACACCGATCGAATCATAATCGCTTTCTTATGGCGTTTTCTTTTCTGGAAAAAAATGTTGCACTTTCTGCACTTTTTTTTCTTTAATGACTCTTTGTGCACAGTTATGTACAGTAAATATAGAAGTATTTGGTACCAAAAGAAAGGTATTTATAAGGACTATAAAATGTTATATCAAGTATTTGAAAACAATACTCAGTTTTTGAGCTGATCCGAAAAATGTAAAAATTTATGGGTTTTTGAAATTTTTTTCAATAAAATAAGCGTGTTTCGACATTTTATTATGAACAGTTAGATAGAACTCGAAAATACCTTTCCTTTGGTATCAAATATGTCTATACTTACTGTTTATTACTGTCCACAAGGAGTCATTAAAGAAAAAAAAGTGCAGAAAGTGCAACATTTTTTTCCAGAAAAGAAAACGCCATTAGACGATTTAGCGATGTCCGTCCGTCTGTCCATGTAAACGCTGTGACTACGATACACTCCCTTAAGGAGTAAAGATAGGGTGTTGTTATGTTCGGATAAACTGTTGGGGATTAAAAAGTAATGGGGCACAGTGTAACCTTTGTATGGTAAAGGCGCGCATTGAAGTTTTTTAATTATAACGCTTGAACGGATAGACCTATTTAAACGTTTGGTACAGTTTTGGAAACTAGGAACTTGGAGAATTTTTTTGATGTTGTTTCAAGGATGTACTGTCAATACCTTACTTAAAAGGGGGAGGTAAAGTCGGTTAACTAACCAAAAAAAATCAAGCTATTTACGATTTAGAAATAATGATTTTATTATTACATTTTACTAACTTTTACATATTTTTAAGATGAATTATTTATCTGCATACAAACATCCACACTACATTAAAAAAAAAACGGCAATTGAACTTTGTTTGCCCTTTGGAAATTTATTTTAATACAAAATACAAAAAAATAACCAATACAAGTCGAATTATGAAAAAATCCGAAGAAAGTTCAATATATTTGCATTTTTGATATTTAAATATTTTTTAAAACCGAAAAGTTTCACCGCGAAATCGCGAAAAATTTATTCTGTGTATATTACAGTGGGGACCTGGCATTTATCTTTCTGAAGAACGCAAGAGAAATAAAAATTATTCTGCGTAAACCAATCAAATTGTACAACATTTAAAAAAATTTTCCAATTTATTTTAATATTTTTGTTTTTAACCTTTACTTTAACCTCAATTTGACACAGCAAGGGCACTTCCGGGCAAAAGTTATAGGATTGAAATTTTAAGGAATACCTTTAGTTTAACCCACAATAACGTTTTGCATTATCCATCATTTTATGCAAAAGTTGCAGTCTATTACTCAAGTGGATCTTCAAATATATTTTAAAAAAACCATGGACTTAAAATTCTAGACTTTGGAGTTGTGCCCCAGCCATGGACTAAAACTCTAGACTTTGGAGTTGTGCCCCAGCCAAATTAAGAGTGACAATGACATAACGGAAACTGATTTCTTTTCTCCAGGGTGTCTAAATTTAATATGCACATAAAAAAATTAATCGAATAATTGTTTTTCTTACCCAAATGCGCACGAATATCACACTGTGTGGGAGTCGGTTTTGCTTTTTACCTCTATACGAGGCACCATAGCGGCGTTAGGAGCTGATAAAATAATGGAGGTCGGTCATACATTTGCTTCATTAGGGGTAGGAACGAATTTAAAAAAAAAACTGTATGGGAGGCCCCTTTAGAAAGTGTAGATATGTTTAAGAAAAATGTTGGGGACGGAAAATTAGTGGCGGCCGGTCTCACATCTCTAGAGGAGTTTCTAGGGCGATTTTGGTCTTTTTGTGGATTTTTACCCCTTTATGCACTTTGACTGCAATGAGGGGCCAAACGAAAAATCTGCTGAAAGTTTGCTAATTGAAACACAAATTTGTTTGACAGATTTTTCTACAGAGTTTTTTTTCTAAGTGTATATGTACGAACATAGCTGCTAAATAAAACATGCAAATGTACATATGAGAAAATACTTAACATGTTTGTACAATATGATATGTAAGGGGTGCAGTATTAACCCTTAAATGGTATTTTGGATTAAAGTTTCTAAAACATAATAAGTTTAAGTTTTATTAGTTATTTATCATTTTGTTTTTTTTAAAACATTTTTAAGTTAATATTTAATAAATATTTCAATAAATTTTAACATTTCATTTATTTTTTGACTTAACTAATTTGGATTACATCTTGGCTACGAAATTGCTTAAATAATTTCACTATATTTAAATTCTACCCCACTGTGCACTGTTAAACAAAATCCAATATTTATACCCTACACCACTCTGTGGTACAGGGTATAATGAGTTTGTGCTGATGATTGTAACTACCCGAAATATTGGTCCTAGACCAACCTTCAAGTATACCGATAGACTCGAATTACTTTTTGAGTTGATTTAGCGATGTCCGTCCGTCCGTCTGTCCATCTATCGGTTTATGCACGATACAGGTCGCAATTTTCAATCAATTGACTTGAAATTGGAAACTTAAGCTTCTTTTGGCCCAAGGACTATTGAAATTGGAAAAAATCGGTCCATGTTAAGACCTAGCCCCCCCGAGTAAAAATTTTTATATGATACAATATATAATGACATGTAACACAATATATATTTATACGCAATTTGATCCGAATAATGGTGGATGTTTTCGTATTAAAAAAGATCAACTTGTATAAAATATGATTTGATTTCATCCGAGTTTTGACCAGACATTGACATATATTAGTGGATCTAATTAGATCTAATTGCATAAAAACATGTAAAATCCTGGTGTTTTTTGGTTTAGGTTGAGTTACACCACAGGTCAACGATACATTCACCAAACATATAATTTTCTTAAACAAAAAAATGTTCGGGTACGCTTCGAACCAGATAGGTGATATACATAACCCTAACAAGGAAATGTTTAGGAACATTTTAAAAAGTTTCTTATACTTTGCCTTAAAAACTTAGAAAATTGTTGGTTTAATGGAAACATATAGTGTTATATATGGAACAGAATAGGATATATATAATTTTATATTAAATTATACAGAAAAACAAATTTTGTGTTGACCCTAATATAATTTTATATAATTATATCAACCGTACACCTTTTAATCCGAATCATGATTAAATTATATATTACTACATATGACTGCATTTAAAAAAATTGGAAAATATCTCACGCGATGTATAATCATATATGATTTATTATGTTTGCATCAAGTTATATATTGTTATATATGATTATTTTTACTCGGGCCCATACAAACGCCCCCTTTGAATTTCGCTTAAATGCCTCTAATAACCGTATTATAATAGATATCGTTTTAAAATTTAACAGGTAATTAAATATTGTATGCATAAACCATCATTCCAAATTTCAAAGGAATCGGGTTAGTCCTTCTTGTAGTCCCCATACAAACCACCCTCCCAATATTCACATAATTTCTTCAAAATTCATAAAAATGAAAATATTTGATTAAAATTTGATTTGTAGATGTTAAACGTGTACTTTGGTAACCTAATCAAATCTGAATATAATTGGACCATTTTGGACTTATTCCCCTCATATAAAAATTTCGACCGATATTCAGTTAAATTGGTCTATGGCAAAAAAATAAACCAATTCCACTAAAATTTTATCTGTGTGTGTTTTCTACACTTAATAAAAATCTTACAAAAGATAGATCCAATCGGTCCATGTTTGGAATTGCACCCATTTTCAGGAAAACACGGGTGTAGGGTATCATATGGTCGGTCTTGACCGACTATAACTTTCTTACTTGTTTTTTCTTTGTATACCCACATAATAATATTTTTCACAAAATCCACCTATTACCACTTAAAGGTTTAATTAAAAGGAAGGAAAATATACATAAAACAGTTGAAATAATCTAAAAACAACATTTTGTTCTTTGTAGCCCTTGCTACCCTAGTGTGAATCAAAATTAGAAAATGGAAAAATTAAAACGGAAAACATAATGCAAAAGCAAAGAAAAAATGAAAAACGGAAGTACAATCAACAAACCCTTGACGTCGAATACTCAATGAAACTGTATAAAAATAGTAACGGAAAAGAAAGGGTTTTAGTTACTATTTCTTATAATTTTCTTAGCTTTTTTGCTTTTATTTTTTTATGAGCTGAGACTAGACGATGATTTCATTAAATTTGTAAGACAGTAAAATATTTTTGGAGCGGAAAAATTATGGCACAAGGAGGAATTTTTTTTTGAAGTGTGCTAAAAATTAAATACACTTTAATTAACATAAGGAGAGTTTCCTACTGTAAATTGGGTAAATTTAAACAAACTGTGTAATTTTACTAGAAATTAGTTGAAATTTAAACATATTATTGTACACTGAGAAAATTTCGTTTTCTATAGTATGTATAAATAAATTATCTTTTTCAGAAAATTTCGCGATATTCAGTTAAATCGGTTAGGTTAATTGGCAACAAAGAGAGAGAAGAATATTTCACTCAAATTTGGTTTGTCAGTGTTTTCTTCACTTTTTAAAGATTTGACGAAAGACAGACCCAATCGGTACATATTTGGACTTGGGAAACACTTTCCTAGGAAACACTTTCCTAGGAAACACTTTCCTAGGAAACACTTGTGTAGGGTATTATATGGTCGGTCTTGGCCGACTACAATTTTCTTACTTGTTATTTTTAAATTTTAAGCTCGAGGCCTCGAGTTCAAAAATTTTATTTTCTAAATTTTAAAATTCGATATCTTTTAAACGGATCATCAAAAAAATCAGAAAATTTACTCAATATTGATTGAATCAATTAAAAACTTAATTGAAAATTTTTTTCAGGTTTTTTCTATTAAAAATTCAATAATCAATTTTTTTTGATTATTTATTTTTTTCAACCGCATTCAAATGTTATTATTTTTGCATGTTCTATTTAACACCGAAATGTTTTACAAATTGTTGGCAAACATTTTTTAAATTTAGTATAGGAAATATCACAGCCACCTCCTAATGTCATCTCTCTGTGTAATACTACTATACTAACAAGTGGAATTATACATTAATCTGACTTTTTTTTGTTTTGTTTGTAATTCTGTGTCATCATACTGGTGCCATACCCAACCCATATTGTGTGTGCAATGCAGAAAAAAAATATTTTTTTTTAAATAGAAAATATTGCATAAATAATGTAAAATATTTAGCATGTTACAAACGTAGCTTAAATGTCGGAAATGGTAGGAGTAACATTTTGCAATTAGGATGAGCTAATCTGGTAATTTTAAAAATACTGTTTGTAAATCATAATGTGTTTAGAATCTTATTTCTTGTGATGGAAATGTTATTAAAACGAGAAAGAAAAAATACTTTAAGGAATTTAAAATATCAGCCGTTTATGCACTCAAACAAAAAAAATATTTTTGTTATGATAAATAAAAGTAACTACTAGAAATTACGTTTACTTTAAGCAGTGCTTTTGTGTACGTCATTTGAGAAAATTATTAAAATGAAAATATGATTAAAATTATTATTGACTTACAAACAGTAAATTTTTGAGTGTATCAATAGTACATCTTCTTCCGGCTGAAGTCTGTCATGTAATGTAGTTTATGCAGTAGTCTTTAAAGACTGGATCATTGCCACATTACTTACAAATATATATGTTTGCAACACCAATTGACTTATGTAGGTAAACTTTAATATAAAGCAAATAAAAAAGTTAAATTCGACTTGATACAAAAACTGTGACTACACCATTTACACACTTAAAAGAAAAACTCTGTCAAAAAATCTGTAAAACAACACTTAATTTGATTTTGCAAAACTTTCAGCAGATTTTTCTGCTAAGATTATTATTTTTACTAAAATCTCTGTCATTCAGTTTTACAAAACAACAGAAATTTGACTGCGTTTTTACTGAATCTGTTTGCTGAATTTCAAAATATTTTTAGCAGATTATTTTTAATTATACAGAAATAGTTTGCTGTTATTCTTTTTTAAGAAAAAACTGCTTTTTCAAAGAGTTATTTTTTTTTTTGTTTTTTATGCAATCAAAAAGATATTTTTAAAGATATTTTTAGCAGATTATTTTGTGATTTTACAGAAATAGTTTGCTGTCATTTATTTTTCAAGAAAACTTTCTAAGTTTTTTTTTTTCAAAGTGTTAATTTTTTTTCGTTTTTTATACCATTAAAACGATTGGAACTAATAACACAGTGCAACAACCAAAATCAGAATGGGATGAAACCAAAAGCAAATGAAAGTTGACATATTCCACAACAAACCCCTCAAGGCTTTTTTAGTTCAGTGCTACATTTTTTACACGCATTTGAAGTTGGTGAACTTTTATTATAATAACACTGTATAACAATTTTAAACGATTTCCAAAATTACGGGGTTTCGAAGATTGATTCTGGTAGAGGAGACAAAAAAAAATACACATGTGTGTGTATTTCACCCTGCCATTTCCCTCCTTTTAACCCTCACGATAGCCGAAAAAAAAAACGGTAAATCTTAGATTTTGGTCCACTATAACATATTAAAAGTACAGAGCAATCGGAGTGTAATCTATGGGATACATTCCTTGTTAGTCCCCATATTAAAATTTCGGCCGATATTCAATTTTACTCAAACTGGGGTTGGCTAAGATTTTTGCACAAAAGACTTATAAAAGATACCCAGGCAGAAAAATACAAACGGGCCAGTACAGCTAATGTACTTTGCACGGTAGTACAAGTACTGCCAGCTTTCTTATATAAGTACTGCGTAAGTACGAGATATATAACACCGTTGCAATATAGTGCCGTAGGTTCTCAAAGCTCTGGCAAAGTACCTTAAAACCAAAAATATATTGCTGTGGCAGCGCTTCAAAAACAAAAATTGGGGTAGTTTCCCAGCATTTAAAAAAAATTCTAGAGAGTTTTAGAAGAATTTGTGGTGGAATCCAATGTTTTCTTTAGAGAAGGTATTAATCTATGAACTTGAAATATATATTTTTTTGAAGTTATACCATTGAATGGGAAACCTTTTCAATTTAATGTGTTGGCTTTTTGCTGCGATATGCCAGTCCTAGCTTACATTAAATGTTGCAAAAGTTATGTTGGTTTCTTTTCGTGTGAAAGATGTACAGTAGCGAGTCTCGAATAATTATTTTTTTAAGCTTTCGGTTAACAATTGCCACAATTAATTTTAAAGGGAAATATTATTAATAAAATTACCGATTTTTTAACTACCCAATATTGTCTTCAAAAGAAATCGGATTGTAAAATGTTTAAGATTAAGATAAAAATATTGTTATGATGAAACAATTGCTATTGCACTGTTACACAAATAATTGTAATAAAAGAATTTCATAAATAGTAAAAATATAAACAAAAATATTCTAACAAAAATTGTACAAAAGAAATGCCAAAGCACTTTTAAGGTTGTAATTTGAAACGTTGGCAAAGCGCTTCAGTTTACAAAAAATAAGTGTTTTGGCAGTACTTTATTTTTTGTACCGCTGGCAATTTCTGCGTGGGTACACTCAAAAATGTCATTAACTGTTTGTAGTTTATTTAAAAGTTTTCCGTTTAGTCGTTTTTAAAAGAAAAAACATTTGTTTGAAGTTCAGTTTTTATTAACGACTACTTCAGTCCTTTGTTTCAAAAATAACACACTAAAAAATAAAGACTTTCCTAAACATTTAATTTTTAAAGTCATTCATTTTTGTTCTGTAAGTAAAAACTACTGATTATTCTTTAAATTTTTATTGATTTGTGTAAGTATTTTTTTTTTTTAATTGTTGGTATTTTTTAATGAGATATCATTAGTTTTCACCTACACATTATTTTTTTGTAGAAAAAAAAATCAAAAAATTATTTATAGAAATATAAAAACATATTTGTATCAAGTGACTTTGGCACGATGGGTAGAGTGTCTGGCCAGAATGTAGTTGATTGCGGGATCGATTCCCCAAAATTTTATTAAAAATTTTTAAAAAAATATTTCAATAGAAAATTGTAAAAAATAACCTACGAAATCATTAATTTTTAATGTTTTCGTAGGTTACTTTTTTCGATTTTGTTGGTAAAAAAGAATGAAAAATACGTAATTTATTTTAGAAAATTTTGTCAACAGTAAAAAATAAATGTTGATGTTTGTTAAAACAAATGAATAATTACTGGAATGGTTTTTAATTGTTTATTCACTAGTTTTAAATGTGTTTTTCATTTGTTTTTGCCTAAAAAATATTTTGAGTGTACATACGAATAGATCCAAACGGTCCATGTTTTAACTTGGGGCCCATTTTGCGGAAAACACTTTTTTTTTTAGCTTTTCTTGGAGGGTATTCATGGATTCGGTCAAGTCGAATTTAACTTTGCTACTTGTGTTATTATAATATTAACCATTTGAACTCTTCACCTATTTGGCGTTTAAGTAATTGTTAGTTTTTTTTTATATTCTCCTAATGGAAAATCAATAATGTATCTTTTCACACAATGTCTTTATAACACTGACACACACTGACAGATTATTTTGGCATTCGGATACCAAAAATTCAATTTATAAAAAACTGAATTAAAACATGAGAGAGTGTTAAATTCGGCAGTGGCGAATCTTTAATACCCTTTAACATGCAAAACGTCTTATAAAAATAAATTGAAGGAAATTTTTCCCTAGTGATAAATGTAAACAAATTCATTTATAATGATTTTCGCACATACTTAAGTAATACAATTTTATCATTATTTTAACAAATTTTTAATATCCACGCCCACAAAAGGGGAGGGCCAAAGATCGACATATTCTAATCCCCTTGTTCCAAGTGCAGTACTTTAAACGTCTTTCTATATAAAAATACTTCATTTGCTTAACAAATGTATCAAAATAAGGTTTTTTGGAAGTTGCTTTAGTTCTTAAAGGTAGAACTATTTCTCCCCTAGTCCGATTTTGTCCATCTCCAAACTTATCCAGCCTATGAATATGAGATATATTCATGCAAAACTTCAGGAGTCTAGCTCTTTTATTTTGCACATCATCGTGTCTTCTACAGACGGACATCACCAGAATGTCCTACAATCGATCAATGATCAAAAAATATAGTA
This sequence comes from Pegoplata infirma, assembly GCA_963921195.1. Taxonomy (NCBI): domain Eukaryota; kingdom Metazoa; phylum Arthropoda; class Insecta; order Diptera; family Anthomyiidae; genus Pegoplata; species Pegoplata infirma. The sequence continues at coordinate 33,557,047 of OY992540.1, read as the reverse complement.
GTAATTTATTGGGTCCTAAACCGATATTTCGATGTGTTACACACAGAATGACATAGTTAGTATGCCGCCATACTGTGGTTGGAGGGCATAAATATAGAAACATGAAAAAGTTTTTAAAATGTGGAAAAAAACAATGTGTTTTATTGCATGTTTATAAATCTTAAACCAAAAAATAAATATAAATATGTACTTATAATAAATGAATTCCTAATCGATGAGTTCACTGAACGCAAAGAAAATATGTAAGCAAAAACAAGAAAGATTGCTTTATTCGATAAAGCCAAATGAATAATTTATTATTGACGGGAAGATCAAGCATTTACGGCCTTTATTATCTGTCTCAGAATCTGAGAATTTTTCTATCTGAAAAATGTCTCAGAATCTGAAAATGATTTTTCCATACGAAAAATTTATTAGAATCTGAGAATTTTTTATACGAAAAATGTACTAGATCTTATTAGAATCTGACAACTTTTCGATACGAAAAATCTCTCAGAATCTGACAACTTTTTTATACGAAAAATGTCTCAGAACAGGGTTGCAAAAGTTGGTACAATTGTACTTTTTTATACCCTCCACTCTAGTGATAGAGGGTATATATAAGTTTGTCATTCCGTTTGTAACACATCGAAATATTGGTCTAAGACCCCATAAAGTATATATATTCATGATCCTTGATCGATTTTAAGTCGATCTAGCGATGTCCGTCCGTCCGTCCGTCTGTCTGTCTGTCCGTTGAAAACACGCTAACTTTTGAAAGACTTTACGGAGGCTCCTGAAGTTTGACATATATGTTCTCCATTTACCGGGTCAGGTTGGTATTGCAATCCAGCGAAATCGGTCAAGTGGTTCAAAAGTTATGAGCAAAAGAGTAAATTTCGGCAAGGGTATTTTTCGAATTTACAATAATAAAACCACTATAACTTTCGAAAGACAATTCTGAGGGGAATGAAGCTTAGCATATATATTTGTCGTTCCCCAAGTTGGTTTTGAATTTCAGCAAAATCGGTTCAGTGGTTCAAAAGTTATAAGCAAAGCACTGAATTTCAGATTTGTTTCATCTAAAATGCCACGTGTTTTTACAAGTTTTAAAAGCATTGGTGGTAATTAAACAATGCTTTTCAAACTTGTTTAATTTTAAAGCAATGCTTTTTAAACTTGTTTAGTTTTAAAAACATTGGTAACTTAAAAATTACACTCGAAAAAAATTTTACACTCAAAAAAAATTTTACACTCAAAAAAAATTTACACAAAAAAAATTTTTTTTTTTTTTTTACAAAAATGAGAATATTTTGTGTACATACGTACGTGCATTCACTCAGAAATATTTAAACAGTAAAAAAAATATTACACTCGAAAAAAATTTTACACTCAAAAAAAAAATTTGTAATTTTTCTTTTTTTTAAAAAAAAAAATTACAAAAAAAGAGTTTTTTACTCAAAATAAAATATTTCTAATCAAAATTGTTAATTTTTTCACGTTAAAAAATGTTCTACCCTTTAAAAAAAATGCATTGTGGAGGGTATTCATAGATTCGGCAAAGTCGAATTTAACTTTTCTACTTGTTTAAGTTCATTTTATTTTAAAGCTCAAAAGTACAATGGTACACCAATGAAAAATTTGGAGCTTTTTGATTTTAAATTTAAAATTAGTGATTTGTTTTGTAAAAATGTAAAAAATGTTGACTTAAAAAAAATGATTCGAAAAAACGGAATAAAAAAAATTAATTATTATTTTTCTGTTTAAAAATTACACTGTCCTCGAATTTGACACTTTTTTTTAACAAGCTGGGCACCCTACTGTAAAAGTTGCTAGCCGTTTTTCGAAGTTAGCGGTCGTATTCGCGATTTAAAATTTAATGCTCAAGTACAAGTAAAAACGATATTTTTAAACTTTAGCGATAATTTTTAAATTTAAACCCATTCAACTCTGATAAATTAACACAACAAACCATAATACTGAGAAACCAGAATTCTGAGGAATTTTTCTTATAGACAAAGTCTCAGATTCTGTAACATCTTTTCTATAAAAAATCTTAGATTCTGATAATCCGAGACATCCTAGCCTTAAATTCGTCTCTTTTATGTATATTTCAAGTTTCAGGCAAATCGGTTAATAACGGATGGAATACTTCCCAGTGAGACATTTTTTCTAAAAAAACGTCTCAAATTCTGCGACATTTTTCCTCAGATTTTGAGATATTTTTCCTATAGAAAAAGCCTTAGATTGTGAGACATTTTTTCTATAGCAAAAGGTCTCAGTTTGTGAGAAATTTTTCCTATAGAAAAGTCTTAGATTTTGACACATTTTTTTTTTATAGAAAGAGTCTCAGATTCTGGGACATTTTTTCTATAGAAAAAGTCTCAGATTTTGGAACATTTTTTCTATAAAAAAGTCGCAGATTCTGATACTTATTTTTCTTTAGAAAAAGTTTCAGACACAGAGACATTTTTCCTATAGAACAAGTCGCAGGTTATGAGACACTTTTTCTATAGAACAAGTCTCAGATTCTGAGACATTTTTCCTATAGAAATAGTGTCAGATTCTGAGAGGTTTTTCCTATAGAACAAAGTAGACAAACATTTTTTATGTAAAAGAAATTAAGATTCTGTAACACTTTTCTATAAAAAACGCATATTCAACGTATTTTTTGTACCAAAATTGTCTCGTTCACAAAAATTGTTCCTCAAGAAAATAGTTTTTCATAATTAGAACTTCCAGACTGACTGGTATTATTTCATAGAAAATTTTATGATTTAGTCATATTTTTATACCCTCCACTCTAGTGATAGAGGGTATATATAAGTTTGTCATTCCGTTTGTAACTCATCGAAATATCGGTCTGGGACCCCATAAAGTATATGGGTCATTCCATGTGAAATCGGACACTTTGAAATTTTTTTTTTTAGATTTTCCCAATTTATTTACAGTTTTTAGTACCCTCCGAAAACTCCTTCGTGGTAAATTTTCAGATTTTTTTGATGGCCCGTTCAAAAGATATCGAATTATTAAAAATTGGTAGTTTGTTCCTTTACTCAAACTGCTTTTACTCATAACTTCTTCAATAATGGTCCAAATTTCAATTTTTTTTTTTCAAAAATTTTGTTTTTTTGCGTACTTTTCAAAAAAAAAATCCAACAAATTCTTAAAAGCGCTCTAGTATGCGATTCTCAATCTAAATCTCATTTTTGAAAATGTTTGTACCCTTCGATTTTTTTGAAATTTTTTTGTGTAAAACTTCTATCGATTCTACAATTTTTTTGCCCAGGAGGATCGTGGGATAACGATTATTACTATTTTTTAAAATTTTTTGAAAAAAAATTTATTGTAATTTTTCAATCTTAAAATCATTTCTACTGCTCCAATGGTGCGTCATAGAAGGGGTCATTTATAAGACCGACCCCCATTAATTTTTACGTCTTAACATTTCTTTGGAACAAACTAATACCCTATCATCAATTTCTAAGGGGGCTCCCACACAAAACGTCATTTTTTTTATTTTCCTCCAACCGCTCAGTTAATGGTGCCATTAGAGCAACAAAATGTATGACCGAAATATTGTGGGTCGGTCATACATTTTGTTGCTCTAAGGACACTATTAGGGCAGTTAGAGCGGTTGGAGCAAACTTTAAAAAATGTCGTTTTGTGTGAGAGCCCCCTTAGAAATTGGAGATAGGGTATTAGTTTGTTCCAAATAAATGTTAAGACGTAAAAATTAATGGGGGTCGGTCTTATCTATGACCCCTCTATGACGCTCCGTTGGAGCAGTAGAAATGATTTTAAGATTCGAAAATTACAATAATTTTTTTCAAAAAATTTAAAAAAATAGTAATAACCGTTATCCCACGATCCTCTTGGGCAAAAACTTTTTAGAATCGATAGAAGTTTTACACAAAAAAATTTAAAAAAAAATCGAAGAGTACAAACATTTTCAAAAATGAGATTTAAATTTAAAAACTTAAAAATCGCATACTAGAACGCTTTTAAGAATTTTTTGGGATTTTTTTTTTAGAAAGTACGCAAAAAAACAACAATTTTGAAAAAAAAAAAAAAAATTTAAATTTGGACCATTATTGAAGAAGTTATGAGTAAAAGAAGTTTGAGTAAAGGTGCAAACTACCAATTTTTAAAAATTCGATATCTTTTGAACGGCTCATCAAAAAAATCAGAAATTTTACCACGAAGGAGTTTTCGAGGGGTACTAAAAACTATAAACAAATTGGGAAAATCTAAAAAAAAAATTTCAAAGTGTCCGATTTGACATGGAATGTCCCATATAAATTCATGACCCCCGATCTATTTTAAGACATTCTAGCGATGTCCGTCTGTCTGTGGAAATGGTGATCACGACCAAAATATTACACGGAGATGACTGAAACTTAACGTGTTTATTGGAAGTTCTCCCGAGAAGTTTGGTATTGCATTTGAGCGATATCGGTTCAGTTTTTCAAAAGTTATGAACGAAAATGTAAGGACACCTCAAAAATTTTAGTGCATTCAACATAACCTAAAAATACAAAATGCTTTAATTCGGCAGCTGGTTGACTTATGTGAACATAACACTGTGCTACACCAAAAATATGCAGGGGTTCTCATATAAAAATTCGGGTTGGTTGGAGTCCATAGAGTACTGATATACTCATAGTTTTTCTGGATCACTTCGTTAAGTACGTTTTTTATTGGCAAATGTGTTGGAAAACGGAAATTCTTAAATTACAATTTTAAAAAATTATTACTTTGTTAGTTTGCAACCGATTTTCGATTTTATGGATTTGTTTTAAAGGTATAGGTCTTACCTTTCAAACAAAACAAAAATATTAAAAATCGATCAAAAATTGGCTGAGCTATGATCGCTTAAGTAAAAAAAAACCGAATTTTTTTAAAAATTTGTCATATTCTTTACACTCTAAGTTGAAAGTGAATTATTAAACAATTTTTTTGAATTTTTTGTAAAAAAGGATAGTAAAGTGGCTTTCCAAAACACCAAAAAAAAAACAATCGGTTAAAAATTGAATGAGTTATGCTAAGTTTTGTGATAGGACATTTTTTATTTTTTTCAGAAACGCTTGTAATTCAAGCATTATTCATAAATCTTGTTACTAGTAGTAATTTTATGCGCATATGCATATAAACTAGAGATGGGAACGTAATTAGATTTGTGCGTGATTTACGCATGATCACAAGTGAGTGTGATTGAAAATTAATTTTACTCACGTGGTTGTTAGTGAGTGTCAGTGTGATTGGAATAAAAGAATGGGTGTGTCAGTTACTTCCAAATCCTATTTATAATTTTTTGGGTTTGTTTAAAAAATATGAGTATTACTTCTTAAACAAAACAATATTGAGAATCGGTTAAAAACAGGCTAAGGTGCGCTTGTTTAAGTAAAAAACCTTTTTTGAAGAGTTATATGTACCTGCAACATTTTTATGACAGAAAAAGCTGTGCGCTTGCAAACATGTTTTTTTAAAACGAAATTGCTAAAATTGTGGGATCATTTGATGGAAATTTTACCTGTTTATAAATATACATGTGAGGCATTCCACACCAAATGTTCAGCGAGAAAAAAATTGTGTACCAAAATTTTTTTAATGGGTCCCGGGTAAAAAATTTTTTTTATATAACTAGGGTGAGATTACCATGCAAATGCATGTTTTTTGTCGAAAGCCTAAAAACGATATCGAACAATTATCTTTTCGAATCAAGAGATTTGCATTAAATGGCTTCGATTTGTTTTCGCATATTTTGCATATTTTGGTGAAAATACATATTTTTGCATATTTTGATTTTAAATGCATATATTGTGCATATTTCGAACTTTTAAGTGCATATTATTGAATATTTTGGCATAAATTAGCAAAAACACAAATTGAAATTAATTTTTTTCAAAAACTATTTTAAATTTTAAAAATTTATTTTGAAAATCAGAAAAATTACTTTGTTTTCTTCTTAATTTTTTTATAGATTTTCTTAATTTTTAAAAAAATCTTGCTAGACAAACATCTAATCTTTAAAAAAAAATTACAAAAAAACAAAAGTGGCCAGATTTTTTATAAATTGACTTTTTTAAAAATTGGAAAATTTCAGAACGGGTTCTGAAAATTTTCCAAAAAAATTTTAATCGATAGCCGATACAAAACTATACAAGAATGTAAATTTTTGAGATTTTGGTGCATTTCGTTTTTATTTGATATATATTTAAACAAGGCAACTTGACACAAATTTTACCATTTTTCCAATATTTGACCACGCCTCCTAAGCCCAGTTTTTGAAAAATTGAACAACCAAAAACGTAATTTTCTTAGCTTCATATATGAGGCATTCCACACCAAATGTTCAGCAAAAAAAAAGTTGTGTTGTGTCAATATGAAATCATTTTCAAAGTATTCGCTCTTAGGGTACTATTAAATAACAAAAATAAAATTTAAGTTTTTTCAAAAAGTGGGCCTTGTAGGCGTGGTCAAAAATTGAAAATATCTAACTTTTTTGCCTGAGCATCTTTACTTCAATATTTATGCAAATTAAATGAAACACAGTAAAGTCTTAAAGACAAAAGCTGTTTCTAGATTTTTGAATTGATAGCCCAATTAAAAAAATAAAAATTGGAACATTTTCAGAAGAAGTTCTGAATTTTTTAAATTTAAACTTAAACTTTATTTATCAAAAACATGCCGCAATTTTATTTGTTTTTTATTTAAAAAAAAAAAAGTTAAAGGAATTTTCTATCTGATCTGAAATTTTTAGAGATATGTTTTGCCTTGTTTTCGAGAAATCAAAATTCAAAAATTGCAACACGCTTATTTTATACAATAATGGTATTTAAAACGTGTGCGTATGAGTAATATCAATACTTAAAAAATATTTTAAGAGGCGATGGTAGCGTGAGTGAGTTTTTAATAACGATTACGCATGCTCATGAAAGAACAAATTTAGTCACGCACGATATTTTATTTTGCTCACGCTCATTCACGCACACGTAGAAAAAAATAAGTTACGGTCACGATGTTCACGTGAGCGTGAGTAAAATAAAATATCGTGCTTGAATAATTTTTTTTCTTTCATTAGCGTGCGTGATCGTGAATAAATACTCAGGCAAAAAAGTTTGATATTTTCAATATTTGACCACGCCTACAAGGCCCACTTTTTGAAAAAAACCTTAATTTTATTTTTGTTATTTATTAGTACCCTAAGAGCGAATACTTTGCAAATGATATCCCATTGAAACCACTATGGTTTTTCTGTAGTGGAACAGTTGGTGCGGAATGCCTCACATGGCTATCCATACAACCCATTTAAAAATTTACGGTTCACATTTTTTTTTTTTTCGCTAAACATTTGGTGTGGAATGCCACATACGTATATTTATAAATAGGTAAAATTTCCATCAAATGATCCCACAATTTTACCAATTTCGTTTCAAAAATGTCAAATGTTTTTTGTCATAAAAATGTTGCAGGTATAACTCTTCAAAAAAGCTTTTTTACTTAAACAAGCGCACCTTAGCCTGTTTTCAACCGATTCACAATATTTTTTTGTTTAAGAAGTAACACTGATATTTTTTAAACAATCCCAAAAAATTATAAATAGGATTTGGAAGTAACTGACACGCCCATTTTTTTAATCCACTCACACTGACACTCACTAACAACCACGTGAGTAAAATTAATTTTCAATCACGCTCACTTCTGATCATGTGTGAATCACGCACAAATCTAATTACGTTCCCATCTCTAGTTTATATGCATATGCGCATACAATTACTACTAGTAACAAGATTTATGAATAATGCTTGAATTACAAGCGTTTCTGAAAAAAATTAAAAATGCCCTATCACAAAACTTAGCATAACTCATTCATTTTTAAACCGATTGTTATGTTTTTTGGTGTTTTGGAAAGCTACTTTACTATACTTTTTTACAAAAAATTCAAAAAAATTGTTTAATGATGCACTTTCAACTTAGAGTGTAAAGAATATGACAAATTTTTCAAAAAATACGTTTTTTTTTTACTTAAGCGATCGTAGCTCAGCCAAATCTTGATCGATTTTTAATATTTTTGTTTTGTTTGAAAGGCAAGACCTATACCTTTAAAACAAATCCATAAAATCGAAAATCGGTTGCAAACTAACAAAGTAATAATTTTTTAAAATTGTAATTTAAGAATTTCCGTTTTTCAACACATTTGCCAATAAAAAACGTACTTAACGAAGTGATCCAGAAAAACTATGAGTATATCAGTACTCTATCGACTCCAACCAACCCGAATTATCATATGAGAACCCCTGCATAAATTATTTTTGGTCTTTTGTAGCACAGTGTAATTAAACACCAAATGGTATTTAAACAAGTACAAACATATAAAAAAAGAAAAAAATCGCGGATTTTTGTTTGCCAAATTTTTTTTTCGCGGAAATTTTTTTAAATTTTTTTTTTTTTTTTCAAAATAAATTTCCTTTAAATAAGATTTTTGCAATAATCTTCTAGAAATTGTGAAGGGTATCACTACATTCGGTAAGGCCGAATTTATCTTTTTTTACTTGGTTCTTTAAAAAATTTTAAATTTTTCTTTTAAAAATGGTTTTTTTCTATGAAAAATTTGCGGATTTTGAGATTTCCTTTAGAAAACTGTTTTTCTTAATTTTCAAAAAAAAATGGATATTTTTATACTTTACTAGTGGCAATACTGTTTCTAGTATATCCTATAAAGTACATCAAAGCAGTGTTGGTATTTGAGAATTTTCAATTAGTGCCAAGTTGAAGGCTAAAAAGGGCCAAAATAGGTTGAAAAGGGCCAACAAATTTGTTTTTTAAATATTTTTAGTTTTTAGTACTTTTTACTACAGCATACTACCAGTTTTGACAGTAAAATCATCCCTGCGGGAAAGGTGACCAGTCGAGGACCGGTCATAAAGTGGTACTTTTTTACAAAAGGGACCTGTCACTAATTAGCACGTTAATTACCACCTTGTGATATGTCCCAGTACTTGTCGCGAACTGATCTTTCAGATCACTTGACATATTCTTACAGGCCTTAGCACTAGTATTCTATTACTAGTCCGTGTTAAATCAGGCATAGATAGGTTTTTCGAATCAATTTTCCTGTAGGACCAATCAATTACCTTCAGGGACTAAACACTCGTGTTACCACTAACTTTTAAATCTTAATTTAAAGAAAAACAAAACTTACATTGTTGCAAAAAATTTTAGGATTCTTAAAAGGGGAACAACTGATCCTTTTTTCGTGTTTGTATTACATAATTAAGTTTTAGTAAAAATATATTTTTTTTTATTAATTTTAAATAGATTTTGACAATACTCGGAAAGAATGAAAAAGGGCCAAAAATGTCATTTGTGGTGCCACTGACCATTCAATAGTGCCAAAAATGGCACTATTGTGCCACATTTCCCAACCGTGCATCAAAGCGTATAAGTGTTAAAACAATTAATTAAATGTTACTCATACGTTACAGTAAAAAAAAGGTTAATGCATTTCATTAGTATTTACATTTTATACATGTTTTCCTTTTGTAATTTATCATATGTTGCATTTTCTTTTAACACACATTAGAGGTATTCAGAGTCTTGTTGCCACCCCTGGCAATGTAGCAAAAGAGTACTTCTTTCAAAAAATACATGTATTTTGAAAAGTAATTTTGAAAAGTGCTCTTTTACCACCAGTGCCAGGGCTGGCAAGCAAGACTCTGAATACCACTATTGTGATTTCTGTTTTATTTAAAGAATATCAAAAAAAAAAAAAAAAAACAGAAATAGAAAACTACTACTGCATTTACCTTTGGCTTTTAGCCAAAATATCAATTTTCATTAACAAAAAACAAACATGCCAAATTCAACAAAAAAACAACAAAAAAAATCTTGTCAAAGTTTGCAGTCAAAAAGAGGTTATTCCCCTTTTAAAATTTTGTTACATATTTGTTAAATGTTTTTTTAAATAAATGGATTTAGATAAAGCAGAGAAAATATAACCATATGATTTTACTAACCTTCCTAAATGTATTAATTTTATTTGTAATTAACACACACACAAAAACAAACAAATTACCTAAGTTATCTTATCAATTGATGGTCATTAATTTTAAATTAAAGATATTGGGTCAACAAACAAAAAAGGGGGTGTGTGTTTTTAGCTTTTTTTATACGGTGGAATCAGCAAAAACGATAAGAAGATATTTGTTTGATTTATTAAACGTAATTAACGTAAAGTAAAGCGAGCCTCTTTTTCTTTTTACAATAAAAAATTTTATACAGAGTGAAATAAAAAAGGCGGATTAAACCAAATGACATTTTCACTGACCTAATTTCACTTGCTGAGCAAAAGTAAAAAACTCTTTAAGATGCCAGAGGTTGGTTTGATTTCTCAAGAGGTTGGTTTAGTTATTCAAGCGGGACTCGTGCTGAACTTCAGGAGTCTAGCTCTTTTACTTTGGGCTTTATTGTGCTTTTGACAGAGGGACGGACACTATTTTATTAAAAGTACCAAAATAGTTTAATTTTCATAAGAAGTGTCAAAATAGTACTTTTCTATATACTGTTGACTTCTTATAAAAAGCACTTTCAAAAAAACGTACTTATTGTAAAACAGTGCTATTTTGGTGATTCTTATAAAAAAAGTACTGTATTGATACTTAAAACAAGAAAAAATGTTTATAAAAAGTACTAAAACAGTACCTTTAAAAAAAAGTTCCAAAATAGTATTTTTTTAAAAAATGTTTCAAAAAAATTATTTTTTTTTTAATTACACTGTGCAACAAATTTTGGGTCATCGCTTTGAGCCTCAATGCCTTCAACGCCATGTGAAAGTAGACCATCAAGTGGACAAATTCACCAAAGGGTTTTGCTAACAAGGGAAGTATCTCAACCCTTATGAACCGATTTGCCTGAAACTTAAAATATATGAAAAAGAGACAATTCTAAGGTTAGGGTGTCTCGGCTTATCGGCCATATCGGGGATTGAGGGGTTCAAAACATGGTAAAAAATGGCGAAAAATCGTTTTTTGGATTTTTTAGCCATTTCTTTCTAAGAAACTATATGATGTTTACATTGAGAAGAAAGGTTTTTTTTAATGCCTATCCAACGGTGGCATAATCTTTTAAAAGTTCGGCTTCATTTAATATTTTTTTCATGAAAATGTGTAAATTTTAGGGGGTATTTATATGAAGACATACCCCTACGATATCCATATGAACATCAAATAATCTTTATTAAATTTAATTCGACACGTATTTTTGTTCTAGACAATATTCCTGTTAGTTCGGGAGTTATCGAAATTCAACCGAAGGTCCACATTGTTTCATAAGGGGACAACGAAATTTGTAAACACTGCTATGGCCGATAAGCCGAGACACCCCAACCTTAAAATCGTCTCTTTTATATATATTTTAAGTTTCAGGCAAATCGGTTTATAAGGGTTGAGATACTTCCCTTGTAAGAGTCCCCGCACAACAATGTCGGTAACGTTTTTTTCATACAAATTTGGCAAGAAAAAACGCTCGACCGAAAACCGCTTTAATAAAATCAATTTTATTTTTGTGTCGGTTTCTCTTTCTCTTTTAATTTTTGGTATTAAAATGTTGCCACAATTTCGTAAATATTTCGATTATTTTCGATAAAGTAAACAAAAAAATGTGATCTCTAAAAAAAAATTTTGTAAAATTCAAAAAAAAACACCAAAAAACTAATCAATATAAATAAAAATCATATTGATATTAAAAATTACAATAAAATTAAATAAAAGTGTGACGAAAAAGTGAAAAAATAGTGTAAATATCAACGTATCACGGAATTTCCCGCTACCGCCTTTGTTTTGCGCCTATACTCTCCCATGATCGAAACCGTCAACCGCTCCGACATTGTTGTGCGGGGACTCTAAGTCAATTCGGATTTCTTTTTATAGCCCGCTGACGTTTTAACTTTTTTATCAAAGGCGTTTGGAAAACGTCAAAAATATTATAATAAATTCAAATCTGAGCTTCAAAATATGGTTTGATGTCTTCAGTGAAATTGTATGACGGTTCTTTTCTTAGAACATTTTAGCCCTCTAACTGTCATTTTAAGGGGTCGTTTTATTCCTTTTTCAAAAACAAAACACAGAATTCTAATAAAACGTCCACTTAGAGGGCTAAAATGTTCAACAAATATTTTCCTCATAAAATTTCACTATGGGTTGTCAAATGTTCAAAGTTTGTGCGACATGCGCAAAATGCTTAAAAAGGGGCAAGTATAAAAAATCAATAGTGGTATTCAGAATCTTGCTTGCCAGCCCTGGCACTGGTGGTAAAAGAGCACTTTTCAAAATTACTTTTCAAAATACATGTATTTTTTGAAAGAAGTACTCTTTTGCTACATTGCCAGGGCTGGCAGCAAGACTCTGAATACCTCTAATGTTTGTTATTTTTTACCAAAGAGGTGTTAAAAAATATTGACAAAAAGCAGCGCAAATATACTTCTGAGCTAAACATTATGTTCTGATGTGTTTTTTTAAATTTTATGATGATTCTTTTTTTTACCAAATTAACCCTCTAGCTTCCGTTTTGAAGGGTAATTTTTGTCCTTTTTTAAAAGAAATACAAAAAGTCTTTAAAAAAAGAAAAATATTTGTAGAACATTTCAACCCTCTAAATGGACGTTTTATTAGACTTCTGTGTTTAGACTTTGAAGAAGGACTAAAATGACCCAGTTAGAGGGTTAAAATGGTTTAAGAAAAGAAACGCCATAAAATTTCACTGCAGACACCAAATCATATTTTGAAGCTCAGATGAGTTTTTATTATAGTATTTTTGATGTTTTCCAAACGCCTTTGATAAAAAAATAAAAACTTCAGTGGGCTATAAAAAATAAATCCGAACTGACTTTGCAAAACCCTTTGGTGGTTTTGTCTTTTTGATGGTCTACTTTCATATGGCGTTCATATGGCCATTTAGGATAATTTTTCTTGTTGCACAGTGTTACCAAAAAGTACACATTTATATAAAAATGTATTTTTATAAAAAGTACATTTTATTTAAAATTTATTTTTTGTAAAAGTACTTAAATAGTAACATAAGAATCAAAACCATCTTTTCTAAAAAAACTACTAAAATTTTTATAAAAAGTACCAAAATATTACATTTTTTATAAAAAGTACCAAAAAAATACCTTTTCGTAAATTGAACCAAAAAGTATTTTTTATACTTTTTTATAAAAAGTATTAAAAAAGTACTAATTTTTATAAAAAAGTACTTTTTATAAAAAGATCCAAAATGTTCCTTTTTTAAAAAGTAATAAAATGTATGTAAAAAAATACCAAAATATTTTTTTTATAAAAAGTACCAAAAAATATTTTTTCGTAAAAAGTTTATAAAAAGTACCAAAAAAAGAACTAATTTTTATAACAACGTACTTTTTATAAAAAAGAATCAAAACGGTCCTTTTTTAAAAAGTACAAAAAAAAAATATTTTTTCGTAAAAAGAACCAACTACTATATTTTTATACCCTCCAACTACAGCATGGGGGTATACTCACTTTGTCATTCCGTGTGTAACGCATCAAAATATCGGTCATAAATATACCCATAAAGTATTTATGATCAGTGATCGATTCTAAGAAATTCTAGCGATTTCCGTCCGTCTGTAGTTAACACGATGCAGTCCAAAATAAAAGAGCTAGACTCCCGACATTTGGCACGAAGGGGGGAAAAAGTTCCCCCTTGAATAACTAAACACCAACCTCAGAAAAATACCATGTTTTTACAAGTTTTTTTGTGTTTTAGTTTAACAAATGCAACATTTTTATGCTACAATAAGTTTAAAGTCCTCCATTTGGACCCATAGATTTGGAAAATGTCGTTTTTTCGGTCCGCCTCCCTATTGTGGGCGTGGATAAAATTTTTTTTTTAAATAATGATAAACTTGTATTTCTTTAGTGCAAAAAGCATAAGAATGAATTTTTAAATACATATTTCGAGAGGAAATTCCCCCCCCCCCAATTACCACTACCGACCCCCTCCCCAAAAAACGCCTCTGCATTTTATTTTTATTTTTCTGCATGCTGGAGGAATTTAACACTCTTACTTGTTTATACTTTTTTTATAAAAAGTACCAAAAAAAAGTACTAATTTTTATAAAAAATACCAAAATATAATTTTTTTAAAAAAAATACCAATAAAGTACTTTTATGTAAAAAGTACCAATTAATATTTTTATACTTTTTTGATAGTTTTTATAAAAAAAGTTCTGTTTTGGTAAAAAAGTACATTTTTATAAAGTCGTACTATTTACAAAATATACTATTTCAATGCTATTCATTAAAAGTATTGGTACTTTTTAAAAGAAAATCCATACATATTACATTGCTAATTTTTATAAAAAGTATTGCTACATTTATAAAAACGTATTATTTTGGTACTTTTTTTAAAAAGTTTTTTGTTTGTACTTTAAAAAAAAGTACTATTTTGGTACTTTTTTAAAAATTTACTTTCTTATAAGCAATAGTACTCTTTTGGTACTTTTTTTAAATAACTATAATTTTGAAACATATATTTATTCAAAAGTACTATTTTGGTGCTTTATTTATTAAAAAGTAATGTTTTGGTACTTTTTATATAAAAATACAATTTTGATATTTTTATTTAAAAGTACTATTTTAGTACTTTTTATACCAAAGTAAATTTTACGTGAAATGTTTAATTTCACATGAAATAACACTACTGCCAAATTGGTGCAAAATTTATGAACTAGTTTGGAGGAAATTTTTGGAATTTTGGAGAAAGTTTTAGTTATATGGGGGTTTTTGTGTCAACTGACACAACATTTGAAACCGATGTCTTCCGATCGGGATGAAATTTGCACCAAGGTTAGTCCTATTGCATAGTAGTTCAGACACAATTTTTCAGGGAGATCGGTCAAGGACTCTCTGAGTTAGAGGGGGTCGAAATTTGACATTTTGGCCAAAGAGGTGTTTATTCTCATCCATGTTACTTCTTACCTATTGTTTTTAGCAAAATGTGTCCCAAATGGTTTAGATAGCTATTTCTTCAGTCTTTCGAAAAAAAAATTATAAAAAAAAAATTTTTTGATTTTTTTCTTAAAACTCTAAAACTTTTTTGACTTTTTCCTCAAAGTGGGCCTTTTTTTGTTTTTTTGGTCTTTTCCTTTAAGAGCTATGGGGTCGCTTAGTGGGATGCCAATGGGATATCTATGAATTTTTTTTTTTTTAACTTTGGAACACAAAAGACGGTTCTTCAATTTGCACTATTAGGCGTGGGATAGCTCACCAGTTTTCGATTTCGATCCGGGACACCCTCTAATTTTGATAGGTTCGAAAAAGAAAGCATAAGCCAAAAAATAAGGGCGGTGGGGTGGGGCCATATGGCTCCTTATCGGGGTCAAAATTAGGCGTAAAGAGGTTAAAATCCTCAAAAAGCCCCACAACTGCCCTAGAACTGCCCACGGTGCACAGTGCCACATTTGGCCAATCTAGGACGACAAAAATCCAATTTTAATTATATTGACTTGAAATTCGGTATAAAGGTTTGTTTTGACTTCGAAAATAACATTATGAAAAATGTGGGAGTCCGGTTAAGTGCCACGCCCACTTTTTTTAAAATTTGTAATTTTGGTTATAATTTCTATAAATTTAGTATATATACTCTCAATGACTGTATAAATAATATCACAAACAAAGGGGGCGGTCAGACAACTGCCACGCCCACTTTTTTAAAATATGTTTAAAAAATATGTAAAAACAAGGTTTACATATCGCCCCACTGTAGTCGGCGTCGCAGACGGTCGCAAAAGTTAGCCATTGAAATAAGTACTATGGATATTGGTCAATATATCTGAAAAAGTCCGGCGACCAATACGGACCAAACACAAAAGTTCTATTCCATCAAAAAAAATAAATATATAATTTTCTTTTCAAAAATTTGTATTTTGTTAAAAATTTAATAAAAAATAGAAAAATTTGTTTTACAAAAAAAGAAAAGATATGACGTAAAGCATTTAAATATCCTTTAAAATTACCAAAAAAGAGTGGATAAATATCTCTTTTTGTTCAAAAGTTACAACAGTTTAAACTCGACTTAATTTATGCGAAATAATGTACACTAGTTACATGATTTTACAAGATGCAACTTTATGCAACCACCTGTTAGTAACGAACAGAATTATCGATCTTATATGATTATTTCCGAGCTATTAGGAATGTTCTATAATACATACAAACATATCATGAAAATCGGGGAACTTTTTTTTTTCATTTTTGTCGTGCTAGATTGGCCAAATGTGGCACTGTGCGGTGGTGTGCAATGTGAGACCGACCTCTATTAATTTTCTGCCACCAACATTTTTCTTGAATATACCTAACCTCTATTTCCACTTCCTAAGGGGGCTCCCATACAAAATGAAATTTCTATAAAATTTGCTCCTACCGCTCTAACTGTCCATAGGGTGCCCCTAGAGAGGTAAAATGTATGACCGAACCCCAATATTTTTTCAGCTCCAACATTTTCTCAGAATATATATATATATATATATATATTTGTTCCTTTTACCCCTTTAAGGAGCATAGGGCCGTAATTCATAATTTTCCTTGTAGATACGGTTTCGGTAATCAGATTTTGTTTAAGATGAATGGCTGATTGGGCCAAAGCATCCGATCCTGGTGTTGGGGCTGCCAACATCGCCTCCAGGCGTGCGTGGCAGGGATTTAGTCCATGCGGCTGATAGGGTTATACCGCACACGGTCGGTTGTAATATTGGATTTGTTGATTGGCGCCAATTGCTCGCCACGACGTTACAAGGATCACAGGCAAACTCGGGATTTAGTGGGAGCTCGAAAGACCCGCCGAGACTCTCCCCTTGTATATTTCTCAGAATATACCTATCCTTTATTTTCAATACCCTTTATTTTCTACCCTTTATTTTCAAGTGGAGATAGGGTGTTATTATGTTCGGACTAAATGTTGGTAACTAAAAAATAATGGGGGTTGGTCGTAATTTTTGCCTCTCTAGGAGGCACGGTAGGGGCGGTAGAAACTGGTTTAATAAAACAAATTTATAAAAAATAAAAGAAATGTATGGGGACCACCTTAAGGGTTAAAGATACATTGTAGGTGTGTTTGCAAAAAATGTTGGAATTAATAAAATAATGGAGGTCGGTCATACATTTGGCTCCACTTGGGGCACTTTAGGGTAAGTTAGAATGGTAGGATCAAATTTTTTAAAAATGTTGTGTATGGGAGCCCCCTTAGGAAGTGGAAATAGGGGTAAGGTATGTTCAAGAAAAATGTTGTGGGCAGAAAATTATTGGAGGTTCGTCTCACATTGCACCCCTCCAGGGGCGTTTCTAGGGCAGTTTTGGGGCTTTTTGAGGATTTTACCTCTTTACGCCCAACTTTGACCCCGATGAGGGGCCATATGGCCCCATCCCACCGCCCTCATTTTTTGGCTCGTGCTTTCTTTTTCGAACCTATAAAAATTAGAGGGTATCGCGGATCGAAATCGAAAACTTGTTAGCTCTCCCACGCCTAATAGTGCAAATTGAAGAACCGTTTTTTGTGTTCCAAAGTTAAAAAAAAAAATTTTCATAGATATCCCACTCGCATCCCACTAAGCGACCCCATAGCTCTTAAAGGAAATCACCTATGCTTTCTTTTGAATAAAAAAAAGGCCCAATTTGAGGAAAAAGTCAAAAAAGTTTTAGATTTTTAAGAAAAAAAAATCAAAAATTTTTTTTTTATTTTTTTTATAATTTTTTTTCGAAAGACTGAAGAAGTAGCTATCTAAACCATTTGGGACACATTTTGCTAAAAATAATAGATAAGAAGTTACATGGATGAGAATAAACACCTTTTTGGCCAAAATGTCAAATTTCTAACTCAGAGAGTCCTTGACCGATCTCGCTGAAAAATTGTGTCTGAACTACTATGCAATAGGACTAACCTTGGTGCAAATTTCATCCCGATCGGAAGATATCGGTTTCAAAAGTTGTGTCAGTTGACACGAAAACCCCATATGTTAAATATTCTTTGTTTAGCTGGCTTGTGAAAAAAATACATTGAAAAACAATTTTTAAAAAAAATTTAAAGAATAACAAAATTAAAACAAATGGATTTAACATGCAATTAGTTAGCAAAAAAAAAAATTAAAACATTTTTTCCCCCAAAACTATTGAAATGCAAAAATGTTTGCCACTCATCAATCAACTCATTATACTTACAATAACAAAAGTGAAGACAAAAATACACAATTGATTGTTTTTTTAATTTAAAATTTTTAAATATTTATCAATAATTTAATGCAAACGCGTATACGCGAAATTGTGCTCTTCAAAAACAAAAAAAATAGGTTGGTTGGACAGACATAGTAAAGTATGGTCGGTCATTGAGTGAAAAACTACGAAAAAAATATAAAATTAAAATTATTAAAAATAATGTAAAAAATCTTTTAGCTTAAAATGAAATATTTATGAAACAAATTATTAAAATAGAAATGAAATAACAAAGGAAATGATTAAATAAAAAGAATAATGCAATCAATAAATTTATAAATTACAAATACAGAAAGATTTCCGTTACAATTAAAACTACAAAAATCGCTAAAGAAAATTTTTAAATGTTTAAATAAATTAAAAAAGAAAATATTATAATTATTAGTGTGGTGAAATATTTCTTAATTACATGGAAGTATTGATGAAATGCCCAACGGAAATAAAAGGCGACCGGATACTTTGGAATTAGAAGTACTTCGACCACAACCACCACCTGCAGCAGCCACAACAGCATTAGAAGCAAAAGCAGAACAACGGTATGATTCCAGTGACAATGAAGGAGTACGTACTAGACGTCCAGAAACCTCCCTAACACCATTGCAAACAACAAATGATCGTCCAGAGAGATCAGATAGAAGAATATTAACACCAAGAGAACGTTGGTTTCATTTTGGTGGTATTTTTACAAAAAGGTCTAGAGATGGTAATACTGCGACGACTGCTACCACTACTACTACTTCCACTGCCAATTTGGGTACATCGGCGGCTACTTTAGCTAGACCCGAACCAACAAATATAGACAATTCAACAACAACTATTTTAACAATCTCACCACAAACTAATCAGGATAATTTACCTGATGTGGCTGCTGTGGTGCCACGTAAAAATTCCAAACGAAGACGATCACGTAATAAATCACAATCAGATAGTCTCTATAGTTTAGCAACATTGGCTCAAACCGGTGAAATACAATTACATTCTCGTAACGATAAGGAATTAGAAGTTGAAGCTTCAGCATCATCTCTGCTAAAAAATCCGGATAAAGCTACGGATAAAATTTTACTAACCTCAAGTGATGCTGCTGCTGCTGCTGCGGCGGTTGATAATTTACAATCTCACATAGATTTAGAAGATGTTACAGCGGATGGTGTAGCAAATAGCAAACCAAAATCTGGCTTAAGAGCCAATCTCATGTCATTTTTAAGTAATTTAGCTATATGGAAAAATAGTAATTGTAGACAAAAACGTAATAAGAGATCAACACGTTCCAAACAGTTTCCAACACCTAGTGGTTATAGCACTGGTCCTAGTAGTAGTGGTAGTAATTTGGGTGCACGTAAATCCGTTAATATAAGTACCGATTTTGAACAATTTCCTGCCGCTGAAAACTCTGAGGAGAAATTAAGTCGACTAGCCAATGCCAAAGAAATCGGCATGAGGCGTTTATCACAAATACGACGGAGAAGAAGTTCCTATTATTTTTCAGGTAATTTTAGTGAGTGAAAGAAAATGAAAATGAAATGATGGATTATATCAGACTAGTTATAAATCGTTCAACTTGTTTGACGATATTATCACTCGTCTAAAGTGGACTTTACACTGTGCAACACATTTGAGGTCATCGAGTGTATTTTGAATCATACCTAAAAATTAAACATGATTACTAGTAGAAAAAACTCTCAAAGGGTTTTTTTAAACTTAGGTAAATTTTTATACCCTACACCACTCTGTGGTACAGGGTATAATAAGTTTGTGCTGATGTTTGTAACTACCCGAAATATTGGTCCTAGACCTACCTTCAAGCATACCGATCGACTCAGAATTACTTTTTGAGTCGATTTAGCTATGTCCGTCCGTCTGTCCATCTATCGGTTTAAGCACGATATAGGTCGCAATTTTCAATCAATTGACTTGAAATTTGAAACTAAAGCTACTTTTGACCCATGGACGAAGCCTATTGAAATTGGAAAAAGTCGGTCCATGTTAAGACCTAACCCCCATACAAACGCCCCTTTGTATTTCGCTTAAATGCCTCTAATAACCGTATTAAAGTAGATATCGTTTTGAAATTTAACAAGCAAACAAATTGTATACGCACAAATCACCATACGAAATTTCAAATGAATCGGTTCAGTCCTTCTGGTAGTGCTCATACAAACAACCCTCCCGATATTCACATAATTTCCTTAAAATTTATAAAAATTAAAATATTTGATAAAAAATTAATTTTTAGGTGTTAAACGTATGCTTTGGTTATCTTATCAAATCGGAATACATTTGGACCATTTTTGAACTTAGTCCCCTATATAAAAATTTTGACCGATATTCAGTTAAATCGGTCTATTGGCAAAAAAAAAATAAAGTAATTCCACTAAAATTTGATCAGTGTGTGTTTTCTACACTAAATAAAGATCTGACAAAAGATAGGGCCAATCGGTACATGTTTGGACTTGGGACCCATTTTCCGGAAAATACTGGTGTAGGGTATCATATGGTCGGTCATGACCGACTATAACTTTCTTACTTGTTTAACACGATAATATTTTTAGGTTCACTCAGAAAATTATGTAAGTTACTACATGCTAGTTATTTGTATATTTTACAGTAGTCAGTTGTTTTCAACTACAAAGTCAGTTGTTTTTGTATGAAAAATATCAAACAACTATTTCTGTTAGTTATTTTAAGTCGTTTTTTTGAACAACTAACAAAAAAGTACTGTGATGTAGTAAC
Source organism: Pegoplata infirma (assembly GCA_963921195.1). Lineage (NCBI taxonomy): Eukaryota > Metazoa > Arthropoda > Insecta > Diptera > Anthomyiidae > Pegoplata > Pegoplata infirma. The sequence goes on along the minus strand of OY992540.1, from coordinate 33,536,054 downwards.
AGTTATTTAAAGTAGTTAATTTTATTTTTTTTATATCTGAAAAATTTTTAAAGTTTTTTTTTTCAAAAAATTAAAATAAATTTTCTTTTTTTTATTTTCACAACTTTTTGAAAAAAAAAATTTGGTCTTCAATTTTTTTTTTTTTTAATTTTTTGAAAAAAAAAAATTATATATTGATAATTTAATTTTTACTACATTTTAGTTGTTTTGACTACAAATATTAGTAGTTTTTACTACATAAGTCAGTTGTTTTTTGTCAGTTAAAATAACTAACATTGTTAGTTGATTTAACTGAAAAAGTAGTTGACCCCAAAACTATTTTAACTGACATTTTCAGTTGATTTTACTAACATAATTTTTTGAGTGTTGTTTTCTAATTTTAAAAGTGTCGCAGGACGCCACCTCATTTTAACTAAACTAATTTTGACTAAAATAATTACTAAAAATTTGTTTCCTAAAACCAAGAAGGTTTGTAACTTAGCTTTGTAACTTGGATAAAAGTTCACCTCATGGTGAATAAAAAAGTTCACCAGCTGGTGGCTAAAACGCAACATTATTATTTTATTATTATTTTTCATCAAAACAAAAATTTGTTTATCAACATTTTTTTATTCGTTTTTATACCCTCCACTCTAGTGATTGAGGGTATAAGTTTGTCATTCCGTTTGTAACACCTCGAAATATTCATGATCTTCTATCGATTTTAAAACGATCTAGCGGTGTCCTTCCGACCGTCTGTCTGTTGAAAACACGCTAACTTTTGAAAGACTTTACGGAGGCTCCTGAATTTTAGCATATATGTTGGTCATTTACCTGGTCAGGTTGTTGTTGCAATTCAGTGAAATCGGTCTAGTGGTTCAAAAGCTATAAGCAAAAGAGTGAATTTCGGCAAGGGCTTTTCGCGAATTCGCGAGATAAATAACAACAGATAAATAAAAACAATTCTGGAGGTTCTGAAGCTTGGCACATATATTTGTCGTTTCCGTGGTCTGGTTCGTTTTGAATTTCAGCCAGATCGGTTTAGTGGTTCAAAAGTTTTAGCAAAACCGTAAATTTCAGATTGTTTTCACCTTAAATTCACGTGTTGAAAAAAAAACGAGTTTTAAAAACATTGGTAAGCCACAAAATTACTTTACAAAGTTTTTTTGTCACTCGAAAATATTTTTGCACCAAAAAAAATTTACTCTCGAAAAAAATTTTACACTCAAAAAAAAAATTAGTAATTTTTCTTTTTTTTACAAAAATGACAAAAAAAAGTTTTTTAACTCAAAATAAAATATTTCTAATCAAAATTTTTCTTTTTTTTACGTTAAAAATTTTACTATCCATAAAAAAGGGCATTGTGGAGGGTTTTCATAGATTCGGCCAAGTCGAATTTTACTTTTCTACTTGTTTTTTTATCAAAAAAAAAAAATTTAATCAACATTTTCTTTATATAAATTGTTTTTTTCATTAAAATTTTTGTTTGATGAAAATTTTTTTCATCAAATTTTTTTTTTCATCAAAAACTTTTTTTGATGAATTTTTTTTTTTAACAATTTTTTTTTTTCATTAAAAATTTTTTTTTTTATCAAAAAAAATTCATTTCATCTTGCAGTCCTGTTTGACAATTTTTAAAAATTTTCTAAATCCCGTAATTTTTTTTGATAATTAGAAAATTTCGGACACAAAAATTGGTAGGTATTTTTTGTCGGTTTTAGGAGTATAAAATGTTTTTTAGAAAAAAACAACTTTAAACTTTTTTTTGAAGATCCGAAAATTTTTGGAAAATTTTCCAACTAAAGTTGTTAATTTACAAAAAAAAATTGTAAATTCAAATATTTTTTTATTAATTTACAACTTTTACTTTCTACAATTTTTTGCTGCTTGAAAACAAATATTTTACTAATAAAATTGTTAATTTACATTTTTTCTGTAATTTTTTGTAAATTACAAATTTTTTGATACCTCCTATTTTTTGAGACCGCCTCGTAAAAACTACGTGCTTTTGTTTGTAATTTTACATGTTTTTCTTTTAAGTGTACCAAAAAATTCTGATTAATTTTTTCCAAAAAATTGTAAATTTACATTATCTTTTTTTAAATTTACAATTTCTTAATTTACCTCTTATTTTTGCAAAACTACATCTTTTTAATGTAAATTTTAATTTTTTTAATTTACATTTTTGTCTTGAATTATCGGTCCGTTTTTGGACTGGGACCCGGAAAGCCCTGATGCAGGATAATCTATAGTCGGTCTTGAAATTATAATTTTCTTACGTTTTAGTAAAAAGTAAGAAATTTTACAATACTTATTTTCCTTTGTGAGTAAAGATTTCATGTTCAATTTTAAACATAATGATTGTAATTTAAACTTTATAGATTTTATACTGTATTTGTTATTATTTAATTTTTTGTTGGAAACTAGTATATTGAGCCAAATATTATTTGAATAAAAAAGTGTTATCTGTAATTTAACAAAAAAATTAAAAAGAGTTTTGAGATTTATTCAAACGTTTGATTGAGTTATTTTTTTACAGCACAACTATTTATATTTTTTAAAATTTTTATGCCAAAAAATATAATATTTTGATAAATATCTCAAACTATAAATATACAAAATTTAAAATTGTTTTTTTTTTTTTTTAGATAATGAACGCAGAATACGTGCTAATGACAGAGAGTTCAATGCCCAGTTCAAATACGCTGTAAGTATGAAAAAAATATTTATTTATCTTTTTTGTTCAAATATTTACAAATAGAAAAAAGCATAATAAAAAGGCATTATAAAGTACTTAAGGACCTTAGATGTGTTTATTTATAAAGGATTTTAGGTCATTATTATATATTGCTCTCTTTTTTTAACAAAAAAAAAATTGGCTGATGTCACTACATTGTTTAAGCTTTTTTCACAGTTTCAAGTAATTTAATAGCACAAATATTTTAAATTTTAACATCTTTTAGTAAAATAGAATTATTAAGACCGTATATTATGAAATTAAAAAACAGTGTTTTTTATCGGATTTTAAATTTCCTGACGATAGCCCATACAAAACTCTATTAAATAAATGTGTTTTGGAAACTTCATTATTGTTGAGTTACAGTAGAAAAATTTAAATATAAAGCGATGTTATGCAAAAATTGCACAAAAATAAAAAATAACGGCTTTGTCTAAAAATCTCCATATGATATGCTAAAAATTTTTAAAATTGGTCAAACGGTACAAGAAATTAAAAAACAAATCTTAAAACTTTAAATAGCGAGATCTCGAAAACCGTTTGACCGATTTAAAAAAAAATGTCCCCAATTTAATTCTCACAAAATTCAATGCGGTTGTGACAAGAAAAATTTTCAACGGATCGAGCTGATATTTTTGTCAAATTTTTTTGGCCTCCAATTATGAAATACACTAAAAATTTTTTTTTGGTAAAAACAAAAGAAACACACTTTTAAAATAAGTGATTAAACAATTAAAAACTATTCCAGTAATTATTAATTTCTTTTCAAAAAACAGAATCATTTTTTTTGCTGTTGATAAAATTTTCTAAAATAAATAACATTAAACATTAAGAGGGTTATTCATAATACTTAATGCCTTTATGATGCTTGCTTTTTTCAAGTTACTTGTTGCTGCATTTATTAGGGTTTTTCTATTGGAATTACGATAAATTCAAAATTTTTAGTTGAAGTTATCGAAATTTTTATCGAAAACCCCTAATAACTGCAGCAACAAGTAACTTGAAAAAAGCAAGTATCATAAAGGCATAAAATAGGTTTATTTGACAAATATTCATGCAATATCAGTCAAATAAACCTACATTAGATTAATTTACTCATTATGAATAGCCCCCTAAAAAATTACTTTTTTTTATTTTTTTACCAACAAATTTGACAAAAATAACCTACGAAAACATTAAAAATTAACGATTGTTCTATTATTTTTACCAACAAATTCTAAAAAAAAATAACCTACACTCAAAAAAATAAACTGGTAAAACGCCTGGTAAAATGCCTTGTAATCCCGTTCTACCAATATTTAACAATTTTTCTTGTTTTTAACAAAAAATCTTGTACTTTGCTCAAACGAGAACTACAGTTTTATTGGTAATTTTAAGTTTATTTTCGTAATTGAGGCATTCCACACCAAATGTTCAGCAAAAAAAAAGTGATGTCGTGTCAATATGAAATCAATTGCAGAGTATTCGCCCTTAGTTCACTGTTAAATAACACAAATAAAATTTAAGATTTTTCAAAAAGTGGGCCTTGGAGGCATGGTCAAAAATTGAAAATTTCAGCATTTTTTGCCTAAGTATCTTTATTTGAATATTTATGCCAATAAAATGAAACACAGTGATGTCTTTAAAATAAAAGTTTTTTATAGATTTTTGTATGGGCTATCGATTAAAAAAATAAAAATTGGAAAATTTTCAGAAGAAGTTCTGAATTTTTTAAATTTAAACTTAAACTTTATTTATCAAAAAACATGCCACAATTTTATTTCTTTTTGAAATATTTAAAAATTAGTTAAGGTGTATATCTATCTGTTCTGAAATTTTCAGAGATGCATTTTTCCTTGTTTTCGAGAAAAAAAATGTTGAACATTGCATTATGCTTATAATTTGTAATAATAGGGTATATTACGTATGCGAATGAGTAATATTAACTCTTAAAAAACATTTAAAATAGAGATGTTTTCGTGGGTGAGTTTTTTTTTGACGATCACGCACGCTCACGAAGGATAAGTTTTTATCACGCACGATTTTTAATTTTCCTCACGTTCACGTACGCTCGCGTGAGTAGAAAAATTTTGTCACGGGCACGATACTCACGTGAGCGTGAATAAGCGTGAGCAAAATAAATGATCATGCGTTATTAAAATAATTTCCTTGGTGAGAGTGCGTGATGGTAAAAAAAAAAAACTTACCCACGATCACATCTCTATTTTAAATGTTTTTTAAGATTTAATATTACTCATTCGCATACGTAATATACCCCATTATTGTAAATTATTAGCATAGTGCAATGTTCAACATTTTTTTTCTCGAAAACAAGGAAAAATGCATCTCTGAAAATTTCAGAACAGATAGATATACACCTTAGCTAATTTTTAAACATTTAAAAAAGAAATAAAATTGTGGCATGTTTTTTGATAAATAAAGTTTAAGTTTAAATTTAAAAAATTCAGAACTTCTTCTGAAAATTTTGCAATTTTTATTTTTTTAATCGATAGCCCATACAAAAATCTATAAAAAACTTTTATTTTAAAGACATCACTGTGTTTCATTTTACTGGCATAAATAATCAAATAAAGATACTTTGGCAAAAAATGCTGAAATTTTCAATTTTTGACCATGCCTCCAAGGCCCACTTTTTGAAAAATCTTAAATTTTATTTTTGTTATTTAATAGTGCCCTAAGGGCGAATACTTTGCAAATGATATCCTATTGAAACCACCATGGTTTTTCTGTAGTGGAACAGTTGGTGTGGAATGACTCAATTGTATTCTACCATTTTGAAAGGTTATTTTACAAAAAAAAAAACTGTTATTTTACAACAACGTTTTTATTACGAGGATTCTAGTTGACTTACAAAAAAACTGTTATTTTACAAAAATTATCTTATACGAGGATTTATGTTGTTTAACAAAAAAAAAAACTATTTTTTTTGTAAATTTTCTATTTTTTTAAATCAAAATTTTTTTTTATTGTAAAATATTTAAAAAAAATTTGACAAAATTTTGAAAAATTTATTACGAGGATTCTAGTTAATTTACAAAAAAAAAAAAACTGTTATTTTACAAAAATTATTTTTTACGAGGATTTATGTTGTTTAACAATTTTTTTTTTTTTTTGTATATTTACCATTTTAATTTGTAAAGTCACCATTTTTTAAACATATTTACCATTTTTTCTTGTAAGTTGACCATTTTTTTTTATTTTTTCGGTTTTAAAACAATATTTTTACCAATAAAATTGGTTATTTTACCAATTTTTGGCGCATTCAAAATTACGAGGAGATCCTCGTAATTTTACGAGAATTTTACCTACCTCCTATTTTACGAGAATAGCCTTGTGATTTTTTGGCCTCGAGATTTTTTGGTAACTTTACAAGGTATTTTTTTTGAGTGTACGAAAACAATAAAAATTAATGATTTTTTTGGTTATTTTTTAAAATTTTTTTTCTATTGAATTATTTTTTAAAAAATTTTAATAAAATTTTGGTTAATCGATCCCGCAATCAACTACATTCTGGCCAACACTCTACCCATCGTGCCAAAATCACTTGATATAATCATGTTTTTAAATTTCTATAAATAATTTTTTGATTTTTTTTTCTATAAAAAAAGCCCACACAAGTAGGTAAAAACTAATGGTTTGTCTTTAAAAAACGTCAACAATAAAAAATAACGTACACAAAATCATTTAAAATTAAAGAAGTCTCACTTTTTTTACTTACAGAACAAAAATAAATGACTTTAAAAATTCAATGCTAATGAAAGTCTTTATTTTTTATGTTATTATTTTTGAAAGAACGCACATAACTAGTCATTAAAAAAACTGAACATTACACAAATGTTTTTTCTTTAAAAAACAGCAAAATGTAAAAATTTTTAAATAAATAAGAAACAGTTAATGACATAATTTTTTGAGTTTATATGAGTTTTAAATTTTCAAATGTATTGAGGGTACACCTTAATATCCATGATCGTTTTAAATACGGACTAGCGGTGTCCGGCCGCCTGTTGAAAACACTATTGGCGTATATTTATGTACACTAAAGGTGTCCTTACGACTAAGGTCATTTTTCAAAATCAATTTTTAATACCTGGTAGGGTCCTAAATTGTAGTTGAGTATCTAAAAATTAGTGGACCAAAATTTGGGGACAATCGGATAAAAATAACTCGTGCCGAAAATGGGTTGAGGTTTTGAGACACTCTTATATGATGAAAAAAACCCATTTTTTCTAGTTTTTTGAAAAATATTGGTATATGGTATTTTTTGTTAAATAATATGAAAATAGTAATAAATTACCTTTCCAAAAAGCTTAAAAAAATTTAAATCGTGTAAAAAATAAGCTTTTTACGCATACATGCCCCAAACCATTGCATGACTTTTTAAGCCAAAATTTGAAAATGTTTAACATTTTTACACTCAAAAAAAAAAGTTTGTAAAATGACATAAAATCCCCGTGATTTTACGGGGCAGGTTTTGTAAAATATGTACTAGCAAGAATCCCCGTAAAGTTACGGGGATAATTTGTAAATTGATTTAACAAAAGAAAATGTAAATTTACATTTTTTTTGTAAAATATCATCTTCGAGGGGAACATTTTTTTTGTAAATTTGCAAAAAATTTGGTAAATTTACAAAACAAAATTGTAAACTTACAGAAAAAGGTTGTTATTTTACAAGGAAAAATAGAAAATGAAAAAAATAAATTGTAGATTAACAAATTATTTGGTTAAACTACTGTTTTTAATGCAAAAAACTTGTATATTTACAATAAAAAGTGGTAAATTTACAATTTTTATTGTATATGTACCATTTTTCCTTATTTTTTTGCCGTAAAAACAGTAGTTTAACCATAAAATTTGTAAATTTACAATATTGTTTTTGTATTTTCTATTTCATTTTTGTAAAATTACAACTTTTTTCGTAAGTATACAATTTTGTTTTTTAAATTTTCATATTTGTTTTGTAAATTTACAAAAAAATTGGTTTATTTACATATTGGTTTTGTAAATTTAAAGGTTTTTTCCATTGGTGCATCTTATTTTTCCTTCTTCGGCAGCTGGAGTAGCACTTCAACAACCTGAAAAGATTTTTTTTCACTTGAGCACTTTTAACAAACTTTTTAATGTATAACACTGCACTTTTTTATTTTTTTTCGACATTTCGTTTTTCTTAAGTAGAACATATGAGAATTGCGAAGGAGGCTACACAAGAAATTTCTTATATTTTCAGGAAAAATTAGTCAAAAAATAAATTTTTTTTTTTGAATTTTTAATTATTTTCACAAGTATTTTTAAAAAATTGGAAAAAAAAATTTTTGATATTGTAGATTGGATGTTTAAGTACCAGTTAAAATAAGAAAAATTTGACTTTTCATAACTGGCAGCTTTCTATTAACATTTTAGGTACCAAATTTAAAAAAAAGATACCAAAAAAATATGGTAAAATCACCAAAAAAAATGGTAAAAATACAAAAAAAAAAAAACTAAGTAGAACAATTATATAGTAGAAACACATAAAAATTGTGGTATTTTACTTAACACAAATTACCAAAAAAATGGTGTAAAAATTATTTATAAAAAATTATTTTTAACTAAATTTTTTACTCCAAAACGCAAAAAAAAAAATCTGAACTTAGAAAATTTTTGCGTGTCCTATTGTTGAATAATTTTTTTTTTTTTTTTTTGTAAAACAACATTAATTCTAGTAATAAAATAAGTTTTGTAAAATTATATTGGAATTTTGTACTTTTCAATACATACACTGAAAACCATAGTGACATAGTAATCCATCGACCGTTTTGTAGATCTGGCATCACCAAAGATAATTGGAAAATTCTGGCAATGCCAAACTAAAGTTCAAACGTAAAGCAAAGAGAGACAAAAAACAATCTGCATTCTCACTGTAAAACTGGTATCTTCCATCTCGCTCACATTTCGATTTGTGATAAAATTTCGTAAACAATACCATATGGTTTTTGTTTACTACTTTTTCAAACGCCATTTGTTGTACTACTCTATGACTCTGCTGAAAACCTTGTAAACGATCTTAAAAAAAAAAAATGTTTGTAATAAAACATTTTTTTGGTAAAAAGACTAAATAACATCAAGTAAAATTATGTTGTACAATTTCAGTTTTCTTGTGTAAAAAAACTAAACACCTTGTAAAATTTTTTTAATTTGTAAAATAATTCACTTTTTTGTAAATTTACCTAAAAAATTTGTAAAATAAATTTACCAACATGTAATAGTAAAATTACAAAGCAAACTGTAGTTTTCGTTTTATTAAATATACAACAATTTTTGTAAAAAGACAAAAATATTAGTAAAATAGAATTACAAGACCTTTTACTTGTAAATTTACAAACTTTTTTTTTTGAGTGTAGGCAAACAAATAAAATAAATGTGGGACATTACATATTTCTACAATACAATATATCTGCATATATCCGATTTCTCAAAAATTACAGAATTTACATTTTTCGCTTCGTTCCGTACAATAAAGAAAAAATTTTCCCATATTTGCTAAATTATTGTATAAAAAAGCATTTATTTGGAATCCGCGGAAATTTTATCACTACCGGCGAAAAAAAAGCTTGACTACCATATCTGCTATTTTTAATCATAAATACGTTTTCAATATGATCATAAAGTAAAATTTATTTTTATTTTATTTTTTTGCCTAAAAATTTTGAAAATTTTGAAATTCTGGCTTTAAAAACCAAACAATGGTCTGGGGCATGTATGCGTAAAATGCTGGTTTTTTATCCGATTTTAATTTTCTTTTTCTTTTTAGAAATGTGATTTAATACCATTTTCATATTGTTTCACAAAAAAATTAACAAAAAATAACAAATACCAATATCTTTCCAAAAACTAGAATAAAAGGGTTTTTCTTTCATATAAGAATGTCTCAAAACTTCAATCCATTTTCGGTACGAGTTATTTTTAGCCGATTGTCCCCACATTTTAGCTCACTCATTTTTAGATACTAAAGAACAATTTAAGACCCTACCAGGTATGAAAAGATGATTTTCGTTTTTAAGGACACCTCTAATGTACACTTAAAAAAAAATCTTGTAAAATTACCAAAAAAAAACTTAGCAACATAATTTTTTGCTACCTCCTATTTTATGAGAGTTCCTAGTAAAAATTACAATTTTATTGGTAAAATTCTTGTAAAATTACAAACAATTTACAAGCTTTTTACCAAAAAATGTGTAAATTTTCATTTTTTTTTTTGACGCGATTAAAATTTCAAGACTTCTTGTCTTTTACTAGATTTTGTGCTACCTCCTATTTTACGAGAATTTCTAATAAAAACTACGAATTTTTTTTGTAATTTTACAAGCTTTTTTAAAAAAAAAATTTAAATTTACAACTTTTTTGATGCAATAATACTTGCAAAGAATTCTGTGGACTTAACTAGATTTTTTTTTACCAAAATTACCATTAAAATTTTGACATTTACGAAAAAAATTTTAAAGAAAAATTTTAATTCCGATCGAAAATTTGTTGTTAAAAAACAAGGAAAAATGACAAATATGAGGCATTCCACACCAAATGTCCAGCGAAAAAAACATCTGTACCGTAAACTTATAAATAGGTTGTATAGAGATAGCCCTATATGGAACTTAGAAAATTGCGTTTTTGGTTTTTTAATTTTTCAAAAACTGGGCTTAGGAGGCGTCGTCAAATATTGGAAAAATGGTCAAATTTGTAGCGAGTTGTCTCGATTAAATATTTATCACATTACAACGTAATGTACCACAATCTCAAAAATTTACATTATTGTATAGTTTTTTGTGTATTGTGTATTGTGTAGTGTATTGTATATCGATTATTTTTTTTTTTTTTTAGAAAATTTTCAGAACCGTTCTGAAATTTTACATTTCTTAAAAAAGTCAATTTTTATTTATTTATTTTTTTTAAGTTTAGATGTTTGTCCATTGAAATGCGTTTTTTTCGGGAAAATCGCATTTGAATTTTAAATTTCATAACCATTTAGTAATTTGCTTGTGTTTTCTTGCAAATATCTGCGTATGAGTAATATTTATGCAATTAATAATACTCATTCGCAGCGTTAATACAAGAAAACACAAGCAAATTTGCAAAATTGCTATGAAATCTAAAATTCAAATGCGATTTTCTCGAAAAAAACGAAAAACGCGTTTCTGAATTTTTTTTGTGTGGATGGACAAACGTGGAAAAAATGGAAAATTTCAGAACGGGTTCTGCAAATTTTCCAAAAAAAAAATTTGAATCGATAGCCCATACAAAACTATATAAGAATGTTAATTTTAATCAAGGCAACTCGCCACAAATTTGACCATTTTTCCAATATTTGACCACGCCTCCTAAGCCAAGTTTTTGAAAATTTGAAAAAGCAAAAACCCAATTTTCTTAGTTCCATATAGGGCTATCCAAACAACCTATTCAGAAATTTACGGGACACATGTTTTTCTGTAGCGGGACATTTGGTGTGGAATGCCTCATATTGTTAAATGGGAATACGGGACTTTTTCTAGTAATTTGACAATTTTTTTTGTGTTAGTGTATATTTTACTTGGGTCATTAAATGTACACACAAAAAATACCTTGTTAAATTACTAGTAAAAGTCTCGTAATCCCATTTTACCAATATTTGGCAATATTTTGATCGAAATTTTTTTTTTGTTTTTGTAATTTTACAAATCTAAAAGATAATTTTACAAACAAACCTTGTAAATTCAGGAGAATTCCTTGTAAGTTTTATTGTGCCAAAAAAGTTGTAAATTTACAATTTATTGGTAAAAGCCTTGTAAAATTACAAAAAAACTCGTAATTTTTACTAGGAATTCCCGTAAAAAGGAGGTAGCAAAAAATCAAGTAAAGGTACGAAAACTCCTTGTAAATTTTATCGCGTCAAAAAATTGTAAATTTACAATTTTATTGGTAAAAACCTTGTAAAATTACAAAATTATTAGTAAAAAGCTTATAAAATTACAAGGAATTCTCCTCAAATAGGAGATAGCAAAAAAGTTTTTTTTAATGTAAATATAATTTGTACACTGCTAATATATTGCACACTACTGTCTATGTGTATTTGTTATGCTACTTAAACTACACACTGCTTTCATTACATCATTATTTGAATACTTCACGCGAATAAGGGCATATAGACCACTTTTTAAACATAGAAATTTCTTTACAATTTATTAGATTTTTAACACACAAAAAAAAAAAATGAAATGCACAAAAATATCGCTGTTTTGAAAATGTACTTAAAATTCCCTTATTCGCGTTAAGTATTTATTTGATGAGTTGTGTCTAAAATTCATTTCACGAAATTTCTACAATTTTATGGAATACATGCACACTTTTTTTTTGCGTTTAAATGAATCGAATGAAATGGAAATAAACACATTTTGCCTGTACTATATCAACATTTAATTGGGTCAATAGGTTACCAAAAGTTAGGCAGCCTGGCATGTGATGATATAAAACACTGACTATGTGAATTTGTACATTTCATTAAATAAAAAACAAATTAAATCGTGTGAATTTCTACCGGTAATAATAACAATAAATTTTCGTAATATAGGTTTTCAATACCACAAAAGTTAAAACAACTTGACACGAAGTTTTTCTAGTTCTTTGAAATATATTGGCTTATCATGATTTTCTTTAAGAAGGGTGGTGGTGGATTTATATAATACTTGGCTAGTTCGCTCATTAAGTTTGTAATTTCAATTCTAAAAGATATATTACACATTTGAGTGGTTTTTTTTTATAAAAAAGCAGAAATAAAAAAATAAAGTTGTTTAAGCTTTATTTGGACTTAATTTCGTTGATTTTTCCATTTTTGTTCGAGCCTTAAAGTATGCAATATCTTTTATCTTATTTTTCTTAAAGACATTCAAGTTAAACTTCCAGTCCAAGTTTTTTTTTGGAGATTTTAAGCAAAAGATGAAGAATGATTGACACACTTATTACTTATGTTCCTATTGACAAGGACAGATTGGCGCCCTGCCAATTCAATTCAAGCAGGGCTCCAAATTTATTAATTACAAAAAAATTCCAGATCAACATTAAAACTACGTAAAAAATGGGTAATAGAGTTTTTAAAAAAAATAATTCAAAGGCGATTGGTTTCGCTTTTTAAAATAAACAAGGGAGTGGTAAATACCCTCTAACATATAAAAAAAATTTTTTAAAAAATTAAAAAAAATTGCAGGGGGTTTTTTTTGGGGGGGAGGAGGAGTCATTGGGGGACACATAACCCCATGCGGTAAATGTTTAAAAATTCATTTATTATTCTTTTTGATCTTAAGTAATACAATTTTATAATTATTTAAAAAGATTTTTAATATCCACGCCCACAAAAGGGGGCGGACAAAAAAAAGATTTTTTTGATTTCCTAAGTTCAAGTGCATGGCCTTGAACTTTTTCTGTAATCAAATTGTTTCATTTTCTTAACAAAAATACAAAAAACCTGTGAAAATATGGCGTTTTTTAGAGGTTAGTTAAATTCTTCAAGGGGGAACTTTTTTTCCCCCTGGTCCGATTTGGCCCATTTACAAACTTAAACTGCCTAGGACCAAAAGACATATTCCTGCCAAACTTAAAGAGTCTACCTCTTTTATTTTGGACTGCTTCGAGTCTTATACAAACGGACGGACGGACATACGGACATTCTAGAAAAGTCTTAGGAGCGATCATAGATCAATTATATATATGGGGCATTCCATGTCAAATCGGACACTTTGAAATTTTTTTTTTTAGATTTTCCCAATTTGTTTACAGTTTTTAGTACTCTTCGAAAACTCCTTCGTGTTAAATTTTCAGATTTTTTTGATGACCCGTTCAAAAGATATCGAATTTTTAAAAATTGGTAGTTTGTTCCTTTACTCAAACTTCTTTTACTCATAACTTCTTCAATAATGGTTCAAACTTAAATTTTTTTTTTTCAAAATTTTTGTTTTTTTACGTACTTTAAAAAAAAATCCCAAAAAATTCTTAAAAGCGCCCAAGTATGCGATTTTTAAGTTTTAAAATTTTAATCTCATTTTTGAAAATGTTTGTACTCTTCGATTTTTTTGAAATTTTTGTGTGTAAAACTTCTATCGATTCTACAAATTTTTTGCCCAGGAGGATCGTGGGATAACGATTATTACTATTTTTTAAAGTTTTTTTGAAAAAATTTTATTGTAATTTTCAATCTTAAAATCATTTCTACTGTTCCAATAGTGCGTCATAGAGGAGTCATTTATAAGACCGACCCCCATTAATTTTTACGTCTTAACATTTCTTTGGAACAAACTAATACCCTATCTCCAATTTCTAAGGGGGCTCCCACACAAAACGACATTTTTTACAATTTGCTCCAACCGCTCTAACTGCCCTAATAGTGCCCTTAGAGCAACAAAATGTATGACCGACCCACAATATTTTTTTAGTCCAAACATTTTCTCAGAACACACCTACCCTCTATCTCTAATTGTTAAGGCGGTCCCCATACAATTATTTTTATTTTTTGTAAATTTGTTTTATTCAATCAGCTTCTACCGGTCCAATGGTGCGTCCGAGAGGGGTCATTAGTGAGACCGACCGCCATTTAATTTTACCCTACAACATTTTTTTAAAACATACCTACGCCCTATCTCCACTCCCTAAGTAGGCTTCCATTCAAAATTACATTTTTATAAAATTTGCTTCAACTGTTATTTGTATGGGAGTTATTTGTAACACAGTTGTTAATGAAACGGTACCCAAAAAGGGGCCAATATTTTAAAATCGATCACTTTCGATTTTAAAAATTCAGAAATTTATCTTGTATCAACATGGAAATACCAAATATGGGTAACAAAGTTTTCAAGTAATTGGCTTCCAAGTTGGGGCCAGATTCGGAACACCAAAGCGGAACCGAAGAAATCATAGACAATGAAATACATAGTCTAAAAAACTTGGAATCCCTGCCACAGGATTTACTGAAGAACATGAAACACATTTTGTCGATCAAAAATAATAGAAACAAATTCAATATTTCAATTCCAAAAAATAAATGGCTAATATAGTTTTCAAGTAAATGGCGCCCAAGTAGGGGCTCATATTTTCCAATGCATCCCAGGAAAATTTTTTGAAACAGATTCCTATTACAATAGATTCTTGAATATATTCTATGGTAATTAAAACAAAATTTTCAATGTAAAATTATTTTTCAAAACAACTGCTTGCTCTAAAAAACGATTGCTTTCGGGACAATTTCAAACAAAAATCATTAATTCTGGAATGTTAAGTTGAATCGGTTGCAGGGTAATATGATGTGTTTTCGAACCGATTATTGGGAACAGACAATTTTGCTGGGATATTTCTAAAGTGAGTGGTCCTGTTATTTTTGTTCGGTTTAAAAATTAAAAATGAAGTGTCCCAGGTTAACATAACCATTCCAAAAAATAGCTACCGTAGTTTTTAAGTAAATGGCGCCCAAGTAGGGGCTAATGTTTTTCTATACATTTATATTATTTCATTATTTTTTATTTAAAAACTATCCCATATCAAATGGTGGCCAAGTAGGGGCCAAAATTTCAATCACAAACCGATAATAAAGAAAGTCAACGAATTAGAGTTTGGCTGGTTATATAGAAAGGGGCAACTGATGGAATAGTCTACAAAAGTTGTAATTCCCGCCGCTGGATTTACTTTAGAAAATCAAAAATTTTATGTCGATCAAATATGAATAAAACAAGTTCAGCACAACAACTCCAAAAAAAAATGGCTCACATAGTTTTTAAGCAAATGGCGCCCAAGTAGAGGCCAATACTACAAAACTAATCGGTTCCGGTATTTTATTCAATTTTTATACCCTACACCACACTGTGGTACAGGGTATAATGAGTTTGTGCTGATGTTTGTAACTACCCGAAATATTAGTCCTAGACCCACTTTTAAGTATACCGATCGGATCAGAATCACTTTTTTAATCGATTTAGCGATGTCCGTCCGTCCGTCCGTCTGTCTGTCCATGTGAACGGTGTAAACACGATACAGGTCGCAATTTTTAATCAATTACTTGAAATTTGAAACTTAAGCTTCTTTTGGCCCAAGGACGAAGCCTATTGAAATTGGAAAAAGTCGGTCCATATTTGGACCTAGCCCCCATAAAAAGGTCCTCTTTGGTTGTGGCTCAAATGACTCTAATAGCCGCATTTTAATATGTATTTTTTCGAAATTTGGCAGAAATCAGCCCAGTTCTTCTTGTAGCCCCCATACAAACCACCTTCCCGATTTTCACATAAATACCTCAAATTTCATGAAAATAGAAAATATTTAATTAAAATTCTGTTTGTGTATGTTAAACGTGAACTTTAATAACCTTATCAAATCTGATTTTCATCGGACCATTTTTGGACTTAGGGTCCATGTGAAAATTTCGCCCGATATTCAGTTAAAGCTGTTTATTGAAAAAAGTTGCCTTTTTCACTCAAATTTGATTTGTATGTGCTTTTTACACTTATTAAAGATTTCACAAAATATAGATCTAATTAGTCCATGTTTGAACTTGGGACCCATTTTTCGGGAAACACTGGTGTAGGGTATTATATAGTCGGTCTTGACCGACTATAATTTTTTTATTTTTTTAAATTAAAAATATTGTCCGAGGTCGACATAAAAAAAGGCTAACAGAGTTTTTAAGCAGATGGCGCCCTATTAGGGGCTATTATTTTTCAATATTTCAAAGTCGATCGGTTTTGATTTTAAAAATTAAAAAACAAATTTGTTCCAGATCGACATAGAAATTCCAAAAAATTCCTTGCAAAATATTTAACAAAATGGCTCAAAAGGTTTCGGTTTTTAATTTAATTTTGATCCATTAAAAAAAAATCATATCAACATAAAAACCCCGAAAAAAATGAGTAACAGAGTTTTAATTACACAATGCCCAAGAAGGGGCCAATATTTTAAAACTGATCGGTTTCGATTTTAAAAATTTAAAAAAAATTGTTCCGTATCAACATAGAAATTCCAAAATTGGCTTACAAAAATCTCAAGCATTTGGCTTTCAAGTTGGAGCCAGATTCGTAATCGCAAAGCAGAAACAAGCCATAGGATTTACTGTAGAACATCAAACACAGTTTGTCTATTAAAAATAATAAAAACCATTTCAACATCAGAATTCCAAAAAAAAAATGTTTTTCAAGTTAATGGCGCACAAGTAGGGGCTAATATTTTATAATACATACTTCTATTTGTACGTTGTTTTTAAAAAAATGGCGCCCAACTACGGGTTAAAGTTTTCCTACATTTAAGCGTCCAACCTGAATCAAATTACGTCGCGTAAGGCGTAACGCCCAATAATTTTTCGTTTCTAATATTTAAATGTGAGTTACCTAAATCAAACGGACGTAAAATTTTAAAATTTGATGTGTTTGTTTTTGTTTTTTTTTTACGTCTTGCGCTACGCATTTGATTCTGGTTCGACCCTAAAAACTGATCAATATAGTAATTCTAAATAGATGGCTAACAACATTTTCAGGCAAATGACGCCCAAGTAGGGGCCAGATTAGGAATTCCAAAGCAACCACTGCTAACAAATAAAAATCTTCTAGATTTATTGAAACAGAAAGGTACAACTAGTGGAACAGTCTCCAATAATTGGAATATCGGACACATTATGCCGTTCAAACACGATAAAGCGAGTTTTCTTTTTAGGTCGAGAAGAATCAAGGAAAACACATGAAAAGGTTCCAGACAAGACAATTTCAATAAATAAATCAATATTTTAACTAACCCACCATTTTCTCGATCCGACCAATGTCGATAAAAATTTAAATTTTTGATTTCCAAATGTAAATCAAAACTTTGACATTTTGATATTTTAGAATTTTAAACCCGAAATTGAGAAACCGGAATTTTTATTGATTTTGGGTTCATTTTAGTGGCTATTAAAAACCCAGGTTTCGGTAACGGTTTTGCCGAAAGAGTAATTTTAATTACAGAGAAGTTTGGCGAATAGCCGTATGAGAAGAAAATTCACCGCAATTTTTTTTCTGATAAAAGATTCGTTTTTTGGTGTGGCTTTGACGTTTGGTAAACTTAAACGGATACTACCTGTACTTTTATTGTATTTAAGAAAATATTAAATGCCTAATAAATTTATATTTACCATTATTCTCTTTTTATCTCTCTTTCTTTCTAGGACAACTATATTAAAACGTCCAAATATTCGATGATGACATTTTTGCCATTCAATCTTTTGGAACAATTTCAACGTCTTGCCAACTTTTATTTTCTATGTTTGTTGGTATTGCAACTTATTCCGGCCATATCATCGCTAACACCAGTTACAACAGCCATTCCATTAATCGGTGTGTTAACGTTAACAGCCGTTAAAGATGCCTATGATGATATTGTAAGTACATACTTAAAACTAAATTAAAAATTTTTTTACAAAAAAAATTAAAATTAAATGTATAGCACACTAATACATTAGAGTGGGTCGAAAATATGATTTTGTTAAATAGCAAAACGTCCCGGAAGTATTTTTTGGTGAGGAAGATAATTTAGAGAACTTTTTTGAAGTTATAGAATTCTGGAAAAATGAAAAAACAATCATAATTTCAGAAGTATAAAAAAATATGGAATATATCCATTGTTTAATGAGATAAATGGCCCTCTCAATTTTTTTTTCACCCACTCTAACATACATGTATATGAAGCATTCAACACTAATTGTGGCTTAAATGGTTTACATTTTTACTTCAAGAAATTTATACAACATAATGCACATTGGGGCGTCTTGTCAAAACAAGAGAAAGCGTATGCTTAAAAATCTCAACATTTTAAAGTTTTTTTTTGTACGAAATATATCTTAGAATCAGCAGTAGCGCTTTAACCCTTAGGGCACACTGGGCACGTGCCCAGGGCCCCGACCTCAAGGGGGCCCCCAGAAGTAGAAAGTATAACATATTCGCTTACAAGAATTTTTTTTTTATACAAATTTTATCTCATAAAATTTTTTTTTAGAGTGTATTTTTGGTTTCCTTGGTAATCAGTTTATAGTGAGTGTCGCTGTCAGACTGAATTTATAATATGAAAAGCTGTTAAATTTACTTTTATGTTGATCTTTATTGGGGGATCCCTAGAATTGTCAAACTTGAAGTCATTCAACAAGTGACATGATTTTTTTTTTTTTGTTAAAATAAATTATTTAAGACAATTAACACAAAAGTGTTCTATTAAAACAGCTCGTTTTCACAGTTAAAGAGAATAATAAATAAATTACGAACTACCATGTCACAAGAACGGCTAACTAATTTATCAATTATGTGCATAGAAAGTGATGTCCTCCAAAAAATAGAATTTGAAGATATAATTTAAGATTTTGCAAAACAGAAATCACGAAAGAAAACTTTATCTTAACCAATTCAAAATAAGGCTTATAGTGCATTTACACTGGTCCTCTAAGCTAGCTTAAAGTAGATTGTGGCTCCAATCCAGTTTCAATCTATTAGGCTCTAATCGGCAAACGCAATCTTGTAAAGTTAAATACAACTCTGTATTTCTATTATTTTCATTGTCCAACAATGAAAAACACCGACACAAAGCCTGCCGTTTTGATGGCGCCCCCAAGTATGTTTATGCATTGTTATTTGTAAACGCCGTCACTGTCCTTGTTAATCATACGACGACTAATTACCGTTGCTGTCTTTTGACGCAGTCACACACATTTATTATATATATAAATGCCAATCTTAATCTTCTCAAATGCAAAAAATGCCAATGTAAACGGTACAGATTACAAAGTAGATTAAAATCGCAATTTACTAGATTAGAATTCCAATGTAAACGCACTATTAAGTTGAGTTTACTGGCATTGGTTGGATTGATCCTTAATTTTTACCAGAGATAGATCTTTTGATTACAAATCGAAAATATTAGGGTAATTTTTTGTCGGCTAGATCTGGTTCGCGAGTTATGTCGACTTGAAATTCGAATATTATAACTGGAAAAAGGCTTAATACACAAAAAACTTTATTTAGCGAAGCCGCTAAACTAATTAATGGAGTTTGTAATCCCTAAGCCCGGCCGAAGGCCGCTACGCAGAAAAGCTTTTTTTACGAAAATTCTAAAAAAAAATTTTTTTTTTTCTCCAAAAAAAAATAAATGTTGGCCTTTTATGGGTTAATTTTTTTTGCCAAAATGAAAGATATTTCAATTACCTTTCGAATGACACCAATATTTCGAACGAAATATTGGTAAATCGAACGATAAATAACGAAGATATAAGCAAAAACTTCATGTCGAGATAACTCGCTAAATACGTGTCGCCGACAATTTCGAAATCATCGTTAAAAGGTCTATTTTCAATTTTTTTTCTTTTTTTTTTGGACCAATGCCAGTAAACTCAACTTGTTCCCAAAATAGAAGTACTATTTTAATTTACAACGTATTTAAGTATACAAAAAGTAAAAACTTATGTAATTTATGCAATAACACTTACAAGGAAGGTCTTTCACAGGGCACCCACCGATTGTGCTGAAACTTGCATATGGGATAGAGGGGAGCAAAATAAGAGGTCCTGTTATTTTTTAGCTGCCCAATCTCTTTAGCGGGTCAAAGGAGAGGGGGAAAACAGGATTTTTTTCGTTTTTTGAGGATTTTTCCCATTTCTTCAAAAGAAACTATGTGAACATTTTATACAGATCGAAAGGATTTTTGAAGGCTTATCCAATGGTGTATCGGTCGTGTTCAAATTCGGCTTCATTAATTTCGTTATTGTCAAATATGTAAAATCGTTAGGGTAGTTTATATGTAGATGTATATACCAAAATCATATATAATAATCTCTATCAAAATTAAGCTGACCCGTATTTTTTCGTTTGGCGAAATTCCTGCTAGTTCGGCTTTAATAAGGATTTTGCTGAAAGATCTTATTTTTTCATTAGGTGGCAGCCCTTTTTTAAATTTGAGATTGGGCAGCTAAAAAAACAGGTAACTCTTATTTTTTTCCCCCCCATTCCCATATTAAAGTTTCTGGACAATCCGTGGCTGCCCTGTGAAAGACCTTCCTTGTTAGTCGGTTGAGTTAACACCACAGACTATATAGACACGCAACACGAGTGCTTATTTTGGTACTTTCAATATGGACGCTTACAAAATACTACTAAATTTACTTCTCTGCCTAGAATACGTGTGCCTTTTCACCCCTATGGTTAACACTAAGGCTGAATATTAATTTATTTTTTTGTTTTTTATTTATTTACTACTATTTTTTGTGTAGGTTGCATTTCTTAAAACAGTTAATAGCATGAATTGTATTTGTACCAAAAAAACTATAATAAATATAAATTTAAAAGCTTTTTCTTGTCATTCTTTTTTTAATTTTTTTTCCAGTGGGGCCCCCAAATACTTGTGTGCCCAGGGCCCCCGGCATACCTTAACCCGGCCCTGAGAATCAGCAAAATTGGTTTTTAGATACCGGAGTATTTTCTTTAATTGTAGCCCTGTTTTCGCATAACCGTATATATGTTAACATTAACCGTTTAACCGAAAACGCATCCACGTTAAAGAAAATGTACTTGGCATCATTTAAAGCAAACTAGAAAAAATGGGTGTAGGTTAGGTTAGGTTGGATGAGCGCTCGCCATTTGGCGAATTCACTGGGAGGCCATTAGGCCCATTGTGATTCCCTTAATCATATTTCCCAACTCCCCCTCTGATACAAAGTTCTACTTTTTAAACCACCCCGTTTCCCTGAGGTATTCTGCTAGAGACGTCAATGAGACACCGCTTAGGCAATCCAGGTCATCGAAAAATCTTTGCCCCAAATGCTTAAGGCGGCTTCTCATTAGGCCTGGACTTTTGCATAGCAAGTGCTTCACTGACTCCTCTTCCTCCACTTCCCCACAGCTTCTACAATAGTCCCTATCAGAAATTCCCATACGCACGGCCATGTGACCAATTATACAGTGTCCTGTAAGTACTCCAACTAATAGGCTAACCGTCCGTTTGCCAAAAGTAAGAAGACTTTTTGTCCTCTTAGGATTCGGCAGTGGCCACAGGGTTCTAGATATCCTGCACGTAGTCAGTGATATCCACCTATCCTTCATCCTATTTTCAGATATCCTATCATCAATTCATCAATTCCACTATAGGGACCGAGACGTCAGGTTCTACACGTTCCCCCACCGATTCATAGCCATTCCTCGCACATTCATCAGCCAATTCGAACCCAGCGACCCCACTATGGCCTGGGACCCAGATTAGCTTGATTGTGTGCTGACTGATTCGACGAAGAGATTGTATACAATTCATAACTATTCCCGATTTAACAGTATTTGACTCTAAGGCCTTCATAGCTGCGAGACTATCCACGAAAATGTTAATGACGCAAGGACGAAGGTCCCTTGTCATAATCATCTTTATCAATTGCAAGTAGAGTTTCTGAATAACCGATAAATTTAGTAACCGCGGTTACGGTTATAAAAAATTGAATAACCGATCGGTTTCGGTTATTTTCGGTTATCAGTAAAATTTTTATTCCGGTGGAAAAACTTAATTTTAAAATAGTTTTTTATTAGAATTGAATTCAGTTTATATTCCCATTTTGGTTTAGCTTCCGCATATGTCTTTTAAACAGAAGAATTTAGTTCATCCTCCAAAGATCGAGTGGTTCCTTAACTTCAGAACTGGATAATTCTTCAACTGGATATAAACACTTAAGTTATCTCAATAGTAAAGCCACAATTTTAAATTAAAAAATATATTTTAAATTTGCCATTATAAACCGTATTTTTATTGAGACGAACAATCTTACAATAAGTTATCTGAAACTTAAAATTTCTAACATTTGTCTCCACTAGTTTGTTGTTTTTTCGAATTGCGTAAACCAAAAATAAGTCTAAACCCAAAATTGGAAAAGTTATCGTTGGATTCAATGTAGATTTATACAAGGTAAGATCCAATAACCTCACTTTTCCTCCATAGTAAGTTTTTTGACAAATTTGAAAACAATAATATTTACGAATTTTCAAAACGAAATAAAAATATTTTGTTCGGCATAAATGACTTGAGTTTACACTACACTTTATATGCTAAAAAATATTTGATTTTTTTTTAGTTTTTGTCGTGGAATATAAAAGTATTTCGTTTGAATTTCAATGTTTTTTTATAATTTAGTTGTTTTCTAAAATTTTAAAGTCTTAAAAAGCGTTTAAATTGGTTAATGTGTGCACTGAACAGTTAAGTCGTTTTTGCCGACTAAAATAATTTTGAAAGAAAATTGTTTTCATTTACGTCACTAAAATATTACCTTATATAAATCTACCTTGGTTGGATTCATGGATATTCACAGTTATATATCGCCTACCTCTAGTGCTTGTCCATTCATAGTTATACTAAAATATTCCCATTTTGAATCTTAAAAAAAAAATTAGGAGGCCCTTTATGCTATATTCATAACAAAAAGCGGGATATTAACTTTTTTACACTCATTTTGATTAAAAGGGAAAACTTGACATTAAATTTTAGTTACTTATTTCTTTATTATAAAAATAAAACGAGTGCCTTATTTTCCCTAATTAAAAATTGCGAGTTAAAATATTAGCTGCTTAATTATAGCCACTCGCTTTTTTGAATAGTTGTTCTAAATGTAAATATAATATCAATCGTACAGTCACTGTAACATTAAAGTATTAAAATGACTGCGTAGCAGTGAAATTTTGCTTATGCAAAAGTTAATAATTAAAATTTTTTAACGAAAAACATATAAAATATATACGTAAATAGTTGTTTATTTAAATTAATTTTTCTAAATGCAAAAAAATATAAAAAATCTCTTCTATTATTAAAAAGCGGATAACCGAAAATATATGGGTCGGTTTCGGGTTCGGTTTTTGGCTTCAATAACCGCGGTTTCGGTTACGGTTTTAACCGAAACAGAAACTCTAATTGCAAGCACCTCAGCCTGGAAAACACTACACTTATCCGGAAGTCTCAATGAGACCCCGATTTCGAGGCATTCACAGTAAACTCCCGAACCCGTACCCATCTCCATCTTTGATCCGTTCGTAAAGATTGAGATCGCATTCTCTGTAATAACAGAGTTTTCCGCCCCGTATTCCCTAGTCGGTATTTGGACTTCGAAGGTTCTGTCAAAGTTCGTCTGTGGTGAGAAATAGTCGGTTCTCTGTTCCAGTTCCGTCTCGCCCACCATACTTAATATAGTCGAGTGTCCCCAAGAGCGTTGCTTAAGCATTTGCGACTCTCTTAACCTGAGAGCCGATTTTGCTGCTGTGCTCTTGACGTAAATATCCACGGGCTGAATGTTTAGTATCACTTCCAGACCGGCCTGGGGTGCTGATCTAATAGCACCAGTGATACCCACACACGCCAGTCGTTGTACCTTCTGTAGATTGCAGAGATATGATTTCTTATCCACTGCTTTTCACCACACAAGGGCACCATAGGTAAGTATTGGTCTAATTATCGCACCATACATCTAGTGTATAATATACGGTTTTAAACCCCACCTTCTCCCGAAAGTTCTTCTGCAGGTGTAAAAAGCACATAACGACTTTTTCATCCTTTCTTCTGTGTTTCTTTTCCAAGAAAGCTTTGAGTCCAGGATCACACCCAGGTATTTCGCCTCATTGGATAGCTCCAGGGTGATTCCATCGGGTGTATGGGGTTATGTCTTTGATATAGCAAGAAAAAAAGAGTTGTGTCTATGCTATTTCATTAAAAATGTGAACTTGGCTTCACTTTTTATCGACGCTTTAAATTAACGCCGATAATTATGCACGTCAAAAATAAGCGTGGATAATTTAAAATTTGTATGGGTAAGCGTATATACGGTTATGCGAAAACAGGGTTTGTGGTTAATCAGAAAATTTTTTTTAAATTAATTTAATTCAATTAACCGATTAAAACTAAAACCCGATTAATTTAATACCCTAGTATTATATTATTTTAACATGGCTGTAGGGGAAATCCTGAATTTTTAGCCAAGTACATTTTATTATTTACATACTGGGACATTTGGTGTGGTATACCTCATACATATGTATGAAAATGCTAATAATCTGTAACACCTGCATCTACATTAGGGGTGGGATAGTGCACGAGTTTTCGATTTCGACACGCTAGAACCGCTTATTTTGTGAGGTTCGTAAAAAAAATGCATGGGCCAAAAAATGGGGCAGATCGGATAGGATCTAGGGGTCGCTCATCGGGGTCAAAGTTGGGCGTAGAGGGGAAAAAATCCACAAAAAGGCCCAAAACTCCCCTGGTTTTGCACCTAGAGGGGTCAAATGTGAGACCGGCCCCCATTATTTTTTCCCCCTGAACACTTTTGCCAAACATACCTAAGCCCTATCTCCAATCCCTAAGGGGGGTTCCATACAAAGGTTCAATTTTTTAAAAATCTTGCTCCTACCGCTCTAGCTGTCCTAGAAGTCACCCTAGAGGAATCAAATGTATGATCGACCCCCAATATTTTTTTAACCCCAACATTTTCTTAGAACATACCTACCCCCTATCTTCAATCCTTAGGGTGGTCCCCATACATTTTTTTTTATTTTTTCTTAAATTGTCATATTAAATCAGCTCCTACCGGTCCAATGGTGCCTCCTAGAGGGGTCATTATCAAGACCAACCCCCATTAATTTTTAGCCCCCAACACTTCTTCTGAACATACCAATTCCATATCTCCAATTCCTAAGGGGTCTCCCACACAAAACGACATTTTTGTAAAACTTGCTCTCACCGCTCTAACTATCGCAGGGGTGACCCTAGAGAAGTTAAATGTGTGACCGACCCCCAATATTTTTTCAGCCCCAACATTTTCCCCAAACAAACCTACCCTCTATTTTAAATCCTTAAGGGTGTCCCCACACATTATTTTAATTTTTTAATTTTTTTTTATAAAATCTGCGCCTACCGCTCCCATTCTGCCTTTTATGAACGGTAAATGCAGACTGACCGCCATTAATTTTTGCCCCCTACATTTTTTCTGAACATACCTACGCCGTATTTCCACTTTGTAGGGGTGCTCCCCTGGGGAAAACTAAATTAGTAATGTATGTAGAGAAGTCAAACGTATGACCTGCCCATATATTTTTTTAGCCAAAACATTTTCTTCAAACATACCTACCCTCTATCTTCAAGGTGTTACCCCACAATTTTTTATTTATTTTATCGAGAAATCCGAGGTCTTTAATTTGTAATTTAATAGTAACTTTTGTTAAGCGTAAAAAAATATTTTTTTTAACTTGAAAATAATAAAAAATGATAAATAATATAACTATAAATCAAATTAATTTATTTTTATCGTGTGATGGATATTGTTTCCGATTTTCGGCCACGACCTGAAGCAAAACTATTTTTTCCTCCTCGTTACGGCACAACACGTTGTTATACTCTTCTATTAATTTTACGCCTCTTTCGGCAGCGTCGTTGACAACATGTAATTTACGTAATATTTGTAGCGCTCGCTGGTAGTCCTGACGATTTTCCCAAGTATTTGGATCGGAAGCAATGAAATTTGTTGTTATTCCGAAGCGTGCAAAAAACTTTGGAGCCTCAGGCGTGACGTAGTGGCTTAAATCAGTTTTCATGAGTTCTTGATTCACTTGTTTCGATGCCATGTTAATTCTTTTCACACCTTCGAATCCAACAACATGTCGCCGCTATCCTCTGAGGCATCTTCTTCCCCGATATCATCGTCTTCTTCTTCCTCGCTGTCTTCGTTAGACGATTCGTCCATCTCATCGTCAGATAACTCTTCCTCCAATTCCTCATTCTCTTCTTCAAATATACGAATTGCATTCGACATTTTTCGTTTTATTTCACAAGAAATATTCGGATCAAATAGTGCGAGAGTAACAGCTTCGCCACTGAGATACCAAAGATGTCCACAAAATCTCTTGACCAATCGTTGCGACAGAATCTTATCAATTGAATCATAATTGGCAATCGCTTTCAAAAAATTCAAATCATTATTTGGAGCTTATATTGCTTTGGTAGCGCTAAACCAAGCTTTTGCGTAAATTGTTATGATGAAAACGGTCACATCAAGAAGTGCATTTAATTCTTTTTTGGCCAAACCGATATATTTTCGGAACAAAAACATTTTTAGGCAATATATGCCTTTTGCCATCCATCGAGCATGACTGATGGGTCCTGGTGGGCTAAAATGCTTATTAGGAATATTTTCGCCAAGGTATAATAAAACAATTTCAAGAAACTCCTTGTAGTCGTCTCTGGGTTGCTTTTCTTTTATTTCAGCCCAACAAAACAACTTGAAACTAAAAATATTCACATATATAAAAAACAGTTTTCATTAACAAGACAAACCGACATTTAAAATCCTACTGAAGATGACACTAACTGGGGTGTTTGAAACCGGTATAGGAAATACCAGAAATGTCTATAATTTTTAGAAATTCAATTTTTCTTCTGCATTTTTTCAACTTGAACCCTTATAACAAATATAATTAGAGCCCGTGCTCGATCTGTACTTACAGAAAAAATCAAATAAAATTACTGACAAAATATGTCGCCATTAGGCACGTCTCCGAAACAGAAAATGCAAATTCCTTCATTTGTGTCTGCAATTCCAGATCATGTTGGTAACCCTTGCGAAATAATGTAAGAGACAAAAAAGTTGAAAGAGAGTATGAAGTGAGGTTGAGATTGCTAGAAATAGAATTGTAGTGTTGGAAACTGTCAAAATTTATTCTGTAGAAACTAAAAATATTCACATATATAAAAAACAGTTTTCATTAACAAGACAAACCGACATTTAAAATCCTACTGAAGATGACACTAACTGGGGTGTTTGAAACCGGTATAGGAAATACCAGAAATGTCTATAATTTTTAGAAATTCAATTTTTCTTCTGCATTTTTTCAACTTGAACCCTTATAACAAATATAATTAGAGCCCGTGCTCGATCTGTACTTACAGAAAAAATCAAATAAAATTACTGACAAAATATGTCGCCATTAGGCACGTCTCCGAAACAGAAAATGCAAATTCCTTCATTTGTGTCTGCAATTCCAGATCATGTTGGTAACCCTTGCGAAATAATGTAAGAGACAAAAAAGTTGAAAGAGAGTATGAAGTGAGGTTGAGATTGCTAGAAATAGAATTGTAGTGTTGGAAACTGTCAAAATTTATTCTGTAGAAACTAAAAATATTCACATATATAAAAAACAGTTTTCATTAACAAGACAAACCGACATTTAAAATCCTACTGAAGATGACACTAACTGGGGTGTTTGAAACCGGTATAGGAAATACCAGAAATGTCTATAATTTTTAGAAATTCAATTTTTCTTCTGCATTTTTTCAACTTGAACCCTTACAACTTGATGTCAGTTTGGACTTGAGTTGGTATGTTGCCTGCCACTTCCTCATCTTATATGCTAAGACTGTACGGTTTGTCTTTTATATTTTCCCACTGCTCTTTAAAACGCGCAAACATTAGCACTCCTGGTCCAGACGTTTTGCCGAATTTGGTTTCAAACACTTAGTTTTCCCCAGGGGAGCACCCCTACAAAGTGGAAATACGGCGTAGGTATGTTCAGAAAAAATGTAGGGGACAAAAATTAATGGGGGTCAGTCTGCATTTCCCGTCCCTAAAAGGCACAGTGGGAGCGGTAGGCGCAAATTTTATAAAAAAAAATTTTAAAATAAAAAAAATGTGTGGGGACACCCTTAAGGCTTAAAAATAGAGGGTAGGTTTGTTTGGGGAAAATGTTGGGGCTGAAAAAATATTGGGGGTCGGTCACACATTTAACTTCTCTAGGGTCACCCCTACGATAGTTAGAGCGGTGGGAGCAAGATTTACAAAAATGTCGTTTTGTGTGGGAGACCCCTTAGGAATTGGAGATATGGAATTGGTATGTTCAGAAGAAGTGTTGGGGGCTAAAAATTAATGGGGGTTGGTCTTCATAATGACCCCTCTAGGAGGCACCATTGGGCCAGTAGGAGCTGATTTAATATGACAATTTAAGAAAAAATAAAACAAAATGTATGGGGACCACCCTAAGGATTGAAGATACGGGGTAGGTATATTCTAAGAATATGTTGGGGTTGAAAAAATATTGGGGGTCGGTCATACATTTGATTCCTCTAGGGTGACTTCTAGGACAGCTAGAGCGGTAGGAGCAAGATTTTTTAAAAATTGAACCTTTGTATGGGACCCCCCTTAGGGATTGGAGATAGGGCTTAGGTATGTTTGGCAAAAGTGTTCAGGGGGAAAAAATAATGGGGGCCGGTCTCACATTTGACCCCTCTTGGAGCAAAACCAGGGGAGTTTTGGGGCTTTTTGTGGATTTTTTCCCCTCTACGCCCAACTTTGACCCCGATGAGCGACCCCTAGATCCTATCCGACCTCCCCCATTTTTTGGCTCATACACTTTTTTTACCAATCTCACAAAATGAGCGGTTCTAGCGCTTCCAAATATTGCTGCTTAAAATCTCACACAACACTATCCCACCCTTAATCTACATGTTTATGTTTTAACGTATTGTAGGTACATATATTTTAAGTCCATGTGTACATAATTTCATTTGTTTATATTAGGGTTTCTAATTTCTGGAACTTTTTTTGGGTTTCCGGGAAAACTTGTTATACCCTACACCACTCTGTGGTACAGGATATAATGACTTTATACTGATGTTGGTAACTATCCGAAATATTGGTCATAGACCTACCTTCAAGTATACCGATCATACACGTATGCAGGATTGTTTTTTCAGGACCCAACAACAACAACAAAAAAATATTGTTGTTCTTTTCGTGAGATTTGTGTTTTTAAATACATATAAAAAAAAGAATTTTTGTTGTTGTTGTTGGGGGGCCCTCTGAATACGTTGTTGATACCAATGGACTCACAATGACTTTTTGAGTCGATTTAGCAATGTCCGTCCGTCTGTCTGTCCATGTAAACCTTGTACGCACGATACAGGTCGAAACTTTTATTCGATTGGTCTGAAAAATAAAATTTAAGATTGGAAAAAGTCGGTCGATGTTAAGAGCTAGCTCTCATTCAACATCCCTTTTGGTCCAAATAGCTCTTATAACCGTATTTAAATAGGTAATAGTAGGCAGTTAAACATTTAAACCAGTTCCACTTGTGGTCCCAATACAAACCATCCTCCCGATATTGGAATAAATAAATCTCTTACAATTCATGAAAAATAAAATATTTCATAAAAATTTTGTTTGTAGGTGTTTAATTTTTGGACTTATTGTTAGTCCCTATATACAAATTTTGGGCGGATGTTCAGTTAAATCGGTCAATTGGCAAACAAAAAGAAGCCAATTTCACTCAAATTTGCTTTTTTTCGTGTTTTTGCTACAGTAATAAAAGACCCAACAAAACATAAATCCAATCGGTTCTTGTTTGGACTTGGGATCCATTTTCCGGGAAACTGGTGTAGGGTATTATATGATCAGTTTTGGTCGTCTGTAATTTTCATCCTTTTTTTTTAACAAACCATGTTTTTGGAATTTATATGCCCCCAATCGAGCACAAGTTTGAACGATAGACCCCATGTGGTCACATAACCCACTATTTTTTTTTTAATCTGAATTTTAATTTTAATAGAAAATATTCTGATTTTTAAAAAGCAATGTTTAGTTTTGTTAAAAAGTACCAATATTTCAAACTTTTAATTAAAAAAAATAGGGGATTTTTTCCACAAAAAATACCAACACCCCCAGCTAAAAATTTTCGCAGTACATTTCAAGTTTTTCTGCTTATGTTAAAGACAACATCACGAAGAAGACTTTGACTGTCAAAACTTTATATATCGAAATATCGGTCTAGGACCCCATAAAGTATATATATAATTGATCAGTGATCGATTTTAAGACATACTAGCGATGTCCGTCTGTCTGTCTGTGGAAATGGTGATCACGCCCAAAATATTACACGGATATGACTGAAACTTAACATATTTATTGGAAGTTCTCCCGAGCAGTTGGTATTGCATTTGATCGATATCGGTTCAGCGGTTCAAAAGTTATGAACGAAAATGTAAGGACACCTAAAAAAGGTTGGTACATTCAACATAACCTAAAAATACAAAATGCTTTAAGTCAGCTGCTGATTGACATATGTGAACATAATTGAACACCGAATGTTATTTAAACAAGTACGAACATATAAAGACGCGACACAGTCCAAGTCAAAAAAGATAGACCCATGCAGTTTAGCATGAATATTTCTTATGGTCATTGGTTGGTTAAGTTCGTAAATGGGTAAAATTGGACAAGGGAGGAAAGTTCCCCCTTCAAGAACAAACGAGATTTTTTAACCACGTTTTTTGTAGTTTTGTAAAGCACTGGGCCAAGATGTCCCCCAATTCATAAAAATTATTCAAAATTGAAGCTTTTATTACCCAATATACCAAAAAACGATAAGTGATAGAGAAAATAGTATCACCTGTATGATACCGATTACGGTATCGCCTTAAGTTAAAATTATGATACCATTTTCGAATTTTAGACGATTTTGCTATCGTCATTCCTGGAAATTTTACACTTTTATATCGAAATGATATCGTCATCGCCTGAAATAACGATAGTTTTTCGATTAATTCTGGAAAATGGCGATTTTACTATCTTTATGACTGGAGTTGTCGATAGCGAAACAATATCTTATTTTTATGGAAAAACAATATCATAAGAACGAAAACACTATCATTTTCGTATGAATTAATGTCAAATTTAACTTTGACCTTGGTGTGGCCCAACAAATTTGGTTTTAAAACACAAATTTATTGGAGACGACTACACCGCAATAAAGCAATTAACGATACGTGATAGCGAAAATAGTATCACCTGTATGATACCGATTACGGTATCACCTTAAATTAAAATTACGATAACACTTTCGAATTTTAGGCGATTATGCTATCGTCATTCCTGGAAGTTATGATAGTGAAAACGATATGACATTTTCATATCGAAACGATATCGTTGTCGCCTGGAATAGTTTTTCGATAAATTATGGAAAATGGTTATTTTACTATCGACTATGACTGGAATTATCGATAGAAAAACGATATCATAAGGAATGGTACATTGAGAAACGAAAACACTATTGTTTTCTTATGATAATTAGGTGATATTGCCTCGATATCATAACGGTATCGTTTGGTTTATTGGAACACACTCATCAAAAATTTTGGGTATTTAAAAAAAAAATAAAAATATTTCGAATAGAAACCCTAGTTTTTAGTTGTGGCGATGGTGGAATACATTAAAAAAAAAACTTTTTTTAAAAAAGTTTATTTTCATGGGTTGTTGACATTGACATTTGTGGTAAATTTTATGCCTCTTAACCAATGACTACTATCATTATTGTGTTCTTGTGCGAATGAATGTACGCTCATAAAAAATAAATTAGTTACACAAAACACAAAAATTTTTCAGTAGTTTCAATGGCAAGGTGTGGTTTCAAGGAGAGGGGGAAAAGATGAAATCCTCCTTTAGATTTTTTTCCTGAAGAACAATGAAACATTTTTATATCAGTAGAAGTTTAATGTCCTGCACTTGGACTAAAAGGATTAAGAACTATCACTTTTTTGTCCGTCAGCCCCCCCCCCCCCCCCTATTGTAGGCGAAAATATAAAAACTAATTTAATTATGGGGCATGTGTGCCATGAATGTCTGAATAGGTGGTATGGATGGCACTATATGGAACTAAGAAAATTGCGTTCTTGGTTTTTCAATATACCAAAAACTGGGTTAAGGAGGCGTGGTGAAATATTGGACAAACTAATTATTTTGTATTTTATTGTGTCAACATCGCGTATGAGTAACAAATATTTGCTAACCAACGAATTTTGAATACTCATACGCGAAGTTGACACAATAAAATACAAGAGAATTATAGAATTTTTATGAAATCCAATATTCAAATGCGATTTTCTCGAAAAATTCCCTCCTTAACTTTTTTGTGTGGATGTATCATCTGAGCTAAAAAAAAATGTGGCCGGATTTTTAATAAATTGACTTTTTTACAAAATGAAAAATTTCAGAACAGGTTCTGTTTTTTTTTCTTCGCTGGACATTTGGTGTGGAATGCCTTATATATTTGGTTAAATATATATGGGGCATTGCATGTCAAATCGGACACTTTGAAATTTTTTTTTTAGACTTTCTCAATTTGTTTACAGTTTATAGTACCCTTTGAAAGCTCCTTCGTTGTAAATTTTCAGATTTTTTTTTCAAAAGATATCGAATTTTAAAAATTGGTTTTGTCCTTTACGCAAACTTCTTTTACTCATAACTTCTTCAATAATGGTCCAAATTTCATTTTTTTTCAAAATTTTTGTTTTTTTAAGTACTTTTAAAAAAAAGAAAATCCCAAAAATTCTTAAAAGCGCTCTAGTCTTCGATTTTTAAGTTTAAAAATTTAAATCTCATTTTTAAAAATGTTTGTGCTCTTCGATTTTTTTGAAATTTTTTGTGTAAAACTTCTATCGATTCTACAATTTTTTGCCCAGGAGGATCGTGGGTTAACGATTATTACTATTTTTTAAAATTTTTTGAAAATTTTTTTTTTTTTAATTTTCTAATCTTAAAATCATTTCTACTGCTCCAATGGTGCGTCATAGAGGGTTCATTTATAAGACCGACCCCCATTAATTTTTACGTCTTAACATTTCTTTACAACAAACAAATACCCTATCTCCAATTTCTAAGGGGGCTCCCACACAAAACGACATTTTTTAAAATTTGCTCCAACGGCTCTAACTGCCCTAATAGTGCCCTTAGAGCACCAAAATGTATGACCGACCTACAATATTTTTTTAGTCCAAACATTTTCTCTGAACTCACCTACCCTCTAGCTCGAATTGTTAAGGCGGTCCCCATACATTTTTTTTTATTTTTTGTAAATTTGTTTTATTTAACCCATTTTGATCCTCTGTTCGATTTTTCGAACAGTAGAGAACACTTTTTTCAAAAAAATATTTATGTATGAAAGAGCTGGAATTTCGGGTGAATGTGGTTAAGTCTCATCTTTCTGCAATTAAAAAAAAATATACCCGCTTGACCACCGCAATCTATATGTCCATTACATACATTGCAAATCAGCGCAGAAATTGTCTCAAGCAAAAACGAAAATTTTGCATTTTTCGATTTTCGGCTTTTAATTTTCTTGACAAATTAAAAATTTTTCTAGATTTAATTTGTTATAAAATTCACATAACTTGAATTATTTTGAAACTATTTACTTTGAAAATAATGAAATACATTAATAAAATAGCAAATAAATCCCAATATTAAAATTGCATAAAAAGTTGGAATGCAGGCTTTTCTGGGAAAACGGCACATTGAAAATTTTTTTTGAAAGGATTTTTGAGATCAGCGGGTGCGAATTACCTTAAAAAAGTACCTTTTTCCAAAAAATAAAAATAAATTTGAATCTTGGTCCAAAATGGGTTAATCAGCTTCTACCGGTCCAATGGTGCGTCCGAGAGGGGTCATTGGTGAGACCGACCTCCAATTATTTTTACCCTAAAACATGTTTTTAAAACATACCTACGCCCTATCTCCACTCTCTAAGTAGGCTCCCATATAAATAACAGTTGGAGCAAATTTTATAAAAATTTAATTTTGAATGGAAGCCTACTTAGGGAGTGGAGATAGGTCGTAGGTATGTTTTAAAAAAATGTTGTGGGGTAAAAATAAATGGGGGTTGGTCAAACTAATGACCCCTCTAGGACGCACCATTGGACCGGTAGAAGCTGATTAAATGAAACAAATTTACAAACAAATAAAAAACAAGTGAGAGTGTTAAATTCGGCTGTGCCGAATCTATAATACCCTCCAACATGTAAAAAAAAATTTAAAAAAAAAAAAATCCAGGGGCGTTTGTTTTTTTTTTTGGGGGGGTCAGTAAGAGTCATTGGGGGACACATAAACCCATGCGGAAAATGTTTAAAAATTAATTTATTATGCTTTTTGAGCTTAAGTAATACAATCTTATCATTATTTAAAAACTTTTTTAATATCCACTCCCTCAAAAGGGGGGCGGGTACAAAAAACGATTTTTTTTATTTCCTTAGACCAAGTGCAGGACCTTGAACTTTTTCTGACATCAAATTGTTTCATTTGCTAAACAAAAATACAAAAAAACCTATAAAAATATAGTGTTTTTCAGAGGTTAGTTAAGTTTTTCAAGGGGGAACTTTTTTCCCCCTGGTCCGATTTTACCCATTTACGAACTTAAACTGCCTAGAACCAAAAGACATATTCCTGCCAAACTTACCGAGTCTATCTCTTTTATTTTGGACTGCATCGTGTCTTATACAGACGGACGGACGGACGGACATACGGACATTCTAGAAAAGTCTTAGAATCGATCATAGATCAATAATATATATACTTTATGGGGTCCCCGACCAATATTTCTATGCGTTACAAACGGAATGACAAAGTGAGTATACCCCCATACTGAAGTTGGAGGGTATAAAAATGTATGGGGACCGCCTTAACAATTAGTGATAGAGGGTAGGTGTCAGAGAAAATGTTTGGACTAAAAAATATTGTGGGTCGGTCATACATTTGGTTGCTCTAAGGGCACTATTAGGACAGTTAGAGCGGTTGGAGCTAATTTTAAAAAATGTCGCTTTGTGTGGGAGCCCCCTTAGAAATGGGAGGTAGCATATTAGTTTGTTCCAAAGAAATGTTAAGACGTAAAAATTAATGGGGGTCGGTCTTATAAATGACCCCTCTATGACGCACCATTCGAGCAGTAGAAATGATTTTAAGATTGGAAAATTACAATAAAAATTTTACAAAAAAATTAAAAAAATAGTAAAAATCGTTATCCCACGATCCTCCTGGGCACAAAATTTTTAAAATCGATAGAAGTTTTACCCAAAAAATTTTCAAAAAAATCGAAGAGTACAAACATTTTCAAAAATGAGATTTAAATTTTGAAACTTAAAAATCGCATACTAAGTAGATCGCTTTTAAGAATTTTTTGAGATTTTTTTTAAAGTACGTAAAAAAACAAAAATTTAAAAAAAAAAAATTGAAATTTGGATGAAGTTATTAGTAAAAGAAGTTTGAGTAAAGGAACAAACTACCAATTTTTAAAAATTCAATATCTTTTAAACGGGTCATCAAAAATATCTGAAAATTTACAACGAATGAGTTTTCGAAGGGTACTAAAAACTGTAAACAAATTGGGAAAATCTAAAAAAAAAAAATTTCAAAGTGTCCGATTTGACATGGAATGCTCCATATATAAATTACATTTTACTAACATTTTAATTTAATTGTAAAATACGCATATGTGTATGAGTGTCTTCACAAGGTTGTTAGGTATTATAATTTTTTTAGTTATTGTATAAAGTAAAATAATATTTTAAAGTTCAAAGTCATTTAATTAAATTCAAGTTAATAAATATAAATATTTTATTGTTTTTTTTATTTTATTCTTATAGCAACGACATCTGTCCGATTCTCAGGTGAATAATCGTAAATCTAAAACTTTAAGAAATGGTAAATTGGTTGACGAAAGATGGTCTGGTGTACAGGTATGTAAACAATTTGCATAAATTAAACTTTACAAAGGGAATCCCAAAAAAAATTGCAAATCCCAACCCCGCATGATAGTTTTTTGGTGGGGTTTTCCCCATAAAGATAAATTTTAAATTATTTATTTACAAAATTTTTAAGCAAAATTTTCTAAAATTTTAAAATAAACAAAAAAAAAATATTAATGAATAATTAAAAATTATACACAAAAGATTCTAAGTTTCTTTGTTTAAAATTTAATATTTTTTTTATTTTTCTCTAGGTGGGTGATGTGATACGAATGGAAAATAATCAATTCGTAGCAGCTGATATTTTGCTGTTAAGTACTTCAGAACCAAATGGTTTGTGTTTCATTGAAACGGCCGAATTGGATGGTGAAACGAATCTGAAATGTAAACAATGTCTCACCGAAACAATTGAACTGGGACAACATGATGATCTATTGTGGAATTTCAATGGTGAAATAATATGCGAAAAACCCAATAATCTATTGAATAAATTTGAAGGCAATTTGATATGGCGCAATCAACGTTATTCATTAGATAATGAAAAAGTTCTTCTAAGAGGCTGTGTTTTACGAAATACCCAGTGGTGTTATGGTGTTGTCATCTTTGCCGGCAAAGATACAAAATTAATGCAAAATTCGGGCAAAACACAATTTAAAAGTACGGGTGTTGATCGTTTGTTGAATTTTATTATTATTGGTGTAAGTAAACCATATTTTTGAATTATATTTTAATTTTAAAAAAAAAAATTTTAGCTTTTTTCTAAGTTTCACTTTTCTTATGAAATTAAATTTCTTCTTTTTTAGATTGTTCTGTTTCTGTTATCCATTTGTGCATTCTTTACACTGGCCTGTGCTATATGGGAGGGTATTATTGGCCAGCATTTCCAGGTAAATATTTAGTTTATATAACTAAAAAAATCAAGATTTCGATCCCCGAAATTCTCCCTAAATTCTTCTTTATTTAAATGTGGTCGTTAAAGTCCTCTCAGGAATACTGTTAAGAATGGTTGAAAGAAAAATACATATTAAAATAACCCTGATTAGCCATGTTAGTTCCGACGAAAATTTTTCTCGAAAGCTTTTAAACCTTTTTATCGTAACTACATATACCTGTGAAGTCAGGAAAACTTGAACTTCAATATGGAATTTGATGTGTTTTGGGGTATTTGTACAGATAGAATTGCATGTTTTCTTCAACTTTTGATTTTCCCAAGTCTTCAGATGTAATGAACCCGCACCATCGATGAAAGTTTTGCTTGTTTTAGAAAATATTTACCAAAAACCCTAAACTTTGATCTAAGACCGCCATGGGTTAAAATGGTCTGATTTGGCTCACTCATTTTTTTCAATCAAAATTCTTTTTCAATTAAAATTTTTATCACTCAAGTTATAACAAGTGAGAGTGTTAAATTCGGCTGTGCCGAATCTTGTATACCCTCCAACGTTTAAAAAAAATCAAGACCTTTTTTTTTGGGGGGGGGGGCTTGCCGGGGGTCCTTGGGGACTTATAAAAAGTTACCTTTTTTCATTGGTTGGTTTTCTTCGTCAAGGGGGAACTTTTTCCCCCCTCGTCCGATTTTGCCCATCTCCGAACTTAACCAGCCTATGAGCGTAAGACATATACATATGTGCCAAATTTCAGGAGTCTAGCACTTTTATTTTGGACTGTATCGTGTCTTCCACAGACGGACGGTCGGACAGACGGACAGACGGACGGACGGACGGACAGACGGACATCAATGAAATGTCTTAGAATCGATCACTGATAAATAACATATATACTTTATGGGGTCCTAGACTGATAGTTCGATGCGTTACACACGGAATGACAGAGTATACCCCCATACTGCAGTTGGAGGGTATAAAAATGTACCAATTTTCCATTTGTATGCCCCTTTTTTTTCTAGAGGGTTTTAGATTCAAATTTCAAGATTACTAGACCGTTATTTTAGGAAATCGAAAAAGTACCAAAGTGCAATTTTTTACTCCTTTTACCCTCTTAGTATTGGAAATTACGAAAAGTCATTTTACAGAATGCATTGTTTTGTAGAAGATTCTGCATTCTTTAAATCAAGATTTTATGCCCATTATTACAGGAGTTCGAAAAAGTACATAAGTTCACTTATTGCGCTCTTAGAATCGAAACTTTCTAAAAAGTACTCTTGTTAGAAAGTTTTTATACCCTACTCCACACTGTGATACAGGGTATGAGATGTGCTGATGTTTGTAACAACCCGAAATATTGGTCCTAGACGCACTTTTAAGTATACCGATCGACTCAGAATCACTTTTTGGGTAGATTTAGCGATGTCCCATGTAAACGGTAAAAACACGACACAGGTCGCAATTTTAAATCAATTGCCTTGAAATTTGAAACTTAAGCCTCTTTTAACCCAAGGACGAAGGTTCATATTTAAACCTAGCCCCCATACAAAGGTCCTCTTTATTTTGGGCTCAAATGACTAATAACCGTATTATAGTGGGTATCTTTTTTTAAATTTGTCAGATAAACGTGTTTTGTCGTCACCGAATTTTAAAGGAATCGGACCAATTCTTCATACAAACCACCTTCCCGATTTTCACATAAACCTCTCAAATTTCATGAAAATATAAAATATTTAAACAAACTTTTGTTTGTGTATGTTAAACGCGTACTTTAATAACCTTATCAAATCTGATTATCATCGGACCATTTTTGGATTTAGGCCACATGTGAAAATTTCAGCCGATATTCAGTTAAAGCGGTTTACTGTCAACAAATAGAAGCCTATTTCACTCAAATTTGATTTGTGAGTGTTTTTTACACTTATTAAAGATTTGACAATATATAGATCTAATCGGTCCATGTTTAAACTTGGGACCCATTTCGGTCTTAGGACCCAGGTCGGTCTTGACCGACTATAATTTTTATACGCTCCAACTACAGTATGGGGGTATACTCACTTTGTCATTCCGTGTGTAACACATCGAAATATCGGTCGAGGACCCCCCAAAGTATATTTAATATATATCCATGATAGAATCTAAGACATTCTAGCGATGTCCGTCCGTCTGTAGAAATAACGATGCAGTCCAAACCAAAAGAGCTAGACCCATGAAATTGGGCAAGAATATCTCTTATGTTACTGGTAAGGTTAAGATCGAAGATGGGCAAAATCGGAACAGGGGGGAAAAGTTCCCTCTTATAGAACTAAAACGACCCCTGAAAAATACGATATTTTTACGAGTTTTTTTTTAATTTTTGCTCAACAAATGTAACATTTGTATGCCATATTATAATCATAGACCTGCGCTTGGGCCAAGGGGGTTAGAAAATTAGATTTTTTCCAGGCCGCCCCCCTTTGGGGGCGTGGTTATAGAGATTAATTAAAAATAACGATAAAAATTTATTATTTAATATAATATTAATTTCATAAATTCCGAAAAGTCTTTCTTTAGAATGCTTTGTTTTAATGGAGGATCGATCCAACATTCCAAAAATCATGTTTTTATAACCATTATTTCAGGAGTTCGAAAAACTACATAATTAACCTTTCTACCCTCTTAGAATCGAAACTCTCTAAAAAATACTTTTGACAGAATGTTTTTTTTTTGATGACCCTTTTTTCTCAATTTCAAGATTCATTACTTTATGAGATAGAACAAGTACCAATATACAAATTTTTCCCTTTCTAGCCGATTATAATCGAAATTCCTTAAAGGTACTTTTTCATTATTTTTTTTTTGCTGAAGGATCCCACATCTCAAATTCAAAATTTTGATGACCATTATTTCAGGAAATACAAAACGTAAACAACAAAGGTTACTACTTTACTCCTTTTTGCCAACTTAGAATCGAATTTTTTAAAAAAAGCTTTTTCCTCCGGAGCATCCTACATTACAAAATTCAAGTTTCTATAACCATTAATTTAAAAATGTAAAAAGTAGAGATGGGCGCGTGAGTGATTTTTGACTCACACTCACTCACGCCCACGACATGAATTTTTGAATCAAGCACACTCACTCACGAGCATATTTTTTCTACTCACAGTCACTTACAATCACGTGAGTAAATTTAAAACAACTCACACTCACGTGCACTCATGCAAGCTTCACTCACTACACGTTGACTCACACTCACAAAACTCTTATTTATACAAAAAAAAATTTCAAAAACTAATTTCAAAAAAATTTTCAGCAAAATTTACAGTTCAGTTCAAATTTTACATATTTTTTTCGCTTTTTTCGGGCCGAAATCTTAAGACATATTTTACAATTTTTTTGTTGCTTTTTTGTTACAAAAGGAAATATAAAGAGAAAATAAATCACGCAAACTCACGCAAAAAAATCGACTCACGCACACTCACTCACGCAAAAATCTTACTCACGCACACTCACTCACGAAATTTTTTCGCCACTCACACTCACTCACAATCACGTGAGTAAAATTTAAATCAGTCACACTCACGCGTGATTCACGTGAATTACGCTATAATCTGCTCATGTGTCCATCTCTAGTAAAAAGTACCAAAGTACATTTTGTTTAGGCTGACCATTCTTACTGATTTGATCAGTACATGTACTGATTTTTGATCACGTGTACTGATCAAAAAACGTTGTACTGATTTGTACTGATTTTTTAAAAAATGTACTGATTGTACTGATTTTTGAACATTTCAACATAAAAATTAATTTTATTCGAAAATTCTGTACAAACACTTAAATTTACATAATATAAGTCGTCAGAGTTGTTTTTATAACTTAACAAAATCTGAGATATTTTCTTATTCTCAAAGCCTGTGGAATTTTGTTATATTTTCTGCACTGAAACGATCAAAACATTCAAATGAAGCCGTTTAACTCAACTAAATTTTCAACAAAATGACGACAACAGTTGTTTTTTGCAGTTGTTTTTACTCAAAATATTTGGGGTTAGTTAATAGAAAAACAATTTTATAGT
The DNA here is from genome assembly GCA_963921195.1 of Pegoplata infirma. Classification (NCBI taxonomy): domain Eukaryota; kingdom Metazoa; phylum Arthropoda; class Insecta; order Diptera; family Anthomyiidae; genus Pegoplata; species Pegoplata infirma. The sequence goes on along the minus strand of OY992540.1, from coordinate 33,494,846 downwards.
TATTTCTAGAAAAAAAAAAAAACATTAAAACTTGGGCGTACTGATTTAAGCTCTGAAAAAAAATGGTCACCCTAATTTTGTTACTTCTTTTATCCTCTCAGATTCTGATTTTCCAAAAACCCAGTTTTAATAGATCTATTTTCCGAGAGGTGAATCTACATCATTTCAAATTTCAAGTTTTTTAGGATGGGCGATGATTCAAAATTCGATCTAATCTTTCTTCAGTTAGGAAAGACATTTCCAATTGCTCAAAAATACATTTATGTACGTATAATAATATTTATTTTTTTTTTTATTTTCAGAGTTACTTGCCCTGGGAAAATATAATACCAAAAAATGTAGTACAAGGTTCTACAGTAATAGGACTATTAGTATTCTTCTCTTATGCCATTGTATTAAATACCGTAGTGCCAATATCACTCTACGTTTCAGTAGAGGTAAGTAAGATTTTTATACAAAAATTATTAAATAACAGTATACACAAAAAAAAATTAAAATAAATTTGTATAATGATTAAAAAATTTGTAGTATTGATAAAAAAAAATTTCGATTTTGATCCAGTTAAAAAATTGTTATTATTGATTAACCTTTTAATAAAACTTTTTAGTTTTTTGTAAAATTTAATATTAATTGTCACAATTAAAAATGCTGTCAAAAGTTTCAGTTTTTTTTAACTAATAATTGTTTAATCGTGCAATTAATAAATTTACTTATTAACTCGATAAAAAAATAATAAATAATTTTATTTTTTATTTTTAACAAATGATTAATTAAACAAATGTTGACAAAATTTTAATCAAATAAAACATTAATTAGTAAAATTAAAATTTTTGAAAACAGAAATTTATACATATTACTAAATTGTTTATACATATTAAGAAATTATTGGATTAAAAGAAATATGAAAACTATTTTTCTGTGTACTACACACTAAAAAATTTAAATCAGTTTCAATCACTAAAATGATTATATCAATTACTATTTTGATTGATTTTGCAGTAACTGAAATTTGTTAAAATTTAAAAATTGATAAGTACATTTATTCTTAATTCTCGAAAGTTAGCGAAATCAATTAAAATATTTAATTATGTCAATTAAAAAATTACGAAATTGACAAAATTAAAATTTTTAAAATTTAAAATTCAAATTTTTTTGCTAAAATTTTTATGTGTTAGTAAAAATGTCAGATGATTAATTAAAAATTGTTTGCTCATGTTTAATTAAATTTTTAATTTACTTAATAAAAAAAATAATTAAACAACAATTTCATTTCAAACAAATGATTAATTAAAACAAAGTGATACCTTAATTTTAATCAAATTAAAAGTTTTAATTCAAGGAAATATAAATTATTAATTTTCTATATACTAATTAAAAACATTTCCTTTATATATTTTTTTAGGTTATACGTTTTGTTCAATCATTTTTAATTAATTGGGATGAACAAATGTATTATGAACCAAATAAAACACATGCCAAAGCTCGTACCACCACCTTAAATGAAGAACTTGGTCAAATACAATATATATTTTCCGATAAAACTGGAACATTAACGCAAAATATAATGACCTTTAATAAATGCAGTATTAATGGCCGAACATATGGTGATGTTTTCGATTTACGTACCGGTGAAGTTATAGAAATAACCGATGTAAGTTTTTAGTTTTTAAGATATTTCAAATATTTATTGTGTTTTGATTGAACATTTTTTATTTACAAAATACTTTTATATAGAAAAACGTATTAGATTTTTATTATAAAATACTACTACTACTAAAATTAATAATAATAATAATTAAACACATTTAACTTTTCTCTCTTATTGATATTTTAACCGAGCCCATGAGCATTGCACTAATTAAACATTATATAATACACATAAAACAAAAATTATGAATAATTTAATTATGTAAACTAAAAATTTAAAATTAATATAAAATTTTTAAGCATATTTGCATTTACCTTTTTCTATTATATTTTTATGGTTATTTTTTAAATGTGATTTTAAATTCACAAAGGAGTTTTTAAAAAATCAAAAAAAAGATGAAAAAATTCAATTATTAAATACACTGCCTCAATTATTTTAGTATATGAAATTCATCCGAGCACGAAACTTGCTATATTGATAACACAAGTAACTGCTTTGATAACTTGATTCAATTATTTTAGTAATTGAAACAAATAATAGAGTTATCGATACTAAAGTAATTAAATCAGTGTAAGTTATTTATTTTTTAATTATTTTTTTTAAAAATGAGGGCGTATTTTCTTAAACATGTGGATATTTTTGTTCCACAATTTTCTTCCTTTAAAGCCAGTTTTTTCTTTACGTGTTTAGATTTGAAATATAAAATGATTTGAAATTGGTACCCAGGTGCCCTGCCACTCATATAAGGGTTAAACGGTTTTTTTTTCGTTTGTTTGTGTATTCTTAAAGTCCGTTTTATTCGGATTCTTATGAAATTATTTTTCTAATATTTTTTTTTTTTTTTTCATTTATATTAAATTCAAATTATCGTTTTTTATAAAGAATTTAATATTTCACAAAAAAAAAAAAGTTTTGTTTCACGGATTGTGTTATTATTTGATTTGCAAAATTTCTAAAAAATTATTTGTGGTAGCATTATTTGTAAAAATTAGATATTTCCGATTTGAACGCAAAATTTTGCACTTTTATAAACATTTTTCACAAAAAATATTTTGTTTTTTATTATTTTAATTTCACTTTAAGTTTAAAATTTTATGGTAAACAATTGTAAATGAGACCAAAAAAATTAAAGTAGGCTACCAGTTGACCAAAACCCACAGATGGTTGTGAAAACAAAACTGAAATCTTTTTTATGGCACACTGTAGTTTCTAATTTTTTTCAAGGTGTTTGGAATATGTCCAAAAAAATATAATAAATGTACTTCTGAGCTGAAAACAAAATGTGTTCCAATGTCTTAAGTAAAATTCTTTGACATATTAACCCTCAAAGTGTAATTTACAGGCGTCTCATTAGTCCATTTTCCAAATTCAAACACAAAAAGAAAATTTTGTATGGAAATTTGATTAATAAAACTGTTATTAACCGCTTTTATTTTTTATGAATTTAGACGTAAGTCTTTTTTGCAGACAATTTCACATTCGCAAAACGGAAAAATACAAAGTATGTTTGATTTCGAAAAGGGCTAAAATAACCCTTTAAAACGGAGGAGGGTTAAATTGTTCTTAAAAAAGCACTACTGTAAAATTGCAGACATTTAAACATATTTTTAGCTTAGAAGTGCAGTCAAATTTTTTTTGGTGTTTTCCAAACAAAAAATTAAAATCTACAGTGGGCACTAAAAATTTTGAGCTATGTTAAACATTTAGGTTTTTTATGTACTGGTATTCTACAATTATTTGTGATTTTTTTGGTTTCATTTAAAATACACTCGATGACCTCAAATTTGTTGCACAGTGTCTCAATCTAAAATCCCTACAACTGAAAGCCACCTTCAGAATATAGAGTATGAAAAGAGTAAGCCCCACACAGTGTCCGTTGTTAGAGAAAATACGCCCGCAATAATAACGGTTGGATCAGATGGCAAAAATTGTTATTTCTGCAGGAAAAATGGTATCCCTCGATCCAAAATTACATATCCCGTGACTGGTAAAAACGGGTGATGATTCTTTGAATGTCGGTCCGTCTGTCTGTAAATAACAAGATGCAGTCCAAAATAAAAGAGTTAGCCTCCGGAAGATGTCTCATGGTCCTAGGCCGGTTAAGTTCGTAAATGCGCAAAATCGGTCTAGGGGGAAAAAGTGTGTGTCCCCCACAAACACCGCCGTAGCCCTCCCCAAAATAAAACTCCAGCAGTTTTTTTTTTATTTTTATACCCTACACCACACTGTGGTACAGGGCAGACCTGTAAATACTTGAAAATTTATTTACTTATTTTTAAATTTTTCAAATATTTTTTGTATTTGTACTTGAAATTTCAAATACAAATATTTTTTTACTTACTTAACATTTCAACAAGTAAGTAAAACAAAATACTTACTTAACGAGTGCAAGTTCAAATATTTTCAAATATTTGAAAAAATGTTTACAAATAAAATATTTGTCAACAATGTTTACAAATAAAATACTTGAGAACATTTTTTCAAATATTTTTATACTTGCCCAAAATTTTCAAATATTCAACATTATTATGGTTAACGAAAAAAGGGCATAAAGACCAATTTTTTAAAAACAATTTTTTTGCACAAATGTATTTTTCTAATACAGCTCTTCACCCTTTTCTAAAAATATTAATAACTTCCTATTTTTCAGCAAATCGAGACCTTAGTACAAAAAGGTTCTGTTTGCTTATAGAAATAGGTACAAATAGAAGCTTGTTGTCGTAAGGTCGCGAAATCTCGATAATATTCCGAGACATGGAGTATCAGAGAACATGTAATGCAAAAAATTACCCCTAACGCATTTGACTAACAAGATCACTTACGTGCCACCTTTTGATCCTGTTAAAATTTGGATATGTTGTAAAATCGTTTTTAGCGGTCAAAACTCAGTTTTATTGTTTATTGTTGGTCGACTTGTATAAGAGAAATGGACTTTGTAACATTTTTTGGTGAATGTCAAAAAGCTAACTTCCGGTATGTCGATTATGATCTTAATCAAAATACCAAATTAAGGGTGGGGATTACGACCGGACAAAATTGGGATATAAACCTTAGACCAAGTGGAAATAATTTATGGAGAAATGGTGTAAAACAACCATTGATGTCATATGTTTATATCCTATATGGTTATTGTTCATAATGTCCGTTAAGCGCCAGTCAGACGACAGACAAATCTTACAATTTGTCTAAGACCGAATGCAAATGGCGTCAATAATAGCATGTGTTCAGATGTGTGTTCGCAAATAATTTCAGAAAAAAATGCTCGGTTGGAAGACAAATTGTAAGGTTTGTCTGTCATCTGATGGCCTCTTTATGGGAACTTTGTATTTTTTTAAATGGTGTCAGTCCCCTTAATCTGGAAACAATAATTTTTGCATTTTTTTATTTGGACCACTTTTGTAGGGCTTTGGAATTACAAACTCCACATTCATAATTTTTATTAAGGACTTCGAAATTGTACATGCATATGTATGTATGTATGTATGTATGTATGTATGTATGTTTTTTTTTTTTTTTTTTTTTTATTGAGGTAAAAATCATCGAAAGACGAATGCGGGACTTTAACCCGCTAAAAAACCCTCGAAGCACTGACCCCAATGTCCCCGCGGTACAACCGTTGAGAAATTCTTCACGGGGGGGGAATGGTAGAAATCTACCCTAAACTACCTCGATTCTTCTTCGAATCGTTTCTTCCCTACGGAGTTCTATAAGAACCAATTTCACAAAATTACATACACACTCCCAGTTAACTAAAGATAACAACATAATGTGTACTAAGTTCGTCGGATTGACACTACACCCTACCAACTCCTCCAGGTTCGCCCTCCCATTATTAAATCGTGGACATACGAAGAATACATGCTGCGCATCTTCAACCACGTCACCACCACATTGCGGACAAAACGGATCCCTTTCGTGTCCATATTTGTACAAATATGACTTAAAACATCCATGTCCACTTAACATCTGTGTAAGGTAAAAATTTAAGTCCCCGTGTTTTCTGTCAAACCAGTACTTAATGTCCGGTATCAGTCTATACGTCCACCTGCCTTTGTCGGACAATGTCCAACGTGCTTGCCATTTGGCAATACTTACGCACCTATTCTCATTACGAGCACTATCGTTACCAACACCATCCGTTGAATATTCCGACTCTCTAGCCTGGAGATCTACTGGTAGTAGACCGGCTATAACAAATGCCGCCTCATCTGACACCGTTCTAAAGGCACAACACACCCGCAGGGCAGCAAGTCTGTATACGGATGTGACCAGTTTACCGTATGTAGCAAATCTTAACGATTTCGACCAAATAGGTGAAGCATATAAGATTGTACTCTTAACCACTTCAGTTAAAAGTTTTCTCTGTAGGTACTTGGGACCTCTTGTGTTCGGCATTATTCTGGATAACGCTTGGCACGTTCGCGAAGCCTTTTCACTTATGTATTTCAGATGATCGTTAAAGGAAAGGCGGCAATCAATCATTACACCAAGGTACTTGAGATACGGTTTTGTCTCAATGCGGTACGATCCAATATTTAGTTGGATAGTTTCCCTCACTTTACGGCTGCTTATCAGTACCGCTTCCGTCTTATGATCGGCTAGTGTTAGACCAACTGATGATAGCCAGGATCGAACAATCTGTATGGCAGAATTTGCGACCGTTTTAACCTCTTCCAGATCTTTGGCGACACACACTATGGCTATATCATCTGCAAAGCCAACGATTGTGACCCTGTCTGGAAGCATAAGCCTTAGTACACCATCGTACATGACGTTCCATAACAAAGGACCCAGTACTGATCCTTGTGGAACACCCTTCGATATCATATACTGCTTCGTTCCCCTATCAGTATCGTATATTAGTACCCTGTTGCGGAAATAATCTTTTATAATAGCCAATAGATATTCTGGTATCCTCATTTGAGAAAGCGCATTCACAATAACCTCCCAATTCGCTGTGTTAAAAGCATTTTTGATGTCTAGGGTTACCATCAGGCAGTACTCCTTTCCACCATTTCTCCATCTCTTTCCTTCAATTGCATTTGCTGCAGTTTCTACAACCACATTTATGGCATCCACTGTTGATTTGGCTTTCCTGAAACCGAATTGATGGTTGGATAAACCTCCAGCAGCTTCGATACAGGCTTCCAGCCTCTTACACACTATGCTCTCCAGCAGTTTTCCACATGTATCTATCATGCAGAGCGGTCGATAGGAAGACGGGTCATCTAGGGGTTTTTTGTCCTTAGGAAGTAGAACCAATTTCTGTCTTTTCCACATGGATGGGAAGGTCCCTTGTCGCAGGCATTTATTAATCACAGCCACGAATTGGCCTGGACAACACTTGAATGCTTCCTTCAGTACCAGATTGGGGATACAGTCTAATCCTGGGGCTTTCTTATCCTTAAATTTCACAATTGCTGCTTCAATTTCAACATTTGTAGCGGGAGGGTGATCAAATTCTTCTCCACCAATGTCTAGGTTCCAAGTAGTTGGCTCTTGTTGAGGAAATAGGTGTTCCACAATTTCCTTAAGAACTGACTCCTCTCTGGGTGCTGACGGGCTTAAACATTTAAGTTTTTTTGTCACCATTTTATATGCGAGTCCCCATGGGTTTTCCTGAAGATCGTCACATATATCAAGAAAGCATCTTCTCTTACTATTACGTATCGCCAATTTAAGGGATTTTCTTTTCGCCTTGTATGTTTGGTGAAGGGTATCGTTTCCCGGTCTACCTCTCGTTCTCGTATAACGTCGTCTAGCATGTAGACATTGCGATCGTAGCTCCGCTATTTCTGCATTCCACCAGTATACTGGTTGCCATTTAGGATTTGGTTTCCTTTTCACCATGGACGCATCACATGCTTGCGATATCCCTTTCATCAGATTTTCTGCCATTATTTCAGCTGAACCGCTAAGTTCCATATCCGCTATCATGGTCTGAAATACATATTTGTCAAGAGTATTTACTTTCCATCCAGTAGGGGTTTGCGACCGAATATTGGCAGTTGCGGGTGGGTGCTCCTGCGATATATCCATTATTATAGCATAATGATCACTATGGGTGTACTGGTCAGACAGGCACCAATTTACTCGTCGTGCAATACTGTTACTTGCAAAAGATATGTCTACAATAGATCCACTTTCTCCTCTACTAAACGTCTGTTCGCTTCCTGTGTTCATCAGCACAATATCTAGTACTGAGAATGCCTCAAGGAGTATTCTACCCCTTGCTGTTGTACGAGGGCAGCCCCAATCTGTAGACCAGGCGTTGAAATCTCCAGCTATAATAACGGGATGCCTATCAATTGCATCTGATACTATGTTGTCGATGATTTCTTCGAATTCCTCAATGGTATATCTTGGAGGGATATAGCAGCTGTAGAGATGGATACCTGAGACAGTGGCACGGGTAAATCCACTTTGTGTCGATATTGCATTTCTTAGCATTAAGCTGTTGGTCGACCAAATAGACGAAGTATTTGAACAATCGGATACCCAGTTTGGGGATTCAATATTACGATATGGCTCACTGAGCATTGCGATGTCTATGTTGAAATCGCGAACGTTCTGTTTGAGCAACTCTTGGGCTGCTTGACAATGGTTTAGGTTCAGCTGCAGAATTTTCATTCACGAAGTGCGCGAACCGCTTTTTGGTAGTACGGACAGGTTGGGCATCCGGTTACATGGTCACTTCTAGTGTCAGTTGTTGCACTTCTACACAATACGCATGAAGGGGACACCGTGCACGCTTTGATCTTGTGACCAGTTTCTCCACATCGAAGACACTTGCCTGTGTGGTCCTGTTGACTTTTACATCTAACAGCTGTATGACCAAAATCTAGGCACTTAAAGCACCTTCTCGGTGCAAGTTTTGTCCGTATCCGGCACTGCACCCATCCAATACGCACTTTTGAGATTTGGATTAGTTTGTTTGCTAACCCAGCAGCCAGGCCAATAGTGGCTGTTTGGGTGCCTCCATACGCTTTCCTTATCGACTTCACCACAGAGGACTGTAATGAGCCAAACTCCTCTGATAAATTTACCAGCGCTATGTGTATATCTTCTCTGGTAGTGACCCCATCCATATCTCTTATTTCAAGAAGTATTTCGTGGGTCAAAGACCTGACCTCAGCATCAGTGCCTAGTACCTCCCCTATGGCGTCTCTAAACTCACTAGTGTCTTGATGAGCAGGTTTGTTCAGCTCAAGGAGCAATTCACCTTTCACCGTTTTCCTTATAGTTTTCACGTTTTCCCCTAGAGTCTTAAGTTTGGGATCGCTTTTCACCTTCTTCAAAATGTCAGCGTACGATGTATCACCACACGTGTGGATAACCAAAGCATCATGACGAGCCGGCCTATTTCTATGTCTAGCTTTCCGGCGCACCTTAGTCCAGTTGGATTTTATTTCATCCTGAGGAACTACCGCTTCTTCTGCGGTGCCTACATCAGCAGTTGTTGCAGCAGTGATTGCCGTACCAGCGTCTGTGCTAGGGGCCGCTTTCTTGGGGCTCGCTATTTTCTTTTTCTTTTTGGTTCTGCTCCCTTTTGGACTAAGGAATGTGATATCCCTTTTCCTCTTGGGGGTTTCCGTTTGGATAAGATTTACCCGAACAGCTTCCTCAGTTTGGACTTCCTTACTAAGCAACAATGGCCTTTCAGCTAGATCTACTCTCTCCGGCACACTAGTATTCTCTTTCGACAACACCATAAAAAGCGCTTGGATCTCACGAGACATCGACACAATCTCCTTATGCACGTTAGATCTTCCATTCAGAAAGACTATTAGCCTATCAATTTTATCACCTAGCTTAGCCATATTTCCACGTGGGGCTCCACTACTGCTCGGTGTTTCACTTGACACAGTCGTAGGTGGTGATCTCATTATCACTGAACTCCTCCCGAATGGGCTATCTCCCATACTACCATCATTTTTCTTCACCTTCTCTCCTTGTTGTTTTTGTGCTTGTTGTTG